>JAOWLH010000016.1:2400000-3140000 GCA_027405865.1 Salix purpurea | reverse complement strand
CCAATGGCATCAGGCCAGGTCACGTAGTTTCCGTTGTGGCCCCTAACGTTCCTGCCATGTATGAGCTTCAATTTGCCGTGCCCATGTCGGGTGCCATCCTCAACAACATCAACACGCGTCTTGACGCTCGGACCATTTCCATAATCCTGCGCCACGGAGAGTCAAAGCTCGTTTTCGTTGATTATTTGTCTCTTGATGTTATTCGTGGAGCTCTCTCTTTGTTTCCACCCGAGACTCCGTGCCCTACCCTCGTCCTCATCACGGAAGATGAGGAAGAAGCACCACCACCATCACTCTCGGTAGACGTTTGTACTTATGAAAGCATGGTGGAGAGAGGAGATCCTGAGTTCAAGTGGGTCCAGCCACAAAGTGAGTGGGACCCAGTAGTTTTAAACTACACATCAGGTACTACCTCAGATCCTAAAGGTGTGGTGCAATCCCACAGAGCAACTTTCATCATGACCATTGGATCCTTGATTGATTGGAGCCTACCAAACCAAGCAGTGTATTTGTGGGCCCTGCCGATATTTCACGTCAATGGCTGGAGTTATCCGTGGGGTTTGGCAGCAGTTGGCGGGACCAGCATCTGTCTTCGTAGAGTGGAAGCCCCTACGATCTACAGCTTGATCAAAAGGCACGGGGTCACTCACATGTGTGGTGCACCTGTGGTGCTAAACATGCTAACAAACTCTCCCAACGCGGAACGCCTGCAAAACCCAGTTCAAATTCTAACCGCTGGTGCTCCACCTCCATCCACAGTGCTGTCCCGGGCAGAATCACTTGGTTTTGTGGTGAGTCATGGATATGGTTTGACTGAAACGGCTGGGCTGGTCACTTCTTGTGCATGGAAACCGAAGTGGAATACATTCCCAGCAAATGAGAGAGCTATACTAAAGTCAAGACAAGGAGTTCCGACTGTTGTCTTCACTGAGATGGGCGTTGTGGATCCCAATACAGGAAAGAGTGTGGAAAGAGATGGGGTATCACTTGGTGAAGTTGTTTTGAGAGGTGGGAGCGTAATGCTCGGCTATTTTAAAGATCCATTAGGCACGTCGAAGTGCATGAAAGATGGTTGGTTTTACACGGGAGATGTGGGTGTTATACACTCAGATGGATATTTAGAGGTGAAAGATAGGTCAAAAGACGTGATCATTAGTGGTGGAGAGAATATTAGCAGTGTTGAGATTGAGTCGGTGCTATATACTTACCCTGCCGTTAACGAGGCAGCTGTGGTGGCTAGGCCTGATGAGTTTTGGGGCGAGACACCATGTGCGTTCGTTAGTTTGAAACATGGTTTGAGTAATAAACCTGGTGAGAGAGACATAATTGATTATTGCAGGGAAAAGATGGCGCGTTTCATGGTACCAAAAACCGTGGTTTTCCAAGATGAGCTGCCAAAGACATCAACTGGGAAGATTCAGAAGTATTTGCTCAGGGAATATGCCAAGGAACTGGATTCTTCGAAGGTAAAAATGGCAACCGGAAAGATCAGGAGTTGTTTTTATCCACCTCTATATTCTCCTGGATGGCTTCAAATGCCCTTTATCTCCACTCCCATCTCCACCTCCATTTGCATCTCTATGAACAGTTTCAATCAAAGAACATATTTTGCTCAGAAAAGAGGTTCTGAAATCAGCATCTTTCAAAAGAACCAAGCAACTGTACTCCATCAGCCACGTCCTTTGTCCAACACTCTAGTAGCTCGATTCCTCTGAGCTTCAAGAATTATTCTTGAAGCTTAAAGAGGAAGGTGGCGCAACGGCCTTCCCATATGCTCCAAATATTACTTGCGATTTATTTTGTGCATTGAAGTGTCCATTTTCTTCCAATGGATCTGTGTCTTAATCCAGAAAAAACAGCTACCATGTCTCGTTCATTCACGTCGAACGAAACAATCAAGAGATGGCAACGCAGTACGTAGTCACCTTTGTCCAAATAACGTGCGAGGAAAAGCACAGTTACGTTGTTTTCTTCGACTAGCGACATGAATTGCCATTTCAAATAAATAAATAAATATAGCTATGTTTTATTGCCTTTGTTAATTAAAACAGAGTTAGATGGCATGCTTGACTTTACATTAAACCAAAATATTTGATGTGCGCCATATGTGGTCTACTACAAAGTTATCTTATCTCTTTCATACGAGACATATAGCATATAAACTTTATGTTTTAAACGAATAGCGGAAATAATAATAGATAACCATAAGGGGATAATGCTTGCTTCGTCAATCTCTAAATATATATGTTTTATCAACCACAGGAGATCCCTTTTATAGTATATTAAACATGGTTTTGCATAACCTGGTACCCACCAACCCATTCTTTTGTTAAGCACATGTTTTAAATTAAGTTGGTTAAGAATTGATCTAGTTGATTTATTTTGTGCATTGAAGTGTTCATTTTCTTCCGGTGGATTTGTCAGTTAGTCCATGGAAAAACAGCTATCATGTCTCTTTAACTCACTACGGACGGAACAATCAAAATATAAACACATTAGAAACCTCAATTCAAACCTTAAAACTAGGCTATAATTTCCCCATAAATTTAAAATCTAACTTAATAAAAAAAACTTTACAGGTCTTGATGTACTTATTATGACATTTTTAAGAGGAAAAACTGCCACAATCAAACCCCACCACTCCAAGCCATTTAAAATACATTCAAACAATCATCTACTACGTGACTCAGTAGTAAAAGTTTGAGACTAACAGGTTTGTATTAAGGAATCATCTCACCTAAAAGCTTAAATTATTAGATGAGAATCTAGAATATGATTTATATTATTTTCTAACACACACTCTGAAGTGAGAGCCCTTTCGGCTTTGAAACTTACATAGGCTCATTATCTTGTGCTTGATTTTTATTAAATAGAATGAGGTGGTGAGATTCAAACTAATGACCGCTGGGTCAACAAGGCTCTGATACCATGTCAATGAACCATCTTACCTAAACACTTAAGTTATTAGGTGAGGCCCTAGAATATGATTTATATTATTTTCTAACAGTTTGCTCTCTCTGTGGTCTTAGTTCTAGCTCTGAGGTTGCTAATATGATGGTCACAGGAGACGTACATGGTCGTTAAGTTCAGAGCTTGTGAAACTAGTTGAGATGCATACAACCTAGCATAGACACCCACGTTAATCCAAAACAAAATACATTGAAACCAATATATGCTTCTTTTTTTAAGGCTGAAATATGATTGGCTAACTATTTTCTCTAAGTTTCTCCTTTCTCCATTCACTTTTTTGTTTCTCTCAAATTTTATAGACTAAATATAAAACAAATGAAATTTAGAATTAACATTACCAAAAAATTGACTGATTCATATAGATTTACCGACAAGATATTTCATCAGTATTTGACTGATAATATTACCGTCACGGCGTTGTCATCATAATTTATGTTAATATTTATCGATGGGTATTGTCGTCAGAATTTTACCAATACCTTTATTGACATAGTGTTTTTGTCGATGACTATTGATGGTAAAGATCGAGGGAATTATAATGGGATTGAAAAACCTATAATATACGATAACATGACATTGTTTTTAACAGAACTACCTACAAATTTATCAACATTGATATTTCATCAAGAAATTTTTTGGTAAATACCAACGGATCGGCGAGCAGAATTACAATGGGATTTGGAAATCTATAAAGTATGATAATGTGATATTATTACTTTACTAACGAAAATATCATGTCGGTAAATTCAATTGTGATTTTAATTTATAACTTGACTCGATCCTTCTCTCCCCCTCCCCTCTTTCTCCTTCTTCCTTTTATATCTTTTCCTTTGCCACCCTTTCCCCCTAATTTCATCATAGTTCAACATCTCACAATAAATCCAACAATCATAACACTAAACTTATGAGCATATGTGTTCTAATTTGATATTTTTAATGATTGTCCACTTCAATTAAGCAAATCTACTATATTTTTTGAAATTTAATTTTAGTATGTTAATTTTGTTTTGCATATTTTAACAATATATTATTTTGTTTGGATGTTTGTTGTTTTTTAAAGTTTTTATCGTATAAATTTATTGTATGGATTTATGATGTGCACATGTTAAGGTTTTTTTTTAGATTATGTAAAATATATATGTTTAGTTAATGTATTTAATTTTTACATGATTCTTATAAATAGGTTTGGTATAAGTAATAGATGATCATTCATGGATGTATCATGAATCACCTCAAGGGTTGCATAGGATGAATTATTGCAATGAGGTTCAAGGTTACATTAACTTTGCAATATATAATCCAAGAAACATTGGTGAAGGCAATATTATATTTCCATGTAAAAGGTGTAAAAAAAAGTTTATTGATGAAGATGTTGGCGGTGGAGGAATATTGGTGGTGGTATGCACACGGAGAAAAATTTGGTCCTCATGAGATCATGGTAGAAGGGATGGTTGGTTCAACTTCTAGTTCCAGCTACATGCGTGAAGTTGTAGATGTCAATAGTAATTCTTATAGGAATATTGTTATGGATGCGATAAGAATGAATCAGAGTGTTGTAGGTGAATGCACAATCATAGTTGAAGAACCTAATGCATGTGTGACTAGGTTTTTTGATATTCCTAAGGACTATGATGAACCACTATGGGATGTTGCACAAATTATAGTAAATTTTCAGTTGTGACACAAGTGTTCACCATCAAGTAAGATTATGGACTCCATTCTACTAGATCTACAATGAAACCCTTCAGGCTAGGATACTTGAAATTGACATGTGTCCAAACTTCTCCATGCTATAATACCTTGAAAATTTAAAATTGATTGAGTGAAAAACATGTAGGCATCCTCATAAACACAAGATTGATATGGGACAAAATCTTATCGCATATAAAAATTGTAGATTCTTCATAGTCACACCTAGACTGCAGAGGTTATTTACGTCATCAAACATTGTTGAACACATGACATGACACTATTCATATGATGTAGTTGATGGAGTGATGATGCACCCTTCTAATGATGAAGACTAAAAACACTTTAACCATGTGTATCCTCAATTTACAATGGAATAAGGAATGTACAGATTAGTTTATGTACAGTTGGATTCAATCTATTCAGGTCATTTATCGCTTCTTATTCCTCTCGGTCAATGTTACTCACGGTATACAACTTTCTATCAGGGATATGTATGAGACTGAAGTTCATGTTTTTATCAATGATCATACCTGGTGTTGACAATCCATATCCTTAATCATGGTTACCAAATACACATTATTTGATCCTTGATTGCAGGCTATTCTATTATACTCATTTACTTCTATTTTCCTTTTGTAACTGATATTATTTCATTTGTAATCAATTTGTTTATTCTGTAATTAATTCCTTTACTTTGTAAATGAATATAAATAAAGAACACTTACCATCCTTTGTAGTGTGGTGATTGAACAAATATTCTCACCTAGTCCTGTAGTCTAGGCCGTAATATTGATGTCTAACTTCGACTATTGAATGATAAGTTGAAACAGTTGTGGTCACCTGGGGTTTTAACTTATGTTGTATCGAGGAAATATAATTTTCAGATGAAAGGAGTTTTGATGTGGACTATTAATATTTTTTTTGTTTATGGAATGCTATTTGGGTGGAGCACGCATGGGAAACTAGCATGTTCATAATGTAAGGAAACATCTTTCTTTTTTTATTGTCACTGACTGTTCTTGCTAACATATCACAAGTATAGAAAGAATAATAAAGAGTAAAATTTCATATTTCTTTTAAAAAATAAAATAAAATATTAAATTATTAAAACAATATAATTTTGATTTGACTTGGGTCGACATACTAATCTTAGTATTTGAATCCTAAACTTGACAAAGTTTAATAACTTTGTTATTAAACTTTGTTTTTTAATCTATTTTATATTTAATTATACAATAATAAAAATAGACATTCATAGGGAAGACAAAGAATATAGTAAAATTATGTTGAAGATTTTTTTTTTGACAAAATTGTATTTTCTAATTCATGTTATTTCTTTTATAACAAAATAATTTTTTTTTATTAGTAGCATTGCTCATTGAAAAAAAAAATAGCAATAATAAAATATTAATAAAAACTATAATGATATTAATTATAAAGAAAAAAATATCCTTAATTAAAAACCACATTTTCTTAAACATGCCTTTCTTTTTTATTTTGAATGAGAATACCTTTTTTATAACAAGCATTGTTTATTAAGCAAAAACGCATTATGATTGCGAAAAATAGTTTTGATTATAAAATTGAAAAATCATGAATCAATCATTTTTAAACATGTTTATAAAATATATATAATAATAAGTTTGAAAAAAACTATATAAATTATCTACAATAAGAAAATTAAAATTATAGATATTTTATGCTCATTCAATATTAATGAAAAAATTATTTTAAAGTATTTTATATAACACGCTCATACAAATGTTTTTAGATAAACAACGAGTTGGGTAGCCCGCGCGTTGCGCCGGGCTTTTTATATGTAGCAAACTGATTCTTTATGTGGTAAGCAGAGAATTTTTTAGTTGATAGATAGAGAATTGTAAATTTTAAATAATGCTATAATATTTTTTTATGTATTGAATTAGTTGATTATTGTTATAAGCTTAAATACTCAGATAATAATTCAATTGCGAAATTTAAAAATTATTAGCGATAAATTTTTTGAAAGATCAACTAATTGTAATTTGAGTATTGCAAGACCATAATTGATTAATTATTTAGTATGTACTAATTGTTTTGATGGTTATTTAATCGGTTGATGTAAATCTGTAATCAATAAAATGAATGAAAGATGATTTTTTGTTGTCTTGAACTGAATGTGTTGATGGTTAAATATTTTTTAACAGTTACTAAGCATTTAACTGGTTGATAGCAATATTGGAATCGCTGAAATCTATTAAAGATAGATTATTTTTTGTTTGCATTGATCTGGTTGGTTGTTAACATTATTTTACTGGCTTGGAGAATAATTTAGTTACAGTTTGGATCTGAATTGTGTGTTGATTTAATTAACTCATAGATTGCAAAATTGCAATGTTTTGATTATTTGAACAAAATCGCGATGCGGCGGGTTTTTTTTATTTATGTTAAAAATTGATTGGTTTTATATGTATTGTATTTTATTATTTTGATATTTAGTTAGTATAATTATATTTAAGAATGCTGATATGAATTTTTTTCCTTCAAAAAATCCAAACTCATTTTTCCTCTCTCTCAATATATTTTTAGGCGATAATATTCAATAAATATCAGACATATTAGAAATAAAAATATTGTGATTTGTTTTTAAAACATAAACTTAATTTTTTTTGGTGCTATAATTATTTATTTGCCATCTAAAAAGAACAGTCTAATGGAAACGGGAAGTGACTTGTATATTTTTTAATTTGACTTGTAGATATTGCAGGTAAATTTGCCACAAAAAAATTTTTAGATGTTTTGTTTTCCCAGTAATATTAGATCTAAAATATTAAAAATGAAAACATTGGAAATTCTTGTAAAGAAATCAACTTAAATAAAAGAGCACAAAATTAAATTTTGAAGTCAATATTTTTTTATATAAGATTTATTAATCATATTATTATATTAAATATATTTAAGAAAACATGATATGAATTTCTGTCCTTAAAAAAATTCCTAAGTCATTTTTCCTCTCCCTCAATATATTTTTAGGCGATAATATTGAATAAATATTCAAACATATAATTAGTTTTACATATTTTCATTTGACATAAATACACAAATATATAATTAATTTGACATAATTTCCATAATATATTTTATTTAAATGATAATTTTAGGCTATTTTGTTCTCTCTCTATATATTCTTAGGCGATAATATTCAATAAATATTAGAACATATAATTGGTTTAATATATTTTAATTTGATATAAATACACAAATATATAATTAAAAAGTCAAAATACTGTAAATTTAAGTCATTTTTAAGAAAACATGATATGAATTTCTGTTCTTAAAAAAATCTTAAGTCATTTTTCCTCTCTCTCAATATATTTTTAGGCGATAATATTGAATAAATATTCAAATATATAATTAGTCTTACATATTTTCATTTGACATAAATATACAAATATATAATTAATTTGACATAATTTCCATAATATATTTAATTTGAAGGATAATCTTAGGCTATTTTGTTCTCTCTCTATATATTCTTAGGCGATAATATTCAATAAATATTAGAACATATAATTGGTTCAACATATTTTAACTTGATATAAATACATAAATATATAATTAAAAAGTCAAAACACTGAAAATTTATTTCAAGAAATAAACTTAAACAAAAGAGCACAAAATTGAATTTTGAAGCCAATATTTTATTTTATTTTATAAGATTTATTCATCTTATTATTATATTAAATGTATTTAAGAATACTGATATGTATTGTATTTTATTATTTTGATATCTAGTTAGTATAATTAAATTTAAGAATACTGATATGAATTTTTTTCCTTAAAAAAATCCAAAGTCATTTTTCCTCTCTCTCAATATATTTTTAGGCGATTATATTCAATAAATATTAGACATATTATAAATAAAAATATTGTGATTTGTTTTTAAAACATAAACTTAATTTTTTTTTGTGCTATAATTATTTATTTGCCGTCTAAAAAGAACAGTCTAATGGAAACGGGAAGTGACTTATATATTTTATAATTTGACATGTAGATAATGCAGGTAAATTTGTCAACATTTTTTTTTTTTTGAGATGTTTTTTTTCCCAGTAATATTAAATCAAAAATATTAAAAATGAAAACATTGGAAATTCTTGTAAAGAAATCAACTTAAATAAAAGAGCACAAAATTAAATTTTGAAGCCAATATTTTTTTTATATAAGATTTATTAATCATATTATTATATTAAATATATTTAAGAAAACATGATATGAATTTCTGTCCTTAAAAAAATCTTAAGTCATTTTTCCTCTCTTTTAATATATTTTTAGGCGATAATATTGAATAAATATTCAAACATATAATTAGTTTTACATATTTTCATTTGACATAAATACACAAATATATAATTAATATGACATAATTTCCATAATATATTTAATTTAAAGGATAATCTTAGGCTATTTTGTTCTTTCTCTATATATTATTCGGCGATAATATTCAATAAATATTAGAATATATAATTGGTTTAACATATTTTAATTTGATATAAATACATAAATATATAATTAAAAAGTCAAAACACTGCAAATTTATTTCAAGAAATAAACTTAAACAAAATAGCACAAAATTGAATTTTGAAGCCAATATTTTATTTTATTTTATAAGATTTATTCATCTTATTATTATATTAAATGTATTTAAGAATACTGATATGAATTTCTGTTGTTAAAAAAATCCTAGGCCATTTTTCCTCTCCCTCTATATATTTTTCTTGAGTTCCATTTTCTCCCTAGCAATATTAGATCTGACACATTAAAAATAAAAATATTTACATTTTTTTCCAGAAATGACCTTAATTTTTTTACATGCTATAATGACTTATTTCCCATTTAAAAAGAACATGAATCGAAACGGGAAGTGACCCGTATATTTTTTAATTGTAGATAACCTAAGTAAATTTGTAATTTTTTTTTGAGTTTAATTTCCACCCCGGTAATATTATATTTAAAATATTAAAAATGAAAATATTGCAAATTTGTTTTTAAGAAATAAACCTAAACAAAAGAGATTCAAATTTAAACTCAAAGGCAAAAATTTTTTTATAGGATTTATTAATTATATTTTTATATTAAATGTATTTAAGAATATTTTATGAATTTTTTTTTTAAGGAAAAAATCCTAGGTCATTTTCTTCCTCTCTCTATATATTTATAGGCGACAATATTCAATAAAATTTTTTTATGTTATTTGAGTAATTCAATATATTATTATATAAAATGTATTTAAGAATACTAATATTAAGTTTTTTTTTATTCAAAAAATCCTAGGTCATGTTTTCGTCTCCCTATATATATTCCTATGCGATAATATTCAATAAATATTAGAACATATAATTAATGATAGACTAAAAATTCCAAGAAACTTTAACAAAAGACAAAACAAAAAAACAAAATAAAAATAAAAATTAGCATTGCTATTATTATTATTATTATTATTATTATTATTATTGTTAGCATTTAAAAAATATTTGTGATCCAAAAAAAAAGATTATTATTATTATTATTATTATTATTAATTATATTATTATATTATAATTAATTTAAAATGAAGGATTAATTTGACAACGATTAATAATTTTGTACCAAAAATATTCAAAGATTTAAAAGGAAAAAAATTTAAAAGAAGAGGACAAAAGATAAAACAAAAAAATAAAATAAAAATAAAAATTAGCATTGCTATTATGATTATTATTATTATTATTATTATTATTATTATTATTATTATTATTATTATTGTTAGCATTTAAAAAATATTTGTGATCCAAAAAAAAAGATTATTATTATTATTAATTATATTATTATATTATAATTAATTTAAAATGAAGGATTAATTTGACAATAATTAATAATTTTGTACCAAAAATATTCAAAGATTTAAAAGGAAAAAAAAAGTTAAAAGAAGAGGGACTGAAATTAAAGTGCAATATATAATGAATTTGAAATGAGGGACACAATTGAAAACAATATAACCTGCTGCACTAAAAAAATTAAGGGATCTAATAGAAAACCGAAAAATTCAAAGAAGAAGGACTGACATGCAAATTGCATATATATCAATTTGAATTAAAAGACGAAATTGACAGAAATCGAAACTTCTATTACAGAAATCAAACAAAAGCCAAGGGACTGAAATGCATCAACAATAAATCGGGGGACTGAAGTTGAATCCGGCGCTGAGGAGAGAGAAAAGTGCACATAAACGTTAAACCGACTATATGAGCCTCTACGTCGATAATAACACCACACGCGCCGCTCCATGAGATTCAGGGAAGGGTTGCGCAACGTTCTAGCCGGCGGAGGAAAATTTTTGACCGCCTTATGACGCCGCACGCGCCGCCCGAATCGATGGCGGAAAGAAAATGCTCCGACGCGCTTGTACGGACGCCTGGCGTTGCTGACGCAAGCGCACAGTGACGTGTGTGTCAATTACTAAACCACCCCTGAGGCTAATTAATGTATTTTGTCTTATCGGGGGCTACACACGTAATAACACATTTTAAAAAATATTAAAAAAAAAAAGGGTTCCGGCGGACCGGACCGGTCCGTACGTGTGCAATTACAACCGTAGCCCTCAGCCGAAAACGTGTTTTTGTCTTATTATCGGTGGTTGTTTCGCCATTACACTGTTCATATCAGGAAAAGACAAAAAAAATAGGGTGGACGAACTCGCGCGACACACAGATGAAAAAGCTCGCGTCCACAGTGTTTTGTGAGTGTGTGAACAGTGCATGAATAGTATTTTCCGTAATCTTTTAGTTATATGTTAATAATTAATGTTAATACTCGACAATATCATCATAAAAAAACCATTATCTTCATAAAAATAATGACATACGTAGACAATCACTTGAATATTACTTTAATAAAATAATTTGAAGAGATTGTTTTGATAATTTAAAAAAAATATATATCCAAGAAAAGACCAGGCACGCCTGGTCCAAGAAAACGTCTAGGCGTACATGGCCCTAGAAAGTTAGGTTTTCATGCCTTTTTTTAATGGGACGACAATCTGTCACTTTCTTGAGTAAAGGACACGTGGTTTCTACGTGGCTTTTGTAATCGATTTTAGAGTTTGAGACTGACAATACCTTTATCACCACATTTCAAACTCTAAAATTGGCCTATAATAACTCCATAAATTTAAAATTTAACTCGATAAAAAAAACATTACAGGTCTCAATGTGCTTATTATGACATGTTTAAGGGCAAAAACCACCATAATGAAACCCCACCACTTCAAGCCATTTAAAATACTGGTGAGTAAAAAATCGACCAACCGATTAAACCAAAAAAATCGGAAAAAAAATAACCAAAAAAACTGAACTGATAAAAAAAACCGATTATAAAATTTTGAAAAATGTCTGGTTCGGTTCGGTTCGGTATCGGTTTTGTAAAGCAGAAACCGAATACATTGAACCCAACCAAACCGGTTTGGTTAAAAAACTTCCTATAACCCGCCGCCCCCCACTATAAATATAAACTTAAAACCCTACCTTCCCCTACTATAAATATAAACTTAAGAAGTCATCGCCCCCTATAAATATAAACTTTCACATTTCTTTTCTAATTTCAAAACCCTAGTCGTCCCCCTCTCCCCCCTCTCGGGCTTCTCTCCCTCCCTCTTCAAAACAAACCCTAGCAGCCCCCCACCCCCCTCTTGGTTTCTCTCCCTCCCTCTTCAAAACAAGTAGCCCCTCTACAACGGTGCAACCAACCTACACAAGGCAGCAACCACCCTCTCCCTCTATGTAATTTGCATCATCATCTCGGCACAGTTATGCGTAAAGTTTACTGTTTTGTTGTGTGTTTTTACTTCGAGTGCTTTTACTCATGGGTTCTTGCTAAGTTGTTGTAAGGTTTGATTTCTCTATTGTATTGGGTTTTCTTGGTTCTTGTTTAATCATAATATCAGGCAACAACAATCAGCAACAACAATCACCAATTGTTAACTAAAATTAATAGTAATGTTCATGTCTTTTGCGTTTAGAATGTTGATCTTTGTTGTCTTATTCGGTAATGTTTATTGACAAAACTTAATAAACATTATATTAATTTAATACATTAATATTTGTATCAGTGGCAGAAAATTATTTTTTATTAATATTAATTGAAAGCCCATAAAAAGCCCATCAAATGGCCCATAAAAAAACCCTAAAAAACAAATTCGGTTTTTTCAATTTTTTAATTATAAAAATCGAATCGAACCGAACCGTAAATGGTCGATTTTTACTAGGTTTGGTTCAGTTTGGCTATTTTTAAAAACAAAATATATATAATTACAAAAAAAAAACTGAGCTGAACCGAAAATGCTCACCCCTAATTTAAAATACATTAAAACCAATATCAATTTTTTTTCCCCAAATTTTTCCTTTCTCCATTCACATTTTTGTTTCTCTCAAAAAATTTTGGACTAAAATATAAAACAAATGAAGTTTAGAACTAACACTCCTAGAAAATCAACATATTCATACGGAAATACCAACATGATTCTTCCATCAATATTTGGCTGATAATATTACCATCGGAACATTATCATCGTATGTTTTGTTGATGTTTATCGATGGATATTATCATTGGTATTTTATCGACACCTTTATCAACAAAATGGTTTCGTCTGTACTTGTTAATGGTAAACATTTAGAAAATTACAATGGGATTGAAAAACTATTATGTACGATGAAATGATATTATTTTTGATAGAACTACCTATGAATTTACCACCAACAATATTTTGTCAAGAAATCTGTTGGTAAATATCAATGGATTGACGAGCAAAATTATAGTAGCATTTGAAAATCTATGAAGAACGATGATGTGATATTGTTACTAACATAACTACTTATGGATTTATTAACATAAATATTACATTGGTAAATTCATTAGAAATTGTTTAATTTATAACTCAAACCCTTTTTCTCCCCCTTCCCTCTTTCTCATTCTTCCTTCTGCATTTTTCCTCTGCAACCCTCAACCACCCTCTCCCCTTAATTTCATCATAGCTCAACATCTTATAATAAATCCAGTAACCATAACACTAAATTGATGTGCATCTATGTTATGATCCAATTTTTTTTATTATTCTCCACTTTAATTAAGCAAATCTATCATATTTTTAAAATTTTATATTTTAAAATTCATATTTTTAAAATATATTACTTTTGTTCGAGTGTTTGATGTTTCTTTTATAATTTTTTATCATATAACTTTATTGTATGGATTTATAATATGTAAATGTTAGGGTTTGTTTTAGATTATGTAAAATTGTATTTGTTTAGCTAATGTATTTAATTAATACATGATTATTGTATATAGTTTTGCTATAAGTAATGGATGATCATTCATGGATGTATCGTAAATCACCTTAAGGTAGGTTTGCATAACATGGATTATTGCTATGAGGTTCAAGGTTTTATTAACTTAGAAATATATAATCTGAAAGCATTAGTTAAGGCAATATTAAATGTCCATGTAGAAGGTGAAAAAACAAAATGTTTATCGACCAAGATGCTGTAACGATGCATCTTTTATAAAGAGGGTTCATGGAGGAATATTGGTTTTAGTATTTCCATGAAGAATTTTTTCCTCACTAGATCATTGTAGAAAGGATTGTTCGTTCAACTTGTAGTTCCAGCAACATGCAAGGAGTTGTAGGTGTCAACGATAATTCTTATAGGAATATTGTTATGGAGACGATAAGAATGAATCAAAGTGTTGCAAGTGAATGCCTAATCGTAGACAAAGAACCTAATGTAGACGCCACCATATTAAGAGCCACTATGGGATGGTTGCACAAATCATAGTAAATTATTAGCTGTAGCAATGGTGTTCACCAACAAGTCAAATTATGGGTTGAGTGAGACCAATTATGATAACAAAATTTAATGAGTGAAAAGCATTTTACCTAAAGGAAACAAGCTAAAATATAACTTCTATGCTACCAAATCTATAATGAAACCTTTCAGGCTAGGATACCAAAAACTTGACATGTGTCCAAACTTTTGCATTTTGTACTACCTTGAAACGTTTTGTCGGTATTTTTCAGAGAGTTTGATAGAAATTACTCAAAATACCACTATTATTGATGGCTATACCGACGAAATGATACCAATGGAATTGTTGGTGGAATGTGAATGATGGAATCACTGATGGTATATTCCATAAAATGAAAGTTTTAAAATTTCATAAATGAGCTTTATAAAAATTAAATTTCTTGAAAAATATTTCATAATCCAATTAACTTTAAAATTATTTTTATTACTTACAAATACTTTCCAATGTACATTTAATAAATATGCTTTTAATTTCTTGTACAAAGTAATTATAAAATAATTAATTTATGATTGGATCAGAATTTTCATTAAAATAATTAATAAATCTGAATTTTATCATTACCCAGGGAATCACTACTAGAAAATCAACAAATATATACGGAAATACCTACAATCTTTTTCCATCATATTTTGTTGTGAACTTTACTGATGGTATTTTTTCATCTACTTATCTATTGGTAAACACCGATGAAAATATTCCCCTGGTATATACCGATAGAATTACAATGGGAAAAGAAGGAATAAAAAACATGTACACATAGATGACGTGTGACTTTTGCAAATCCGATTATCAAAGGAAGATTGTTATGAGTAAATGCCGATAGTAAATGTAGTGAGAGAGTTTTTCTGTCACTAAAGATCAAGGGATTTATAATCAGAATTATAGTGGAACTCAAAAAACCCAAAAAGTATGATACTGTGACATTGTTACCAATAAAATTATTAATGACTTGACCAACAAATATATTATGGTGGTACATATATTGGTAATATTTAATTTATGATTTGTCATCGACCCTCCATTCTCCCTCTCCTCTTTATCCTCCTTTTTTTTCGCTATTTTCTACTCTGCAACTAACAACCACCCTTCCCCTCTACTTTTAACATAGTTCTACCGCTCACAACAAATCTGGCGACCACAACACTTAGTTTATTGGTATATTTGTTTTGATTTCAACTTTTTTTATGATTCTCCACTTTAAATAAGCAAATCTATAATTTTGTAATTTAATTTTAGTATGTTAGTTTTTTGTATAATTATTTTGTTTGAGTGTTTACTTATTTTATAGTTTTTCTCATAGAAATTTGTTGTGAGGATTATGATTTGTACATGTAAGAGTTTGTTTTAAATTTTGTAAAAAATTGTATTTGTTTAATTAATATATTTAATTAAAACATGATTATTGTATGTAGGTTTGATATAAGTAATGGATGATATCTCATAGATATATCGAGAATCACCCCAAAAGTTATATATGATGGATTATTCAAATGGGATCAGGATTTTATTAACTATACAATATTTAATCCAAGAAACATTGGGGAGGCAATATTAGATGTCCATGTAGAAGGTGCTAAAACTAGAAGTTTAGATATTGTCACAATGCATCTTCTATAAAAAGAGTTCAAGGAGGAATATTTGTGTCAGTATGCACACATAGTAGAATTTAATTCCCATGAGACCATGAAAGAAAAGATGTTTGGGTTAACTTCTAGTTTCAGAAATGTGCATATGGTTATAGATGCCAACAATATTCTTTAAAGGCAACAATATTCTTTATAGGAATATGATTTATGGATGTGATGAAAATTAATTAGGATGGTGCAACTGAATGTCCAATCATAGATGAAGAACCTAATGCAGCCACGACTAGGTTTTTTAATCTTTTAAGAGACCACAACAAACCATTATGGGATGATTACACAAGTCAAAGTAAATTATCGGTCGTGGCATTAGTGTTTCCCATAAAGTCAGATTATAAGTTAAGTGAGGCTATTTATAATAGATTTGTTAAATGGGCAAGAGCTATTTTAGTTGAAGTAACATGCTGAAAGAGAGCTTTTATACAACCAAATGCATTATTAAACCCCTCGGTGTAGGATACAAAAAATACATTACCAAATCCAAATTTTTGCATGTTGTACTACCTTGAAAATAAAGAGTTGATTGAGTATAAAAATGTAGGCATCCATATTATAAACACAGAATTGGCAAGGGATAGACTCTTATCGCGCGCACAAAAATTACATACTTCCTTATAGTTGATGGAGTTATTCATGTCACCAAAAACTATTGAGTACATGACATAACATCATTCACATAATATAGTTGATAGAGTGATGATATACCCTTTCAATGGTGAAGCTTGGAAACACTTTAACAGTGTGCATCCTTAGTTTTCAGTGTAAGCAAGGAACGTATATCTTGGTTTATGTATAGTCAAATTCAATATATTCAAGTTATTTTTCACTTCTTATTCATGTTGATCGGTGATACTTATGGTATACAACTTATTATTGGGGATGTCTATAAGACTGAAGTTCATAATTTTATCTACAATCATACCCCATCCATATAGTCTAGGTCATAACATAAATGTTTAACTTTGACTGTTGATTGATGAGTTAAAGTAGTTGTAATCATCCAAGTCCTTGACTTATAATGTATCAAGAAAACAAAATTTTTAGATGAAGGTAGTTTTGATGTGGCCTATCAATGATTTCTTGCTTACAAAATTGTTTCTAAGTAGAGCATGCATGGAAAACTAACATGTTCATACTGTATGGAAAACAACAAAACATTTACACTGATAAATAACAAATCATATTTTTTTTACTATCACTAGTGATAAGCATTCATACTACAACTAAAATGACTTTTTCATTGGAAGAGTTGAAAGGGATGCTACACAACTGCTATCGTCAAGTGAAGAACAATATAATGCAGAACGTGCTATCGTAGCACAATAATATTGTGTATTGTTTTCAATTCAGTAAATAGAAGTTTCTTGGTTTTGGTTTGATCCATGATTGGGTAAAATGAAGTATTTTCTAGGAGCTTTCCTATTGGGAGACCCAACTCCTCTATCATAACCTTGATATTATGCATATGGAAAAGAACGTGTATGAGGACATTATCAACACAATTATGGATATGAAGGGGGAGACATAGAACAACATCAAAGATACAATGGGTATAACTTTGTTTATGTGTCACGATTCTTGAATCCCAAAACCAGCTTAACTATAGACAAGAATTCAGATCTACTAGTTTACAAATGGCTTAAAAGTATGTGTTTTCTTTATGGACATGCCTCAAACATATCAAGGTTGGTGAATTTGGAGGATTGTAGATTTAATGAAATAAAGAGTCATAATTACCACATATTTATACAAACACTCATTCCATTAGCTTACAAGGATTTATTATCAACAGAGACATGGGATACACTCATAGAGATCAATCACTTCTTTAAAGATATATGCTCCAACAAGTTACAAACACAATACTTGAAGAGGCTTAAAACAAATATAATTCAGTCAACGTGCAAACCTAAAATGATATTCCCTCTATCGTTTTTCGACTCGATTGAGCATCTACCCATATATTTATTGTATGAGGCAAAAGTTAGAAACACATCTACCCAATTCAGACAACATGTTATGGATTACATATGTATAATAATTTAAATTATATTGTCTTTTTATGCATAAATCAAAACATTTATGTAATTACATGCAAGTACTTGTTCAAACTTAAGACTTTGATATGCAAGGCCTATATTGTTAAAAACAAGGCATGCATTAAGAGTTCTATATACAAGACCTATATTGTTAAAGAGATCATAATATTAAACGTGTTCTATTTCAAGCCTCAATTACAACAAGAATAAATCACATTTCAAGACATGGCGATGGTAGGGAAGTGCCATAGAATGGAAACTTGTTAATATTCTTACATGATGGACAACCCATTTCAAAAAATATTGTCGAAAGAAGATATTTATCTTAAATATATAATTTAGACAAACATATAACTATGTGTTTGTAAGTATAATGAACTGAGATCTTTTATTAGTATGTATACTAATAAACATGTTATTTTCAAACAATTCATCTCTTGCACCTTTAAAAAAAAAAGATTGTGCAAGAGTTGACTGATTATCCATTGTGAAAACCAAACTCAGGGGTCATGTCAAGGTTATTCAGGATGACAATAAATAATTTATAGAGAAAGATGATGTCTTTCAACTTAGTGAATTAGTTTATGTATAGTTGCTTTGTCTAATGACCTGAAGTGAATTCAGATTTTCACATTGCCAAAAATATTTTTATTGATGTTGAGGGTGAGGAGTTTAATGATATCTTGAGCTCCAACGAACATACACAAGTTGATAAATATGATGATTGTAATAAAATCAACATCAACGATTGTGATAGACAAATGGAAGAATACAAAATATGATTAATTAATTTTAATGTAATGACTATGAAATATATTGTGATTTTTTTTTTATTATTGATGTTATTGTGCTGTGTGTCTAATTGTGTTAAGTATTTGCAAGTTGAATAGATAAATAATATAGTTTAAATATTATATCATAAACTATTTAACACCGCTGGAAATACCAACGAACTAACATCACACACGATATTACCAACAAATTAATTTTGTTGGTATTTTTCAATAGCCACGGGAACTATTCCCCCTTCTCCATGCCATTGTTATTGTAAACATCACATAAGGTAATTTCAACGAATTAACTTTGTCGGTATTTACCAGTAACAGCAGAAAATGTTCTCCTTCTCCCTAACAATGCTCATTGCAAACATTACAGAAGGTAATGTCGACAAAATAAATCTATTAGTATTTACCAGTAGCAAGAAGAATTGTTCCCTTTCTCTCAAGCATTATTTGCTGTTAACATCACACATGGTATTCCTATGAATTATTGTGCTTATTTATTGCTAATTTATTTACCGTTAGAATGAAAAGTCGTCAATAATATTTAAAGGACTTTCTAAAAAATTTCTTACAAGTTGAAAATTTGCATTTGATTTCACCGATGTCATTGATGATTCTATTAGTAGATATATTTTAAAAACCATAACCAGAACACATGGACATTTCATCTTCTTCTTCTTCATCCGTCTGCTTCTCTCTCCCTCTCTCTCTCTCTCTCTCTTATACATAGACACACTATGAGTTCTCTCTCTCCTTCTCTCCTTGTTCAATCTTTATCTTATCTTTTATTGTCCTCTAAGTGTTCCAAATATCTCTCTCTTCTCATCTTCTTTCACTTCTGGTTTGTTTTTGTTAATTAACATTTTAATTTTTACTTGTTATTTGTTTCTTTTCTTTTCTTAGTTTCACTTATAATGAATTTAAGGTAAGAGTTCTCTTTTTTCTTCACTTTTTTTGTTTGGTTTTTGCGTTATTTTTTTGTTGCTGTTAATGGTTTTGATGTTATTGCATTATTTTTATTATCTTATTAATGGTATTGGTGTAGGATTATTGTATTATTTTAATAAAAAATTTTGTGTTAATACATTATTAATTGATAATTTTTATGTGATTAATTAATTTTTGTTGTCTTAATGGATTATTAACTAATACCTTTTCTATTATTAATGGATTTTTTGTGTTTTTTTTGCATTATTTTTTAAATTTATTTTCCTATTATTGATGGATCATTCAGTGATAATATTTTCTGTTGTTATGTGTTTTAATATTATTTAATTTATTTTTTCTTTTATTATTAATTGCTAATATTTTGTTGGATAAATTATTAAATAGAGAAATTAAGGTATCTTATTTTTTTAATTGGTTTTTGATTTATTTTTTTAAATTTAGAACATATCTTCCTAAGTTTAGGATTAATTTAAAAAATATTAAAACATAGAAATAAAAATATTCTATAAAACTAGATTATACAAATTTGTAAGAAGAAAATGAGTAAAATCAATTGATTTATGACATATATAACG
The DNA here is from genome assembly GCA_027405865.1 of Salix purpurea. Taxonomy (NCBI): domain Eukaryota; kingdom Viridiplantae; phylum Streptophyta; class Magnoliopsida; order Malpighiales; family Salicaceae; genus Salix; species Salix purpurea. Next base: position 3,119,478 of record JAOWLH010000016.1, on the reverse strand, counting down.
TGTATTTATAGGTTTGTAAATTTTGAGTGGTCTCCCGTACATCAAGTTATTGCCAAAAAAAAATTAAATATAGGAACCATTTAATTTTGTTTATTTGTTAATTATGCTTAGAGGGAGATTCATTGCATGTCATGAGGATAGGATCACTTCTAGTTCTCTGGCAATGACTCTAAGTAACACGAATTATTAGGTGTTGATCATAAACGGGTACAAGCATCGACCCATGATGCGTGGTTGTCAAGTGCGATGGCATAAAATTGTGGGGGTGTCTCTTAATAGTAGGATCCAATTACCCACAAATACTAGGCCTAATGGAAGGAAGACCTTTCAATGTTTTTTTTTTTTTAATTTAACTTTGTTTGATAATTGTTTTTAAATAATTTCATTTAGCGACTGAAATGTCAAGTTTACAAATATTCAAGTCAAGAGACCAATGATAGTGGCCTTTAATAATAGCGGGTCAATGCATGGTTTACATGATTTAAGGTTAATATGAACTTAATTTTTATTATTATTATTATTATTATTATTATTATTATTATTATTATTATTATGTTAATCTGTTTAGTTATTGAGATTTCTTAAATTTTCTCCTTTTTTTAAATTATTTTTGTAAGGAAAAATTTAATTGGGAGGATGTTGATGATGATGTTGCGAGAAAGGTGTGAGAGAATCACACTTCAACTAGGTAATTTTAGCTACCTTGGTATAAATATTTTTTCAAATATCACAATTTTGTTTTTTATTTACTAACAAATAATTTATTTGTACCATATAAGTTGCATGGTTTTTGGTATAAGAAACAAAACAAAAGAAAAAAATATGTGCAAGTAAGAGAGCTTTCATACTAGAATGACATGATAGTCTAGAAGGAATTAAGGTTGCCATACATCTTAGAGGCTATATGAACAAATTACATTGAGCACGTGATGTCCGAACATTTCACGCGATGTTTACATGTTGGTACACAAAAATAGAACCAATGTTTTTGAGGTTCCGGTACAATGCACACCGACAACTTTGTGGTGTTTTTTGCATGCGAAGTAGATGGTGATATTGTTTTTAAATTACATCAATTTTTTATTAATATTTTAACTAACATTTTTTTCTTGCTGGTTACTATTTTTGGATGCAATCCATCCCTAATGGAGCTTTTTACTGAGATGTATGTGCTGAGTAGTGATCACCAAAAATTGGTGCAACAACTATTTGTTGGGTAAAAACATTATGAGAATCATTCAAGAAAACTTTAATAAACAATTCTTTTCTCTTTTAATTTTTGTTTCATTTTACGAAGTCTACCTATTAAATAGAAAGCAAAAGGAACCTATTGAAAAATAAAAGTAATTTCTCAAATGAAAAGAAAAAAATTAAGGCGGTTCACTACTATAAAAAAAAATGAAGAAAGGATGAACAGATCAAGAGAAGAAAAAAAAAAAGAGGGATGGAAAAGGATGGATGACCGAAAAAGAAAGTACCATTAATTATTTAGTTTATATATATATATAACCCAAATTCTTTGAAGGATTATCTGATTTTAGTTTAAATAGATATGTCTAATTATCAAAATTGCTCGTTCTCTAAATTCTTTCAAATATTTTGCCCGAAATCATTGGACTAACATGGCTATATCCAAATTATGCCAACATCTAATTAACACTTAACCTAGGTTAAATGTTGAGTGGGTGTTTAATATTTAGTATTGTGATAGTTTTTATAATTGTAATTGAAAAAAAAAAGATTTAAGAAAAACACTTATAGTTAATACTTTAAGAAAACAGACTTACAAATATATAAATATTTAAAATTACTGTAGGATGAATTTTTGCATGCAAAATAAATAAAATTAATATCTTCTTGAAAATCATATTATTTTACCATTTACAAATAGAAATTTAAAACACAATTATATTTATTGCAAAAAGCATAAGCTATTTGACTAATCAAATAATGTTTTTTTTATTAATATGATATCAAGATTATCCACATAAAAAAATTCAATTTCCAAAGAAAAAATTCACATAAAAAATGGAATTTTGAAAGCCATGTGAATTAACTAGAAGATGGATAGGACGCTAGGGCCATGGAATAATGATATGCATAAATTGCATTCTTCTTGTATTTAAGAATATGTAAAACAAATTAATAAAAATTCTTGTCTTTTGTGGATAAACTAGACAACTCCAAGACTGTAATTAAAGGGCTTAGAAAGAAAAAAAATTATTTGCCTGAACTTTTTATTTTTATTTTGAATGTCTGTGTCAGCTTATACGCATTTCGACTAATCTCATGTGCTCTAAAGTGAACGATCAATTACTAACCTCTAATAGCCCTAAGAGTTGTGAGACTCGAACTGGTGATCTCAAGGGAACAAATCTAGGATCGGGCTACTGAGTTGCACCCCTTAGGATTATGTGCATGAACTTGATTCTTACTAATTATAAATACATTCTTACTAATTACAAATTTTGTGCGTGAACTTTTTTTTTGAAAAGGGAAATCCATCATTTGGAAATTGTATTTTGTGGGTTTAGATGATAGAGTAAAATCCTAGTTGCTCGGGCTCTTATAAGAGAGATCTGTTGTGCAAATCACAAATATTTTGTCATTACACCATACCTCTTAGGACTGTGCTTCAACTTGATTCTTACTAATTACAATTACATTATTTGAAAAACATGATAAATTTAATTCTATGATTTTCTAAACTTTTTTTTTCTCCTTTGATTATTTACTTCTAAATTAAGTTTTGACTATTCATTTCAAGTCTATTTACTAAAATTATAAAATAAACTAAAAGAGATTAGGAATTCACTATAGATTATGAGACAAAACACTGTGGATTGTAATAATGTATTTTTGGCTCGGTTCGGTTTTCAAGCCGGACGGTTTACCGTTTCATTTATTTTTTATCATTATTTGTACAATAAAATAATTGTTTTAGCCCTCAAAAATGACAAAAAAGAGTTGTTTACAAGAGGGGTTTCACGGGCATTTCACAATTTTTGAAATGGCTAAAAACTAATTTGCCCTCATATAAGACAATAAAAACATATCTGGCAAAGAGGGGTACCACGGGGATATCCCATTTTTTGAAAATGGCTAAATACTAATATGCGCCCAAATAAGACTAAATTTGTGCTCGCGTGTGTCGTACGCAACCGCCATTGTTCGGCCTCACGCACGCTTCAGGCAGCATATGCAGAGTCATTTGGCCATGGAGAATGAGCTTCCAGCGTCTTCGATGATGTGCCACTGTGTTATCTTCATCATGGTGTGGTGTGTTTTGGCAAATGGTGGTTGTCGCTGTGATGGTGGTCGGTTAAATTTTTTTTCTTCTGTTTTCTCTCTCCTGCACGTTAAAGTACAAGAGAAACCCCTAGTTTTATGGTTTGTCACTTATGTCCCTGTACTTTTAATTTTTTGTATGGTCTTAATTTTTGTTATATAAGTTTTGATTTATTTCAATTGGGTCCTTCGATTGAAATTAATTATATATTTAGGTTTCACTTTTGTCCTCCTTTGAATTTCCTGATTGAGTTTAAATACCTTAATATATTTGATACAAAAGATTTGATTTTTTTCAATTTTGTCCTTTGATTGAAATTGATAATATATTTGATTTTATTTCGGCCCTTATACTTTCAATTTTTTATTTTAATCCCTTTATTTTTTTATATTTCTAGAATAGTCCCTATTTTTGTCCATGTATATATAAGTGTGCTCTTAGCTTTGGTTTTTAATTTTTATTATTTTGTTATTTGTTAAGATGATATTTGTTTTAAAAAAAATAGCTCTTAAATTTTATTTTGTGTCTATGATCATTTTGTGTCTATGATCATTTTAAATTTTTGTTATTTCTGTCTCTTTGTTCTTTCTTTTAGTTTTTTTATTCATTTTTTTTTTAAAATTTTGAAGTCAAATGATTATTTTCACCTGATAATTTTTATTTTATCATTTATTTTTTTTTTTTGTTTGATCTTTTGTTAAAGTTAATAGGATTTTTTTAGTCTTTAATTTTTTTTCATTATGAACTTAATAATAATAATAATAATAATAATAATAATAATAATAATAATAATAATAATAATAATAATTTTATTTTATTTTTCTTGCTTGCTCTTTTGTTAATGTTTTTTAGTTTTTTTCTCTCAAGATAATTTGATAATTTTTATTGTTTTGACTGTAATAGTAATGATAATTTTAGATGTTAAGACTTTGATGTTACTGTTACTATAATAGAGTGTGTTGATCTGTTTTATTATATTAAATTTGCATATATAGATATTATATTTTATTTTTGAACTAGCAAATCCTATTAGTTTCTTTAATCCCAACAATTATAAAAATTGTTTGCTCAGCCCACAACATACTACGGGCATTTTTTTTTTCATGTCAAATGATTTTTTTTTTCAGCTAATATTTTTTTTTTGTTTTATCATTTATTTTATTTTTTTGTTTGATCTTTTGTTAAAGTTCTTAGGATTTTTTAATCTTTGATTTAATTTTGTTTTTCTCATTATTAACTCAATAATAATAATAATAATAATAATAATAATAATAATAATAATAATTTTAGGCTTTTTTCCGTGCTTTCTCTTTTGTTAATGTTGTTGAGTTTTTTTTTTTCACGGGATAATCAAACAATTTTTATTATTTTCTCTTTTGTTGAGGTAATAGTTTTTTGAAAAATTTAGCTCTCAAAATTTTAGTTTGTGTTTATGATCATTTAAAAATTGATATTTCTTTGTTTTCCCTCTTTGTTATTTCTTTTAGTTTTTTTATTAGTTTTCTTTATTTTCAAGTCAAATGATTTTTTTCAACTCATAATTTTTATATTTGTTTTATCATTTATTTTATATTTTTTTAAAAGTTTTTATGCTTTTTTAGTCTTTCATTTATTTATTTTTTCATTATGAACGCAATAATAATAATAAAATAATAATTTTAGTTTTTGTTCTTACTTGCTTTTTTGTGTTGTTTTCTAAGGATAATTTAATAATTTTTATTGTTTTGACGGTAATATTAGTGATAATTTTAGATGTTAAAATTTCTATTTTAATGTTGTTATAATAGGATATGTTAATCTATTTTATTATAACAAACTTTATATATATAAATATTATATTTTAATCTTAACAATTATAAAAATTATTTGTCACACTACAACATAATACAAGCAATTAACTGGTTCAAAACTAAAAGATTATGTGACATTAGTCAATGAAAAACATTAACGTCTATGATGTCATCATGGATCAGTCAGTTTGAAAATACATATTTAGTAAAAAAAATCATATTGCACCGATGCTTTTGTCATTTGACAATGTGTCACTAGACTTTGGGAAGGAAACTTCCAAACTGGGGAGTCCTTTTGTCATTTTTTTTCTCCAATCTTTATCCCAAATAATATTTATTATTATCTTTAATTAATTGACCCAATCCTATCGGTATTAATCTTCATTCCACAACTTCCCAGAACTCAGAACAAAAGCTAAGAGTTCATTTGGTAGAAAAAAATGGATGAACTGAAGCCAACCTTAGCAAGCTTATCTCCTCTCACACCGTTAGCTTTCTTGGAAAGAACTGCTACTGTATATGGTGATTGCCCATCTGTCATCTACAACGAAATGACTTATACGTGGTCTCAAACCCACCGTCGATGTCTCCAAGTGGCATCCTCTCTGTCATCCTACGGCATCAAGCCTGGCCACGTGGTCTCCGTTGTCGCCCCCAACATCCCTGCCATGTACGAGCTTCAGTTTGCCGTGCCCATGTCCGGGGCCATCCTCAACAACATCAACTCACGCCTAGATGCGCGTACCATTTCCATACTCCTGCGTCACAGCGAATCGAAGCTCGTTTTCGTTGATTGCCTCTCACGTGACGTCATCCTGGACGCGATGTCTTTGTTACCTCCGAATACAAAGCGGCCTTCTCTCGTCCTCATCGCCGACGATGCTGAGGCAGCAGGATCATCTGTAACCCGTGATTTTTGCTGCTCTTATGAAAGCATGGCGGAGAAAGGTGATCCTGGGTTCAGGTGGGTCCAGCCTCGTAGTGAGTGGGACCCGATGGTGCTAAACTACACGTCAGGTACAACATCATCTCCTAAGGGAGTGGTCCATTGCCACAGAGGTATTTTCACCATCGCCGTTGGATCCTTGATTGATTGGGGAGTTCCAAAACAGCCCGTGTATTTGTGGACCCTACCAATATTCCACGCCAATGGTTGGAGTTATCCTTGGGGGATAGCAGCCGTTGGTGGGACCAACATCTGTCTCCGTAAATTTGATGCTCCGACGATCTACAGCTTGATCAAACTACACGGCGTCACTCACATGTGTGGTGCTCCTGTGGTGCTAACCATGCTAACAAACACTACAAATAATGAACCACTTAAGAACCCAGTTCAGATTTTAACCGCCGGAGCTCCACCACCATCCGCCGTGCTATTCAGGACAGAGTCATTAGGATTTGTAGTGAGTCACGGATACGGGTTAACTGAAACAGCAGGGCTTGTGGTGTCTTGTGCATGGAAACCAAAGTGGAACACATTTCCAGCAAGTGAAAGAGCTAGACTCAAGTCAAGACAAGGAGTTAAGATTGTTGGGTTCACTGGGATTGATGTTGTGGATCCCAAATCAGGAAAGAGTGTGAAACGAGATGGGGTGGCGCTTGGTGAAGTTGTTTTATCCGGCGGGTGTATTATGCTGGGTTATTTAAAAGACCCAATCGGCACGTCAAAGTCCATGAAAGATGGCTGGTTTTACACAGGAGATGTGGGTGTTATGCACTCAGACGGTTATTTAGAAATCAAAGATAGGTCAAAAGATGTGATCATCAGTGGCGGAGAGAATATTAGCAGCGTGGAGATTGAGTCAGTGCTATATACACATCCTGCCGTTAACGAGGCAGCTGTGGTGGCTCGGCCAGATGAGTACTGGGGTGAGACGCCATGCGCGTTCGTGGGTTTCAAGGACGGGTTGACTCAGAAACCTAGGGAGAAGGATATAATTGATTTTTGCAGGGAGAAAATGCCACACTACATGGTGCCTAGAACTGTGGTTTTTAAAGATGAGCTTCCCAAGACATCAACTGGGAAAATTCAAAAGTTTGTGTTAAGAGAGATTGCTAAGGGCATGGGATCCTCAAAAGGGAGTCGAATTTAGTGTTCAATCGAGAGATTTTTGGTGGGAATTCCGATGACTGTTGCTCTTGGAATAGTCTCTTTCATTTGGATAATACAGAATTATGAAGGATTGTATGATACGTAACGTTTCTCTTTTTTATTTTTATCAATTCATTTCAAGCAAAGTCATGGGAACATGCTTCCAAGCTTGTCTAGGATGTAATAATGCATGTGGTCATCTTTTGTGTTCTTTATAAAAGATAATCTTTTTTTTATCCCATGGAAGCATGTGATAATCTTTCCAATCAAAAGGTACAGAGACATGTTTTAATAATAAAAGTTCAATAATGCTACAACACGAAAGTAAAGTTTAATGAAAAGTTCAATAACAAATCATATGGCAAATGCAGTGATTTATGTCGACTTTTGGGTCATATTTGCTGCTAATTTAAAAATTGCAGATAATACAAGATGAAGCTTCAATGATAACATCATTAGTATAGTAAGAGAGATAGCTAAGATAAATCCAACAACATCATTAAAGATTATGAATGATGATTGCAGTGGGCTACAGGAGCTGTTCAAATATGTTTGGGCTCATTTGTCTTTTAACAACTTATGTGACACACTATAATTATTATTGATGATCTTTCTTGAAGCCATTAAATTTGTTTTGTTAATATTTTGTAATTATATTAATGGTGTAAATATTGGACATTCAATGTGCCCTCAAGGTCTTTTTTATTTTTCTCTCTCCACTAGTCTTTATCCTTATAATTTATGGAGAGAGAGGAGAGAAAAAACAAAAACATTAAAAAGTTCCAAAAGGTATATTGAAGCACTAGTGATGACACCACTAATATTATTAGAAAAATTCAATGATATCAAGAAAAGTCACCAACAATGATCAGAGTATATCACACGAGTTGTTTGAAGATAAATGAGCTCTAACACATTTAAACAGTTTGTGTGACCTACTTTGATTACCATTTATGACCTTCATTGGTATAGTAGGACTCATCACATTGATATATTTTTAATTGTATTGATTGTGTCGTCATCAAAATTTTAATGTCTCTCAAATCTACTTCCTTCTTTCTTTTCTTATATTAATTTCTCTCTCCTCTATTTTTCCTTGTAGATTTTATAAGCCAATTTTTAGAAATTGAAAGAGTCGAAATAGTGAGTTATATACATGTGTGAGTTATATTTAATATGTGATTTTTTAATTTGTTCTACTTTTCTAAAAAAAAATTAACTCTGTAATTTTGTTTGTTTTTTCATTGCTAAAGTAAAAAAAAAAAAACTTCTCTAGCAAAGTCAATAAAAATCCTTCACATCTTTGAAATAAAAGAACCACATGCTACTGAGATAGTACAAGATAAAAATAAAATATTGGTTTTTGAAAGCGTCACATGCTAATAAGTGATTATGGGAGGAATATTTTTAAAACAAGGATTAAAATGTATTTTGATTTATTTATTTCTTGTGATAAAACAATCTTATCATTTTGTTAAATGGTGAGGAAACATACACTGAATTCCTATTTAAAGAAAGAAAAATTATTTTAACAAGTTTTAAGAGAAAAAAATATAAAAAGGTTTACTTAAGAGAAAAACAATATTTTTAGATAAACTTTATGTATAAATCAGAACCAAGTCTTTCTCAAAATTATATTGATTGTATATTTATGCACTAATTTAATATATTCAAATGTATTTAATAAAGTCTACTACTTAATTGTTCAGGGCCAATTACCATAATTTTATATTTTAAATAGTGACATGTTATCAGAAGAAAAACTATAGAAACTAACATGTCATTTAGCTTTTCATATTATTTTGTGTAAGATTAATTAATTAAATCCTTAAATATCTTACATTTTAAGCAAAAAAATCTTCTTTTACCTCTATTTTTCTCCTAATGCAGTCGGTCAAATAAATCATTAGATAAATAGTTTTTATTCATGCCATTTTTCAGTTGGAATGGACCAAGATAGTGGCTACAAGAATAAAGTTATAAGCTAGGATTCTATTCACGACCAAGGATATAAGCCAAGGATATAAGTTGGCTCTCATAATATAAAGTAGAAAAAATGTGGTCAGAATGAATGGCTGAGTCAACATGGTTTTGAAATCTTAATCCTTCCTAAGCTAATTGACTATGAGAATCACAAAATAAAGCCTTTATCTGGTCGTCTAGGTGGTTATGAGTACCATCAAGTATGTGAGACACTTGTTCTTCTAGTTTTTCAATAGCCACTAGTGGTGTACAAAATATTAATGATAATGTTGTTTCCCCTATTATCCAGGTTCATAAAATTTAACCTGACTCCTTTATCTTTTAGAATTAACTAATCCATGTACAAGTGTTGTTCACATGAAATCTTTTCCCTAATCAATTTTTAAAATTTTTATTTGAATATATGCTGCTATAACCACCAACTATATCGAGGACCCCTTTGTCTGAATTCACACTTCAAATTTTGCAGCAACATTCATGCCTTCGTACTTATTGGGGCATGACACTTGCCCTGATGACTAGGTATAGGTCGCACACTTCAATGTCATCTATTCTCAAGACTAATTGATTTGACAAGTGAGTTGTTACACACTTCTTAATGGATTTTGACTTTAATGACCATCGTCCTCCTATATTAATCAACCAACAACCTCTATGAGTTATAGGTTAGTGTATAGTTTGGAACTTTAACTTGACTTCAAGTTTATCCCGCATCACTAGTTTTGCTTAATAAAAAATATCCTACTTGGAGCTCTTGATTCCATGGCATAAATCAATAAAGTAGTTTCATCATCCCATCTATTTAGAATTTAAGAATAGGTAGAGGGATTATGTTTATGATGCCTCTAATAATCAGATTTACTTGATTGAACTCACATTGAACTTCAACTATCTTGAAAGAAACTTCAAAGGAAACTAGTTACAAGATGGTTTGATTAATCTTTTACATCTATACCTAAGATCTTGTGTAATATCTATATTTTGAAGGCTTGTTATTCATATTCAATTAATTATAAACAATAGGTGTGTACCACAACAACTCAATCAACCTACTCATTCAAGGATTTTAGGTTTTCTAAAAGTAACATATTACTTCTATTCAGAATTTTTTTTGTATCAATCATATGGTTGTGATGCTCGAGGAGATGAAATCTCTCTTCCAGATGCCTTATCTTGGTTCTCTCATTATCAAGCTCCTTCTTTAGTGAAATTATTTCATCCTAATTCTGGTCCATATCAGCTTTAGAGTTATAAACTACATTTCCTTGACTTTTGCTTCAACCATCTCACTCTCAATCATCACATGCTCTTTGTACAACTCTTCATATTGTTCATTTTAGATTTTTGAGGCCATAACTACCATCTCTTGGTAGTCATTGAAGTCAACTTTTAGAGTTTCTAACGTAGTGTTGGTCCGATTCATTTTGCTCCTGCCTTCTCATGCTCTCTTTTGGCTTGAGTTTTAACTTCCTCTACTTTTCATAATTTATCCTCTAAAAGCATAATAATTTTTTTCTTTTCCTTTCAGCTATTGTTCCACAATTTTTTTGATAGGCCACGACCACGACGCTCACGCAGAATGGCCAAGCCAAATCCCAAATATTGGGGATGAGATAACAAACGTGGGAAAATAGAGAGTGGAGCATGATATGGCAGAAGTGGGGAGAAGTTGAAGACATTCCAGACAACGGGCAAAACGTGGGAGGATTGTGACAGTTTACTTGTTATTTTATTTGTATTTGTTAATTTCAATATTGCTATTTTGGTATTCGGTTATTATTTCAGCATTTACGTTGTAGCATTGGCTTATATAAGGAAGCCAAGAACCTTATTTGAATTCAAGAAAAGATTTGTTAAACATTGGTACATTCTCACCAGAAGAGAATCTCTCTATCTTTATTGTTTTTTTCACAACAAATTATCAGAGACCTAACATTGGTATCAGAGCACTTTATGGGAACCAATAAGGAGTGCATTGAACAATTGGAAGCTGGGCTTGGAGGAGTGCAGGACAGACTCGACAGCATGGAACAAGGCATGAGTGACAAACTTCAACACTTGGAAGAGACTATTAACCATCTCGCGAATGTCATGCTTTTCAACCAGGAACAACCCAACCATCACAATCAACAACGTGATGGCCAGGAAGGAGGAAGAATGGTGGTCTCATCCAAGACTGCAAGGCTGGAATTTCTGCGGTTTTCAGGTGATGATCCAACATAATGGTTCAATCGTGTGAACCAATTTTTTGAATTTTAAAACACTCCTGAAGCTCAGAAGGTCTCGTTGGCTTCGTATCACTTGGAGGGAGAGGCAAATCAGTGGTGGCAGTGGCTCCGCATAACATTCCAGGGAGAAGGACGGTCAGTAACGTGGGCAGATTTTGAAGATGAACTCTGGGCTCACTTCGGCCCTTCTGAATGTGAAGATTGTGATAAAGAGCTTTCACGCATAAGACAACAAGGATCTCTGCGAGAATACCAAAAGGAATTCGAACGACTGGGCAATCGTGTGAGAGGTTGGACACAAAAGGCACTGGTGGGGACATTCATGGGTGGATTGAAAATGGATATCTCAGATGGTATAAGAATGTTTAAACCGAAGACTATGAAAGAAGTCATCAGCTTAGCTCGCATAAAAGATGATCAACTTACGAGACAAAGAAGAGGCGCAAGACCTTCTAATTTGTTGATGGCTCCATTTATGCCTAACCTTGTTAATAAAATTGCAGCAGCTCCAACCCTTCCAGTACGCCGACTGACATGGGAAGAAATGCAACGAAGGAGAGCCCATAATTTATGTTTTAATTGCAACGTTCGTTTTACTGCTGGGCACAAATGTCAGGGGGCTCGGGTACTCATGCTGGAGGGATATGATTACAATGATCAATTGTTGGTTGACAATGGGAATACAGAAGAACCAATGGAGGAGAACCATCAAGATTTAACTACACCAGAAATTACATTGCATGCACTGACAGGGTGTGTCGCACCCAAAACTATGAGGATTTCTGCAACAATTGGCTCTCACCATGTCATTGTATTAATAGACAGTGGTTCAACTCACAATTACATCAGTGAAAGGCTAGCTAATCTGTTGAAGCTGCCAGTCATACCAACCAATGTCTTCTCGGTCCGAGTGGCTAATGGGGAGAGTCTCAGATGTCAAGAAAGATTTGAGGAGGTAAAAATAGACTTGCAGGGAACTATTTTCTCTTTAACTCTCTATTCGTTACCTCTCACAGTCTTGGATGTAGTTATGGGGATTCAATGGCTTGAATTACTTGGGTTTGTGGTTTGTGACTGGAAACGGCTAACAATGGAATTTTTATGGGAGGGCCAAAACAAGAAATTGAAAGGTGTGGATGGGCAAGGTATTCAGGCAGCCTCATTCAAGGAAGTATCTAAAGAAATTCGGCCCAGTAATATGATGTTCGCATTATGTCACCAAATCGCCAATTCAGAATCACCACTGGAGGTTCATCCCACCATACAGGCTATATTGCAAAACTTCTCTGATTTATTTGCAGAACCTTCTAGCTTACCACCCACGAAGGAGATTGATCATGATATCATTCTTAAGGAGGGCACAGAACCAGTCAATGTCAGACCCTATAGGTACGCACACTTCCAGAAGAATGAAATTGAGAAGCAAGTCCAAGAGATGCTAAGTGTGGGTCTTGTCCGCCACAGCACCAGCCTTTTCTCTTCACATGTACTGTTAGTGAAGAAGAAAGATGGGAACTGGCGCTTTTGTACAGATTATCGCGCGCTTAATGTGGTATATGTTAAAGATCGTTTTCCAATTCCCACCGTTGATGATATGTTGGATGAGCTTTATGGTGCAGCTTATTTTACAAAGTTAGACTTGCGAGCTAGTTACCATCAAGTGCGGGTGAATCCACGGGATGTCCATAAGACTGCCTTCCGAACACATCATGGCCATTTTGAATACTTGGTAATGCCGTTTGGATTATGCAATGCTCCATTTACCTTTCAGGCTATTATGAACTCTATTTTCAGTAATCATCTACGAAAATTTATACTAGTTTTCTTCGATGATATATTGATTTATAGTCCAGATTGGGACACACATCTATTACATGTTAAGCTGACCTTTGAGATTTTGAAAGAGCATCAGTTTTATGTCAAAGGTAGCAAGTGTGCATTCGGCAAACAAGAGTTAGAATACTTGGGGCACATCGTAACTCATCAAGGTGTGAAAGTGGACAACAACAACATCGCAACAATGGTTGCGTGACCGTCACCAGCTAATGTTTCAGAACTGCATGGTTTCTTGGGTTTGACGGGTTACTACCGTAAGTTTGTCCAAGGTTATGGCCTCATCGCTCGCCCACTCACTACCTTACTCAAAAAGGGAAAATTCGCATGGCATGAAGAGGCTGAATCTGCCTTCCAGACTCTCAAGAAAGCCATGTCAACCACTCCTACATTAGCCATGCCGAATTTTGACCAGCCATTCACTATAGAAACTGATGTGTCTGGAGAAGGAATTGGCGCGGTGCTCACTCAACAAGGTAAACCAATCACATACATGAGCCGTGCACTTGGAGTAGCCAAGAAATCCTGGTCCACTTATGCACGAGAGATGCTGGCAATTGTGGAAGCCATACGCATGTGGAGACCGTATTTACTGGGTCACAAGTTCTACATTCAAACGGATCAGCGCAACCTCAAATTTGTCTTGGATCAATGAGTGGCCACTCCGGAGCAACAACGATGGGTCACTAAGCTTATGGGATATGACTATGAAATCCTGTATAAACCAGAGAGAGAAAACTCCGCAGCAGATGCTCTCTCTCGTAAACAAGGTAGTCCCGTGCTTCAAGCAATTTTCACTCCACAGGTGACCTTTTGGGATGACATTAAGATAGCTTCTATAGAAGACACCTATATTCAACAAATGAGATGCTTGGCTTCGGAAAATCCCGATGGCTCATACACGTGGCACAATGGCTTGCTGTTATACAAGGGTCGGGTCATTGTTCTGAACAAGGCTACTTTGAAGAATCAACTATTACATGAAGTCCATGACACCAAAGTGGGGGGTCATTTAGGTATACTTCGTACCCTTAAGAAATTACATTCCAATTTCTACTGGCCCGGTATGCATCAATCAGTGCAGGATTATATACGGGGTTGTGAAGTTTGCCAAAAAGTGAAGGTGGAAACATTATCACCAGCAGGGCTACTTCAACCATTGTCGATTTCGTGTCAAGTATGGGATGACATTACTCTTGATTTTATTGAGAGATTACCACTCTCTCAAGGCCAAGACAATTTTAGTAGTGGTGGATCGCTTAAGCAAGTCTGCCCATTTCCTTACTTTAAGCCACTCATTTACTGCCAAGACTGTTGCTGCCAAATTTGTAGAGGGTGTCATCAAGCTATATGGCATGCCGAAGTCAATTGTAAGTGATAGAGATCCGATCTATATCAGTCATTTTTGGCAAGAATTCTTCAAGATGTCAGGCACCAAACTCAAACTCAGCTCCGCGTATCATCCTCAAATGGATGGCCAAACTGAAGTTGTCAACCGCTGCGTCGAACAGTATCTTCGGTGTTTTGTTCACCAATGGCCGCGAAAGTGGTGTTCTTATTTACCATGGGCTGAATATTGGTACAACACCACTTATCACATCTCCACTGGAATGACTCCTTTCCAAGCACTCTATGGTCGTCCCCCACCATCTATTCCAACTTATTCTGCAGGTTTCTCGCTAGTCCACGAATTGGATCAATAACTCCAGTCCCGTGATGAATTGCTACAACAGTTGAAATCCAACCTTGCTAGTTCGGTGAATAAAATGAAATAGTTGGCTGACAAGAAAAGGAGGGACATCTCTTTTGCTATTGGTGAATGGGTCTTGTTGAAGTTGCACCCCTATTGTCAACAAACTGTTTTTAAACGTGTTTCACAGAAATTGGCTAGCAGGTTTTATGGACCATACAAGATTTTGGAGAAGATTGGGTCCGTGGCATACAAATTGGAATTACCAGAAGGTGCACGAATTCATCCAGTGTTCCATGTTTCATTAGTTAAGAAATTCTATGACAACGGGGAGACAACCGACCGGACTACTCTAGCATTACCACCCTTCACTGATGATTGCGTCCTATTACTCGAACCACAAGCCATCATGGATTTTTGTTGGATCAACCAGGGAACACAACTTATCGAAGAATGTCTAGTGCACTGGAAACATCTTCCCGTGGATGAAGCTACGTGGGAACCCAAATAGCAGCTCCAGACAATGTTTCCACACCTGGACCTTGAGGACAAGGTTCCACTTGTTGGGGGAGGTATTGATAGGCCACGACCACGACGCTCACCACAACCACGATGCTCACACAGAATGGCCAAGCCAAATCCCAAATATTGGGGATGAGATAACAAATGTGGGAAAATAGAGAGTGGAGCATGATATGACAGAAGTGGGGAGAAGTTGAAGACATTCCAGACTACGGGCAAAATGTGGGAGGATTGTGACAGTTTACTTGTTATTTTATTTGTATTTGTTAATTTCAATGTTGCTATTTTGGTTTTCAGTTATTATTTTAACATTTACGTTGTAGCATTGGCTTATATAAGGAAGCCAAGAACCTTATTTGAATGCAAGAAAAGATTTGTTAAACATTGGTACATTCTCACCAGAAGAGAATCTCTCTATCTTTATTGTTTTTTCCACAACAAATTATCAGGGACCTAACATTTTTTCCAACTTTTCTTCTATGAGTATCTCTATTTTTTAGGGAAATCATAAGTGTTGAACCAATGTTTACTTCCATTTAAAGTTGTTTCTCATTATCGATCTTTTTCTTTTTGTTAGAGAATAATATAAATTATATTCTAAAACCTCACCTAATAACTTAAGTTTTAAGGTGAGATGGTTTCTTAGCACTAAAATAGGTAATGTTAGATGTCTTTTTTTTTGCACCTTTAAAAATCATGAAAAAACAAATAGGTTTTTTTGAGATGGGTTTTTGGGTTTTTTTAAGGCCATAAATAAGTTCATCACAATTTTTAAAGTATTTTGTAGGTTTTTTGGGTCAAAATAAATTTAAAAAAGAGTTATTGAGTAAAAAAGCACAAGTCATGATTTTTCAGCAACTATATAGTGACTGGAATATAAGCAAATAAGACAGCACATCGTCCGTCTTCAAAAGTTGATATATCTTTTGAATTGTTTTTTATTAAAAGGATTAAAGCAAACAATATATTACCTAGTTGCAATGAAAAAAAAACGATGCGGTCATGTAATTATGGAGATATGGTCTCTTTTTTAATTTTCTAAGCTCAAATCTAAAACCACCATTCAATGAAAATCTTTTGAATGTAAAATTTATTTTGTATAGAGAGCAAATAAAACATAGAGAAATATGGAATTTCGTACATCTCGATTGACTGATTGCGGAGCAGTGGTAAATAGCTATGATCACATTTTGGATTTTGAAATCATTGTTATCAAACTCGCGAGTTGACTCGTAAAATTATACGATTTTGCGAGTCAATTCATGAAAATTGGTTAACTTGGAAAGAAAACTCGAATTTGATCAAACTCAGTCAAACTCGTTTAAAATCGGGTCGGATCGTAAAATCGGACCGGATCGGTCCGATTTTACGATTTTAAGGTGTTCGGACTTCGGGGCTTTCATTTTCATTTGCAGATCAAATCAAAATCTTCTCTTCTCTTCTCAGTTCAAAATCCCCCAAATCATCAGCTCTCACACCTAAAATCTTCTCTTCTCTTCTCAGTTCAAAATCCCCTAAATCGTCAGTTTTCAGTTTGGTCAATCTCGTCCCCAGGACCCCAGCTGCTCTTCTCATCATTCTCTTCAGTCTTCCCCAAATCGTCCTCTCCTCTCATCGCTTGAATCGTCTTCTTTGTAGTTAACACGATCATTCATGGGTTTATTAAACAAAAACAAATTAAAAATGCAATCTGGCTTTTCCATCAGATGAAGAAATTGCTCAGACCTGATCATGTGACTTTGTGCACGCTCCTTCCTGGTGTTATAAATTGCTCAGACCTGATCATGTGACTTTGTGCACGACCGGATGCTTTCAGGATCACTGAGGACTTTTTTTATCAGGTTGGATCTGACATAGACAGGTAATTTTGGGACGATGTTATGGCAGGCATTTTGACTGAGACTGGAACAGAAAAGGCCATTTTATTTGGTGAAAGACTGGTATGCTGTGCGATTTGCAAGGATACCTATAATTACGGTTTAATAAATTTATACAAGTTTCAATCTAGTACTAGCAATATCGGTGTTAGCACCAGTGGTAGTACTAATTATCCTTTTGATAGAGATGCTATTGAGGCAAGTCTTGGACATAGTGAGGGGGATAAAACTGAGACTGATTTTAGTTTACATTGCACCACAACTAAAGATTTGTTTTAAATTTGTTAGTTTTTATTTTATGAACATAATTGTTTTGTAATGTATTTTGTAGTTATTTTAAATCATGAATGAACTTCAACTAATGAAGTTTTATGTCCATAATTATAATGTATTGTATTTAGAAATATTTTACTTATGATTTTATAATTTTTCTGCTTACACAATTTTAGCTGTGATTTTATGATTTTTGTACGGACAAATTCAGGTACGATCTTATGATTTTACGATCCGAGTTTCAGAAACGCTTTCTGTGTCGTGTCAAAATCACGATTTTGACAACCTTGTTTGAAATCTTCACAAAGAAACTGGTGGAAGCAAAATTATCAAGTTGGTGCTACTGAATTAGAGCATGGGTGGATTTGAAGTTTGTTTATTTCACTAGCAGCTCTTTGAAAACTAAAACGAGGAAAGGATCTGATTGTGATTGAAACGCAGCTTAATGATCATAAACTTGGTAAATTATGTAAACAACTAGAGATGAGCTCTCAAAACAATAACACAAACTTTGTTCGAGGGGGCATTTATTTTAAGGAGTATTCTTCTTAAATACTTTTTTCACACATCAGTAAATGAGGGTCATTTGCTGGACGTTGATTGGGTAACAATCTCTTGGTGGTCCATTAAAGGCTCGTTGGGCTAGAATGGCATTGACACCCTCCGTTGGATGGAAGGCATCCCAAAAAACGGAGGTATTTCTGTTTGAGCATGGAACCACCCATGGGAGACATGTAATTTGGCCTTGGTTCCTACCAATCCCACAGCAACCTTTATCCACAACACTGAATCCTGAAATTACAAACATCCTCGTTGATTAATCGTAAGAAAAAACCTTGTAACTTGAAGCCATTGTCAGAACTTTGTTTAAAATTTCAGTAAACGAATAGAAATTCTGAAGCATGTAACGTTTCTTACCATAAGTACTAGGGTTATTCAGGATGTCACCAACTGCACCGTAAGTATTTCCATATAAAAACATTGCACCAGGATGCGTGTTCAGTTGATCAACGAGTGATTTCAGGCCTTCATTGTAGGTTCCAAGTATTTGATTTACATAATCAACACATCTATCTGGGGGAGCAGAGGCTCTTTGGTTAGGGATGCAACCAAGAGGTCCGATTCCTGCTAGCAGGAATTTCCTTAGTCCTAGACTATAAAGTGCCTGCAACAAAACAGAATTTTCGATTAAGAAAACAGAAACTAAATTGGTTTATGAAAGCTACTGTTTAAAAGCCCTATGGCCACTAAGCATATGTATTTGTGAATATGCGTGAGCGATGCAACCGATTATCGTCAAGGATGGCGTAATGACAAATGACTTGAGATCAACACAGCATGTCTCGATTTCGAGTCATCACGTGCACCTCTTGTAAGAACCTGGTACAACCGGGGTTTTACTCGCTCACCTAGGCTCACAAAGTAGTTTTTCAAAAGGCGGGGTTTCCTCGAATCCAAAGAAAAAAAAATACAACCGATTATCAGAAATCTCAATTACCAGAAGCTGACGCGTGTAGTGATTGAGCAGAAGATTTGCAAAATCAGGGGGATTATAGTAGTAGCTGGAAGAGTAGATTGAAGGCATGAGGTAATTGTTGATGTAGTCATTGCTTCCAAACACTAAAACAGCAACGGATTTTCCCAGGTACTCAGTAAGATTCCCTCCGCTCATCAGTGTTCTTATTTGATTCAGAGTTGTCTCAAAATTCAGGACTTGTTGGCTCAGGCTATACCTCTGTCCCTGTACCCACAATCAGGATCATATAGACGTATCAAAAAAATCATGTAAAATTGAGTTTCAAATCATCACTAGCTAGTTATTCAAACAGTGTAAAAATGCTTATGCACATCTGTAGGTGAATTACGTAGTGTTGCCCGGACTCATCGAGGATGCCAGCAGCTGCTGAAGCGTAATTCACTCCACCAAGTATTCTGGACCCAGCTGTGTTAGGATCTGCGAAGGCTGGAGGATAGGGCACTCCCAGATTCTCACCTGCAACCGTGATTTTATTAACATGAATAAAATATTACAAAGAAGAAAACATCAATGGGCTGGCAATAAATATTCTCTTGGCGAATCTAATGCACTGTAAATTACCAAGAATATCGACGAAGGTTTTCCCATTGGAAAATCTCCCGGTAGGGCCGAAATTGTCAACACCGTAAGGGAAGTAATTGGCTTTCGCAATGCTGCTGAGATAGTTGTTGTTTCCAACATCAACCAACGAATCTCCAAACACAAACAATGCTGGAACTCCTGCGGACTCGACAATCCCGTTTGAGCAGTGTAGGAAAAAAATGAACAACTTCATAAACCAAGAACGTTTGATGGCGTTAGCCTTCATCATTAATTTTACCAGCACCTTCAGTCTGCTATATCTTCAAAGAAATATAAATAAGAGAAATCAAAGTTAAGGGGCACACATTGATTGTTTTTGGGATGAACAACATTATAAAGGTGGGAGGATGCAGTAGTGGAGATGATAAGCATGCATAAGACTCTGCACATATTGAAACGGTTACGAATGTAATGTCAGAAAAGGTAGTAAATCACATGAAAATGCAACTTTAGTCCTGGATTTGAGTTTGCCTTTTCAACGTCTGTTTGCCTTTTTCTTCTTTCGTAGGTTGGAAAATTGTTTTCGACGCCGAAGACAGAACCAAACTGAAGACAGCAAGAAAGAATGACATAATGATACTAAAACACGTTTTTCATACCATAACACTAATTTGTAATTTATTTCTAAATAATTATCTCTAATCTAATTTGTTAAAAGTGGTTTGAATATGTGACAAACTGATGTTTGCAAAGTAAGAACTCAGAATCCTAACTAAGAGAAGAAAACCATCTTAAATATGAAATTAAAATGAAAACCCAAAAATAAAAAGGAATAATACCTAAATTGACTCAAACAATATCTTCATGATATAATTTGAGGTAAAATTTGAGACCGGTCAAACAATGAGTTTGCTAGACTTTCTTCATGATTTATTGGTGGGAAATCCACAATTGATTATTCATAACTATTAGACATATAGCATTTTTTCTAGGTTAGAGAGAACTCATCCTTATTTTTGATAATCAATAAAGTACGGAGATAAATGTTGCCCATTAAAAACATCATAAGTCTTTAAATAAATTGAAAGGCGGAGTTTATAAACATTGTCATTGATTTCTTATAAGAGTTAACAAGGACCAATCCTTTTCTCTCTAAGTTTTTTATACTCTCCATAATAAATCTTTCATGAGTAAATCATTTATAAACTTTATAACATATTCTAAGGTAATGGATTTAAAAACCCATACCAAGTGAACCACCTATATGAAAGTAAAGGTTTTCTGGATACATTCATAGTCTTTCAATATGCAAAAAGATGACAATATCTAAGAACTTGTCCCTTACTAGGAAGACTGGGTCTATTGTTGTTCGTGTAAAAGGTAAGCCCATTATAAAATCTATATCGAAATCCAACTAAGAACCATTTAAAATAGATAATAGAGTATACAACCTAACATTAGTTAAAATACTATTGGACAATTAGCAAATGACACATCTCTTCAAGAAGCATGATACATGACTTAATAGTTTAGGCTAATAGTAATTTAATCACACTAGGGAAAAGGTCTTGTCACACTAAAAAAAGACCATGACAATATAACTCATGGGTGATATGTTTTTGTAGAGAACAATTTGGGATACATAATTGCATATCATTAAATAAGTAATTGTTCATAAGCATAAAGTCATCTCATTTACCTTTGTATGCCAACTAAACATAAAGTTTTGAAAAACAAAACATGGTCTCATAGGTACACCTTTTAGAAGGTATCAATCATATCACTTGGGTATACATAATGTTTAGTAAGACCCATCTACTAAATGCTACTAGTAAGATGACCCATCTTAAGAGTTAGTAAGTTTTTTTTATGACCACGGTAACATTGTCATCCTCATAAAAAACCTTCTATTTCCTATCAGAATAATCATTCACAAGATGAGTCATTTTAAGCTTTTATATTATTAAACTCTCATTTAAAAGACTTAATGAATTTAACACTCAGCATAATGATTCCTTTACTCACAACATCTAAAATACCAGAATTTAAAAACAAAACTATAATCAAAACTAGATCTAGAACTAAAACTTTGATCTACAGTTTAATGAGGAATCAATTAGGGTGACTAGTTTTTTTTTTTTAAATATTGTTATACCTTTTTCTAGTTTTTTTTCATTTTAAAAACTTTTGTTTGTTCTAGCAATCTTCTACTCTCTTTTTTATCATTAAAGCTTTTTAATAGGCTCTAAAAAATTTCCAAGATGATTGTAAGTGTAGTATTTCTTACAACCAATTTATGTTTATTAGAGGTAAAATTCATAGGATAGTTATTTGAATTTGGTCTTGACACTGAAGCCTTACTCAAGCTTTCCTTGTTTCTTTCAATTACAAAATTTAAATTGATCCACCACAAACATCCCCACCATAAATAATCACTACTATTTCAACCAATTCAATTAATATAAACAAACACAATTGAAAACAAAAGAAAATCATGTGTATATCATGAATTAATCTAAAATAACATATGAATCGACATCCATTTGCAAGTTGAAAATTAACTAAGTAATTCACATACAAGGATTCAAAATTGATAGACTGCTAGGAAAAAAAATATTGACGAATGGAAAACACGCGTGGAATGAATAGTTGATGTAATAAGAAATTTTTTCAATTCGTCGATAGGGAAGGGAGGCATGTGAACCACTTTGCTCTAAGCATAACTTTTTTTTTTTTGTTGGTATGAACAGCATCATCATGCACGCAATATAGTTCGGACACCCGTATTAATTATAAAATAAAGAGAATAGAGGTTAAAAAGATTATGGTTGTATTGGGTTTCAAAGGGTGAATCATTTTTTATAAAATAAAGAGAATAGAGGTTAAAAAGATTATGGTTGTATTGGGTTTCAAAGGTTGAATCATTTTGTTTGTTGGGTTCTTATTGTAATTGTTGGTGGTCATGGACTGGTTCTCATCAATCAAAAGTCGAGGTAGAAAACACGCATTAAGAGGAGAAGAAAATTCGACAACTTAAAGACTTTGATGGCTAGGTGTTCGTAATTTTGTTTTCTTGAATTGTTTGTACTAAGTCTTTTATTGGCTAAACTCGTACACAGGTATTTTCATAAATCTCTACGTTGTGTGTCCATATCTATTCCTATTTTTTTTTTTTTATCGTCTAGATCCTCTGCAAAATAGAGAAAAAACTAAATTGAAAAAATAATGTTTGATAAAAAGAATTTTCTCGAACATTAATTTCTAATAAATTAAATTTATCTTTCTAACGTGTATAATTTCTTTCAATATTTACCAATCGTGCTTGAGCTTCCAAATTATTATTTTTTTGCATAACTATCTTTGATTATTTTTTAGTCCTTACACTTTTTAGTTCCCTGTTCTCATTTTTTTTCTTTCACCCTTAAACTTGTTTTCTTCTCTTTCTTTTTCTTATTATCATCATCATAATTAAATTAAATACAAAAAAATTCAAATTGGATGGAAAATATAATTTTAAAAACTATATAGAAAAATTTGGTTTAAAAATGGGTTGTATCAAGATTCCTTTGGATTGCACCATTACAATCCATAATATATTTTATGTCATACGTTACAGTAAAAAAATATAGATGTCTTGTGGTTTCTTTTTAAATCTAATGTAATAAAATTTAATTTTAAAATGTATAATATATGTTCAAGCCAAGGTTATCCTCGTAACCTAGAACTCTTTGTTCTCCTAGTAAATTCATCATGAATATTTTAACCAATGGATAAACAACTTAGACATCAATAAGAGATTTTGTGGGTGTGATTCGATTTTCTAACTAGTGGTGAATTAATGGTCAAACATTACACTAGCTAGTTGTTGTCAATCCTAATCATTTCCTTGTTGCTTCTTGTATTGTCTTCCCCTTTGTTCATGATAAGCAATTTTTTATAAGTCTAATAGACCTCTCATGACAATAGAGAACAACTAAATTGATAAGGAAGGGGTGTTTGTCACTGCGTTTTAAAAATATTTTTTTTTTTAAAAAGTTTTTTTATTTTTATTTTTTATTTTAAATTGGTGTTTCTAGATCATTTTCATATGTTGATGTCAAAAATAATTTTTTTTTAAGTATTTTATTGTATTTTTAAATGAAAAACATTTTCAAAAACAACCTTAATCATCTATAATTGTCGATTGAAATGATATTACAGTATTGCCATATTTAAAAGATAATGATGAATTTTGCTTAAGAACATGCAAAAAACAAGTTAGAGATTCGGGAAGCATATATGGTTAGATTGTATTTGCTCGTCCCTATAGTGCAAGTGTTGCATGAAAACCATGAAAATGACCTCCATGGTGCAAGTTGCCCATAATTCAAAGAAGCAGTGGATTGCCAAATATTTTATTTAGGAAATGGAAGAAGGTTAGTTGATTAATCCACATTTTGAAGTCCAAGACCCATTTTTTTTTATATTCTATTCTTTAGTGAATGAATTTAACATTTAATTACTGATTCTAGAGTGATAAAGTCTTTAGAATGTTCTTGGTCAAAGTTATTATAATTAAGAGATTCTTATTATGTCAAAGTATTATTTATAAATGTTCTTGGTCAATGCTATTATCAAGACATGCACGATGTCTAAGACAATGGGTTTGCCTCCTAAGATGTGAAAAAATATTTTTAGGTGTAATTATAAAGTTATGATTATATAATTCAGAGTCTTCACCTAGTGTTATGGTTACTAGAAAACTTAATAGTTTGTGAGAGTCCACGTAAGAGGATTAGTTGTACAAGAAAAGACAAGGCAACTTAGTGCACCCTATCTCAAAAAGACAATGCATCTTGTTCGTGTGTTTTCTAGGTCAAATTTTTCATTCATTGGTTCTAATTTAATGTCTAAGATAGATTTGTCTTCATGAAAGAGTCTCTACTTTATTGGGTCAAAATCTAATAATTTAAAAGCCTAAATTTTAGCATCATGTTTATTTTTGTATGTTTAATACCTTGAATATTAATTAAATAAAAAACTAGTGAAAAGTTTTTAATATTTTTTTAAAAACCAAACAGATAATCATAAAATGATTATGATGTCCATTTTTTGCATTTTTAAACTTGAGAAAATTGTGTTTTTAAAAAAATACTTGGAATAAATTAAGATTTCGGTCGTTTGCATAATTTTTTTAATTGAAATAAGGATTTTGTTTTTATTTTATTTTTAATTTAAAAAAAATCAGGTATTTTGTATTGGGTTGACATATTACAGTTTATGTCTACGGCACGATATTGAAAACAATTGGTAAAAACCATGCGAGAAAATAATTTTTTTAAAATAAATAATGCTTGAAATGTTTTGACCTCTTTATTTTTATCCTTCTTGAAGTTTATGTATATTTTATCTTTTTATTTCTTCCTTGGGAAACTTTATAATATCCTAGTAATTAATGCAAAGTGTTCTTTAATTTTTTTCTTTATCTTTATCATCATCATCAATCTGATGTACAATTTTTAGAGCCAAATCTTTTTTTTTTTTTTACTTTTTTTCTTGTTCTGTTTCTCCATAGTTATTACATATATCATCAAAGAATCAACAAGATCTTTCAAAGGAAGTTTTGTGAGGTCCTTGGCTTCTTGGATTGTCAACACCTTTGTTTCTTAAGTATTTGGTAAGGAATTCTAGTAATATTTTCCTAATAGGTTAAATGGAATCACCATTGATTTTTGAAAGGCTTTTACATTTTAGATAAAGGTGTCTTGATAGGGGAGAAGCTAAAGAAGAAAGGAAATTAATCATAATACATGATTGGAGTAAGTGATGGTTGAATACATATGTGAACATTAGTAGGAAACATACTTGATATAAAAACTTTAATTAATAACAATTGTTGTTAGTATTGATATTAACAGGTGGGAAGATGACTAGATTGCATTCATAATCTTGTTTTTTATTCCGAGCAGTTTGTTATGTCTAATCTATTAGTGGTCTATATATAAGATAATAATGAGAATACTAGAATGAGTTAAACTCAAGTTGATTGTTTAAAACTAACCATGTTAAAGTCTATTTTATTTTTTCAACTCCTAGTTATTATCTTTGGATAACACTTGGTGAATTGACATTTATAAATTCGGTCACTCTTTATCATATCTTATGGTAATTATCGATCAATTAATAGGTGAATGATCCATATGTTGTGCTCATTAAAACCCAAACTAAATCTTGAAAATCATCTTTGAAATATTTTTATGAAATAATCTTTGTTTAATTAGAAAAAAAAAAATCAAACTAACCTATGAGATAACACAATATAAGAAAGAGAAGAGTTAATACATTATGTAAAATATTTTTATTTTAAAGATGAAAAGCTAGAAAGCTTTCACAAATTTAGTGTCAAACTTTAATCTTTAAAACAAACTAAAAGTACTCTTATTTTCTCCGTGTATTTATTATTGTATACCTAGACTTACATGATAATTTTATCCCTTTAAAAATAACGTAATAGTTTTTTGTTGTTATTTTCAAAGTAAAATTACCACTATGTCCTTTTAGGAAAAAAATAATACATTGAAGGCAAGGACATTTTCATGTATTCTATTTTAGTTGCATTGTAAAATAACCATATTGTTCTTAAATCAAAATTTTCTTTGACTTTGGTCAAAGGGTGTTTTGTTGTTTTATTTGCATAAATAAAATATTGACATGGAAACATGATTGAATTTTTATTATTATTTTATTTTATGTCAAATTTATTGTATATTCTCATGATTTCTATTTATTTTGTTTTCAACTTTATTTTTGATTCTATCCCTTAGCATTTCATTCATGAAGATTTTATTAACATTTCAGGTCATGGTTTTAAAAAGTTGGTTTACTTTTTAATTTTTAAGTGATTTTTTATAATCAATTTTAGTACTACTATTTTTTTATAGTTTAGCCTAGGAGAATATTATTCGTTTAATTTATTTATTGTTGTTGCCTAGTTTTTTTTTTATTATATTATCAGATTAGTTGTGGTTTAACTAGATCAGCAAAAAAAATTAATTATTTAAAAAGATTTATCTCTAAAACATTTTTTTTTTATTTTGATTGAAAAATGTGCTCTCCGGAACCAATCCGGCAGCGAAGAATTCATGCCTTATTCCTAATAAAGAGTATTGTCAAGAGCTGAAACCAACCAGGTGGAGACACCTTGACTGCACTATTGAAGTGGAATGCTGTAGTGCAAACAAAAGGGTGTTCATCTTTTTAATAAAGCAATCAAGCACATAAAAAAGATTTAGTAATTAATTATGTCGCAGTTGGCAGCAAATGATGTTCTTACGAGAAGACTTTTCTACCTCAATGCCCTTTAATCCTCGCCACTTCTTCTTTTTATTATAAAAAAGTGTATTCTCCATTTTATATAAATATAAATTAAGTTTAATTCATTGGAAAGATTATAATTTAAAAAAAAAAAACGTGAACTTCAAGTTCAACAGAGTGTGATTGATGTTGTTTTTAAAAATATTTTCATTCAGAAATGTAAAAAGCGTTTGTTTGGAGTGTGGTTGAACTTGTGTTTTAAAGTGTTTTTCATTCATAAATGCATCAAAATGTAATTTTTTTAAAAAATAATTATTTTTGACATTAGCATATAAAAATGATCTAAAAACACCCAAAAAAATTAATTTAAAATAAAAACAAATTCAAATTTACTCAAAAACACTTTTAAAACGCATATCTTAAAATTTTGGATATGATTTAAAAAACATAACAGTAGCAATAATATTTAGCTAGATTTATCCAAGAGATACTCTTAGCATTAAGAAAAAATATATGTATACCAAGGAAAACGTTTTGGAATTAAGATTTGAATTGATTAACTCTTGTTATTCATGCATAGTGGTTTCTTGAAAATTATTTTCTAAATTGTTTTTCTGTTTGTTCATTATTCGAAAAGTTGAATTAACAGTGAATAAATTTTCAGTCAAATAAAGATTTGGTTTTATTTATAGAAAAGTGTTTTTTAAGTGAAAAACACTTTTTAGAAGCTGTAAGGAATTCAAATTATTTTTTTATTTATTGTTTTTATGAAATTTAGTCTTTGGTCTTTTAATTGTTAAATATTATGTCTTGAATCAATTTTTTTAATTTTATCTCTCACAATTTTATATCAATTTTTGTTTTTATATTTTTTCTTATCCTTTTTTAATTAAAATATTATATCTATCGAATTTGGTCCCTATTATTTTTAATATATTTATTTTATTTTGAAATAATTAATGAGATTGTATTTTTTTTGTTTTTAATTTTATCCTCACTCAACTTTTTTTTGTGTTAGATTTGATCTCTATTATCTTAATTGTCATTAATTTTATTTGAAATAATTTATAAAATTATTTTTTTTAATTTAATCTTCTTTAAAACATGAATAGGTTATTTTTTAGCTTATTTTTCATGTCATAATAAAAACTAGAAAGTGTTTTCCAACTCAATTTCTATGACACTACTAAACACAAGAAAATAATTCTCTTCCTAATAACGTATTTTTTTCTTATAAAAATTACTTCAAAAAAAACTATTTCGTGCCTCAAAAAAGAAAATTTTCTACGACACTAGCAAATATAAAAGATAATCCACTTTTTAAAAATATATTTTTTTTATACAAATACTTAAAGGCAAATAAATAGTGAATAAAGAAAATTTAGGTGCCTAGAAAGTAGAAAGGGGAAGATCTTGTGTGATCAACTACCCAATTTTCTTTTGACCCCACCTACTAATCCTATTTCTTTTGACCTTTTGAGAAGAAGTTTATTAAAGCTGTTTATCTGATAACTTTGGTCGGTTCCATTAACATGTATTTTTACCTTTTCTCAGCTTTTAGCCATGTGGATGGTGCCCGAATCCTTGCTTTACACACACAGGAGCCGCTGATTTTGTTTATGGGAGTGAGTGAAAGATGGAGAGAGTGGTGTTCTTTTGAAATTGAACTTCTTCCAGGGTTGACTTTTGCTGGAGAAATGCGAGGAGGAATCATGAATTTGATAGACTCCACGAAGTGTTAGTCAAAGTAGAACTCAATGGCAGGAAAAGTCAACCTTACAAATTGACTCAAAATGAAAGGGCAATTGATTTAAAGGAAAATGGGTAATTTGAATGGTTTAAGTATTTTGAAGAGGGCAGAGACTTGGCTTAATTGCTTCATTTGGCCTTCATCAATCATACCTTGTATATTTTTCAAAATGTGTATTGATGAGGATCATGTGGACCCACGATTGTCTCCAAATAAGGGACATGATTAATTTATTTTATTTAATTAGGAAAGGGTTAGTCTTATTTCATTGACAACAAGTTTAATTGTTACCAAATCATGTGTAAGGAAGACTCTTTTAAGTTCTTTTAGATCTTGGAATTTTAAGTTATTTTTAATCTTGGAATTTTAAAAAACTTGTTTAGCTCTTATTTAATAATGATATTTTTGGCTCTTATAATTATATTATATTATTCTTTTTATTTAAAAATAAAAATATCTTCAAATTAACTTATACGTCAATTTTATACTATATTGTGTTGTTTTAAAACAACACTAACATAACTAATAATAATAATAATTAGTAACTAACAACTAGTTTGGACTCTATTAAACACTATGTATATAATATGTTATACCATTCGCTTTAACTCTCAATTGTCTAATACAAAGAACAATTATAAACTCTAACACTCCAAAATGGTTATGTCAATAGATGACCTTCATTAAACTTAATAGTGTAGTCTAGTTTTGAGATTTATTATAGGAAAATTCTACTTGTCGTGATGCTCTATCTCATTATTTTGGCTTGCCTCCTACTAAACTTCATAGAAAGTATCCAAGGCTACATTTAACCATTTATATCTACCCATGTATCTGAGGATGATAAGAACTAGTAAAGTTCAATTAAGTTTTTATCCCCCCTGTAAGTTTTAAAAGTTACTCATAAACTTCTTATCTCTATATGAAATGATAGACTTAGAAATGTCATGTAAATGTACCATCTTATTGAAGTAAAAGTGGTTATCTAAAATACTTTTATAGTCTTTTGACAACCTTTGAAATGGGCTATATTCAAGAACTTGTACAAAATAGTAAAAATAAAATTCATAGCTCATTGGATATGGGGTAGCTAATATAAATCCATATTAACATCCAACCATATAGCATTAGAAACTAGTATAGAAGTATGCAACTCAATATTAGATAAGGCTTTATTAAACCTGACAAACAACATATCTATTTATAAAATTAAATATATGGCCTAGTAGATTTAGCGAATAATAATCTACCAACACTAAGACCAAAGTTTTGTCTTGCCCAAAGTGTTACTTACAATGCAATTCATGAATTATGTGCTCTTGTTAAGAGTAATTTGGGATATATAATTGCAACTAGAAAATATATAATTATTTACAATTACAAAGTTATCTTGCTTACCTTTATCCATTAACTCAATATAAATTCTTCTAAATGATGTATCACCCATATACAATCTCTTTGAAATCATCAAACCTTATTACTTGGGTATACAAAAAACTAAGTACAATAACCCACCTTCAAAGGCATCATCCACCTTATTTAAGTTGCCTAACTAGTAACTTAGTGAAAAGGTGAACTCTTATACAAATAAAATCCATTTTGCACATCAATGACTTAACTTATTTTTTCATTTATGTATTTCAAAGTCTCATGATATACAATAAGGTAACAACTTCTTTTGCACTAGGTAATGTTACTAATGATTGAGATTTTGGACAGTATCATAAGACTCCAAATCATATATGGAGTACTTCTTCTTTGAATTGGAAACTTTCTCAATAAAAAAGGTAATGGGATACCCCTCATAGCTAATACCTCCATCAATAACTATCTCGAATGTATCACAATTTACCTCAAATAATTTCTCAAAGTATAAAAGCTTTAAAACATGGGCTTGAGTAATTTTCTATTTCACTAGTTGAAAACTAAATTCAATCTCTTCTGTTTAATAAAAGGTGTGCCTTTTTAGACACTCTGTAATGAGTGCAATTAAAGAACTACAATTTTTGATGAACTTTTTATAAAAACATGTAAGTCCATGAAAGCTCTAGATATTATGAACACTCATTGGAGTTGACCACTCCATAATTACAAAACCTTTAGACTGGAAAGCTTGAACATCAATAATAGATACAAAAATACTAGAAAAGAAATAGTACTAGCAAAGAACTTACATTTCTTGTGGTATACATACAACTACTTTTTCCTTAAAATTTTAAACACAGTTCATTAATGCTATAAATAAAACTCTTGAGTAGAACTATAAATCAAAATAAACCATAACAAATATGCGTATAAATGGTCTTAATATCTTATGCATGAATCTCATGAAAGTATTGAGAAATTAGACAAATAAAATGGCATCATCATCTATTCATATAATCTATGTTGTGTATCTGTGTTGTGTTTCAAAGGTTATCTTTCATTCATCCTTGGACATAATTGTGATCTAGTTGTAGCAACTCTTGAGATCAGTC
Source organism: Salix purpurea (assembly GCA_027405865.1). Taxonomy (NCBI): domain Eukaryota; kingdom Viridiplantae; phylum Streptophyta; class Magnoliopsida; order Malpighiales; family Salicaceae; genus Salix; species Salix purpurea. The sequence goes on along the minus strand of JAOWLH010000016.1, from coordinate 3,088,322 downwards.
TTGAAAAACACTTTTGACCTTGTTAAATGATCCAGCATGTGATCAAACCATAATATCTAAAACTCAAAAGGCTAAAACTTGGAACCAAGTTAATCTAGTATTGAATACCTCATATAACAAGAATTCCCTAAGGTAACTTTGTTTGCATGAAATCTATAAATTTTATGGTTATACCTCATACTTTCTCGGGACTATTATCTATATCCTTTTTTTCCTTAATTGTGTAACAATTAAAATCTATGGCATACACTACTTGCTTATCCTTTATCTCTCTTACAAACTACGATAATGGAAAAAAAAATTATTTTCCCCTTTTCATTATTTATATCCATTTTCTTCTTAATAAGTGTCAATATTATGCATTTCCTTTTAATACTAAAGGTATACATGTTTTTTTTCTTCTGGCAGATATCACTCTTATTAGACTATCATAACCTCCCTAGCAGGATATGGCATGCATACATAATCTTCCTAACATGTCATGACACATATACATGTCTCACCAAACAATATCAAAATATTTTTGTCCTAGAAAAAGGAAATAAGACAATATTTTTCAATAATTACCTTAACATTTTTATTCATCTATGTTAGTTTATAGGGTTTAAATTGGTTTTTAGTTTTTAGTTTGAGGTTATTCACTACCTTCATAGACATTATGCTATTACAATTACCATTATCTATAATCAAGTTGCAGACCTTGTCTTTAATAGTGCATGTCAAATGGAAAATATTAGTACATCATCAATCCTCTTCTAAATCACCTTTTGGTTTTCGCAAAATATTTATGATAACAAGGGTAGTACTATAATCATTTCGCAAAACCTCTTTATCCCAAATCCTTATCATTCTTATGACCAGTCATGTTTGTAGGTAGCTCTATCAGCATATTTTATCCCAAATGACTATTTACCTTCTATACTTGCTATACTAGTATCTTGGTTTACAATATCTAAAATAAGATATTCAAAATTCAAAACCCTAGTCCATCATATGTTAATTATGTTAGGATGCTCTAGGTTATATGATGGTAATCCTCTAATTATTTTTAAACATCTTTTTTATTATGACATACTTGTAAATTTGTGTTAATAGCCCTAACAATCTATTATTTCTCTATGATTAAAGTCTTCTAATATGCTTCAAAAATTGTCATATAGTATAGAGGTATATTACCTCCTTAATGGATACTATAGACCACTTAGATATCTTGTCAACAATTATTATTTAATTCCTGCCAAATTGTTTCGAGCTATCAATAAGTAGAAACTATCAGTATAATGATTGATAGACTTACCTCTTTGTTTAATATATGAAGGAAGAAAAAAAGAGAGGAAGTGTTTATTCATATTCCTTTTCATCTTATCTCAATCATTGATATTCAACTTCCCTTGCCTCTCTCATATTTTCTTTAATTATTTCCTCCAGGAAAATGCTCGTCCTTATAGTCTTATTGCGATCAACTTAACTTTAATTATTCAACTTTATTGCACTAAAAAATCCTTACAAGTTCATTCAAGTAGTTTGTGAACTTCTATATCTACAAAGTTCTAATAAACTCTTGTGATTTGACATGAAAACTAAAACCGTTAAATCTAACCGCTTCTCATTAAGAGGCTTTCTTGTGTGATCATGCCTTTGGTTCTTAGTATTTACTGGGGATCCATAATCACTATTTTGGTTCTAGTTTTATAGGTCTCTTGTTTGGTTGAACTCTATGATATACCTTTGTATATATTCAATAACAAGCTCTTAAATATTTTTCTCTCAAAGAGAAGCCTCCTCATTACCTCTTTAACCATGCCCTACTTCATGACCTTTTTCTCTGTAGCAATAAATAACAAACAACAAATTTTCATGCGATTACAACACACAACAAACAAATAACCCGAGATAATTAGGCTTTAATGCACGTAAAGGCTATAAATACAACAATAACACATTAATCACATTAATTTTAATGGGTGAAAAAGGTTATTAGATATGAATTCTAAATTCACAAATTATTTATCTAAAAATAAAACCAATGAAGTTCATCTCCTTAGAGGTTTTCAAGACCTATAAATAGAATAAAAAAAGCTTACATATACTAGGAAACAACTAGAAATATGAAACCACCAAGGATGTTGAAGAAAAATTGAATTACACAATAAATTGAAAAAAAAAACTAGGCTAAACAATAAAACTTGTCTAAACAACATCCAAACCTAAATTCTAATTCTAATAGATTCAGTGGTTTGATAAGCAACATAGTGATGTAGGAAAATTTTCCGTAATTCAATAATAAGATCTCCCACAAACATTGTTATTAACTTCATCTGACATGACCAAATATCGTTTTGAATTTAAATTTGTCTCACTAGTTCATAAAAACATCCATTAGGTCATCCATATTTGATTTTTATATATTTGTGTCAAATCATCGCCTAAATGCTTAAAATCTTTAGTCTTTATAAGCACAATCGCATCATATTTGATTATATAAATATTATATGATTTTTGGTCAAAGTTAATAAAAAAATAATTATAAATCTAAACTAAACATGAACAAATTGCATAGAATATATTAGATTTTAAATTTATAGAAAATAAAAATCAATATCATTATCCGAATCAACTGAATTAACCAAATAAAAATAAGATCTTCCCTCTAGATTTGATAAAAAAACATATTAACATATATAAGTAGATATTGTTAAATTCATATTATTGCTTATGTTTCTCTATATAATATACGACTTTTATGTACTGTTATTATTTCAAGACATTTTATTTTAATTTTATTGAAATAAGTTCTCACTAAATACTTTTGTTAATAATTTGTAAAATACAATGAAATTCAATTGTAAAAAAGCCAATCGGTCGCTGTCCAACTTTGTGGAACATAATTAAATTAGAGGAGAAAAGCATGCCACGATGCACCCTATAGTATAGGCTATGGCAATAGGAGTTGTCCGTCAAAACGGGTGGGGCTACCGTTATACAGACGCTTTTGCTTAGGCCTCAGGGACAGGGTCAAGAAGTGGCGCTCAAAACGGCGCGTATAACGGTCACCACACCCTGTGTTCGCGGACAATGCCTCTTCAATGTTCCCCACTATCCTATGAACTATCATGGCTTTGTTGGGAAACTAGAAGAACCGAAGTTGATTGTTCACCATGACATACTCCACGTGGCTTCTTACAAGTGGATGAGTCTTGTTAAACAATGAACTTCACTGATTGAACGCTACTGTTGTTGACAGCAGGTGCACATTAATTTGTTGCTCAGTACTATTCTATCCTTGCCCTATCCATACAATAATTAATTAATAATAATTAAAGTTGGTGGAGAAGCACTGTGGTTTTCCTCTTTCTTGATGGAGAAGCACTGTGGTTTTCATCTTTATTGAACAGTAGCTTTTTTCCTTTTTCATTTGTTTGTTTTTCCTATATTTTTTTTAAATTATTTTAGTTTATTTTGTTTTTTTTTATTATTGGGTGGTTGAGGATTTAGCTATCTATTTTTTTATTTCTCTTTTATATGAGATTAGTGTGTTTTGCGTGTTTGGTTAGTTTCTTTATTTTAATTAAATTTTATTTTTTTATAATCTAGTTGTTTTGTTCGTATAGTTAAAAAAAGTTTTAGAGAAAAGTCATGAAAAATAATTGTTCACCTACTCTTATTACATTATGGATTAGAATAGTTATATGTAGTTTTTTTCTTTATTTTTAGCTTTTGTTATGTATTTTTTTCACATTTATTTTTGTCAATTTCATCTTATAATATTGAGATGATTTAGAATTTGACTTTATAATTTTCTCTTTTATTTTATTTTTTATAAGTTTAGTGTGGTTTGCAGGTTTGCTATGGTAACCTTGGTTATCCTGGTTTAGGCATTTGGTGACCTGTTTTTTTATTGAGCTTAATTTTTTAATTTTCTATTTGTTTTCTCATATAGTTAAGCTTATATAGTCCATATATATGTTCACAAGTTTAGCTTGTAGACTTGATTTACAAATCTGCAAATTTAGATTTTTTTTAACTTTTTTTATTGATTATTTGGATATTAGGTTGATTTAGAACTTAATTTCATAATTGGTTTTATTTTGATTTTCGTGAGGTTATCCTAGTTTTAGAAAATATCTCATTATTAGGTTGGTATTTAATTTCACAACTGTTTTATGATTTAGTTAAATAAAAAATAATTTAAAAAAAAAAAATTATAATCTTAGTGGAGTCAATAACCTAGTTCTTAGGTTTTTCATGCTAACCCAGGTTATCTAATTATTTATTGTTTTTTATTTATTTTATTTTTTCAATTTTATCATCCAATATTAAATTGGATGAGAAATAGATTGAATGATAGTGTTTTTTTTCTTCTTTCTATATTGATAAGTGTTTATTTTTAAGTTGGTGCTCAAGTTTATGAGTATTTATTTTTATCATATAATTAAATAAAAATAATTTATAAAAAAAACTCAATAGATTCCATGAATCGAGTCACGAGGGACCAAGGTCGATCTCATTTGTCATTGTCTTGACAGTAAAAAAAACCTATAATTTCAATTTGACATGTCTAGATTTTATATTTCTAAATATTAGATATTATGCTCAAAGATTTGTAGTTTCAGAGAGTAAAAAATCAACACTGTGAAATCCTAATAAATTGATCAACTAGTTGTTTTGAAGCAATATACCAAATAGTTAATTTAAATTGATCTATTAGCCTGATGATTTTGGTCGACTGGTAGGTCAATTATGATTGGTTAACTGAGTAGTGCAAGTTAATCAGTTTTTCTTCGAGTCATTTTTTAGTTTTGTTTTTATCTATTATAGGTTTTATTGATGTTCTTGCTAGTGATCATTAATAATCTTCAAATCTACATTTATTTGTCTTTTACATTTGTATTTCTAGATGAGTGAGACAATTTTTAGCATGCATGTTATATAAATAAACTATGCATGTTGATTATATGAGGTGTTGGCTGCCTCTCTCTCGTCCTCTTACTTTTTTCTTTCTTTTCTTCCCTTTTTCTCCACCTCTCTAGGTTAACATAGGAGGTATTTATATAGCCTATATATAACTCTATTTAGAAAGATTTAGTGCATTAAATCTAGGATGCAAAATCATGTTTTTTCTACGGTTAGATAAAATGAAATAGAAAAAAAATATTCTGGTTGACATTCTAATGATTTTGAGGCAAAAAAAAACATGATTTGTAGCTCAAAAATCAAGTGAGAGAATAATGGAAACCAACTGGAAATTTTAGTGAAAAGGAGAGAATCTGCAGGCGGGGGTTGTCCTCAAAATGACAATGAACAGTATCATACTAATTAAATCATGACAAATTTTTTTGCTTTTACACTAAACATTCAAATAGAAATATCTTAAGCTCCCAATATCAAAATGAAGTGATTAAAAAAAACAAAATTCATCTACACGTACAGGACTACAACTTTCATGAAAAAACTAAAGTGAGAAAAAATCATTTTGATGAATAGAATTTGCCCGCAATCTGCTTGGTCAATTTTTTTTTTTAAGAAATGAACTTGCGATAGCGGCAAATCATTTTTTAGTGCAAATTCTGAAGGATTTATCCAACGTTAAACTTATGGATAAATATGGCACCGCTGGTTTTGAGAAAGGAAACAAAATATAATCTTGTGTGGTAGTCAAATAACATATATTATTATGATGTTTTCTGAACTAGCCCCCCCTATTTTTTTAACAAGATTAAGTAACTTTCTAAATTTAAAATTAGTTTTTGATTATCTTGATAAATCCTCAAAACATTAAATTCAATCTCATGAATAAGACTTGCAAACGTGGAATTTCTACTTTTACACTAGACATTCAAACATCTTGAGTTTTTGATATCGAAATCAAGAAATTTAAAAATCCATAATCATCTATACATTTAGGACTACAACTTTCATGAAGGCTCCAAAGCAAGGAAAAATCGTTTTGAATAAAATAATTTTCCTGCAATCTGCTTGGTAAAAAAAGATATCTTGATCTGATTCGAAGACTGACAATGTCGAGCATCCCTATCTGGACTAAGAATCTAACATAAGAACAATGGGCTCTAGGATCCAATAATAGTTCAAATCAATTCTTGATATTATGAATAACATAATATAGCAAGGATGGTTAGATATTGCAAGAAACCAAGTCAGATTCAAAGTCTAAGTTGGATAACAAATTTAGTATTAGAACATAATTGCGACAACAACAAAATTAGTGCAAATTCTGAGGGATTTATCCACCTTTATAGACTAGATAAATAAAGAATGACTTTATCATTATGAAAACTCTTAATTAATCTAAGAATCCTAATTATTTCGGCAGCAAAGGAGGAGGGTAAGAAAAGCAGAAGGTAATAAAGACTGAGTTCGAAAAAAAAAACATTTTTATTCTTCACTTTTGTCAATCGTCCAGTAACTATGAGCTTGACTCCTGCATTTGATTCAAAAAGGTTATATGTCATTTGTAGCACGTGGGGCTAAAAATGAGTAACAACACATGTCATCTTCTAGTGAGTTGACCAAACACTTCAAAACTTGACAAACAAACTATATGCCATAACACAACATTAAAGTTCAGTTTTAGTTGAATAAATAATGGTTAATAATTTTAATGAAAAACTATTTTGTATGTCAAAATTAACCAAAATAAAGGGGAAAAAAGTTATTGATCATAAGGACTTGTGTTTAAAATGAGAAAAAATCATATTTGATAATCCTTTCACAATATTAAAAAAAAAATCTTTCTTGTCCCCAATTGAGCTTAATAATTTTTCCTTGAAAAATAAACATAACAAGGATTAAAGTTTATACTAGCATCAAGTACGAGGAATATAAAAGCAATTCAACTATAATGATTTACAAAATAACCTTCAATGATCAAAGGTGTTAAAACAAAGTTGGAGGCATGAAAAACTTCAAAGAATTCAATTTTTTTAGCCATGCCATACAAAATAAAGAATATGATAATAGTGATAAACCAAATGAACAAATAAAAGACAGGAAGTCTATAATTGATACTTTGGCATGATCGATCATTTGAAAAAATAGACCATAAGATCTAAAAGTCCCTTAACCAAAAAACAGGTCTGGGAGAGGGCACTATGATCCTTCATCTTAAGATCCCTTAAACACCTTTTGAGCCTTCAAATGTTTTTTTTTCTTCTCAAAATGCTTTAAAGACCTTTTCTTTCCTTTGAAACTTTTAAAGTTAAAACTTGAACCCCTTTAACCAACAAGACTTGAAACAAAAGGTCACTATATATTTTCACTAATAGAAAATAGTTAAAATTTCAATTTTCATGAAACCTTATCCATATAATTCACTTGAATTTTTCAAAACAAACTTGTTTTGATCTTGTATCAAAATGGTTTTTGCACTTAGAAGTAACTTTGAAATTTCAAAGGCTTAATATGATGTCGATATTTTGTCTTCATCATAACATAATTCATGAGATAATTCATGCAAACAAAATAACATCGAATACTTAGGGGTAACTCAAGAAACACAATAGAGTGACATCATGATTCCTCTTAAAGGAAAACAAAGTGAAAGAATTAAAGCTGATGATTTTTGAGATATGGGCTTTTAGACAATGAGGTATGCCGATATCATATGAGATTATCAATTTTTTGAGGTCAATATCACAAGTTATGGCTCAAGTAAACAAAAGTAAAATTTTTATGAAAGTTTACTACGAGGATTAAAGCTTAGTAAAAAAAAATCCATAAAGTAAAGGGGCATATATTTATCATGTAAGAATACATGTATATTAATCACAATGCATTGCGCTTTAAACTTTATAGGGAGTGCAAGGAAATAATCTTTGATGGAATCGAGCTTTTCCAACAAAAAAAAAATTAGCAAGATGTTAAGCCCAGCAAGGCTCCCTCTATCTGTAAAGTTTTTGGCAACACTATTTTTTATACTTTTTAATGTGTTTTCTAGCCTTCACCCACGTGATAATGTGTTTCTAACCTTATCTTTTTCCTTTCAATAATCTTTTTTAGCCTCTGCATGCCATATGATGAACTTTTTATCCTTGTCCATTTTTCTTTTGAGTGCATTTTCTACCCCTCATACATCAAATAATGCATTTTTTAGCCCTGCTTTTTTTTTTTCCTTTCAAGTGTGTTTTCTTGCCCTAACATACTAGATAATAAGCTTTCTAAACCTCAACTACCAAATAGTGGATTTTCTAAACCTATCTATTCTTTTATCATGCTTTTAAAGCCCTCACTCCTAACATTTTTTGAAACATTAATCATTTCTTAATATGTTAAACCCAAATCTCTATCTTTTCTTCTTTATAAGCTTACTATCTAAGTTTCTTACAAGCATTATATCGTAAGCATTATAAAAAGAGAAAAACTATAATAACCTAATTTTAGGTTTCCCTTTAAAATATTAAAAAATCAAAGAAAAAAATGATAAAAAAATATTGGAAACATAGCAAGAGTCAGTTGAGAAGGGTTGTAGATACATAAAGAAACTAAACTTGGATGGTTGATAGAACTGAGAGCCTAATTGTACCTCATTGTATCCAAGATCAAAAGACAATATAGGTTTATTGTAAGTTTAATTGTTAATTGAGGATAAAATTGAAGATATCCAAGAACAAGGACTAAGACAAGAAACACACTAAAATTAGGGGGTGATTTTGAAACTTGGCGAGGGTGAAATTGTATTTAATGCTATAAACCAAAATTTAAATATGGACTTTATTGAATAAAAAAAAAAGTTGAGGGTTATTGAAAGAGGAGTTTTAAACATAATTTAAATCTAAAGAACAAAAGCGACATTGCTTCATTTAAATGAAACATTTATGTATAAAACACTATCGTTTTGTTAATTCAAAAAAAAAGGAAGAATGACAATATTTTGATGGATATTGTGCATTGTCGTTGCCAAAAAGATGAAGAGACAACTTTCTTGGAAAGGTTTTGGGCAATATTTCCTCTTAACTATAATCATAATGACAAAACTTGCCCTGATCTTTTGATAAAAAAGGATCTACCCAACCTTGTTTCAATTTTGCCTTTACTTTGATTTGTCTACAAAGCTAGTCCAAAAACCTATGTAGAACCACCCTTTCAAGCAATTCTTTGGGTTTTAATTTAGCATTAATGGTTAAGGGGGTTTGAGAGGGATGAATGGCAATGATGCATCTCTAAGTTATGTTCCTCACTCCCTATAAATACCAACTCTATGACAACCATGGGAAAAGACTGAAGAAAAAAACAAACTATCCTAATATGTTTTCCTACACTCCAATTTTATAATCTCTTATAGTCCAATAAAACAAACCACCCCCTTCATTAAGTCATTCCACCCTCTTCCCCCATTAACAATACCACACAATAACATTTTCCTCCACTATTATCGTCACCCTTCACCAAGCAAAATTACATGTTTTCTCCTCCATTTTAGCTGTGAATTATACTAGTAAACGAGGTGGTTACTCCTATACCAGCAAAGACAACAACTTTAATAGCTATTATGGAATTCCGCCAACTTCAAAACAACCACCATAAAGGCAATCATTCCATCTTTTTTCCTTCCCTACCATAATTTTTTCAACAACGCCACACACGTGCAACAAAGATAAAAATTTGTCACGACCCGATTCTCGGATCCGTGACCGGCACATAGGCATGGTCCCCCTCCAAGGTTCCACACCTATGTGAACCCAAACTTACACACAAACTTATCATTCAACTTTCAGAGTACAATGCAGCGGAAATATCAAAGTGAACTTTATAACATAATTCGATTGTCTTTATACAAGAGTTGATTACATACAGTTATAATTGTGGAGCACTAACTAGACATATGAACAAAAATATCCAATACAACCAAAATAGCAGGTTCCAAGAGTTGGACAAAAATGACCTGCTAGCAAGCTATGACCCTGAAAATGATAAATAATGAGGGAGTGAGTTCAACAACTCAGTGAGTAGATAATATCCAATATACACATATGAGATAATATAGCAAAGAGAAGTATAATATAAAATCGGCTCAAGGTTCTTACAACAAATTTCTCAAATAGGTCATAACAAGAATTTAATAGGTAAAGCTCGTCAGAAAATCAGAATGCAATGAGCATGAGGCTCCGTACTGTGGGATGATCAGTCCACACAGGTTGGTGACTCCCCCGACCAACTAGGGTTTCAGATACGATGTGCACAAAGGCTAACACTACCCTGTTAGCATGGGTATTCTGTCTGGCATACCATAGGCATATCTTATAATCAAACAAACATATCCATATCTCAAGGCTCAACTCATGGTATCAATCAAATGAGGAGCTATCAATTCACAAACAGATATAGGCTCATATCAAGAACGGATATTCAACAAATGATTATGCTTTATCATATCAAGAATATAATCAAGGTATATATTATCAAAAAGCATAATCCAATTCATACTAGCAAATTCAAATATTTATACTATTTCTCATGCATATTAAATATTATCCACTCACCTGACTTAAGAGCAAACAAGGTTCAGAAGTAGAGTGTTGACGAAATCTTAATGATGTCCCGCGGTTTGAATATCGGGATTATCTGAATATGTAAAAGAAGATATACTCAAAAATGACTCAAAAGAAGTAAAATACCTTTAATAACATATCTAAGAGTTCAAATCGTAATCCTATGTGTTTTTGAATCAAACTATCCATTTCTTCGCAAAAAAACCTAAAACAAAGGTTTCTTCCGAAATCTAATTCCAAAATACACAATTCATAAAATTGATACTAATCCATCAAATGAGCTTCAATTATCCATCAAACCAATCTGAAATACTAATATTTCATCTAAGGACCATTCTGAAATTTTCTTATATTTTTAGGGTCAAATTGTAATTTTATCAAATTAAAGGACTAAATTGAACACTTCATAAATTCATAGCTATCCTAAAATCTTGTCCATAATTCATCATCAATTCTGTCCAGAATCTCCAATTTCACCCCAGGGACCAAACTGTAATTTTTCCAAAGTTCGGGGACTAAACTGAAATTTTCACTAAAAGGACCAAAATGAATTTTTGTCATCTTCAACCTCAACCCAGAATTTCCAGCAAAGGATTTTCGAATTTATCAACATTATTTCACCATTTTTCTCAATATTTTCTCAAACCAAACATCTCAAAACTTCAAAATCATCCACAATCAAACTAATTAAACTATTACCCAACACATTCAACCCTTAACATCTCTCTTAATTCATCAATCAAACCCAAATAAAATTGTCAAACCCTAAGAAATTTATACAAGCAAAAATCATAGTTAATAATCACATTTATACATAATAAAACACACACATTACCTTAACAACTTATTTCTCCTTCTTCCTTCTCTTCCTCTTCTCTTTCCCTCTTTTCTCTTCTTCTTCTTCTTTCTTTCTCTCTTCCTGATTCTCTCTCTCTCAATTTTCATATTACCTCTCGTTTTCCTTTTCTTTTCTTTTCTTTTCTATTTATATTTACCAGCTTGTGCAATTACTACCCTACCCTTAACCTAATTCTAAGCTACTAAGGGCATTCTTGTATTCTCCTTATAAAAAAAATTCAAAACACTACAAAATTGAAGGGTGAAATTGAAAAGAGAAATAAAAAGAATAGAAATTAAAGTTAAAAAGAGGGTTGAATTGTGAATTGCAAGGGAGGAGAGAGTAAAGAAAGGAAAAAAAGACACACAAATAGAGAACTACAGTACCAATACTAACAAACCTAACAAAATGAAGATGACATGATGATGTTTCCAAAGACATGATGGAATGACATTTTTGAACATCGAGAGGCATTGCAACACTTCTCAAAGTGTGTGGGTGCCTCCTACATAGCAAAAGTCAGTTGAGAAGGGTTGTAGATACATAGCAAAAGAAAAAATATTGGAAAACATAGCAAAAGTCGGTTGAGAAGGGTTGTAGATACATGAAGAACTCAACTTGGATTTTGCATAGAACTATAAGCCTAATTGTACCTCATTGTATCCAAGATCAAAAGACAATATAGGTTTATTGTAAGTTTACATGTTAATTGAGGATAAAATTGAAAATATCCAAGACCAAGACTAAGACAAGAAATACACTAAAATTAGGGGGTGATATTGAAACATGGCGGGGGTGAAATTGTATTTAATGTTTTAAACCAAAATTTAATTAAAGTTTTTATTGAATAAATCAAAAAGTTGACGGTTGAGATTGAAAGATGAGTTTTAAACATAATTTAAACCTAAAGAACAAAAACGACATTGCTTCATTTAAATGAAACGTGTATCATTTTGCTAATTAAAAAAAAGGAAGAATGACAATATTTTGAAGGATATTATGCATTGTTGTTTACCAAAACGACGAAGAGACAACTTTCTTGGAAAGGTTTTGGGCACTATTTTCCTATTAACTATAATTGTAATGACCGAAAAAGCTTGCTCGCCCTGATCTTTTGATGAAAAAGGATCTAGCCAACCTTGTTTCAATTTTGCCCTTACTTTGATTTGTCTACAAAGCTGGTCCAAAAACTTATGTAGAACCACCCTTTCAAGCAATTGTTTGGGTTTTAATTTTGTATTAATGGTTGAGGGGGTTTGAGAGGGATGAATAACCATGATACATCTCCACGTGATGTTCCTCACTCCTTATAAAAATAACATTGTGAAAATAAAAAAATACCTCTTAATGTCATGTTTAGTTTTATTTTTGCTTCAAAAGGTATTTTGGCTATATTACTATGCAATTAAGATGGAAAAAATACTTATTTTGTCCCTATTTTATTTGGTAATGACAAATAAACCTTGTAAGAAGACTTCAATACCCTCTTATAAGCTAGTGTCGATGTTTTTAGATTGAGGGGTAAGATCACCAAAATACTGTTACAATGAATAATATTTTTTTACGGTGATTTTTGGTTAGAGATGCATTAAATAATTTTTTAATTTATTTTTAAAAATCTACTTTGATTTTAACATATCAAAATGAAAAAAAAATAAAGAAAAAAATTTGAATTTCAGCCAACCTATATTGGGGTTTTACTTCCAGACAGTGGCTTAAATGAGCATCTACAGTAATTTTTTCAATGCTTTATAGATTTTTTTATATATAAAATCATGTAAGAAAGAACATGATTATATTTATTTTTCTGAGATGCACTAGTAAATGAGGTGCAATCTCTTCTGGAATACAATGCTAACAATGGGTCAAATTCTTCACTAAAGTAGTCAACAAAAGTTTTTTATGCAGCAAATGTTGACCCATTATCATATCCTTTCTAGGTGTCGTGTTGGATGCTGAACAAGGTGTTCACAAGGAACTTTTATCGCATGTTTGACTTCACAGTTGAATTGTCTTTCATCTTCTTCTTTTTCATGCCTGGTGTGCTTCTGCAAGTAGATATAGGGACTCGGACTAACTCCATTTTTTTTTTTTTAAGAGAAGATTACATTAATTGCTTACGAAGTCGTGCTGGCATCTTATTATCCTCCACACAAATGTTTTTGGGAAAAACTATAAAGGTCTCACATGCTTCTTCGTGGGTTAACTAAGATTTTTACTTTTGAAGAGAAGGTTACATCAATTGTTTACGAAGGTTGCTAGTGTATTTTAAAATAGAAAAACAACAATAAAAATTTTGAGTCATACATCTTATTAGGCTAAATAAGATGATTTCATTGGTTATATGACAAAAAAAAAAACAAGAATAAATAGATAATTTTTTTTTAAAAAATACAATAACAATGACTTGTAGAAAAAGAATAATAGGAAAAATTATGAACTCAATTATGAAAAAAAACACTCAAAGTTAAAGCATGAAAATACAAAACAAATAAAAAATTATATAAAAAATGACCTGAGTCAACCTGAATTAATACATTAAACTCTTAACCCAAGTTATATGGTCAAACTAATTTTATAGAACAAAAATAAAATAAACTTTATAAAAAACAGTCAACAAAATGATCTCTAAAACAATAACACACCAACAAACATGGATAAGGGTGCCAAAATAACTTAATAGAAGACATAATGACAAAAACTTTTAAGCTTAGTTATTAAAAACTATTGAAGGGTGGAGCCAAAAACTATTGAATGTTAAAAAAAAATAACCTACAAAAGATATGTGCTAACTTAGGAAAACTCGTTGGACACAAAACCTAAGTCATGTGACTAATATAATCTCGTAAGAAGAAATGAAAAAACAAATTACTAAGCTTAGTCTTCAACCAAATCAATTTTCAATGATAATTTTTTCTTATAAAAAACAAATTGATGTCAATATGGGTTAACTTTTCATACGCATGACATGAGACTCCGATTACCATCCAGAAAATATTAGGAAACCTAATTATCAATTAATTAAATGTTAAAAATTAAAAATGAAAAATGAAAAATAAAATAAAATAAAAAAGTATCTAAAATAATTATTAAAAAAATAAAGATCAAATTTGCATAAAAATAAGTATTTCATTAACTTTTTAGAGTTCCAATGAGATTGCATGTTAAAGGGAAAAAAATAATTAAAATGGATTGCACATATTTTCACCCCTTGACAACCTTGTTTTTTTTTTTTAATTTAGTTATGATATTTTTTATTTTTCATTTTTCATTAAACAAATTACTACTTTTTTTATAAGTCACATATTTTTCATTAACAAAATCCATTACCAAAACTATAAGTAAAAGATGAATTCTAAAATGACTTAAAATTTTCAAAATATATACCCATTAAACAATATTTAAGTTCGCTCCACTTCGCAATTTAGCTAAGCACATAGATTAATTTATGGGATTTTCAGAGTAAAGTGGTAGTTATTTTTTAAAATATTTTTTATTTTAAAGAATATTAAAATAATTTTAATTTAATTTTTGATATCAGCATATTAAAATAATCCAAAAATACTAAAAACATTAATTTGAAACAATTTTCTTTTTTATGTTTTGACAAAACAAAAGGATGAAATTCAATAACAAGCACTCTTAAGCAATAGTACATTGTAAGCTAAACAAGCCAACTAAAAACATTATTATAATGCCCAAACACATCTATTGTTTTAGTAGATACACAAATAAAGAACATATGATTAGATTCTAAGGTACATGAAAAGAAGAGATTGGACTATGAAACTTATATTCTCTAAATAGTTTTTTTTAGTTTCAATTGAACCAAATCAACATAATTCCATTATGAAACTATCAAAATATTTGTTCATCGTAAATGTTTCAAGACTCTTAAGACAACTCTTTGAATCAAACAATTCATATTTAGTAGCAAAATCATGTAATAGAATAAATATCATCACTATTCACTTACGATCATAACCTCAATAAGCCAATCAGATCATTCACCCTAATCTTGCTATAAAATATTGAATACAAACAAAAAGAGAAACAAACTAAACAATTCAAAAATCAAGGGTCAATAATTTTTTTTAAAATAAATTAACTAATATTAATAAAAATCATCAATAATAAATAATAGAAAAAACCCATTAAATCCATAATCATGCTTTGTTTTCCCCACATACTTTTTTTATACTAACAAGAAAAACCTAACAAATCAATTTAAATAAAGATCCCTAATGCTATTTATTAATTCGGATAATTTTAGAACAAATCACATTAATCAAAATAAAAAACTAACTAAATCCATAGTTATAATATATTTTACATTTTTAAATTAAATATTTGATTGTTCTTACATTTTTAAATTAAATGTTTGATTGTTCCTACATTTTAAGTAGGTTTCTACAATCATATAATAAAACAAAAGGCTAATTCAAGTTATTTAGGTGAAATCCTAATTTTTTAATAAGAAATAAAAATATTAGTGATATTTTATTTTTCCTATTGTTTCACACATGAATGTAACAATTTTTAATCTCCTACCTTATTCATTTTATTTTTAAAAGTAAAACTCAATCACTAATTTCATGTTACCATATAAATCCACATATTCATAGGTTTAGATATAAAAAAACAATCAAATAAAAAAATCCATTTTATTTTTATTTTTTTAACACAATACCTTACTCATTCAATCATAGCAATTATTCAATAAAATCAACAATCAAGGTTGTTAGGTTTTGGGTTTCTATGATTGTTTGAGGTATTTTTGGGTGTTACAAATGACTGTCAAACCAAATATCATAATCATTTTTATTCCTCCTACCATCACTAAATCTCTCTAATATACTCAGAAACACAAAACTTCCACAAATAAATCTCAGTATCAATAAATAACATCAATTTAATCCCTCAATTCCAACATTCTTATAAGAGAAATCAAACAACCATTACATCTAGTTTTAAGTTATAGTATACCATAATTTAAACCCTAAATTCCAACAATTAATTGATTCATCAAATTTAAAAAATACAACATATAACATTATTTTTTGTTTTCAAATTAAAAACTAAGATTTACAATAAAAAGGAGCACAATCTTTCAAATCAACCACATAATTTTTTTTAAAAGGCATATTTTGGATGAGTTAGTAAAGAGAGCAAGTATTGACCATAAAAAAAGATAAAAGAGATCATCATCCATCACATTGATAAAAATAAAGAGATGAAAGACTTAAAGTAAATGGAGGAAGGGGGGGACAGAAAATTAGGGATTGTATCAATATGTATGGCTTACATTGACCAATAGAAATGTTGAGCTTTAGATGATATATATATATATATATATATATATATATATATATATATATATATATATATATATATATATATTGATGATAACAATAATACAAAAATTGGACTAAAAATATCCTTGGTTGAGAATATCGTTTAAAAAGATTTTACACGAAGAACACATTAACTAGCATGATGGAGTTCAATAAGAAAGAAAAATGAGGATTTAGGTTAAGTATTCATGTTTAGTGTTAAATATAAATCTTTATATCCTTTTTGATAACATAAATCAAAATGAATAAACACACTTCACTTGCATGCATTTAAAAGGATTAATAAAATGGTTGTAAGAATTGACCTAGGATTAAAAATGATAAATTTGGATTCTACATGATCCAATCCATTATATAGGTATACCAAATGATTCAATGAATAACTTGTTCATCCATGATGAACATCTAAAATTATGCAAGAAGTAGTCGACTGACTAACATGGTCAATATAAATAGGTTAACCATTTTAGCCTTAAGTAGGATTGTAACACTTATATATGACTAGTGTTTTCTAGAAACACATATATAGATTGCTAAATTATAAAATTAAAAAGGAAATCTGAACATATATCATCCATGAAATAGAAAAACTATATAGATTAATGATAACAATATTTATTAATAATATAACAATCAATTCAAAATTTAACTTTGGTAATTAAAAGTTAATTTGTAATCTAATAACAGACTACTATTTTTATATAAAAAAAATATAATGATGCATAAACATATCAACTAAATAAATTTAATTAATGAAAGGTAATTAATAACCCAATTCATTACCTATCATTTAAAAATTCAAACTTATTAAATATAAATTAATACTATTCAATTGTTATCAATTCCAAAAAAAAAAATCAATTAATCTAAAATTTTCAACATAACAATAAAACTGACAAAATATGATTGTTACCCATTAAATAACTTATAATATATTTCATTTTAACACACCTAAGTTATAAAATAAAAATCAACTCCATCAAATAACTAACAAACTCAAATATGCCCAATCACAAACAAACCCTACAATAGAGATCAATATTTAATTCTCTATAAAAAGGTTGTAAAACACTAAATTATACAGGCAAACTACACTACAAATACTAAAAAAAAACACATTAACTTAAAAATAAATAAGTATTTTTGCTTACTTTGTGTATGAAATATTTAGATAAAAGTAAATCAAAACAATGGTGTTGACTCTACAAGATATTGGGTGGGTACAAATTATAATGTTGGTACTTAGATTTGTGCCAAAATAGAAGGGGCGATTGTTGCTCTAATTTGTAGAGGAAGAAGAGGAATATGGAGGGGAGAATGGGGATGTGATTAGGTTTTAACACTCTAACATTTACCGATGAAATATATTGTTGGTAATTCCATTAGCTATTGATACAGTGTTAGTGTTATTTTAGTGACTGATTTACTAATAATTTTTTATTTATTTGTAAATTATCTTATCCTATCAATGATTTTGTTATTATTTATCAATGAAAATAATCATGATAATTTGTAGCTATAATCATCGGAAGGATATAAAACATTTTATTTGTAATTTCATTGGTACTGAAGAGTTCTCTAGTAGTGTTGTTTGTAAACGTGAAATTTTAGTCCACAAATAATGAAATCAATTTTATATGAATACCTTTTTGTCGCTCAGAACTTTGACCTGAAAAATTCAAAGCATTCATAATTTTCCTGCACGACGTTTGCACCACTTTAAAAATTGGAACTGAAATTCACTATTGGTGAAACAGAAGCAAACGCAATGAATTTCTGACATATAATAAATAAGTAACACGCAAGTTGAGATAATTTTACTGTGAATGAGCACCCATAAGATATCATTCGATTTAATTTGGATCTCATCAAGAAAATCTCATAGGCACAAATTGAAAACTTGAAAATATAGTAATGGCCGGGCATACTCTCATAAAACACAATTAGAGCACAAAGTAAGTGGAACTAATGCTCCACTTGGAGGATAAATATGGCCCATATTGCCACTTCAAGAGATGACATACTAGCTACAATGGCAATGATTCATGAGCGTCTGGCTTGTATTTGGCTACATGTACGGTCCATTTCACCCAGATAATGTCACACCAATCTACGGTTAGTGGAGACACATTCCGGGACTGTAGTTTATTATATGCTTGGCTAGTTACTGTGGATTTTTTGTGGGGGCGACCTTGCTTAGCTAAGTTCTTGAGCAAATCATGGGGCCATGCCACTGTAGTAGCAGGTGAGTCAGTTGACGAGGAGTGCTGAAAGGAGGAAAAAATCGGCAGCGAGGAAATGAAGGATAACATTATAAATATGGGGGTTAACCCTCTTCTTAGCATGTATCGAAATCATAAAAGCAGCCCCTTTGAAGATAAGCTAAAAGCTTTTATTGATTTCAGCATAATAATATAGTTTTTTCTTTTTCTTTTTCTTTTTGGATTTGGAGTTTGTCAAGAAGTGTTTTGCTTTCTTGGGTCAAATAGACAAGCTGTGTTCATATATAAAGATCACTAATTTATTTGATAATAGTTATGGATAATAGTGTGGAGAAGACAAGAATGAAGTTTAAACAAGATTCCTTGTCCGGTGCTGTAGAGGAGATGTCTGTTGATTGGAGAGGCAGAATCTGCAACTCTAAGCATGGTGGAATGGCTGCCGCTGTTTTTGTTCTTGGTTTATCTCTCTCTCCCTCCTCCTCCTCCTCCTCCTCCTCCACCTCCTCCTCCTCCTCTCACCCTCCCTCTAAGTGTGTATTTTTGTATGTAATAGTTATAAACATCATAAAAATTCCTCACTATATAATTAATCTTGTTTGTATACTCTAGTTTCTCTAGAAGTTCAATAATCATACATGAAAATAAGACGGAATTTTCAATAGAAAAAATTGACATTTTCAATGTTTGCTATGATTCAGGGCTTCAAGCTTTTGAGATGATGGGAATTGCTGCTGTTGGGAACAATCTCATCACATATGTGTTCAATGACATGCACTTTCCTTTGTCGAAGTCTGCCAACATAGTCACAAACTTCGTGGGAACTGTCTTCCTCCTATCCCTCCTCGGTGGGTTCCTCTCAGATTCTTACCTCGGGAGTTTCTGGACCATGCTGATCTTTGGGTTTGTGGAGCTCTCTGTAAGTACCTCTTTTTCTTCCGACATTATCTTTTATCTTGTACTGTCAAAATCTTTTAAAACTCGAACACTATCAACAAGCTGCCTATCTAAGATTCTTTTGTCTGTCTAGAAATATAGAGGCACCTATATTTTATTATCCTTCAAAATAATCTTACAGTGAATAAGTTGAATATCCTTGTCACTCCATTCTTATATATATATATATATTTAGATGAATCCCCATGCTGTATTCCTTTTTATTATTTTCCTATAACCTATATATATATATATATATAATTGTTTTCTGGCCCCAAAGGAGAGCTGAGAAATTCCCACATCAAAATATTCAATCATTTCTCTTTGAAGTATTCACTGCCACTAATTCCGCTCCCCTCATGCTACAGGGTTTCATATTATTGTCCATTCAAGCCCATCTGCCGCAGTTGAGGCCACCTAGCTGTGATATGGTAACTGATGGAGTTGACTGTACGGAAACCAAGGGCTACAAGGCTATGATATTCTTTTTAGCACTCTACTTGGTGGCTCTAGGAAGTGGATGTCTAAAACCAAACATAATTTCTCATGGGGCAGACCAGTTCAAGAAGGAAGACCCTAAGCAATCCAAGAAGCTCTCCACCTACTTCAATGTAGCCTATTTTGCTTTCTGCATGGGAGAGCTTATTGCCCTAACTGTTCTTGTTTGGGTCCAAACCCATTCAGGAATGGATGTTGGTTTTGGAGTCTCTGCTGCCGCCATGGCTGTAGGATTGATTTGCTTGATTTCAGGCTCGTTTTCCTACAGGAACAAGCCTCCTAAAGGAAGTATCTTCACTCCATTTGCTCAGGTAGTTTAAGCTGAACCTGAACCCAGCTCCATTCCTCTCCCTCTTGCTTTAAAATAGAAAAATGTGTATGTGGAGAAAAGTAGTTTTTTTCTTACTTTTGATTAACTTAACTATATATGCACCACAGGTTTCTTTCTTACCAATTGCTATCAGATTTTCCCTTTGCCTGATAATTCAACATCTTTTTGTAATTTTTCTGTGGCTCAGGTTTTATTTGTTGTTTTTTTTTGTGGTTCAGATTCTAACAATCCTTAGTTGGGGAACTAAACTAATGTATATAATTTGACCATTCAAAAGCTAAGTCTGGTTTCCTTTCCCTAAATAAAATAAACATTTAACATTACAATAAGCTTTTATTTAATATAAGTGATGCATGCTATGACTCCCTCTCTCTTTATATATATATAATATATACATGCACCATGGCTTTAATACATATCTGATTCAAGGAACGCATACTGTGCCCCGTTTTTTCCATGTCTTTTATTCCTGAATGGGAAAAAAGAAAAGAAAAAAGAAGCAGCACAAGCTAGAAGCTAGTTGGCATCACCATGTGCATGCCACCGCCCTAGATCTACCTGCTTAGTTGTTTAATATTTTCAATAGATGTCTACTGTTGTTTGTCTCCTTTAATTCTTTGATTAATTTTCTGTTCTTTTCTTTAGGTTTTCGTTGCTGCAATAACAAAAAGAAAGCAAATCTGTCCCTCGAACGCACAGATGCTTCATGGCTGCCACTACAATGTGTCAAGCCACGTCCCAGCTACGTCAGCTGATGTCAGCAACTTGCTTCATACTGAAAAGTTCAGGTAGGATACCAAATATGAAATCAAAATTTTATAATTGTGATTTCAAAATTTCATTGATTTGTGATAGTTTTGCTGATTATTTTAATTTCATCATGTCAATGCAACAATACTGAGTCTCTTGCCTAATTAAGATTGTGTTTAGTTAATGTAGTAGTAAGAAAAATGAAATTGAGATATTATCATATTTAACATAAAATAAACATGTCTATATAGCAGTTTTTTAGTAAATCTATGTAATTTTAAAATATAAATTATATATGAAAAGACATGTCTTTTCTATTTCTATTATCTACAACTTTTTCTATCCTCAAATAATAATTAAACTCTATCGAATTTTTTTTCCCCCTCTTACGGTTGAATTCTTCAATTAGTACAGGTTCCTGGACAAGGCCTGCATCAGAGTCCAAGATGAAAGTGAGGCAAGTGAGAGTACATGGAGATTATGCACAGTGGCCCAAGTGGAGCAAGTGAAGATACTCATCTCAGTCATTCCCATATTTTCCTGCACCATCATTTTCAACACTATTTTAGCACAGCTTCAAACTTTCTCTGTTCAGCAAGGAAGTGCTATGAACAGCCAGATCACAAAAAGCTTCAAAATCCCTCCAGCTTCCCTTCAAGCCATCCCTTACATCATGCTTATTTTTGTCGTCCCTCTCTATGAAACTGTCTTCGTACCATTTGCTCGAAGAATCACTGGGAAAGATTCTGGGATCAGTCCTCTGCAAAGGGTTGGCGTTGGCCTTTTTATCGCAACATTTTCCATGGTTTCTGCTGCAGTAATTGAAAGGAAGAGAAGAAACTCAGCCCTGAATCATCAGGAAACCTTGTCCATATTTTGGATTGCTCCCCAATTTCTCATCTTTGGTCTTTCAGAGATGTTCACTGCAGTGGGTCTGATCGAGTTCTTCTACAAACAGTCCCTGGAAGGGATGCAATCCTTTCTTACTGCCATGACCTATTGCTCATACTCATTTGGTTTTTACCTGAGCTCCCTCCTGGTTTCTCTAGTGAACAAGATTACCTCTAGCTCTTCTAATGGTGGCTGGCTCAGCGACAATGACCTAAACAAAGACAAGTTAGACCTTTTCTACTGGTTACTAGCAGTCCTAAGTCTAGTCAACTTCTTTAATTATCTTTTCTGGTCAAAATGGTATTCTTACAATCCATCCCTATCACCTACTGCTCTCCATGATCGCTCTCTCGGACAAGACATAGAGAGCCGAAACTTCACCTCTTCTAAGCATTTCGGACCTGAAAATACTATATCTTGAACACTATCATAATGATTTTACTTCATTTCTCCCTTGACCTAAACGTCTTACTAGTGTATATTGTAGAACGAGTGAACCCTAGGTATGATTTTTAATCAAGTTTCAGACAACACCTACCTAGATCCGTTTGTTTCTGTGCAGCACCACAAAAACAAACGCGGTTAGCCGCATAAACAAACAGACCTCGGTACACATGAAGTAATTCCCTTCAACTTTCCTTCGATGTTCAAATAATTTGACAGTGCATGTAAGGTAGACTGTGGAGGGTCCCCGAGGTCTTTTTATGGTGATTCTAAGTATCTGTAAGGAAGTTAGGTCTAATCTCATCAGCTACAAGATTCAATGCATTCTCGCAGAGTGATCTTTCTTTTCTTCATTGGTTTCTTTTTGTGATGATCATGTGTAAGGATGTCTTCTTCTCTCTTTTTTTTCTTTGTTGCAGAAAGGATGTTAGTGGTGGGGCTGTGCTTTTTGCTTTCGTTAGTTGAAAGAATAGTTTTTTTAAAAGCACTTATTATAACCTGTAATTTATTATGATGGTTGCGATCGAAATTGGCGACATGGTGTTTGTTCCTGGGCTTACGTGAGAAAGCAAAAACACTTGAAAAGGTTAAAATCGGGGGCAAAATTCAACTTAAACTCAAGACTCTTATCTTTACACAGAAACATGTCTGGTACATGTTTTAGGTCCCCACCCTTGCAAATAACTAGGTTTATTTCTATCTTGAAGGTAGAATTTTAGAATAATTTGATAAAAATAATAGATATTAGCATGGTTTGAACATGTTAGAGAATAATATAAATCATATTATGGGGCCTCACTTACAAGTTTAAGTTTTTAGATGAGATGGTTCCTTAGTATGGTATCAGAGCCTTGTTGACCAAGCGGTCACGAGTTCGAATCTCACCACCTCCATTCTATTTGATAAAAAACCAAGCACAAGGTGATGTGGGTTTGTCCAAGTTTCAAGCCCAAACGGCTTTCACTTTAGGGTTGTGTTAAAGAATAATATAAATCATATTATGGGGTTTCACTTACAAGCTTAAGCTTTTAGGTGAGATGGTTCCTTAACAGAACACAATTACTATTAAATTAACATGTATAAAATATCAACCTAAAGTTTTATAATTATCTATGATCAAGAAATGAGATTTAAAATCTATTGATCAATAAATACAGGTTTATTAGGAACACCCGTAAACACTGTTTTTTACGCACCTAGTACCGTATGAAAGGTCTTGATGAAACGATACTAACCACACCTTGAAAGAACATTATTAATAGTTATAATTCACTAGGGATTCTTGTTCAAGGTTAATTTATAGTTAATTATTAAATCATTTTTAGTGGTACCAGATGTGTCAGAAACAAAGTCTTGATACTCTATAGTTACTTTTTTTTCTTCAATTATCTCTCCTGCCCTCTTTCATTCTTCATAAAAGTTTAGTTTTTTTTTTTTTAGATTAATCAATTTACAAAAAAAATATTAAAAATGACTAAACAAACAATTTAAAATAGCGTTTGTGTGCAAAAATATATTGTAGAACATGGTAGCTATTGTAAATAGTGGTTTTGTACAAAAATAATATTTTAAAAAACAATTAATATTCAATCTATGTTGTTTTTTTAATATATGTTATAATTGCAAAAAACTTAACCAACTATGCTATTATTTTTTTTTAAATAAAATAGTTCATCTTCCTACCCCCACATATTTATGAGAGGGTGTTTGCCATCATAATTTCCATTCAATAGTTTGCTAAAATACTCTAGTGGGGGCCATGAACAACTATTTTTACAAACATGCTTTGGCCCACATCGTCAAATGATGGCCACAATCCAAGGACAAAATCACAGCTGAAGCACTAAGGATGGCTTAACCTTTAAATTTTACACGTTTTCAACTATTTATGTACTCCCTATAGTTTTTATAAAATAACACTTTGATCCCTTTAGTTATAAAACCAATAATGAATATCTTTCTTTATATATTTGTTAGTAACTTGAATTGTCCTTTCTGTAGTTTTTATGACAATCAAAATATTGTATCACCAACCACATACGTAGAATAAAAATTGTACTTAATTGAATTCAATTGTAATATTTAATTTGAATTTAATTAACAAATAAGTTAAATTCAAATATTTTGAAAAGATAGATTCAATTATTATTTTTTGCTATAGTATCCTCATTACCTTTATCTTGAAAAGATAGAATGGATCGATGGAAGGATAGAATGAGTTTATTTTAATACTTTGAATGAAAGCATTCTTATTGAACATTTCGATGTTTTGAAAGCAGATTGAACACCATGAGAAAGGAAAGATAGACTAAAGGGGGGGTGTTTGGAAAACCCAGAAAAAAACACAATT
Source organism: Salix purpurea (assembly GCA_027405865.1). Classification (NCBI taxonomy): domain Eukaryota; kingdom Viridiplantae; phylum Streptophyta; class Magnoliopsida; order Malpighiales; family Salicaceae; genus Salix; species Salix purpurea. The sequence continues at coordinate 3,063,206 of JAOWLH010000016.1, read as the reverse complement.
TTTTTTTTAAAAATCAATTTTATTGGTGTTATTAGATTATTTTAATGTGCTGATGTAAAAATAATTTTTAGTTCGAATAAATATAATTGTTATAATATTTAGTTTGAATTTGTTTCATTAGCGTCTATAGTGAAATGTCAGGGTAGCATCGTAAACCTCTCACTAGCCTGTTTTCAAAATCACGAGTTGACTCGCAAAATTGTACTTAATTGAATTCAATTGTTATATTTAATTAACAAAAATTTAGTTCTTTTCCATATCAGGTGAAATAATATTTAAAATGATACTAAAATGAGAAAATAACATGAAAAACATGAATATAATTGAGATAAAATTTAAAATGATACTAAAATGAAAAGCGACATGAAGAAAAATAAATATAATTGTAATAATATTTAGTTTGAATTTGTTTCATTAGAGCATCTCCAGCAGGCGTACCAAATTGAGGTTCCAAAAATAAAAAAGTAATATTTTGGCAATTTTGAGCATTATTCGGCACTCCAGTGGCAATGCCAAATGCACAGCCAAAATTGGCATCCCCTCCCTGAGCTGCTATTTGTAGCAGCTCAAGAGAGCAAGCTAAAAAGGTGGGCCATCTTTTATATATATATATACGAGCCATAAACCCGCGCTTCGCCGTAGGGATTAATTTTTTTTTTTGTCTAGTTTTAATACATATAATTTTTATTTTATATTTTGGTTTTTATTTTTATTTTTTTATTTTGTAATTTAGTTTCAAAAAAAGTAAAATTACCGAGACACCCCACTAATAATTCTTGGTTTTTGTTTTATTTGAAAGTATTATGATTATTGTACTATGCATAGAAATGAAAAAAATTAAAAATACCTTTGATACCATGACATTATTTTAAACACATTTTACATAATAAAATAAATATATAAAAAACCAATATACATTTTTAAAAGTTCTACAACGCCGCACGCGTCATCCGAAATGTGCATGAGCTCTGAAATTGACGTCGTGCCCACAACACCCTACAAAAATATAAATAAAAATTAGTAAATTACCAATACACCCTTACAACCAACTAATGGATTTTGTCTTATAAGGGGTATATACGTACTTATACAACTTGTGGTGCGCATCAGCTGATCCGGACACCCTAATTATAAAAAAAAGGTCCGAGGATTAGTCATGGTGCGCTTAAGCTCACCCAGAGACCCCAGTTATAAAAAAATATATAAGTGAAAAAAATAAAAATAAATAAAAGCTTAAGCTGGCCCGGAGACACTGGCTATAAAAAAAAATATATAAGTGAAAAAAAAAGTATAAGCATGAAAGCACTGAAGCAATCCATATTGTTTTTTTTTTTTTAAATTAGTCCAAGAATTAGTCGTGGTGTACTTAAGCTGGCCTGTAGACCCCGGTTGTAAAAAAAAATGTATAAGTGAATAAAAAAAAATTATAAGAAAAAAAAGAAAAAAATATCAGCGGGAAAACACTTTAGCAAAAACAATGGGTCCGAGGATTAGTCGCGGTACGTATAAGCTGGTCTGGACACCTTAGTTATAAAAAAAATTGGATCCGGAGATTAATTATGGTGCGCTTAAGCTACTCCGGACACACGATCATAAAAAATATATATAAGTGGAAAAAGAAAAAGAAAATTAAAAAAAGTATAACCAGCAAAAAAAATATTTCATGGAAAAAATTGAAAAAAACAAATCAGAAAAAAAATGAAAAAAAAACTATAAAAAAATTAGATAAGTAAAAAATAATAATCATAAAAAGCTTAAACTGACTCAGAGACCATGGTTATAAAAAAAAAATATAAGTTAAAGAAAAAAAATATAAGCGTGAAAGCACTCTAGCAATCCATATTGTTTTAAAAACAAATTTGTTTCGAGAATTAGTCGCGGTGTACTTAAATTGGCCCGTAGACCCCGGTTGTAAAAAAAAAATTGTATAATAAACAAAACAAAAGTATAAGAAAAAAAATATCAGCGGGAAAGCACTTTAGCAAAAAAAAAGGATCCGAGGATTAGTCATGGTACATATAAGCTGGTCTGGACACCCTGGTTATAAAAAAAAAAAAATTGGATCCAGGGATTAATTATAATGCGCTTAAGCTACTCCGGACACCCCGAAAAAAAAAATTTAATGGAAAAAAATGAAAAACAAAATCAGAAAAAATATGAAAAAAACTATAAAAAAAATAGATCCGATGATTAATTGTGGTGCACTTAAGTTAACCAAAACACTCCAATTATAAAAAAACAAATAAAATTATATATACGTAGAAAAAAAATTAATGAAAAAAAATAGTTAGAAAAAAAAGAGAGCAAGGAACAAAAAAAAGAAAAGAAAAAAAATAATTAGAAAAAAAAAAGCAAAACGTAAAAAAAAAAAGAAAAAAAAAAGGAAAGCACTGTGGAAATCCACAGTGCTTTGTGTGGGGATCTACAGTGAAATCCCCACACCGTTTAGTTTCTTTTTAATATATATAAATAATGTGTGTGTGTGTATATATATATATTAGAAAATAATGTGATTATATCAAAAATATTTATTTTTATTTAAAAATATCTTACTCTTATTAATTGTATAATTAATTGCATAATTAAACTACATACAAAATATTTATATTATATTTAAAATAATATAAAAATAAATGGCTCTTCAAAATGGCTTTTACCACTAGAGCACACATCAACAAAAATATCATTTTTACACTACTCAAAATGTCATTTTGAAGATTTGTCTCTTCAAAATAGCACTCCTTAGTAGAGATGCTCTAGCGTCTATAGTGAAACGTCAGCGTAGCACCGCAAACCTCTCACTAGTTTCACGTATGTAGCAAGTAATCCATAAATTTGATACCAAACTTCTTAATTTACCTAATGTTGTGGGTGCCGTAATAAATAAGATATATTTCAATTGATCTAAGATAAATTTTAATTTATTTAGGTGCCTCTTCTATGGGATACATCATGAGAAGGGAAAAACTTTCATGTTATCTCTATAAACCAGATTTTTTTAAAAAAATATTTATTTATTTATTGCACAAACCAAGCAAATCAAATAATAACATAAATTTAAAAGTATTTTTTCGTGCAAAACCAAGCAAATCAAATAATAACATAAATTAAAATTAAAAATAGATATGTGTCTATTTGGTAATGTGGTTGGGGTCACTTTTAAATTGTTTTTCATTCAGAAATGCATTAAAATAATATTTTTTTTATTTTTTAAAAATTATTTTTAACATCAACACGTGAAAATAATCTAAGAACACTAAAAAAAATAAAAAAAAAATTATTTTTTTCAAAAATATTTTTAATACGCACAGCCAAACAGGATCATAATTTGATAGGACATACTTCTCAAAAGCTTCAATATCATATATTGAAAATTACAACCATGAATAAAGTATACATACAAGTAGTTTATTATCCAAAACCCAACTACATAAAAAAAATGAATAGAAAAAAGGTATTTCTATACATGTTCATATACTAATCAAGCACAATCTAAATAAATATTTGCAGGAATAAAAAACATATAAAGTAATTACAACATTCAGAATACTTATATTTAATATAAGCCATGCATAATTATTGATTTCCAAAAGAACACAGCGAAAATACACATAAAGAATGTAGATCACCAGTGGTTTATATCTTAGTTATAAAATTTAAACTGGTTTCTATGTTGATTTGTGACGTGGATTGATTAAAATTCTAAAAGAAATGATGAGTATATTTGGGAGGGCTGTTACGATTGCTTTTGAAAGTGTTTTTCATTTAAAAATACATCAGAATAATATGTTTTTTTATTTTTAAAAAATTATTTTTGACATCAGTATATTAAAATAATTTAAAAACACCAAAAAAATTCATTTAAAATGTAAAAAAAGAGGAAACGGCGTTTCAAACGCCCACCAACAGCTTCAATAATGACTCAAATTGATGCATGACTTGGTCAATTCATTATTTTAACTTGTTGGTTTTTCTCAAAAAATTATTTTTTATTAAAATAATATTATTTTGATTTTTTAGATTAACCAACTTCGGACACTTGATCATTAAAAAAGGAATATATATAGCATTATTGTTTTTAAAGGACGTAACTTGATGATAAAAAAATTATAATTTGCACAATAAATCTCGAGTTTAAGTCAAATATACATTCTTAATTTACTCACTTACATGAACTTACAAATTAAAAAAAAATTGCATCGACAACATTCAATGAACTTGTATATTTAACCGATGTGAAGCCATTGCATCCCAACGTCTATTTTCTGAATGAATACAAACACGTAGACCATTTCTCATATCTTTGTCTTTGCTTGCTTTATGGTAACAGGGCACACAATACAGCTGGCTTAACGCGTCCCCTATTCCTACGTCATTTATTACGAGAGATTAACTTCAAATTACCATATTATCCTTTTCAATTTATGTTTCAAAATCGGTTTCTCGAGATTAATTCATTAGTTCATTTTAATTTATCCAAGTTTATTTTAGTTTATATTTATTATAATTTTTAATATTATCAATGTTTATATATATGAGTCTATAAATAAATATATTATTGAGAGGATAAATTAGTAAAATAAAATTACAAAATTATATGAAATAAAAATGTTTTCTCCATTGCCTTAATTTTTACAAAATTATTCCTTTTCACACATGAACTTAATGATATTGTGCTCAACAAATTCTTTAAAAAGACAATTTAACAAATTTATTCACTAAAGCATTAACAACTACAATAATTGAAGGACTGCGGCACAATATTGGAATGTCACGGCTTAAGAGCTTAAATGAGATACATATATAAGAGAGAATTATATCAATTGGTAACTTTATTTTGGTATAAAAGAAGTAATTAAGTGAGCAATCAAGGATCTTGGGTTCTCAAGAAATGCAGAACGCAACGGAAATCACAACTGAGGAAGCTGATCTACTAACACGATCAAGCAAGAAGGTTAAAATTGGAGATGCAACTGGTGAAGATGGACTGAAAGGGGGTAACAGTTATGTTGATTCTCTTATGGGAAACTCATTCGTCACTCCAGAAATTGATGAGGACATGCATAACACGGAATACATATCAGAAGATGATGAAGATGATTGTGATGAGGAGGACTGCCCAGTAATCACATTATCTGCAGAAGAGAAGAGGAGAATTAGAAAGCCATGGCAACAGACCCTCATTATTAAACTAATGGGGAGAAAGGTTGGATATATGTTTCTAGTGCAACGGCTGAAAAATCAGTGGAAACTGAGAGGGGACTTCACATTAACAGACCTGGGAAATGATTTTTACATGGCTAAATTTGCAAATACAGAGGATCGAGCACATGTTCTGTTCGAAGGACCATGGATGGTGGCAGAACATTATTTGACTGTCCGATCATGGCACCCTAACTTCAGCCCCTTTGAAGCTTCCATTGACAAGGTGGCTGTATGGGTCAGGCTACCAGATTTGGCAATGGAATACTTTGATACTGCAGTGCTATGGAAAATTGGAGATAGAATTGGAAAAACTCTAAAAGTAGACCGAGCTACTTCGGTTGGAATAAGGGGGAATTATGCACGATTATGTGTGGAGGTTGATCTCACAAAACCCTTATTAGCTAAATTCAAGTTACGCAGAAGAGTTCGAAGAATAACGTATGAAGGATTGCATCTGGTATGCTTTCAATGTGGCCAATACGGCCATAAACAAGAACATTGCCCACAGACAATTTACGATAATCAGGAGGAACCAAAGGAGTCGGAGTTACCTGGAGTCCCTAATATTCCAATAATTAGACCAGAAATAATGGAGTCTTATGGTAATTGGATGATCGCCGATCGGAAGCCACGTCGTCCGGCCAAGGGGAAGATGACGGAGCAGCCTAAGGCGAATGGAAGGAGCGATGATCACGCCAGAAATCAAGGCGTTAAACCAAAAACAATTAAGGAGAGCCATGTCAGCGTGTCTGCCCGTTATGATGCTTTAATGGCAATTGAAGGTGAAAACGGAAACGAAATCACTACCAGCAGTGATGAAGGAGGACAAAACGGAAGAGAAACCGAAAAGGAAAGTGCAGCTGAGAGGGATTTTAATGGGGAAAGAAAGAGGCTGTTGGGTCATGCGAGTGGGGCTCTTAATGAGCCGAAGGAGAAAGAAAGTGCAAGAGGCCCAATGAAAGGTGGGCCACGTGATGAAGAAATGAGGAAGGCTGGGCCACAGAATGGAGAAGTGGGGAAGGCTGGGCCACGGGATGGAGAGATAGGGAAGGCTGGGTCTCGGGGAAGAGAAATGGAAACGGCTGGGTCACGGGGAGGAGATTTGGGGAAGACTGGGTCAACGGTGAGAGAGCTGGACTCGGCTGGGTCCCGTGGAAGAGATTGTGGGAAGACTGGGACACAAAAAAAAGAAGTGGCACTTAGGGGAAGGATGGACACGGCTGGGAAACGGGCTGGTAATAGGCAGCCCGTGGTCACTTCTTCTTCTCGGACAGAGATGGGAAGAGACAGAGGAAAGGAAAAAGTGGAAGGTTACGGGGTAAACACTATAATTTCCTACAAATCTGTCCAGCCACCGCGACCCATGACGGAGATGCCAGGTCATGACCCTAAAGTAGCTAATGTGCAAATGTTATCAACAGTTAACACTGTGAGCAATGGAGATATTGTAATGCTTCACAGGCCCGAGGAGAGGAATATGATTCAAGACCCACCAGACGATGCAGTTTGGATGGTAGAGGAAGATAATGGAGGAAATGATATCCAAGATACACAAGCAGGAGATAGCTTGATGGAAGAGGGAGAGGTCCGGGGGACCCACCAATGTTGAAGAGATTGCTCTTCTGAGTGGTATGCCTAATTTATTAATCTCTTAATGAATTTCTTATTTTGGAATTGTAGAGGTGCTGGAAATAATGGGTTTTGTGCGGTGGTGCATGATTTGAGAAGGTTATATAATTGTAATGTGTTAGCAGTAGTGGAGCCTAGGATAAGTGGAATGAGGGCTGATAAAATTGTTGAGAAATTAAAGTTTGAATGTAGCTTTAGGGTGGAAGCACAAGGGATGTCTGGAGGTTTATGGTTGTTATGGAACCAGTCGAGAATTAATATTAAAATTATTGATTCTTCTAGACATTTCATACATGGAATTGTGAATGAGGGGGGTAGCGATGCATGGTTATTCACAGTGGTGTATGCAAATCCAAATGCCACTTTAAAAAAACAATGCTTTGATGAAGTTGCACAATTGGCTAGAACAATTGTAAAGCCATGGATGGTTGTAGGAGATTTTAACGAAATCTTGATGGCCACAGAAAAGGTAGGGGGAGTGGATGTTGATATTCTTAAAATAGCCCGATTTGCTAGATGGGTGCAAGAGTGTCAGCTTATAGACTTGGGCAGCAAGGGACCTAGGTTTACATGGAAAGGGGGGATTAGAAGTGGTTGCGGCAGGGTATATGAAAGATTGGACAGGTGCTTTGGTAATACTCAGTGGCGTCAAATGTATCAAGATGCAACTGTTTTGGTTTTACCAAGAACTAGGTCTGATCATCACCCGATTCTAGTCGAATTAGAAGAGAAGAGAGGAAGGGTAATGGGAGTAGAGAGACCTTTTCGATTTGAGGCAGCATGGTTACAACACAGCGAGTTTGAAGAATTTATAAAGGAAAAATGGGAGGTAGGTAGAGATGTTCCAATGGCTCTAATTGACTTATCAACTCAGTTAAAGGTATGGAATAAGGAGGTGTATGGGAATATTTTTCAGAGGAAAAGAAGGGTTTTGGCTAGGCTAGGAGGAGTGCAGAAAGCTATTACTTGTGGAGGAAATCCTTATTTATACCAGTTAGAGGAGGCTCTCTCATCTGAATACCGGCAAATCCTTCATCAGGAGGAGATTCATTGGTACCAGAAGTCTCGTTGTCAGTGGCTTTCGTTTGGGGATAGGAACACTTCCTATTTCCACACGAAAACTATTATAAGGAGACAAAGAAACAAAATTAGGGCTCTGAAGAATGAGCACAATGTTTGGGTATGGGAAGAGGAAGGTTTAAAGGATATGGCTAAAGAGTATTATCAGAAGCTTTTTCGACCGGATAATGAAGAAAACCAGGTTACTAGCAGACTGGAAGGTCATTTTCCTATGATCGAGCCCATTTACATGGATCAATTAGCAGACCCGGTTCTAGATGATGAGGTCAGAGCAGCTATTTTTGGTATGAAGCCTTACAAGGCACCGGGTCCGGATGGCTACCAGCCAATTTTTTATCAGTCTCAGTGGCAGGTGGTTGGCCAGTCAGTTTGCAGATATATTAGAGAGGTTTTTGCAGGTAGAGAGGATGTGGCTAGAATCAACCATTCTTATTTGGTTCTGATTCCAAAAATCCAAATGCCTGAGTATCTAAATCAATTTCGCCCTATTGGTCTATGCAATGTGATATTCAAGGCAGTGACTAAGGTGATAGTTGGGAGGCTGAAAAGTTTGATGCCGAAGTTGGTTAGTGAAGTTCAGAGTAGTTTTGTTCCAGGAAGACACATTACAGATAATATTATTGTTGCGCAGGAAATTATTCACTCCATGCGTAAATTGAAAGGAAGAAAGGGATATATGGCTATCAAAGTCGATCTTGAAAAAGCCTATGACCGGTTAAGCTGGAGTTTTATTAGAGATACTCTATGTGCTGCTAGGATTCCTGGGGACTTGGTAAGAGTCATTATGCAGTGTATTGAATCTCCGACTCTTAGTGTCTTGTGGAATGGAAGCGCAACTCAGCAGTTTGCTCCTAGTAGAGGTATAAGACAAGGTGATCCTTTATCCCCGTATATTTTCGTGCTGTGCCTGGAAAGGTTAACGCATTTAATAAATCGGAGTGTAGAGGGTAATAGTTGGAAGCCATTCAGTGTAAGAAGAAATGGGTTGAAGATTTCTCACTTATGCTTTGCGGATGACATGCTGTTGTTTGCGGAGGCAAACATGGAGCAACTGGAGAATGTTGTAAAATGCCTTGACTTGTTTTGTTCAGCCTCAGGACAGCGAGTAAGTGTGGAGAAGACAAGAATATTATTTTCCAAGAATGTGTCAAATTCCTTAGCCAACGATATTCGTAGGAGGAGTGGCTTCCAAATCACAACAGATTTGGGAAGATATTTGGGGGTGCCTTTACTTCATCGGCGTATTACTAAACAGACTTATGGGTACTTACTGGAGAATATGCAAAAAAGGTTAACTGGATGGAAAGCTACCAATCTGTCTTTGGCAGGAAGGATCACGCTTTGCAAAGCAGTTTTAGCATCTATGCCGTTATATCCCATGCAAGCTGCAGTTATCCCGAAGCAGACGTGCAAGGAGATAGAAAAAATATGCAGGAGATTCATTTGGGGTCAGAAGGAAGGAAAAGACAAGATGCATCTGGTGAACTGGAAGACTATGTGTCAACCTAAAGAGGAGGGTGGAATGGGGTTAAGAAAAATGGAGGGGATGAATAGAGCGTTTATAATGAAATTGGCTTGGGGAATGCTTCATGAAAATAGTCTATGGGTTCAATTCCTAAAAGATAAATATATGAACTCAGTCGGGGGAGAAGGTCTGCCGGTGGCGAACTCGAGAGACTCAGTGTTGTGGAAATCGATTTGCAAGGAATGGGAAGTAGTGAATCAGAATGTCAGTTGGAATTTGGGAGATGGCAAGACAGTTTTATTCTGGAAAGATAGTTGGTTAGAGAATAATGGTCCTCTGATAAACCTTATAAACCCGGGAGTTCAGGTTGATACTATAAACCATACAGTGGCGAATATGGTGGACAGGTCAGGCAATTGGAAATGGGAGGAGTTTGCTCACTTACTCCCGATGCAAACGTTGATGGGTATTGTTGGGTACATTCCTCCTAGGCAGGATGCAGATGCAGACTCAATGATATGGAAGCAAACATCTGATGGGAAATTTACAGTTAAAACAGCTTATTTGGCAGGAGAGGAAGGGGATAATGTGCATAGGGATCCAGTATGGAAGATTATTTGGAAGTGGAAAGGTTTGGAGCGGATTAAAGTTTTCCTATGGACTGTAGCTCATAACGCTGTTATGACTAACGAGTTGAGGTGGAGAAGAAGGATTACAGATAACAGATACTGTTATTATTGTGGGAATGCAGTGGAAAATTTAATTCATGTTTTACGAGATTGCCCGAAAGCAAGGAGAGTTTGGGAGGGTTTTGTTGGGATAGAGGAGAGAGAACTGTTTTTTAGCCAAAACCAGTATACATGGATTATTTCAAACCTAACTTCCAGGAAGAAATGTATGCGCTATGGAGAGTGGCAGCTGGCATTCGGCATAACGATATGGTATATTTGGAAGGAGAGATGTAATAGAACATTTGGCGGAGACCAGGGTAGTTGGTTTAAGACTACTCTCGCGATAAAAAGAATGATTGAAGATAGTTCGATGCTGCGGAGGGGAGATGAGGGGCATAATGATGGTAAGGAGGTTGATCTCATCGGTTGGAAATACCCAACTAATGGATGGATCAAGCTCAACGTTGATGGATGTAGTAAGGGTAACCCAGGGATGGCAGGTGCGGGAGGAGCTATTAGAGATAATATGGGATCTTGGATAGGGGGATTTGCCAGAAATATTGGTATCTGCTCTTCTGTTACGGCGGAACTATGGGCGATTTATATTGGTCTTCAACTGGTTTGGTCTAAAGGATTTAGAAAAGTGCTATTGGAATCAGATTCCAGGGTTGCACTTGGGCTCATTACGGGAGAGTGTGTGAAGATAGACAGAAATTATAATCTAATCATGAATATTAGAGCTATGTTGGGCAGGGATTGGGAAATTGTAACGGGTCATGTTTACAGGGAGGCCAATTGTGTGGCCGATTGGCTAGCTAATTTTGGGTTAGAGAGAGATTTGATAGATAGGGGAGCAGATATTATAACTGACCCCCCGACAGGACTTTATCTTTTGCTGTACTATGACCTAATTGGGTCTACGATTCCTCGTTTAATTTAGCTGGGCGTAATGCCCCGATTATTACCAAAAAAAAAAAAATATAAGAGAGAATTAATAAGCACTGAACTCTATTTTTCTTAACCAAGTTTTTTTTCCTATTAGTTTTTTTCTTGTTACAAATTATACATTGTATATATGATTGTCTAGATACCTTTCTATATCCCTCTCTTATTACATTTATTCATCATTATTTCAAGTTAATTTGAATATATTCAAATTCATTCTAATTACATTTTTTTATGACTTTTGATATTATCAATATTTATGTACGTGTGATAAATAGGTGCATTGTCGAGAAGATAAATTAGTGATATGGAATTACGAGTTTTACACTCTCATCCATAAATAGTATATCTCCACTAAGATGACTTTGAATAGTTATGATAGTTTCCTGGATCCATAAAAATATATCCAAAATATAGCGTAATAGCCTTTATTTTTATAAAATAAATCTATTAAACATTAAAAAAAATAGATGAAACCATGACTCATAAAAGAATCATAAAAATATCTTCCCCTAGTTATATCCATTTATTTTTATAAAATAAATCTATTAAATAACTAATGAAATACGACTAGTTACTTGAAACCAAAGAATCATTCATCAATAAAACTAGTTGAACAAAGTTGTTGAGATCCAGCAAAACCAAAGGTTGACTAATGTATTTGTCCCTGCAAGGAGGTTGTTTTTGTCATTGCAACATTTGAATACAACGTACCACGTACTTATCAGTATCCTCATCCTGCCAACCTCAAATCCACTTGTAAGGAACTTTGCCAGCTATACTTCGCCTTCTTCGGCACGCAGACTGCCCCCTATATATCTCTTTTTTTCTCTCCATTAAAAGAACCTATGCTTACTCTTCTGCAAATTTCTTCATCACTCTCCCTGAATAGAAAACTTACAACCCAAAACGATACTGATTTGGAGACACAAAGAAGGCAGCAGACCCAATCCTACACAAATGTCTATAAATCATGAACCTCCTGGATTGAAAACAAACCCACACGCGTCCGACCCAGCATCAAAACGGAGCTCCAGGAAGAGGACCGGCCAGCCTGACGCCCCATTTCATGGCGTAAGAAAACGGAGTTGGGGCCGTTATGTATCTGAAATCCGGTTACCCGGAAAGAAGACCCGAGTATGGCTAGGATCATTTGGGTCACCCGAGATGGCTGCCCGGGCGCATGACTCGGCCGCTTTCTTTTTAAGAGGCAAGTCAGCGAGTCTCAACTACCCTGACTCAGTCGGGTCACTTCCCCGCCCCGAGTCTTGCTCTAGCAAAGACATCCAATTGGCTGCGGCGAAAGCTGCCACTGGGTTTGAGAAAGCGAGGGTAGGTAACCGGGTCGGGATTGAGGATAGCGAGTCAGGTGGAGAACCCGAGAGTTCAATTTGGCTGGGTTTGGGTGAGATAGAAACGGTGTCGTATGAAGAAGTGAAACGAACTCCTTTGTTTTGTCCTTTGAGATTCGACTCAGTGAGCGGAAATGACGAGATGTTGTATATGAACGATCAGGGAGCTTTTATTTGCTAAATGTTTGTAATAATAACTCCTGTAAAGACCTTCTTCTGGGGGCTAAAATGTAAATAAATTTTTACCTTTATTTTTAGATTACTGTTTTTTAATACCTTATTTTTCTTGCATCATTGGCTTTGTGCACACGTAATAGATAATTTTTTGGAGCATGTTGGTTTTTTCATCTTAAAATATTATTTAAGAAACATAAAATAAATATTTTTATTTTTAATATTTTAAATTAATTTTTTTTTATGTTAGTTGTCATGCACTATTCAAGAGAAGAAAGAAGGTCAAATGCTTTCTTATCACAGTGGATATGATCGTTTTCCTTTCCCGTAAATCTATCCCGTGATCCGCAGTGGCCTCTCTTTACAAAGAATGCTCATATAAAGAGAAAGTGTACATGCAATTTCTTTTTATCAAGCTGCACATAATTTATGGTTCTGTTTTAGTATATTTATAATAATAAAAACATTTAAAAAATAAAAATAAAAATATATTAATTTTAAATAAAAAATATAAATATTACTTGGAAAAGGGGTTTTTGGGACGACTAAAAACAATTACGAGTAAGACATGGGTTTTGAAATATGATAAACAAAATGGAGAATGTGATTCTGAGTGTTTGTTTAGGAAGCGATTTTAGAAAATTTTGAATTTTATTTAAGTATTTTTATATATATTTTTAATTAAAAATAAATAAATATTATTTATACATGGGACGGGGTTTGAACTTTCTGGCATTGTACTTGACCGTTGACACTTGGCTGGAAGATAAGATTTCATTTATTGTGTATTTTTGGTTATTAATGTAATTTTATGTACAGTTTGATTAATTTCATGAATTTTAAATTTAATAATAATATAAACCTACACTAACCATTATCCCATCTTGTATTATTATATGGTTGGATTCCATTTATTGTTGATGTGTTAGCTGGAGGATTCATTATCTCCATCTTCTTACCTCCATTGTCGTGGGTTACGGCTTCCAAAGCTGTCTGTGCTTCTGTTACCTTGCGATGGTTTGGGTTCGGCCCTCTCATATATAGATTAGTCTAATTCGCCATGGATGGTTGTTTGTGTGCTGCTGCTTTTCTTATATAGATAGATAGATATAAAATAACTTCCCTTTATTCCAACAAAATTAAATAAATTAGATTTTAATTAACTCTTGATTTTATGGAAATAAATCATTTAATTTAAGTAAAATTTGAAATTTGAAAAATACTTTGTAAGGTTTTTCTTCTTTCAAAATGCAGTCCAACACTTATCATTTATTCATGATTTTTTTTCAGCACGAGATTGCCTATAATCCTAAAATATTGAGTTTACATGTTTTATACTAATTATTAAAAATAATACGTGAATAAAGAATTCTCATACATTTATGATATTTTTTGCATGGATGTATTTTGTGGGTGTCAAGATGTATTTTGTGGGTGTTTGACACCGCATTTCAAAAATATTTTTGAAAAAAAAAAATATTTTTTTATTTTTTATTTTAAATTATAAAATTTTAGTGTTTTTAGATCATTTTGATATGCTGATGTTATTTAAAAAAAATATTATTTTTATGTATTTCTAAATAAAAAAACATTTTCAAAAATAATCTTAACTACATTTCTAAACAGTTATATGCATAGACGAAACGATATATTATAGGGAAGGCACAACAATAAAAAAAATAATTAAGATCATCAAATAAAATAATATAATCCTCTTCCATAATTAAGAAAACAACAGCCAAAATTGTTTAAATGAGGAGTTACTTAAATTCTCTTTTGTGAAAATCTAAAGAAAACAATTGAGCAACAATAAAAAATAAGAAAAAAACCCAATAATGTTTAATAAAAGGAAATGAATATTTAATCAAACCACTTGTTAATAAATCTTGAGCTTATAACCACACAAAACAACCCACAAATAATGAAACTTTTTTTTTTTGTGTGGTTTAATGCTTGCAGAGACTCATTATATTTATCATAACAAATATCAAATAGAGGGATCATAAACATTGAAAGTAACACTTAATTCTTTGAAGGATTTGGAATGGTCCATCTCCTCTTAGTATTTGCTTTGATCACTTTTATTCAAGAAATATATCCTTTTATATATGTGCCTAAACTGAATATTTGGTTAAAAAAATTGTTTTTCCCACTTCTTACTAGCTTTGAATGCATAGTTCTCATTCTATTTTTTTCATATGTTGCCTAATATTCTTATGGAGCATGTTGTAAAGAAATCACATATTTACTACCTATGTTTTTCTTTTTGCCATCAAAATTAAAACTTTCATTAATAGATAAAAAAAATCGAATCCAAAAGAGTTAAAAGACCATATCTATGGACAATTTAAAAAAGATAATAATTAGTAGTAAAATACACACACTTATTATAAGCAAATTCACATGCAATCTTCCTTTTTTTTTTTTTTAAATGATAGTTCTTAAAAATATAGTTAACATCTTATTAACCATTTTATTTTGATTATCTGTTTGTGGATAAGAAGTAATAAAAAATTACAATTTTGTTTTTAGTTTCCCTATAAAATCTTCCAAAAAGATATGAAAAAGTTAACATCATGGTTAGACATGATTCTCCAAGGTACTTTATAAAGTCAACTATTTCCTTAAAGAATATATCTACTATGTTAGTTACATCGTTGGTTTAAGATAAGATGTAAAATATATCATCTTAAAAAACCTATCAACAACTATAAAAATAAAATCCCTTCCCCTTTTTTTACCTAGGCAAAACTAGCATAAAAAGCAATAGATATATCAACCTAGGGTTCTTTAGAAACTGATAAAGAAGTATATAAACCAGGAGGTAAAACCTTAGATTTAACTTCTTTACATATTATGCACTTATTACAAACTCTTTGCACATTTTTTATTTATTATTATAGATCATTAAAAAATGCTTTTGCAAAACGTCTAAGAGCTTAGCAACCCATGAACTTCATAAACTAACAATTCACATATAGAATAATTTTATATACACAATCTCTTTACTTTAAATAAATATCAATCAACTCAATTTTTTTTATCGAAGGATAACTGTTCATATACAATATATACTTGACCAAATTCAACATCTTCAATATATAAATTTGTCACATACTCAAATCCTAATAATTTAGTATTTAAAGTTGAAAGAAATATATGCCTTCAAGATAGTGCATCATTATGTTCTTAACTTTTTTCTTAATGTTAAATATTTACTTGCATAAAATTAAATGAAAATCCTGAATTATAGAAAAAAAAGACAATGATGAAAGGATACATGTGTCATCTTTAACCTCGTGAATGGATACATCCATTTATATTGTATTGAGCCTCCAATGTTTTCCTCAAACAATAAATGTATGAGTAGAAGCTCCATCAAATGAAACAATGATGAAAGGAATATCATCATAAGCTTACATATTATCTGGATGATATTCATTTCAAGCCTCTTTATGTGTTGTGTCTATAGTTTATTGAAGCCTATATCTTTAAAGAAATGATCGATCTCCATGAGTGCATCTTATATCTCTTTTTACAATAAATCCCAAAGGCTAATGAAATAAGTGTTGACATAAACATGTGGCATTCATGACTCTTGTTCTATACAATCTGCATCCTATATCTCTTTTTACAATAAATCCCATACGCTAATGAAATAAGTGTTGACATAAACATGTGGCATTCACAACTCTTATTCTATACAATCAGCAATCCTTCTAATTAACCAGCCTTGATATGTTCGAGACATGTCTATTAAGAAAACACAAACTTTTAAGCCATTGATAGACAAGTAATTATGCATTCTTGTCTAAGGCAAAACTGGCTTTGCAACCAGTGACCTAACATAAACAAATTCTATATTTATGTTGTGATAAAACAAAGTTATATCAATTCTAGCCTTTATTCCATCCTTTGTCTTCCCCTTCACATTCATAATCATGTTTAAAATGTTATAAAAAACATTATTTTATATATCTATGAGATCAAGGTTATGAAGGAGGAGATTTGTCTTCCTTTAAAAAATCTCCCAAAAAATACTTTGCTTTACCTAATTGCAAGTCAAACCAAAATCATGAAACTTTTACTTATCAGTTTGAAAACGAAATACAATGTCACCAAACTCTTACATAACATCATACAATTCCTTACCCAAAAGAAATAGCGGTGCAACATCCTTTTCAACTTTGCCAACTAAAATGTTATTTTTTGTTCTTTCTGTACTTGTCATTCGTTGATAAAAATAATTGATGAAAGTAAAAAAGGATATTATGTCGTTGTTTGTTAGTGTGAATGCCTCGTTATTTCCATACAACATGGACATGCTAGTTTTCTATACATGCTTTAACCAAAAACCATTTTATAAGATGGAAAATATTTATCCTTGATACATCATAAGGCAGAGCCTTGGATGACCACAACTGCATTAACTCATTAATCAACACTCAAATACAAACATATATATTATGACTTGGACTATTAGGATCAAGTAAAATTGTAGATAAAAGCATAAATCCTGTTCTCATACACATCCTTAATGACAAGTTGTAAATTATGAGTATCATTGACAAATAGATTGAATTCGTCTATACATAACCCACAATGCACGTTCCTTAATTCCATCTAATAAAAACTAAGGATGCACAATGTTAAAATGTTTCTAGGCTTCACCATAGGAAAAGTGCACCATCACTCAATTCACCGTATTATGTGATTGGTGCCATATCATGTACTCTGCAGTCTTTGGTGATATAAATAACCTCTACAATGTAGGTGTGACTGAAAAATTTCTAAGTTTTATATGTGCGACATGAGTCATTCCCTTGCCAATTTTGGGTTTATAATGAGAATGCCCACATGTTATACACTCAATCAACTATGCATTTTTGAGGTAGTACAACATGCAAAATTTTGGACACGTGTTAATTTTCTTGTATCCTATACCGAGAGGTTTCATCATAGACTAGTAGGATAAAAGTTTTTTTTAGCCTATCCCATTTAGGTAAAATGCTTCTACCCATTCAATAATTTTTTGCATAACCAACCGCACTCAACCCATAATCCAACTTAATGGTGAAAACCTATGCAACGATCAATAATTTTCTGTGATTTCTACAACCATTTTATAGTTGTTTGTTAGAATCTTTTAAAAGATAAAAAAAACCCTAGTTATTTCTGCATTAGGTTCTTCTTCTATAATTGGATATTCATTGACATGAACCTGATTCATTCCTATAACATTCATAACCATATTCCTATAAGGATTACTATTATGAGGGTAAATATTTTCGTATCAAAAGTGATTTGGAAATTTTAGTATCAAAAGTGATGTGGACATTTTTGATCAACTAAAGCCCGGGGCAAAATCAAGCTTGGTAGTCCATCACACGATCTCCATTACTAAATAGATTAAAGGAAACCATTAGAGATGAGAATAGATCTCCATTGCAAGTGACGTGACTAATGGTCACATGAAACCATTAGAGATGTCATCTCAGGAATCAAAAACACAATTGAAGCTGGTCATATTCTCATCTTGAAAAAAATACATTGGTCGTTAATTTTAAGATTTATAAAATTAGTTAAGATATATACAAATTAATTTAAATATTCATATTAATAAAAAAAAATATTAAACATTACAAAGCCAAAACAGTTTTCTTAAAACCACTAGCAATAATGTGTTTACATTAGAAAAACAGATGATGCTATAAACCCACTTAAGCCCAACATTTTCAGGTTGCCGGAATCGGTTATAAAATGGATGATATTGCCAAAGTCAAGTTTTTTCTATTCTATCATATCCTATGTGGGACTTATCAAACATACATGTCATGTCTAGTGCACCAGTACATTTTTATGCTAATGAATGAGTAAACGTTCTCGTCGTGGTCATCTCTTTTTGCCTCTCATTTTCCTTCTATTTTCTGAATTCTCGTCACTTACCAATTGCATTTTCTGAAACTAACCTTATAATTGTTCATATATATATATATATGTGTGTGTGTGTGTGTGTGTGTGTATCTATAAGATTGTCAATTTATTTTTGATTAATATTTTTTTTTTCAATTAGAACATAATATTTCAGTTTTGAAGCGTTTCGGCTCGCCGTTTCGAGGTTGTAGTGTTTATGTATATATATATATATATAATTAAATATATTAATTCAAAATTTTTTTATTTCAAATCCAAAAATAAAATTATTTAGAATTGTGCAATTTAATATAAAAAAAGACACAATAAAATGATTTTCTAAACAAAATTATAAACATGTATGATATTACGAGAATACCATCAACAATTTCTAAGATCATTATATTATTTGATTGCTCTGAAAATTTTACATAATATATATAAATATGTTAATAGACTCCTTGTAAAATTTCATCTCTACCTAACAGTCGAATTAAGAGATATGATTGATATTGCAAAATTATTCATTATTTAAAAAAAAAAAACAATATTTGGCCGAAACAGCACAAGCAAAATGATTCTGGCGCATTATGGCCGGAATTTGGATGAAAAATCCAAAATAGACCGGAATTTAACTCGAGGTAAAAACAATACTATTTTGTCTCGTTTTTTTAACTGGTATGAAACATTTCGGCCGAAACGGGACGAGATTGACATCTGATATATATATATATATATATATATATATATATATATATATATATATATATATATATATATATATATATATATAGTTTATTTTCATATTGAGCGCGTTTTAGTTGATCATCACTGGTATGAATATCTCAAATATTATAAAAAGAGGAGGTATTGTTCCCCATAAATCCAGCAATGCTAAGAAAAAAGTTGATACCATATATATTATAGGTATTGCATCTCCTCTAACTCTCTGCCAAATTATTTAGGGTGGTAAATCACAACTCAAAGATTAACATTCCAAACAGCACCTTCTCCTTCCCCACAAGAATCATGCACTACTTTCATCCTTTTCACAGAGTTGCATATTCCGCTACACGACCAGTCGAAGGATGCCACACATACACTCCCCTCTTGTGCTTTCCATTCACAGTCTATCCACCAAAATAACGTCGTTAATTCTTAGAATTGCAATAGCTGTTTTTTTATTACTGTTTGGGAGTGTCAAGTAACTTGTTTTTAAATATGTTTTAAATAGTTTTGATGTCAAAATAAAATGAAATAAAATAAAATAAACTCTACACAACATTATACAATTTAAGTGGATTTAGAGTCCAGTTGTTTATGTATATAAAAGTATTTAAAATAATAAAAAAATATTTTCTTTATTTTACTTTTATATATTTTTAAACAAAAAATAATGTATGAACACAATAATTACCAGAATACCAAATGCACTTAGCACTATGCCTTTTCCTACCCTAACGAGAAAAGTAGAAATTAGAAATATTAATTTAAAATCCATTTTTATTTTTCAATTTATTGTTAAACATGTTATGCTTTCTAATATAAAGGAATTGGCAGATTGACCCGAGGAAAATATCAACACGGTGAGAATGGTTGTGATTGATTTGTGTACCTGGAGGAGTCCCACAGCACATGGAACGGTCATCGACGTGCTCCACTTCCAAGCCTAGAAGCCAGGAGCCCAAAGAAACATCTTCATTGGCATATCTATGCAATATAGGCCTGCCAAAATATATCAATTTCGTTATATTACGTCGAATTGTGGGCAGCAAATGAGGGAAAACTGATGATTTTTGATATGGGACTCACGAGTTGATGGAGATATAGGCAGCAAGATCCTTGGAGATGGCATAGAGTTGGCCAGTGGCATGCCTGAAGTACTTGTTTCCATCTTCTCCGAATTTCCAAGACTCCGGCTCGTAATATTTGTCGTCTCTGCAGATCGAGAAAGAATATTGCAATACCAGTTGAGGCCAGTATGAGATGAAAAAATATGAAGTGAAATCTACTAAATGATAATACACATTCGCGTAGAGATAGAGCCCGACATAATTCAAACTGTCCATTACGATCTACAGAAAGTTAACTTACTTTTGAGAGAGAACTGGTCCAGACTTCATGCATCCGATGTAGATCCTAGGTTTGGACCGGTATCTTGCTAGTGTACTCATTAGCATGCCTACAGCACACATGAAACATGAAATGATTAGAACACGATTTTTTCCCAACACATATATATGTTATGTCAAGAAAATATCTCATCTAAGAACTTCAATTGTTAGGTGAGGCTCTAGAATATGATTTATATTTTTCTCTAACACATCCTCTGAAGTGAAAGCTCTTTGCACTTGAAACTTGCACATACCCGCACTACCTTGTGCTTGCTTTTTATCAAACATGAATGATTAGAACACGATTAGAACACTATTTTTTCTGATGTAGATCCTAGGTTTGGACCGGTATCTTGCTAGTGTACTCATTAGCATGCCTACAGCACACATGAAACATGAAATGATTAGAACACGATTTTTTCCCAACACATATATATGTTCTGTCAAGAAAATATCTCATCTAAGAACTTCAATTGTTAGGTGAGGCTCTAGAATATGATTTATATTTTTCTCTAACACATCCTCTGAAGTGAAAGCTCTTTGGACTTGAAACTTGCACATACCCGCACTACCTTGTGCTTGCTTTTTATCAAATAGAATGAGGGTGGTGAGATTCAGACTTGTGATCGCTGGGTCAACAAGGCTCTGATACCATGTCAAGGAACCATCTCGCCTAAAAACTTAAACTATTAGATGAGACACTATAATATGATTTATATTATTCCTTAACATGTTCCTTGTTAATTTCTATTTATGAAAAATGATGCATGCATCAATTCCAAACGTTGGAGAAGAAGGATAGTTGCTAATTACCTAAATTGAGATGAACATCATCATCCACCTTGAGGTAGAACTCAGCATCCCAAATTGAAACGGCTGTGGAAAAATACAATCTTGTTTTGGTAGAGAGCTCGTGGTATCCTTCAACATGCTTGAGTCTAAGAAAATCCTTATGTTCTGCGTCCTCTAAGTCTATTGCTTTATCAAGAACACCACCAGGTGTGGCACTGTGTCCAATCACAAATCGTATCACAATTCCTTTTTCTTTCTCCAACTTCTTTAACTTATCCCCTGCATTAGTTGCACACATCCTTAGTAATTGAGAGTTATTAGGTCAATCAATTGTGTAAGCTTAAAATAAAATCATGTAGGGAGCTTAAGTTTTTTTTTTTTCAATAAATATTTATTGAGAATTTTCATAGACTATTGAGACCAAACTGAGATTCAAAATTCTTTTAGACTCCCAATTGGAATTTGAGCTAAAATTTGAAATCTAATTTGGGGGCTTGCCTATATTTTAGTGCCCAGATATAAAATTATTTTTTAAATTGTATAAACTCTTCTCCATTTTTTGCCAAGAACAAGAAAACTGGTTTAGAATAAGAGCTCAAAAATTAGTGGTAGATTCCTGCAGTGACTTGACAATTTGTTTTTTATTTTGATTTTCCATAACCGGATCAATCGTTGATTTTAATGTGACTATGGGGGTATTTGGGAATGCATTTGGAAAACGGTTTTGAAAAAAAAAAGAAAATTTTTAATTTTTAATTCTTACTTTAAATTAATTTTTTTGGTGTTCTTAGATCATTTTGATATGCTGATATCAAAAATATTTTTTAAAAATTAAAAAAAAAAACATCATTTTAATGCATTTCTAAATGAAAAACACTTTAAAAAATAACGTCAACTACACTTCCAAACAGATAGCATACATCAGCCATGGAGTGTGAGTTCTAATCCTTGCAGTTATAACAGCCGAAAATCAGTAAATATAACAGGTGTGTTCTTTGTACGTTAATGCTATAAATTAGGTGTTCGGGGAGAGAAAGGGAGAGAGGACCTTTAGGCATCCAAGTTTGTCGAAGGGATTCCCGGCGTTTTCTGCTGCTAAATGCGGTATTAATGCCAATGACAACAAAAGCTTTCTGTAAACTGTGATTAGCAAGCTTTTCTAGAGAATAGTGTTGCTCATTTGACTCAACTGTTCGAGCTACAGCCAGTTCCATTTCTAACGTGGACATTGTGCTCTCAAGAGATCTGCATTGTTGCACAAGAGAAAAATATTTAAAATGATATTGCAGTTGAATTGTTTCTTTGAAGATTAAGAAATAAAGATTGGAGTAGTTTAAAAATTAAAAGTAATAAGAAAAAGTAAGGAATTAACTCACTTTATAGCTTCATGGGTTTTCTGAACTTCTCCCATAATATCTCCAGGCTTTCCTTCAACCATTTTCTGATTCAGGTGTAAAAGAAATAAAAGGAAGAACCAGTATATATGTGATCTTTATGCATTAATTTAAAACACAAATTTATTCATTTTTATATATCTAAAATAAAAAAAGGATGATGACCCATAATTTAGTTCATGATCAACATGCCCACAGACATATATTGAAAGTTATATCGTTAGTCACAGGTTACTTGGACTTGCCAAATTTATTATGTCATACAATCCGAGCTGATTTATTTTAATCTATGCTCATATTTTTTCATAATTATAAATCTCTTTAAATTATATGACAATAAGGAGTTTTTTTTATATATATATATATATATATAAAATGTTGAATATCATTCCTTTGAAATTCCCGTGTAATGCATGAATAAATTACATGAAATATATATGATGGTAATTAATGATGAATTTATATCTAGCCTTTTTTATTTTTATTTTTATTTTCAGTGAAATAGAACTCTCAGGTTATGGTGTTTAAAGTGTGGACAACCAAACTTACACGCTTGGGATCCCAATCTTGTTTCAATTCTTGCAGCTTGGTGACATGATGAGGAATTATTGCAATCCTATTATCCTTAGCCCGAGAAGGATGAGTCCAATTCTGGTTGGTAAAGAGAGATCCTGCAAGAAAGCTTGCGAAGCATAGAACAAAAATGGCTTTCGCTGAAATAGGCTTCCCTCTCATTTTCATCGACTGATTCTCAGGCTGACAATATTGCCACGATACTAAAACGTCTCGCAATCCCTCGACCAGCTGCTTCTTCTCCGAAATAAGCAATCTATTGTCTGTGCCCTAAGTGAGTTGAGATTCATGAAATACAAAGTGTTAGAAAACTGAAATCTATTATATTAAGTCAGCTATATGAATCTCCTCATATTTATAATGCTCTTACAACAATTGATAAGCAAATTACTTGGGCTACAGCAATTTAATGCATGAAGGAAAAGTAAAAAATTTGGCCGGTGCCACTACCTTTGGTTGCTCCGTAGCAAGTACATGGTTTGAAAAATATGATTTTGATCATGTGTGATGTTATTAGTGAATGACAGAAGATGAATTAACTGTATGAAATTTTTTATTTCATTTTCAAGAAGAAAAAAAAGACAAAAAGAGCAAATTTCTGACATGTGAACATTTTCTTCGATCCATGTTTAGTGTCAGAGTCTCAGCCTCAATGCCATATGCTAGACCAACCTTACGAAGAATCTGATACCTCTAAAGTCTTACCCTAATGATTGTACGAGATTCGACGGGGTGTGTGTGTGTGTGTGTGTCTGCCCTGATGGGAGAGCAAAATTTTATAATATTTTTCTAGCAGGAATCAGCAAGCTTTTGACGATAAATTTAACAAAATCTCAGAAAAAAGAAATATTCTTGGAGACAAGGGCTTAATTTAAATTGACAAACAGGAAATTATAGCTAACAATGCTGTAATAGTGTACTATGATAGAAATTCAAAGTTTGGCTAATGGTAATTAATGACCATATATGTGTTACAAATCAAATAAAAAGCATAATATATTTCAAGAAAAAAGATATTGAACCTTAATTTTAAATTAAACAGGAAAAACAACTTTGGAATTACCTAATGAAGAATTGGATCGGGACTGTTCGGAGTGAAGAAGCTTAGTTATGGAAAGCCAGTTTGCACTGTCCACTCCCTGCTCTCTAGTTCTATATATGAGCCTCCATATCTCCCATCACTCTTTTTAGATGGATGGTTACGTTTGCAAGTATGGCAGTTCAATCATGTCACTTTCATGTTTCAACAAACTGTTTTGCAATAATTAACAGAAAATCATTTCCTCTCTCTATATATATTGATTTTCTTTATTGATAGCATTTTCGTGTTGTCACATAATATTTTTGTAATCATAGTGCGTTGTATAATATATAGTCTTATGATTAAAATGAGAAAGTTGTAGCTCGAAATCTCATAGTTTTATGATTAATGGCTGGGTAAATTAATATCTCATTATATAATTTAAGAAAAAATGTTGCAATAAAAATGAAAAGAGCAAAAAAAAAAAAAAAAGATTTAGAGGCGTTAGGTTTAAAAAAGAAGAAAAAACATGTTAGTTGGGCAAGAGCCCAACTTAACATTCTAACCATTTTTACGTGCCTGGTTTGGAATGACAACCTTATTAAGAGGACCGGTGTTGGAAAGCACTTCATCCTCGTATAGTTATTGTACCATACGTGGGAAAGCACTTGATTATCAAAATTAATTACAAGCGGCATGGAACGTAAGGTGCTGATTTTGAGTTGGCATGGTTGGGGCTATTTAAGGATTTTCTTGTTTTGAAAAATAACATTTTTATGTTAAAAATTGATGGAATAATATAATTTAGAAATATTTTTTTGGCAAAACAACATAATTTGTGTTTGTCATAATTATGAATCGTAAGATTTTAAATTTATAATGAGTTGTAAGATTTAAAATTTGAATATATTATATTTTAAAATAACAATATCCAACAAATATCATGATTATGAATCGATGTAACTAAAGACATCCCATTTTGAAATCAAAAATAAATTTTAACTATAATATGCTTGATAAGAAAAAATAATCACAAGAAATAAAAATGGGACAAAAACTAAAGTTATGTTGTAAAAATATAAACAAATTAAATTATTACAAGCTAATTGATTTTACATAATTATAAGAAAAGAAACATTGCAAAAAAAATAAAGAACCTCCTTTTTATGCAATGTTTAATTTGCTAAGAAAATAATCCTAATCTAAACACGGTTAGGAATCTTTAATTTCACATCGATAAGGGATTTGTGAATCTAGCTTTAGTTCTTAGAGTTAAGAGTTTTAAGAGTGAAACTTAGATATAGTGTTTAATGTTTGATATTTGGATTAAGTTGTGATTAGTTTTTTTGGCTAAGGGTTTGGGGGTTATGGATTTGGATTAGGGCTAGGGTTAGAGTTAGTTTTTTTGGTTAAAATTTAGGGGTTATGGATTAGTTATGAATAAGGTTTGAGGTTTGGATTATGGTTCTTGTTTAATGTTTAAATTAGGGTTAGTCTTTAGGGTTTGAATTTGAGTTACATTATTTTTATCTATTTTTATCGTTTATGTTTTTGTCGCGATGGCGATTTTTCGACGCGCTTCGCGCCCCGCCATTCCCCATGATTTGGGGGAGACAACAGCGCGCGGTAAAATGGGGGTTGTTTTATAGTCGTAAAAATTACGACTATAAATATCAGGAGTCGCCACCTAGTATTACAGTCATTAGGAAACCTATTGGTCTGCGAGAGTCTTGGGTAAGGAGACTTGTTGTGCAAGGGGAAGACGTATCACCCCCAGTGCACCCTAAACATCAACCACAACAGCAACCGCAATACCAAACACAATTGAAGATGAATTTGAGGGACTTTTATTTCAAAGTGTGGGCATGTATGTTTAAATGTATGTGAATTTTTTTAACTCGCCCATTTAAGGGGCAACTAATGGTTGTGATTATAAAAAAAAGGTGGATTTGCTTAATTTATATATCTAAGCTTCAGGAAAAATTCAATGATGGATGCTCACACTACTAATATAGATGTAGATCAACGCTGACAAGCCAAATTTATGAGAAAATAAAGGGGTTGCTAGTATGTTTTGGTAATAAAGGAAGGGAAGAGGGAGGAATAAGAAGGAGAAACATGAAGAAGATTGTCAATTTCAACTTATTTACATTTGTTGATGAACATATTTTGTTAGAAAATCATGACATGTCAACATTTTGATGGATTTATTAGCATAATTCTTATTGGGTTTTTTAGTTTTATACTCTATCAACAATTACAAAGAAAAGAAAACATTTACAAATTCTCCATAGCCATTGCCTTGAAAAATTTGCAATAAAATATTGTTGTTCATGTTTTTTTTTCTATTTACCAATTTTGTTCTAATGTAAATATTCAATAGGATCTCTAAAAATCCATTATTATTAATTACTTCTCTCCAAAAATGGTTATTGTAACAAACCCTGTATTTGGAATACAATTAACATGTTCAAAATCATTGATAACATAAAACTAGGTAAACATAAAACTAGGTAAACTTGTTTTTCCTTGTATATATTAATTTTAATGTTCATAGGAGTTGAAATCATTTTTTATTTATACAAATCCTTTTTTTTAAAATCCAATATGCAGGATCAATTCAATATTCAAGAAGAATAAATCCTTCCCCTAGTATGTTTTACGTAATTATTTCTATAAAATTATCATATAACTTAGCATAAACATACTGTAAAATATTAATAAATTAAATTTCATATATTTCTAATTATTAAATAAAAGAGTAAGATTATACAAAATATATGGATGTTTAGTAATAGATCTAAATACATCTCAAAAGACAGTACTGGAGTTGGATCACATAATAAATGTATAGTCATTCTAAATTCAACATTAAGGTTTATCATAATGAATAATAACAAAACAAAACTTTTGAGGATCCTATAGCAAAAAATAATTATAAGATAAGAATAACTATATGTCTATTTGAAACAATAATTATCAAATTACAAATATCGCTAACATTTATGAAATTTTATATCATCAAATTTCCAATAGTTTCTTAACTCATAATACCATTATTTTTTATATATATTATTCAAATCCATTATCCTAATTATATTATTCAAACCATAAATCACTTTGAGGATGTTCTCTAATTATTTTTAATTTATATTTTTCTTTTGGAGTTCTCGTGTTTATGAACATTTTTTTATATATATATATATATGGAAAGCAAGGATAAAAAAATAAGTGCTGACACTTACATCAATAATTTCAAGTTGTCCTCTAAGTTTTTGAAATTTGTTCTGAATTCTGAATTTATTTTATCAATTTCATCCTTATTTTTTTATTACTATTGTTTTTATCCAATTGGGAATTGAGCTACGTTGTTTTTCTTATTGGGGGAGCTTGATCTTCTACGTCGCGAGTTTAGAAAGTTAACTAGGAATGACATGAGTTATGTTTTTTAGGGTATATTTTTTTGCATTGATATATTTTTTAAATTGTACTTCATTTTTTTATTTTCTTTGAGAAATACCTGATCTCATGGCCCAGGTGGTGGGTTAGGTTTGCTACCTTGGATTGACTCAGATTTTCTTAAAACATTTAATATGTTTTTAGTTTTATCCTTCAAAATTGAGTTTCTTTTATAATTCAACTTAGCAATGTTTTCCATTTGCTCTTCTATTGGGTTATTTCATTGGCATGATCCGAAAAGTGATGTTTGGTGAGCTTAACGGGGTTTGCATGTGTATTTTTTTGGTTAATTGATTTATGTTTTATTTAACCCTTTTAGATTGGGTTTGTTAGGAATTAGACTATGAAATCTCCTTTTGATTTTTTTTTTCTACTGGGTTATCCCAAACCTCATGTTCCTAGTTGCACATTTGACATGCTAGTTCTAAGTTTTTTTCTTTCCAATTTTAGATTTTAACATTGAGTTGGATAAGAATTGATCTTTGTCATTTTTTTCTTCTTTTAACCAAGAATTGTTTTGTGAATATTATTATAATCACCTTTTTTATTGAATTATATTTTTTAATCATCAAATTAAATAATATCATCTCATTTGATGATTTATGACCCGTGTCACGAGTTTTTCTGATTGCATTCAACTAATCATTTTTTTATCAGATTAAAAATATTTTCATTAATTTCAATCTTACTGCGTTAAAAAAATAATATGAGAATTTGCATCTAATAGTAAAAACAAAGCATATTATCTTCAATCAAGGTTCTGGTATTTTTTTTACCATGCGAATGTCATGACAACTTCTATATTTTTTTTTCTCCTAGATCGTGGCTTAAAACCTCGACATGGTACAACGAATTATAAATTGAGCATGACTTCTCCTTTAAATCTTTTATAAATAATAAATTAGCAAAAATTGGATGTTCTTAAAAGTTTTATTATATACTGTATAAAGGTAAAAAAATAAAATAGAATGGAATCATCATCTTCAAAACCACAAAATTTTTTATTAAATTAAACAAATCATTCCGTGAAATTCACGCTTCTATGGGCATAGTGATAGATATATTTATAGATTTTTCTTAGAACATTTCGATACACTATATTGCAAGGGAAACTAATAATAGTAATGAACTTCAATGGCAAAGCTACAACCTTGCAAAAACATGGACAAAATTCATCAACTGCTTGGTAAAATTACGAGTGGTGTTGAATTTCTCCCCACCCCTATAAAGGATCAATGGGGAAGATTATATAATAAGTATGTTTGTGTTCCCAAAGTAGTGAAGAAAGAAAGGAACAAAGCTAACAAAAAGATGGGTCTGAAAGTTGTCTCCTCAGCAATAATATCATTCTCACTGCTATTATTGTTAGCATCAACTGCTAAAGCCCAGTCAAATGGTGTTTTCGACGTGACTAAATATGGCGGCAAAGAAGATATCACAGAGGTATCTTCTCACAAGCTTTCATTTTATTTTTAAAACTTATTTATTTTTTCTTGGATTTTCAGCGTAACACCAGAATTTGAGAACTGCTGATCCATTCTAATTTTTCCCTTTTCAGGCTTTAAACAATGCTTGGAAAGATGCTTGTACTTCAACGAACCCCAGCAAAGTTCTTATTCCAAGTGGAACATACTCGTTACGGCAAGTCACTCTAGCTGGTCCTTGCAAGGCTGCGATTGAGCTCCAAGTTGATGGCATATTGAAGGCACCGATTGACCCAAATCAGTTCTCAGGCGGTCATTGGGTTGATTTCAGCCACGTAGATCAACTTACATTGTCAGGAAGCGGCACTTTTGATGGGCAGGGAAACGTTGCATGGAGCAAAAGTACTTGTAGCAAAGATAAAAATTGTGAAGGCTTCCCAATGGTAATCTACTCACCATGATGAAGCCTAATTTCCTTCTCTCGGGTCACAGATTTAGTGAGAGTTTTATAATTATATATATGTTATGGCACTAAGAAAGTTTCTTTAATCATTTGTTTTTTGTTTACTTCTAATATGGATCAGAATATAAGGTTCGATTTCGTCACCAATGGATTGGTCCGAGATATAACTACTCGAGATAGCAAGAACTTTCATGTTAATGTGTTGGAGTGCAAGAACCTCACCTTCCAGCATTTTACCGTGACTGCACCTGCTGAGAGTATAAACACCGATGGAATCCATATCGGTCGATCTACTGGGATCTACATTATCGATTCAAAGATTGGCACAGGCGATGATTGTATCTCCGTTGGCGATGGCACCGAAGAACTACACGTCACAGGAGTAACATGTGGACCTGGGCATGGCATCAGTGTTGGAAGTTTAGGGAGATACCCCAATGAGAAACCTGTTTCTGGAATATTTGTCAAGAATTGCACCATCTCAAATACAGCAAATGGTGTTAGAATAAAATCCTGGCCAGATTTATATGGTGGTGACGCATCTAACATGCATTTTGAGGATATTGTCATGAACAATGTCCAAAACCCTGTCGTCCTAGATCAAGAGTATTGCCCATGGAACCAATGCAGTCTGAAGGTATTGCTTTTTTTGTTACAATAAAAATATGTGCACAATATTAAATTAGTGTGACAATATTTTACGTAATTTGTGGCTGAAACACAATTTATCAAATCTTATTTTCTTACTACTACATGTCTTTTGTTGCCTTAATGTTCTTTCTATTTTTTGCAGGCTCCATCAAAAGTGAAGATCAGTGATGTTAGTTTTAAGAACATAAGGGGAACTTCCGCAACTCCGGTTGCTGTTAAGCTTGCTTGCAGTAGTGGCATCCCATGTGAGAAGGTGGAGCTAGCTGATATTAACCTTGTATATAGCGGATCAGAAGGCCCTGCAAAATCCCAATGTTCTAATGTGAAGCCCATAATTTCTGGGATAATGAGCGCATCCGGATGTTGAAGATGGGGACTTCCATACGAACTTCTTTTGGTTTCTTCATTCATAGGCTAGTTCTTAGATGGAGGAGTCCCATCTCGTAATTTTGTTTGAACAAATTAATAAAAGTTTATTATTTTAATTTTAAATTCAAGATCGCTTTCTTTCTTTTACAATTTAATCTTATATATGTATAAATTTATCAATAAATCTTCAATCTTATGTCTATAAAAAAGCAAGAAAGTATAACTCATATATATTGCAACCCTTCAAGTTTTTTTCCTTTATTTCTTTTTATTTTAGTTTGTGTGGTTAATACTGTCATAATCCAATTCTGGGTTATTCCCCAAAATCTACCAAAAATAACAGAAATAACATAAAAGGGGCTGGTGTCGAACTAAGTAGGTGGGTGACACTTTGATACTGCTTGCTAATGCGATATGTTATGGAACTAGTCACCTGGTAATGGAGGTAGTGTCACGTATGAGCTATATTCTAGAACTAGTTATCTAGAAATAAAGCTAGTTTCAGTAATGGGTTAATGGTATGTGTTGTTTAAACTACCATAATATTGAATTTACCCTACAAAACAAAGTTTATACATAGGTTGGAAGTGATGAGTTTGAAATTTATTGTCAAAATGATCTAATGAGTTGAACAGTAATGAAGAAGATGTAATTCTTACAAGAGTGTACTATGATCAAATATAGTGAAATTATTTTCATACCATGTTTATTTAACTATTGTAAAAGGTCAATTATATAAAATTATATCCAAAAGGTTATGATTTTCACATAAAATGATTATAGAATAAATTGGTTTGTTATCCATTCATAAAAATAACAAATGATGGAATATAAGAGATAAGTTTGATGGGTTGTTGGGTCAATGGTTTGGGATTAAGTCTACCATAAATGACAAGTTTAATGGAAACAAAAAAGAGACTTCGACCTTGTTTGTTTCAAGGAAACTGAATTCCAGGAATTCAGTTTCCTTGCTTTCCAGTGTTTGGTAACACTTTGGAAAACAAGTCAAAGGAAAGTGATTTCCATCACTTTACCGGTCAACCTAATTTTTGCTTTCCCACGCGGAAAGTGTATTCCGCCTCTAAAGAAAGGGAAAATACTTTCCGCTCGGTCATAAAATTTTATTTCCCTCGTCTCTTTCCCTCACTCTCATCGTTTCCCTCACTCTCACCGGTCACCACTACCAGCCCTCATCTCGCCTCCCTCTCCAGCTCAGTCCCTCATCTCCTTTCTCTCTGCGCCAAACCCTCAGCTCATCTCTTCCTCTCTTCTCCTCGTGTGTCTCTCGCGTCCCTCATCTGTACCAAAAAACCCTAATCACCCTCTTGTCTCTCGCGTCCCTCTCGGTCCCTCACCTCTGCTCTCGACAACCCAACAGCCTCTTCCCCAAACCAAGCACATCACCCTCTCGTCTCTCGCCTCCTCTCGCCTCCCTCTCAGTCCCTGACACACTCTCGCCTCTAGCCTCTCTCAGCCCCGAAGTCCCTTCGCCTCTAGCCTCTCTCAGCCCCGAAGTCCCTTTGCTGCTCCGCATCTCGCCACCCTCTGCAAATCACAGCAAGAGAAACCAGGTACTCCCTCTGCATCCCAATCTTTCAAATTGCCGAGAAATTTGAGTTTTTGATGATATGAGAAATGGGGTTTGTGGGATTTGGGTTACAATTGATATTGCCGAGTATGGTAATGGGTTTGATTGCAAATAACCCATGTTTTGATTTTGATTTTGTTTGTTCTTGTTTGTGTTGATTTCTTGACTTTAACTGTTCAATTATTTCATTTCTGCCGAGTATGGTAATGGGTATTCCAAATCAATTGAATCCCTTGATTTGGAATCAGAACACTTAGAAAATCAGATGGAAACCAGGGAATTATCAGCTGCTTGTGTTGATTTCTTGACTTTAACTGTTCAATTATTTCAACATAAATTGTATGTTGTCAGCTGCTTTGAACATAATTCATTGTATTGATTGTGAAAATATTTGATATGCTTTTCTTATAATTTTGATTTCTCTATATGTTTAGGTGTTGTTATCAGAAAACTACACTTTCATGTTATCAACGGGAGGAAAGGGAAGAGAATAGGGAGTGGATATCAAAGAGAGAAATGATTGCCTCAACCATGTGGAATGATTATAACACTCAAAGAAACTTGTAATTGAGTGTTAATTATACATTTTTGTTTTTCTTTTGTCTTGCTTAATTGTTTATATGAAATGTATTAAATCGAAATATTGTATGATTTTGTATAAATTTTGTAATTTCTTTTTTGTAGAAATGAGTTTAACACAGGATGAAAAATGCAAAGGCAAGGGCAAACATTTCAAATGGACTAAGTCCATGTCTAACATGCTGCTTGAGTTATTAGCTGATGAGGCACTTAAAGGAAACAAACCTTCTTCCACCTTTAAAGCAGAATCTTTTGTTAAGGTGGCTACAGAAATAAATGCAATATTCAATGTGCAATGCGAGCCTAAACATGTGGAAAATCATCTCAAGACTGTGAAAAAAGAATGGGGAATAATAACCACTCTTAAAGGTAAAAGTGGTTTTGGCTGGGATGATTGTTTGAAGATGATTACAGTTTCGAAAGATGTGTATGATGAAGAAGTGAAGGTATGATAAATATTATACTCTTTGTAATTTTTATATTTACTTTTGTTTCTACAATGTTATACAATGAACTAAAAAAATTGCATATTCTATACGTTATGAACAGGCACATCCCAATCATGACAAGTATCTGAACAAAAAACTTGATTTCTATGACGTAATGACAATTGTTGTTGGAAAAGACATGGCAACCGGAAATTTTGCCAAATCATTTGATGATGTCAACTTGGAAGAGAACACTGAAGTTCATTCAATTTCCATGGAAAATGAAGTTGAATATGAAGAAACTTCAAAGGGAAAAGGGACATCTTCCTCTGCTACACAAAAGAGACAACATAGAAAGAGAAGCCGCATGCATGAAAATGATGATGTTGACAAGTTTTCTAAACAGATTGGAGATGTAGTATGTGCAATTCAAAGTATCAGCAAAAATCAACTTGATGTTAGTGCGTTGTATGAGGCAGTGATGGAAGTTGAAGGCTTTGATGAGATAACTCTTGTGTGTGCATTTGATTATTTGGTCCAAAATGAAATGCTGGCAAAAGCATTTCTGGTAAAAAGGGCAGATTTGAGGAAATTTTGGGTTCAAAAATTTGTCACCACACACTACAACAGGCCTGCTTCCTAAGATGGTTTGAAAATGTTTAAAGTTTGGTTTCAGACTATGTTTTTTATCAGTCAAGTATGTTTACTTGTTTAATTCGGAGAATTCTATATTTAAGTTTGTAATTTGAACTAATATGTATGTCAATGACATCGAAACTTTATATTTATGCAAGACTATTTATTTCTTGATGTTAGGTATAAATATTTATTTCTTGATGTTTATTTTATAGATATTAAAGGGATAATTGCCTTTACCCAATTTTTTTTATCTAAAATACCCATCAAAATATTGTTGTATCTATTTATCTTTTCAAAAATACTTCAAACCAAAAACAAAAACCCAAACATATAACTCACAACATAAACTAATTTGGCTTTCTTAATATGAAAAAACAAATTATTTTAAGCTTTTCAAATTGAATAATTTTTACTTACAAAATATTTAACAAGTTTATTTCTCTATAATAACATATGACATATATTGTAATATTTTATAAAATAAGCTATGTATGAATATAGG
Source organism: Salix purpurea (assembly GCA_027405865.1). Taxonomy (NCBI): domain Eukaryota; kingdom Viridiplantae; phylum Streptophyta; class Magnoliopsida; order Malpighiales; family Salicaceae; genus Salix; species Salix purpurea. The sequence continues at coordinate 3,028,776 of JAOWLH010000016.1, read as the reverse complement.
ATATAATAAAAAAATTCATCATTATACTGATTTGATTTCATTTTTTAATTTAAAGTGATTAAATATTTTATATTAAATATTTAATATACATGGGATAAAATTTAAAAAATTAATAATTTATTAATAAATTATTTTCCAGTTCATTTTCCACAACACAAACAAACACTGGAAAGTGTTTTCCAGTTCATTTTCCATAACACAAACAAACACTGGAAAGTGTTTTCCATAACACTACCAAACATCGGAATTCATTTTCCAGGAATTCACTTTCCAAAAGGAAACCACTTTCCAGCAAACAAACGGGGCCTTCATTATCACTTGGGAGTACAAAAGTAGTAGAGGATTTTTAGATAAAGAATGAATAATGGAAATTAGCATGGAAATAATATAAGAGGAAATTAATGAAATGAATCTTAAATATACATAAAAAAATTTTCTTTTGAAGAATATTGAAATAAGCTTCAAGTAGACATGAAAGGTAACTAAGTTGAAGAGTAATGTAATACATATGACTATACAACATTGATATAGTTAAAAAAAGCAATTGAGAGGGTCAATTGAGTGTTTTGTGAAATTCATGTTATTATTTAGATTAATTATATTATATAATTGGAAAATCAAAATTATATTGAAATTAGTTTTGAAATGGAACAACATTGTAATCTATCCTCTCGATTTTATTTTATTACAAATTTCATCCTTATTATTTTGTTACTATTGTTTTTATTAAATTATGAAATTGATTTTTCTTACAATTTTATTCTTCATCAATTGGCTTGTTGGGAATTGATCTTTGTTGTTTTTCCCAATGGGGGAACCCAATCTTGCAAGTCAAGAGTTTATAAAGTTAATCAGGGATGACATGAGTTATGTTTGTTTCTTAAGGTATATTTTTGTTTGCATTGTTTTGTTTTTCAATTCTTCCTTAGAATTTTTGAAATTGGACTTTATTTCTTTCTTCGATTTCTTTTTTATGGGAATAACCCGATCTCATTTCCTACGTAGTGGATTAGGTTTCCAACCTTGGACTAACTTAGATTTTTTTTTTAAATTTAATATATTTTAAGTTTTTTCCTTCATTATTAGGTTTCTTTTATAATCCATCTTATTAATGTTTTCCATTTTTGCTTTATTGTGTTATTCCATTTTCATGATCCGTATAGCGAGTTGTGGTGAGCTTATCGAAGTTTGCATGTGTCTTTTGTGCTAATTATTTTATGTTTTATTTTACCCTTCTACATTGGGTTTGTTAGACATTAGACTACATAATCTTCTTTTGATTTTTTTCCTGCTAGATTATCTCTTAGTTGCATGTTTGACATGATACTTCGATTGACCCAAGCATTTTTTTTTCTTTCTTTCTAATTTTAGCCTTTTGTATTGACTTGAATAAGAATTGAAGTTTGCATTTTTTTTCTTTTTACAAAATACTGTTTTGTGATAATATTTGTGATCAATTTTTTTATTGAATTTAATTTGAGTGATTAATGTTAGTCTATTTTTTAATAATTTAATTAAATAATATAATCTTATTTTACCAAGACAGGTTGATGATCACGTTACAGGTTTTTCTGATTTCATTAAAACACACTTTGATGCAAACCAGCGCAGAAACACAAGCAAGGACTTATGGCTACATTTTTCTTTTGTTTCTAGAATTAAGGGGCTGGATGGAAGGCTATAAATAAGACTTATGGGCTTTATTTAATTTTGTTAGCTAGAGCGCAAGGCTTGTTTGGGCTTAATTAAGACTTTGTTTTCAGCTAGGATCCAAGGCTTGTTAGGATTAAGTCATGGGCTTTCCAACGAGGGTTTTGGGTCAGTTTTGAGTGGACCTCATTTAAGTCCACAAAGGGGTCCATTAGGGTTAGTTTTTAAAATACTATTTAAAATCATGTTAGCTAAATTTGGGCAGCCATTGATGAATTTTAATTATGAACTTTTAAGTTTATGTGTGAGAGTGATTCTTGCATTCTTTAGTTCTTGAACGAACTGAATCTGACTTATCGAAGATTAACTAGCTTCGTGGCGTCATTCTACTCATTCCAATAGTGCTTGTGTCTTGGTGCAAGTTTCCATTGTGTCGCACTCCTATCAGACCTATTTCGGCTTTCCGGGATCAGATCTCATTCTTGGTTATGGGTTGCGTGACCACGTGACCACGAGGTTCGCATCACACTTGTAATGCTTCAACATCTTTCATTTACTCTAAAATCGTTCAATTACTCTAAAAAACGAATTTGGTTCGGCTTGTTGTGTAGCACATGATACAACTATAGAATGACACGAATAACCCTGACACAATAATTAAAACTTATTTACCTTTTCATTTGACATAGTTACATTTTTATAGTAAAAAAACAAATCATTTTCTTTTTTATCAAAATTTTCAATTTTATTGTACTAATAAAATTAATATGAGAATTTGCCATAAATATGACATAATAGAGTTTGATATAATATAGTAAAAACAGAGCATATTATATCATCAAGGATTTAACGAACACTCATAAAAATAATTTCTTTAAAAATTATATCTTTGTGCTTGCTAGCTTGATATCAATAATTATTCTCTTTTATTTTTCACTTTTATAAAGTAAAACTAAAAACTTATTTGGAACAGAAATTTAAACTTTTTGGTTATAAAAAAATAAAAGTAAAAATTACTACACAAAACATTGGTGTTGTCTTTAATACTCCAATCAAGGTTCTTCTATTTTGTTTTATTTTTAACCATGCGAATTTCATCATAACATCATTTATGTTTATATCTTTCTCTTTTTCTCCTAGATCGTGACTTAAAACCTTGACATGGTACAACAAATTATAAATGGAGCATAACTTCTCCTTTAAATCCTTTATAATTTTTTTTAACAAAACCCGATGTTATAAAGAGTATTTTTATATACTACATCAAGGTGAAAAATAAAATAAAATGGAATCATCAACTTCAATAACAAAACATTCAAAACAGAGGAATTGTTATTAAATTAAACAAATCTTTCCATGGAATTCAGGCTTCTATGATATATATATATATATATATATATATATATATATATAGATTTTCTTCAAACATTTTGATATACTATATTGCAAGGGAACCTAATAATAGTAATGAACTTGAATGGAAAAGCTACAACCTTGCACAAACATGGACAAAATTCATCAATTGCTTGCTAAAATTACGAGTGGTGTTGAATTTCTCCCCGACCCTATAAAGGATCAACGGGGAAGATTATATCATATGTATGTTTGTGTTCCCAAAGTAGTGAAGAAAGAAAGGAACATGGCTAACAAAAAGATGGGTCTGAAAGTTGTCTCCTCAGCAATAATATTATTCTCACTGCTGTTATTGTTAGCATCAACTGCTAAAGCCCAATCAAATGGTGTTTTTGATGTGACCAAATATGGTGGCAAACAAGATATAACAGCGGTATCTTCCCACAACCTTGCATTTGATTTTTAAATAAAAGAATATATAGTATTCCTGTCCAAACTTATTTATTTTTGCAACGTAATACCTAAATTTGAAATGCTTTCTAAAATTTTTCCCTTTCTTTCCCTTTTCAGGCTTTAACCAATGCTTGGAAGGATGCTTGTGCATCAACAAAACCCAGCAAAGTTCGTATTCCAAGTGGAACATACTCGTTACGGCAAGTCACTCTAGCAGGTCCTTGCAAGGCTGCGATTGAGCTCCAAGTTAATGGCATATTAAAGGCACCGGTTAACCCAGATCAGTTCTCAGGCGGTCATTGGGTTAATTTTAGATACATAGATCATCTTACATTGTCAGGAAGCGGCACTTTTGATGGACAAGGAAACGTTGCATGGAGCAAAAGTACTTGCAGCAAAAATAAAAATTGTGAAGGCCTCCCAATGGTAATCTACTCACCATGATGAACCCTAATTTCCTTGTCTCGGGTCATAGATTTAGTGAGAGTTTTTTAATTGTATATATGTTATGGCACTAACAAAATTTCTTTAATAATTTGTTTTCTGTGTGCTTCTAATATGGATCAGAATATAAGGTTCGATTTCATCACCAATGGATTGGTTCGAGATATAACTACTCGAGATAGCAAGAACTTTCATGTTAATGTGTTGGGGTGCAAGAACCTCACCTTCCAGCATTTTACCGTGACTGCACCTGCTGAGAGTATAAACACCGATGGAATCCATATCGGCCGATCTACTGGGATCTACATTATCGATTCGAAGATTGGCACAGGCGATGATTGTATCTCCGTTGGCGATGGCACCGAAGAACTACATGTCACAGGAGTAACATGTGGACCTGGGCATGGCATCAGTGTTGGAAGTTTAGGGAGATACCCCAATGAGAAACCTGTTTCTGGAATATTTGTCAAGAATTGCACCATCTCAAATACTGCAAATGGTGTTAGAATAAAATCGTGGCCAGATTTATATCGTGGTGTCGCATCTAACATGCATTTTGAGGATATTGTCATGAACAATGTCCAAAACCCTATCCTCTTAGATCAAGTGTATTGCCCATGGAACCAATGCAGTCTAAAGGTATTGTTCTTTCTGTTATGGTAAAATATTAGCACAATATTAAATTACTATGACAATATTTTACGTAATTTGTGGCCCAAACACTCAACAATCTATCAAAATCTTTTCACATGATCTTATGAAAAAAAATGTTTTGGTTGCAATCTATAATCGATTGCATCATGCTAGATCCATAATGCAATTCTGAAGAGCACATGCATATATATTTTTTTACTCAACAGAGACTACTAAAAGTCTTTTGTGGCCTTAATGTGCTTTCTATTTTTTGTAGGCTCCATCAAAAGTGAAGATCAGCAATGTTAGTTTTAAGAACATAAGGGGAAGTTCCGCAACTCCGGTTGTTGTTAAGCTTGCTTGCAGCAGTGGCATCCCATGTGAGAAGGTGGAGCTTGCTAACATTAACCTTGTATATAGCGGATCAGATGGCCCTGCAAAATCCCAATGTTCTAATGTTAAGCCCAAAATTTCTGGGATAATGAGCGCATCCGGATGTTGAAGACAGGGACTTCCATATGAAATTCTTCTGGTTTCTTCATTCATAGGCTAGTTTTTAGATGGAGGAGTCCCATCTTGTGATTGTTTTGAAACAAATCAAAGTTTATTATTTTAATTTTAAATACAAGATCGTTGTATTTCTTTACAATTTCATCTTATATATGTATCATCTCTCAATACATTTTCCATCATATATGTAGAAAGCGAGAAAGCATAATAATGATATTGCAACCCTATATGATTTTCCATTTATTTCTTTTAATTTTATTTCGTGCGGCTCGTACCTTGTTTTCCTTAGAAACCTCCTTTTACTACCTTTTTGTTATTTTTTAAAAAATTGAATAATTCAATTTTTGTTTAATGAATTTTGTATTTTAAATATTATTTATCTTTGTAAATTGCAAATAAAAGAAATATTTCTGCACAATTAATATATAGGTTTGTATGTTATGATGATTATTAAACTATATATGTGTGTGCGCGTGTGTACCCTTTAAAGTAATTTAACAAATTGAAAGCAATATGAAAAGCATGGTAACCAAACACACTAAATTATTTTTCATTAAACCTCAAACTTAACCACAATTTTAACCAAACACTTCAATTTCAGTTATGAACCGCAACTAAAAATGGTTTTCATGAAACTCTTTTTTTTAAACCTCAACCACAACAGCAACCGCAATACCAAACACAACTGAAGATGAATTTGAGGGACTTTTATTTCAAAGTGTGGGCATGTATGTTTAAATGTATGTGAAATTTTTTAACTCGCCCATTAAGGGGCAACTAATGGTTGTGATTATAAAAAAAAGGTGGATTTGCTTAATTTATATATCTAAGCTTCTGAAAAAATTCAATGATGGATGCTCACACTACTAATATAGATGCAGATCAACGCTGACAAGCCAAATTTATGAGAAAATAAAGGGGTTGGTAGTATTTTTTTGGTAATAAAGGAAGAGAAGGGGGAGGAATAAGAAGGAGAAACATGAAGAAGATTGTCAATTTCAACTTATTTACATTTGTTGATGATCATATTTTGTTAGAAAATCATGACATGTCAACATTTTTGATGGAATTATTAGCATAATTCTTATTGGGTTTTTTAGTTTTATACTCTATCAACTACTACGAAGAAAAGAAAACATTTACAAATTCTCCATAGCCATTGCCTTGAAAAATTTGCAATAAGATATTGTTGTTTATGTTTTTTTTCTATTTACCAATTTTGTTATAATGTAAATATTCAATAGGATCTCTAAAAATCCATTATTATTAATTACTTCTCTCCAAAAATGGTTATTGTAACAAACCCTGTATTTGGGATACAATTAACATGTTCAAAACATTGATAACATAAAACTAGGTAAACATAAAACTAGGTAAACTTTTTTTCCTTGTATATATTAATTTTAATGTTCATAGGAGTTGAAATCATTATTTATTCATACAAATCCTTTTTTTTTTTAAATCGAATATGCAGGATCAATTCAATATTCAAGAAGAATAAATCCTTCCCCTAGTATGTTTTACGTAATTCTTTCTATAAAATTATCATATAACTTAGCATAAACATACTATAAAATATTAATAAATTAAATTTCATATATTTCTAATTATTAAATAAAAGAGTAAGATTATACAAAATATATAGATGTTTAGTAATAGATCTAAATACATCTCAAAAGACAGTACTGGAGTTGGATCACATAATAAATGTATAGTCATTCTAAATTCAACATTAAGGTTTATCATAAGGAATAGTAACAAAACGAAACTTTTGAGGATCCTATAGCAAAAAATAATTATAAGATAAGAATAACTATATGTCTATTTGAAACAATAATTATCAAATTACAAATATCGCTAACATTTATGAAATTTTATATCATCAAATTTCCAATAGTTTCTTAACTCATAATACCATTATTTTTTTATATATATTATGCAAATCCATTATCCTAATTATATTATTCAAAGCATCAATCACTTTGAGGCTGTTCTCTAATTATTTTTAATTTATATTTTTCTTTTGGAGTTCTCGTGTTTATGAACATTTTTTTTATATATATGGAAAGCAAGGATAAAAAAATAAGTGTTGACACTTACATCAATAATTAAAAAATCTTTCCATGAAATTCACGCTTCTATGGGCATAGTGATAGATATATATATAGATTTTTCTTAGAACATTTCGATACACTATATTGCAAGGGAAACTAATAATAGTAATGAACTTCAATGGCAAAGCTACAACCTTGCAAAAACATGGACAAAATTCATCAACTGCTTGGTAAAATTACGAGTGGTGTTGAATTTCTCCCCACCCCTATAAAGGATCAATGGGGAAGATTATATAATAAGTATGTTTGTGTTCCCAAAGTAGTGAAGAAAGAAAGGAACAAAGCTAACAAAAAGATGGGTCTGAAAGTTGTCTCCTCAGCAATAATATCATTCTCACTGCTGTTATTGTTAGCATCAACTGCTAAAGCCCAGTCAAATGGTGTTTTCGACGTGACTAAATATGGCGGCAAAGAAGATATCACAGAGGTATCTTCTCACAAGCTTTCATTTTATTTTTAAAACTTATTTATTTTTTCTTGGATTTTCAGCGTAACACCAGAATTTGAGAACTGCTGATCCATTCTAATTTTTCCCTTTTCAGGCTTTAAACAATGCTTGGAAAGATGCTTGTACTTCAACGAACCCCAGCAAAGTTCTTATTCCAAGTGGAACATACTCGTTACGGCAAGTCACTCTAGCTGGTCCTTGCAAGGCTGCGATTGAGCTCCAAGTTGATGGCATATTGAAGGCACCGGTTGACCCAAATCAGTTCTCAGGCGGTCATTGGGTTGATTTCAGCCATGTAGATCAACTTACATTGTCAGGAAGCGGCACTTTTGATGGGCAGGGAAGCGTTGCATGGAGCAAAAGTACTTGTAGCAAAGATAAAAATTGTGAAGGCTTCCCAATGGTAATCTACTCACCATGATGAAGCCTAATTTCCTTCTCTCGGGTCACAGATTTAGTGATAGTTTTTTAATTATATATATGTTATGGCACTAAGAAAGTTTCTTTAATCATTTGTTTTTTGTTTTCTTCTAATATGGATCAGAATATAAGGTTCGATTTCGTCACCAATGGATTGGTCCGAGATATAACTACTCGAGATAGCAAGAACTTTCATGTTAATGTGTTGGAGTGCAAGAACCTCACCTTCCAGCATTTTACCGTGACTGCACCTGCTGAGAGTATAAACACCGATGGAATCCATATCGGCCGATCTACTGGGATCTACATTATCGATTCGAAGATTGGCACAGGCGATGATTGTATCTCTGTTGGCGATGGAACCGAAGAACTACATGTCACAGGAGTAACATGTGGACCTGGGCATGGCATCAGTGTTGGAAGTTTAGGGAGATACCCCAATGAGAAACCTGTTTCTGGAATATTTGTCAAGAATTGCACCATCTCAAATACAGCAAATGGTGTTAGAATAAAATCGTGGCCAGATTTATATGGTGGTGACGCATCTAACATGCATTTTGAGGATATTGTCATGAACAATGTCCAAAACCCTGTCGTCCTAGATCAAGAGTATTGCCCATGGAACCAATGCAGTCTGAAGGTATTGCTTTTTCTGTTACAATAAAAATATGTGCACAATATTAAATTAGTGTGACAATATTTTACGTAATTTGTGGCTGAAACACAATTTATCAAATCTTATTTTCTTACTACTACATGTCTTTTGTTGCCTTAATGTTCTTTCTATTTTTTGCAGGCTCCATCAAAAGTGAAGATCAGTGATGTTAGTTTTAAGAATATAAGGGGAACTTCCGCAACTCCGGTTGCTGTTAAGCTTGCTTGCAGTAGTGGCATCCCATGTGAGAAGGTGGAGCTAGCTGATATTAACCTTGTATATAGCGGATCAGAAGGCCCTGCAAAATCCCAATGCTCTAATGTGAAGCCCATAATTTCTGGGATAATGAGCGCATCCGGATGTTGAAGATGGGGACTTCCATACGAACTTCTTTTGGTTTCTTCATTCATAGGCTAGTTCTTAGATGGAGGAGTCCCATCTCGTAATTTTGTTTGAACAAATTAATAAAAGTTTATTATTTTAATTTTAAATTCAAGATCGCTTTCTTTCTTTTACAATTTAATCTTATATGTGTATAAATTTATCAATAAATCTTCAATCTTATGTCTATAAAAAAGCAAGAAAGTATAACTCATATATATTGCAACCCTTCAAGTTTTTTTCCTTTATTTCTTTTTATTTTAGTTTGTGTGGTTAATACTGTCATAATCCAATTCTGGGTTATTCCCCAAAATCTACCAAAAATAACAGAAATAAAATAAAAGGGGCTGGTGTTGGCAGAAAAATCAAGGTGAAAATTTTGAACGTTTTTGAGAGCTCGATCGTACCTCTTTTGCCCAGAAATGAAGGAAATGCAGATTCAAGGCTAAAGTAATTTATTATTCGATAAATCTGTGTAAAAATTAGGTTGAAATATAATTATATTTTTAAGGGCCAATTTGATTTAATCGTCGACCAATTTAAAGAGTAATTATGTTTAGGAATTAATTTCATAGGCAAGAACTTAAGGTATTTTATAAGATTGTGATTTAACTACAACAACAAAGAAACCTTTTATGTATTACCTTTGAATTCAATGGTGGAATCCTTATATAAGAATTATTAATAGATTGCAATGAAGGAAATTGTATCAAGAAAAATATAGTAATGAGACCCTAAGATAAAATATGTGTGAGATATTCGATAGATAAATGGATATTTTTGTGAAGTAGGTGGGTGAGACTTTGATATTGTTATTTTGAACTAAGTAAATAGCTTTTATTTAATAGGGTATGTTCTTTTTTTATTTTGATGTGTGTCGAACTAAGTAGGTGGGTGACACTTTGATACTGCTTGCTAATGCGATATGTTATGGAACTAGTCACCTGGTAATGGAGGTAGTGTCACGTATGAGCTATATTCTAGAACTAGTTATCTAGAAATAAAGCTAGTTTCAGTAATGGGTTAATGGTATGTGTTGTTTAAACTACCATAATATTGAATTTACCCTACAAAACAAAGTTTATACATAGGTTGGAAGTGATGAGTTTAAAATTTATTGTCAAAATGATCTAATGAGTTGAACAGTAATGAATAAGATGTAATTCTTACAAGAGTGTACTATGATCAAATATAGTGAAATTATTTTCATACCATGTTTATTTAACTATTGTAAAAGGTCAATTATATAAAATTATATCCAAAAGGTTATGATTTTCACATAAAATGATTATAGAATAAATTGGTTTGTTATCCATTCATAAAAATAACAAATGATGGAATATAAGAGATAAGTTTGATGGGTTGTTGGGTCAATGGTTTGGGATTAAGTCTACCATAAATGACAAGTTTAATGGAAACAAAAAAGAGACTTCGACCTTGTTTGTTTCAAGGAAACTGAATTCCAGGAATTCAGTTTCCTTGCTTTCCAGTGTTTGGTAACACTTTGGAAAACAAGTCAAAGGAAAGTGATTTCCATCACTTTCCCGGTCAACCTAATTTTTGCTTTCCCACGCGGAAAGTGTATTCCGCTTCTAAAGAAAGGGAAAATACTTTCCGCTCGGTCATAAAATTTTATTTCCCTCGTCTCTTTCCCTCACTCTCATCGTTTCCCTTACTCTCACCGGTCACCACTACCAGCCCTCATCTCGCCTCCCTCTCCATCTCAGTCCCTCATCTCCTTTCTCTCTGCGCCAAACCCTCAGCTCATCTCTTCCTCTCTTCTCCTCGTGTGTCTCTCGCGTCCCTCATCTGTACCAAAAAACCCTAATCACCCTCTTGTCTCTCGCGTCCCTCTCGGTCCCTCACCTCTGCTCTCGACAACCCAACAGCCTCTTCCCCAAACCAAGCACATCACCCTCTCGTCTCTCGCCTCCTCTCGCCTCCCTCTCAGTCCCTGACACACTCTCGCCTCTAGCCTCTCTCAGCCCCGAAGTCCCTTCGCCTCTAGCCTCTCTCAGCCCCGAAGTCCCTTTGCTGCTCCGCATCTCGCCACCCTCTGCAAATCACAGCAAGAGAAACCAGGTACTCCCTCTGCATCCCAATCTTTCAAATTGCCGAGAAATTTGAGTTTTTAATGATATGAGAAATGGGGTTTGTGGGATTTGGGTTACAATTGATATTGCCGAGTATGGTAATGGGTTTGATTGCAAATAACCCATGTTTTGATTTTGATTTTGTTTGTTCTTGTTTGTGTTGATTTCTTGACTTTAACTGTTCAATTATTTCATTTCTGCCGAGTATGGTAATGGGTATTCCAAATCAATTGAATCCCTTGATTTGGAATCAGAACACTTAGAAAATCAGATGGAAACCAGGGAATTATCAGCTGCTTGTGTTGATTTCTTGACTTTAACTGTTCAATTATTTCAACATAAATTGTATGTTGTCAGCTGCTTTGAACATAATTCATTGTATTGATTGTGAAAATATTTTATATGCTTTTCTTATAATTTTGATTTCTCTATATGTTTAGGTGTTGTTATCAAAAAACTACACTTTCATGTTATCAACGGGAGGAAAGGGAAGAGAATAGGGAGTGGATATCAAAGAGAGAAATGATTGCCTCAACCATGTGGAATGATTATAACACTCAAAGAAACTTGTAATTGAGTGTTAATTATACATTTTTGTTTTTCTTGTCTTGCTTAATTGTTTATATGAAATGTATTAAATCGAAATATTGTATGATTTTGTATAAATTTTGTAATTTCTTTTTTGTAGAAATGAGTTTAACACAGGATGAAAAATGCAAAGGCAAGGGCAAACATTTCAAATGGACTAAGCCCATGTCTAACATGCTGCTTGAGTTATTAGCTGATGAGGCACTTAAAGGAAACAAACCTTCTTCCACCTTTAAAGCAGAATCTTTTGTTAAGGTGGCTACAGAAATAAATGCAATATTCAATGTGCAATGCGAGCCTAAACATGTGGAAAATCATCTCAAGACTGTGAAAAAAGAATGGGGAATAATAACCACTCTTAAAGGTAAAAGTGGTTTTGGCTGGGATGATTGTTTGAAGATGATTACAGTTTCGAAAGATGTGTATGATGAAGAAGTGAAGGTATGATAAATATTATACTCTTTGTAATTTTTATATTTACTTTTGTTTCTGCAATGTTATACAATGAACTAAAAAAATTGCATATTCTATACGTTATGAACAGGCACATCCCAATCATGACAAGTATCTGAACAAAAAACTTGATTTCTATGACGTAATGACAATTGTTGTTGGAAAAGACATGGCAACCGGAAATTTTGCCAAATCATTTGATGATGTCAACTTGGAAGAGAACACTGAAGTTCATTCAATTTCCATGGAAAATGAAGTTGAATATGAAGAAACTTCAAAGGGAAAAGGGACATCTTCCTCTGCTACACAAAAGAGACAACATAGAAAGAGAAGCCGCATGCATGAAAATGATGATGTTGACAAGTTTTCTAAACAGATTGGAGATGTAGTATGTGCAATTCAAAGTATCAGCAAAAATCAACTTGATGTTAGTGCGTTGTATGAGGCAGTGATGGAAGTTGAAGGCTTTGATGAGATAACTCTTGTGTGTGCATTTGATTATTTGGTCCAAAATGAAATGCTGGCAAAAGCATTTCTGGTAAAAAGGGCAGATTTGAGGAAATTTTGGGTTCAAAAATTTGTCACCACACACTACAACAGGCCTGCTTCCTAAGATGGTTTGAAAATGTTTAAAGTTTGGTTTCAGACTATGTTTTTTATCAGTCAAGTATGTTTACTTGTTTAATTCGGAGAATTCTATATTTAAGTTTGTAATTTGAACTAATATGTATGTCAATGACATCGAAACTTTATATTTATGCAAGACTATTTATTTCTTGATGTTAGGTATAAATATTTATTTCTTGATGTTTATTTTATAGATATTAAAGGGATAATTGCCTTTACCCAATTTTTTTTTATCTAAAATACCCATCAAAATATTGTTGTATCTATTTATCTTTTCAAAAATACTTCAAACCAAAAACAAAAACCCAAACATATAACTCACAACATAAACTAATTTGGCTTTCTTAATATGAAAAAACAAATTATTTTAAGCTTTTCAAATTGAATAATTTTTACTTACAAAATATTTAACAAGTTTATTTCTCTATAATAACATATGACATATATTGTAATATTTTATAAAATAAGCTATGTATGAATATAGGATATAATAAAAAAATTCATCATTATACTGATTTGATTTCATTTTTTAATTTAAAGTGATTAAATATTTTATATTAAATATTTAATATACATGGGATAAAATTTAAAAAATTAATAATTTATTAATAAATTATTTTCCAGTTCATTTTCCACAACACAAACAAACACTGGAAAGTGTTTTCCAGTTCATTTTCCATAACACAAACAAACACTGGAAAGTGTTTTCCATAACACTACCAAACATCGGAATTCATTTTCCAGGAATTCACTTTCCAAAAGGAAACCACTTTCCAGCAAACAAACGGGGCCTTCATTATCACTTGGGAGTACAAAAGTAGTAGAGGATTTTTAGATAAAGAATGAATAATGGAAATTAGCATGGAAATAATATAAGAGGAAATTAATGAAATGAATCTTAAATATACATAAAAAAATTTTCTTTTGAAGAATATTGAAATAAGCTTCAAGTAGACATGAAAGGTAACTAAGTTGAAGAGTAATGTAATACATATGACTATACAACATTGATATAGTTAAAAAAAGCAATTGAGAGGGTCAATTGAGTGTTTTGTGAAATTCATGTTATTATTTAGATTAATTATATTATATAATTGGAAAATCAAAATTATATTGAAATTAGTTTTGAAATGGAACAACATTGTAATCTATCCTCTCGATTTTATTTTATTACAAATTTCATCCTTATTATTTTGTTACTATTGTTTTTATTAAATTATGAAATTGATTTTTCTTACAATTTTATTCTTCATCAATTGGCTTGTTGGGAATTGATCTTTGTTGTTTTTCCCAATGGGGGAACCCAATCTTGCAAGTCAAGAGTTTATAAAGTTAATCAGGGATGACATGAGTTATGTTTGTTTCTTAAGGTATATTTTTGTTTGCATTGTTTTGTTTTTCAAATCTTCCTTAGAATTTTTGAAATTGGACTTTATTTCTTTCTTCGATTTCTTTTTTATGGGAATAACCCGATCTCATTTCCTACGTAGTGGATTAGGTTTCCAACCTTGGACTAACTTAGATTTTTTTTTTAAATTTAATATATTTTAAGTTTTTTCCTTCATTATTAGGTTTCTTTTATAATCCATCTTATTAATGTTTTCCATTTTTGCTTTATTGTGTTATTCCATTTTCATGATCCGTATAGCGAGTTGTGGTGAGCTTATCGAAGTTTGCATGTGTCTTTTGTGCTAATTATTTTATGTTTTATTTTACCCTTCTACATTGGGTTTGTTAGACATTAGACTACATAATCTTCTTTTGATTTTTTTCCTGCTAGATTATCTCTTAGTTGCATGTTTGACATGATACTTCGATTGACCCAAGCATTTTTTTTTCTTTCTTTCTAATTTTAGCCTTTTGTATTGACTTGAATAAGAATTGAAGTTTGCATTTTTTTTCTTTTTACAAAATACTGTTTTGTGATAATATTTGTGATCAATTTTTTTATTGAATTTAATTTGAGTGATTAATGTTAGTCTATTTTTTAATAATTTAATTAAATAATATAATCTTATTTTACCAAGACAGGTTGATGATCACGTTACAGGTTTTTCTGATTTCATTAAAACACACTTTGATGCAAACCAGCGCAGAAACACAAGCAAGGACTTATGGCTACATTTTTCTTTTGTTTCTAGAATTAAGGGGCTGGATGGAAGGCTATAAATAAGACTTATGGGCTTTATTTAATTTTGTTAGCTAGAGCGCAAGGCTTGTTTGGGCTTAATTAAGACTTTGTTTTCAGCTAGGATCCAAGGCTTGTTAGGATTAAGTCATGGGCTTTCCAACGAGGGTTTTGGGTCAGTTTTGAGTGGACCTCATTTAAGTCCACAAAGGGGTCCATTAGGGTTAGTTTTTAAAATACTATTTAAAATCATGTTAGCTAAATTTGGGCAGCCATTGATGAATTTTAATTATGAACTTTTAAGTTTATGTGTGAGAGTGATTCTTGCATTCTTTAGTTCTTGAACGAACTGAATCTGACTTATCGAAGATTAACTAGCTTCGTGGCGTCATTCTACTCATTCCAATAGTGCTTGTGTCTTGGTGCAAGTTTCCATTGTGTCGCACTCCTATCAGACCTATTTCGGCTTTCCGGGATCAGATCTCATTCTTGGTTATGGGTTGCGTGACCACGTGACCACGAGGTTCGCATCACACTTGTAATGCTTCAACATCTTTCATTTACTCTAAAATCGTTCAATTACTCTAAAAAACGAATTTGGTTCGGCTTGTTGTGTAGCACATGATACAACTATAGAATGACACGAATAACCCTGACACAATAATTAAAACTTATTTACCTTTTCATTTGACATAGTTACATTTTTATAGTAAAAAAACAAATCATTTTCTTTTTTATCAAAATTTTCAATTTTATTGTACTAATAAAATTAATATGAGAATTTGCCATAAATATGACATAATAGAGTTTGATATAATATAGTAAAAACAGAGCATATTATATCATCAAGGATTTAACGAACACTCATAAAAATAATTTCTTTAAAAATTATATCTTTGTGCTTGCTAGCTTGATATCAATAATTATTCTCTTTTATTTTTCACTTTTATAAAGTAAAACTAAAAACTTATTTGGAACAGAAATTTAAACTTTTTGGTTATAAAAAAATAAAAGCAAAAATTACTACACAAAACATTGGTGTTGTCTTTAATACTCCAATCAAGGTTCTTCTATTTTGTTTTATTTTTAACCATGCGAATTTCATCATAACATCATTTATGTTTATATCTTTCTCTTTTTCTCCTAGATCGTGACTTAAAACCTTGACATGGTACAACAAATTATAAATGGAGCATAACTTCTCCTTTAAATCCTTTATATTTTTTTTTAACAAAACCCGATGTTATAAAGAGTATTTTTATATACTACATCAAGGTGAAAAATAAAATAAAATGGAATCATCAACTTCAATAACAAAACATTCAAAACAGAGGAATTGTTATTAAATTAAACAAATCTTTCCATGGAATTCAGGCTTCTATGATATATATATATATATATATATATAGATTTTCTTCAAACATTTTGATATACTATATTGCAAGGGAACCTAATAATAGTAATGAACTTGAATGGAAAAGCTACAACCTTGCACAAACATGGACAAAATTCATCAATTGCTTGCTAAAATTACGAGTGGTGTTGAATTTCTCCCCGACCCTATAAAGGATCAACGGGGAAGATTATATCATATGTATGTTTGTGTTCCCAAAGTAGTGAAGAAAGAAAGGAACATGGCTAACAAAAAGATGGGTCTGAAAGTTGTCTCCTCAGCAATAATATTATTCTCACTGCCGTTATTGTTAGCATCAACTGCTAAAGCCCAATCAAATGGTGTTTTTGATGTGACCAAATATGGTGGCAAACAAGATATAACAGCGGTATCTTCCCACAACCTTGCATTTGATTTTTAAATAAAAGAATATATAGTATTCCTGTCCAAACTTATTTATTTTTGCAACGTAATACCTAAATTTGAAATGCTTTCTAAAAATTTTCCCTTTCTTTCCCTTTTCAGGCTTTAACCAATGCTTGGAAGGATGCTTGTGCATCAACAAAACCCAGCAAAGTTCGTATTCCAAGTGGAACATACTCGTTACGGCAAGTCACTCTAGCAGGTCCTTGCAAGGCTGCGATTGAGCTCCAAGTTAATGGCATATTAAAGGCACCGGTTAACCCAGATCAGTTCTCAGGCGGTCATTGGGTTAATTTTAGATACATAGATCATCTTACATTGTCAGGAAGCGGCACTTTTGATGGACAAGGAAACGTTGCATGGAGCAAAAGTACTTGCAGCAAAAATAAAAATTGTGAAGGCCTCCCAATGGTAATCTACTCACCATGATGAACCCTAATTTCCTTGTCTCGGGTCATAGATTTAGTGAGAGTTTTTTAATTGTATATATGTTATGGCACTAACAAAATTTCTTTAATAATTTGTTTTCTGTGTGCTTCTAATATGGATCAGAATATAAGGTTCGATTTCATCACCAATGGATTGGTTCGAGATATAACTACTCGAGATAGCAAGAACTTTCATGTTAATGTGTTGGGGTGCAAGAACCTCACCTTCCAGCATTTTACCGTGACTGCACCTGCTGAGAGTATAAACACCGATGGAATCCATATCGGCCGATCTACTGGGATTTACATTATCGATTCGAAGATTGGCACAGGCGATGATTGTATCTCCGTTGGCGATGGCACCGAAGAACTACATGTCACAGGAGTAACATGTGGACCTGGGCATGGCATCAGTGTTGGAAGTTTAGGGAGATACCCCAATGAGAAACCTGTTTCTGGAATATTTGTCAAGAATTGCACCATCTCAAATACTGCAAATGGTGTTAGAATAAAATCGTGGCCAGATTTATATCGTGGTGTCGCATCTAACATGCATTTTGAGGATATTGTCATGAACAATGTCCAAAACCCTATCCTCTTAGATCAAGTGTATTGCCCATGGAACCAATGCAGTCTAAAGGTATTGTTCTTTCTGTTATGGTAAAATATTAGCACAATATTAAATTACTATGACAATATTTTACGTAATTTGTGGCCCAAACACTCAACAATCTATCAAAATCTTTTCACATGATCTTATGAAAAAAAATGTTTTGGTTGCAATCTATAATCGATTGCATCATGCTAGATCCATAATGCAATTCTGAAGAGCACATGCATATATATTTTTTTACTCAACAGAGACTACTAAAAGTCTTTTGTGGCCTTAATGTGCTTTCTATTTTTTGTAGGCTCCATCAAAAGTGAAGATCAGCAATGTTAGTTTTAAGAACATAAGGGGAAGTTCCGCAACTCCGGTTGTTGTTAAGCTTGCTTGCAGCAGTGGCATCCCATGTGAGAAGGTGGAGCTTGCTAACATTAACCTTGTATATAGCGGATCAGATGGCCCTGCAAAATCCCAATGTTCTAATGTTAAGCCCAAAATTTCTGGGATAATGAGCGCATCCGGATGTTGAAGACAGGGACTTCCATATGAAATTCTTCTGGTTTCTTCATTCATAGGCTAGTTTTTAGATGGAGGAGTCCCATCTTGTGATTGTTTTGAAACAAATCAAAGTTTATTATTTTAATTTTAAATACAAGATCGTTGTATTTCTTTACAATTTCATCTTATATATGTATCATCTCTCAATACATTTTCCATCATATATGTAGAAAGCGAGAAAGCATAATAATGATATTGCAACCCTATATGATTTTCCATTTATTTCTTTTAATTTTATTTCGTGCGGCTCGTACCTTGTTTTCCTTAGAAACCTCCTTTTACTACCTTTTTGTTATTTTTTAAAAAATTGAATAATTCAATTTTTGTTTAATGAATTTTGTATTTTAAATATTATTTATCTTTGTAAATTGCAAATAAAAGAAATATTTCTGCACAATTAATATATAGGTTTGTATGTTATGATGATTATTAAACTATATATGTGTGTGCGCGTGTGTACCCTTTAAAGTAATTTAACAAATTGAAAGCAATATGAAAAGCATGGTAACCAAACACACTAAATTATTTTTCATTAAACCTCAAACTTAACCACAATTTTAACCAAACACTTCAATTTCAGTTATGAACCGCAACTAAAAATGGTTTTCATGAAACTCTTTTTTTTAAACCTCAACCACAACAGCAACCGCAATACCAAACACAACTGAAGATGAATTTGAGGGACTTTTATTTCAAAGTGTGGGCATGTATGTTTAAATGTATGTGAAATTTTTTAACTCGCCCATTAAGGGGCAACTAATGGTTGTGATTATAAAAAAAAGGTGGATTTGCTTAATTTATATATCTAAGCTTCTGAAAAAATTCAATGATGGATGCTCACACTACTAATATAGATGCAGATCAACGCTGACAAGCCAAATTTATGAGAAAATAAAGGGGTTGGTAGTATTTTTTTGGTAATAAAGGAAGAGAAGGGGGAGGAATAAGAAGGAGAAACATGAAGAAGATTGTCAATTTCAACTTATTTACATTTGTTGATGATCATATTTTGTTAGAAAATCATGACATGTCAACATTTTTGATGGAATTATTAGCATAATTCTTATTGGGTTTTTTAGTTTTATACTCTATCAACTACTACGAAGAAAAGAAAACATTTACAAATTCTCCATAGCCATTGCCTTGAAAAATTTGCAATAAGATATTGTTGTTTATGTTTTTTTTCTATTTACCAATTTTGTTATAATGTAAATATTCAATAGGATCTCTAAAAATCCATTATTATTAATTACTTCTCTCCAAAAATGGTTATTGTAACAAACCCTGTATTTGGGATACAATTAACATGTTCAAAACATTGATAACATAAAACTAGGTAAACATAAAACTAGGTAAACTTTTTTTCCTTGTATATATTAATTTTAATGTTCATAGGAGTTGAAATCATTATTTATTCATACAAATCCTTTTTTTTTTAAATCGAATATGCAGGATCAATTCAATATTCAAGAAGAATAAATCCTTCCCCTAGTATGTTTTACGTAATTCTTTCTATAAAATTATCATATAACTTAGCATAAACATACTATAAAATATTAATAAATTAAATTTCATATATTTCTAATTATTAAATAAAAGAGTAAGATTATACAAAATATATAGATGTTTAGTAATAGATCTAAATACATCTCAAAAGACAGTACTGGAGTTGGATCACATAATAAATGTATAGTCATTCTAAATTCAACATTAAGGTTTATCATAAGGAATAGTAACAAAACGAAACTTTTGAGGATCCTATAGCAAAAAATAATTATAAGATAAGAATAACTATATGTCTATTTGAAACAATAATTATCAAATTACAAATATCGCTAACATTTATGAAATTTTATATCATCAAATTTCCAATAGTTTCTTAACTCATAATACCATTATTTTTTTATATATATTATGCAAATCCATTATCCTAATTATATTATTCAAAGCATCAATCACTTTGAGGCTGTTCTCTAATTATTTTTAATTTATATTTTTCTTTTGGAGTTCTCGTGTTTATGAACATTTTTTTTATATATATGGAAAGCAAGGATAAAAAAATAAGTGTTGACACTTACATCAATAATTAAACAAATCTTTCCATGAAATTCACGCTTCTATGGGCATAGTGATAGATATATATATAGATTTTTCTTAGAACATTTCGATACACTATATTGCAAGGGAAACTAATAATAGTAATGAACTTCAATGGCAAAGCTACAACCTTGCAAAAACATGGACAAAATTCATCAACTGCTTGGTAAAATTACGAGTGGTGTTGAATTTCTCCCCACCCCTATAAAGGATCAATGGGGAAGATTATATAATAAGTATGTTTGTGTTCCCAAAGTAGTGAAGAAAGAAAGGAACAAAGCTAACAAAAAGATGGGTCTGAAAGTTGTCTCCTCAGCAATAATATCATTCTCACTGCTGTTATTGTTAGCATCAACTGCTAAAGCCCAGTCAAATGGTGTTTTCGACGTGACTAAATATGGCGGCAAAGAAGATATCACAGAGGTATCTTCTCACAAGCTTTCATTTTATTTTTAAAACTTATTTATTTTTTCTTGGATTTTCAGCGTAACACCAGAATTTGAGAACTGCTGATCCATTCTAATTTTTCCCTTTTCAGGCTTTAAACAATGCTTGGAAAGATGCTTGTACTTCAACGAACCCCAGCAAAGTTCTTATTCCAAGTGGAACATACTCGTTACGGCAAGTCACTCTAGCTGGTCCTTGCAAGGCTGCGATTGAGCTCCAAGTTGATGGCATATTGAAGGCACCGGTTGACCCAAATCAGTTCTCAGGCGGTCATTGGGTTGATTTCAGCCATGTAGATCAACTTACATTGTCAGGAAGCGGCACTTTTGATGGGCAGGGAAGCGTTGCATGGAGCAAAAGTACTTGTAGCAAAGATAAAAATTGTGAAGGCTTCCCAATGGTAATCTACTCACCATGATGAAGCCTAATTTCCTTCTCTCGGGTCACAGATTTAGTGATAGTTTTTTAATTATATATATGTTATGGCACTAAGAAAGTTTCTTTAATCATTTGTTTTTTGTTTTCTTCTAATATGGATCAGAATATAAGGTTCGATTTCGTCACCAATGGATTGGTCCGAGATATAACTACTCGAGATAGCAAGAACTTTCATGTTAATGTGTTGGAGTGCAAGAACCTCACCTTCCAGCATTTTACCGTGACTGCACCTGCTGAGAGTATAAACACCGATGGAATCCATATCGGCCGATCTACTGGGATCTACATTATCGATTCGAAGATTGGCACAGGCGATGATTGTATCTCTGTTGGCGATGGAACCGAAGAACTACATGTCACAGGAGTAACATGTGGACCTGGGCATGGCATCAGTGTTGGAAGTTTAGGGAGATACCCCAATGAGAAACCTGTTTCTGGAATATTTGTCAAGAATTGCACCATCTCAAATACAGCAAATGGTGTTAGAATAAAATCGTGGCCAGATTTATATGGTGGTGACGCATCTAACATGCATTTTGAGGATATTGTCATGAACAATGTCCAAAACCCTGTCGTCCTAGATCAAGAGTATTGCCCATGGAACCAATGCAGTCTGAAGGTATTGCTTTTTCTGTTACAATAAAAATATGTGCACAATATTAAATTAGTGTGACAATATTTTACGTAATTTGTGGCTGAAACACAATTTATCAAATCTTATTTTCTTACTACTACATGTCTTTTGTTGCCTTAATGTTCTTTCTATTTTTTGCAGGCTCCATCAAAAGTGAAGATCAGTGATGTTAGTTTTAAGAATATAAGGGGAACTTCCGCAACTCCGGTTGCTGTTAAGCTTGCTTGCAGTAGTGGCATCCCATGTGAGAAGGTGGAGCTAGCTGATATTAACCTTGTATATAGCGGATCAGAAGGCCCTGCAAAATCCCAATGCTCTAATGTGAAGCCCATAATTTCTGGGATAATGAGCGCATCCGGATGTTGAAGATGGGGACTTCCATACGAACTTCTTTTGGTTTCTTCATTCATAGGCTAGTTCTTAGATGGAGGAGTCCCATCTCGTAATTTTGTTTGAACAAATTAATAAAAGTTTATTATTTTAATTTTAAATTCAAGATCGCTTTCTTTCTTTTACAATTTAATCTTATATGTGTATAAATTTATCAATAAATCTTCAATCTTATGTCTATAAAAAAGCAAGAAAGTATAACTCATATATATTGCAACCCTTCAAGTTTTTTTCCTTTATTTCTTTTTATTTTAGTTTGTGTGGTTAATACTGTCATAATCCAATTCTGGGTTATTCCCCAAAATCTACCAAAAATAACAGAAATAAAATAAAAGGGGCTGGTGTTGGCAGAAAAATCAAGGTGAAAATTTTGAACGTTTTTGAGAGCTCGATCGTACCTCTTTTGCCCAGAAATGAAGGAAATGCAGATTCAAGGCTAAAGTAATTTATTATTCGATAAATCTGTGTAAAAATTAGGTTGAAATATAATTATATTTTTAAGGGCCAATTTGATTTAATCGTCGACCAATTTAAAGAGTAATTATGTTTAGGAATTAATTTCATAGGCAAGAACTTAAGGTATTTTATAAGATTGTGATTTAACTACAACAACAAAGAAACCTTTTATGTATTACCTTTGAATTCAATGGTGGAATCCTTATATAAGAATTATTAATAGATTGCAATGAAGGAAATTGTATCAAGAAAAATATAGTAATGAGACCCTAAGATAAAATATGTGTGAGATATCCGATAGATAAATGGATATTTTTGTGAAGTAGGTGGGTGAGACTTTGATATTGTTATTTTGAACTAAGTAAATAGCTTTTATTTAATAGGGTATGTTCTTTTTTTATTTTGATGTGTGTCGAACTAAGTAGGTGGGTGACACTTTGATACTGCTTGCTAATGCGATATGTTATGGAACTAGTCACCTGGTAATGGAGGTAGTGTCACGTATGAGCTATATTCTAGAACTAGTTATCTAGAAATAAAGCTAGTTTCAGTAATGGGTTAATGGTATGTGTTGTTTAAACTACCATAATATTGAATTTACCCTACAAAACAAAGTTTATACATAGGTTGGAAGTGATGAGTTTAAAATTTATTGTCAAAATGATCTAATGAATTGAACAGTAATGAATAAGATGTAATTCTTACAAGAGTGTACTATGATCAAATATAGTGAAATTATTTTCATACCATGTTTATTTAACTATTGTAAAAGGTCAATTATATAAAATTATATCCAAAAGGTTATGATTTTCACATAAAATGATTATAGAATAAATTGGTTTGTTATCCATTCATAAAAATAACAAATGATGGAATATAAGAGATAAGTTTGATTGGGTTGTTGGGTCAATGGTTTGGGATTAAGTCTATCATAAATGACAAGTTTAATGGAAACAAAAAAGAGACTTCATTATCACTTGGGAGTACAAAAGTAGTATAGGATTTTTAGATAAAGAATGAATAATGGAAATTAGCATGGAAATAATATAAGAGGAAATTAATGAAATGAATCTTAAATATACATAAAAAAATTTTCTTTTGAAGAATATTGAAATAAGCTTCAAGTAGACATGAAAGGTAACTAAGTTGAAGAGTAATGTAATACATATGACTATACAACATTGATATAGTTAAAAAAAGCAATTGAGAGGGTCAATTGAGTGTTTTGTGAAATTCATGTTATTATTTAGATTAATTATATTATATAATTGGAAAATCAAAATTATATTGAAATTAGTTTTGAAATGGAACAACATTGTAATCTATCCTCTCGATTTTATTTTATTACAAATTTCATCCTTATTATTTTGTTACTATTGTTTTTATTAAATTATGAAATTGATTTTTCTTACAATTTTATTCTTCATCAATTGGCTTGTTGGGAATTGATCTTTGTTGTTTTTCCCAATGGGGGAACCCAATCTTGCAAGTCAAGAGTTTATAAAGTTAATCAGGGATGACATGAGTTATGTTTGTTTCTTAAGGTATATTTTTGTTTGCATTGTTTTGTTTTTCAATTCTTCCTTAGAATTTTTGAAATTGGACTTTATTTCTTTCTTCGATTTCTTTTTTATGGGAATAACCCGATCTCATTTCCTACGTAGTGGATTAGGTTTCCAACCTTGGACTAACTTAGATTTTTTTTTTAAATTTAATATATTTTAAGTTTTTTCCTTCATTATTAGGTTTCTTTTATAATCCATCTTATTAATGTTTTCCATTTTTGCTTTATTGTGTTATTCCATTTTCATGATCCGTATAGCGAGTTGTGGTGAGCTTATCGAAGTTTGCATGTGTCTTTTGTGCTAATTATTTTATGTTTTATTTTACCCTTCTACATTGGGTTTGTTAGACATTAGACTACATAATCTTCTTTTGATTTTTTTCCTGCTAGATTATCTCTTAGTTGCATGTTTGACATGATACTTCGATTGACCCAAGCATTTTTTTTTCTTTCTTTCTAATTTTAGCCTTTTGTATTGACTTGAATAAGAATTGAAGTTTGCATTTTTTTTCTTTTTACAAAATACTGTTTTGTGATAATATTTGTGATCAATTTTTTTATTGAATTTAATTTGAGTGATTAATGTTAGTCTATTTTTTAATAATTTAATTAAATAATATAATCTTATTTTACCAAGACAGGTTGATGATCACGTTACAGGTTTTTCTGATTTCATTAAAACACACTTTGATGCAAACCAGCGCAGAAACACAAGCAAGGACTTATGGCTACATTTTTCTTTTGTTTCTAGAATTAAGGGGCTGGATGGAAGGCTATAAATAAGACTTATGGGCTTTATTTAATTTTGTTAGCTAGAGCGCAAGGCTTGTTTGGGCTTAATTAAGACTTTGTTTTCAGCTAGGATCCAAGGCTTGTTAGGATTAAGTCATGGGCTTTCCAACGAGGGTTTTGGGTCAGTTTTGAGTGGACCTCATTTAAGTCCACAAAGGGGTCCATTAGGGTTAGTTTTTAAAATACTATTTAAAATCATGTTAGCTAAATTTGGGCAGCCATTGATGAATTTTAATTATGAACTTTTAAGTTTATGTGTGAGAGTGATTCTTGCATTCTTTAGTTCTTGAACGAACTGAATCTGACTTATCGAAGATTAACTAGCTTCGTGGCGTCATTCTACTCATTCCAATAGTGCTTGTGTCTTGGTGCAAGTTTCCATTGTGTCGCACTCCTATCAGACCTATTTCGGCTTTCCGGGATCAGATCTCATTCTTGGTTATGGGTTGCGTGACCACGTGACCACGAGGTTCGCATCACACTTGTAATGCTTCAACATCTTTCATTTACTCTAAAATCGTTCAATTACTCTAAAAAACGAATTTGGTTCGGCTTGTTGTGTAGCACATGATACAACTATAGAATGACACGAATAACCCTGACACAATAATTAAAACTTATTTACCTTTTCATTTGACATAGTTACATTTTTATAGTAAAAAAACAAATCATTTTCTTTTTTATCAAAATTTTCAATTTTATTGTACTAATAAAATTAATATGAGAATTTGCCATAAATATGACATAATAGAGTTTGATATAATATAGTAAAAACAGAGCATATTATATCATCAAGGATTTAACGAACACTCATAAAAATAATTTCTTTAAAAATTATATCTTTGTGCTTGCTAGCTTGATATCAATAATTATTCTCTTTTATTTTTCACTTTTATAAAGTAAAACTAAAAACTTATTTGGAACAGAAATTTAAACTTTTTGGTTATAAAAAAATAAAAGCAAAAATTACTACACAAAACATTGGTGTTGTCTTTAATACTCCAATCAAGGTTCTTCTATTTTGTTTTATTTTTAACCATGCGAATTTCATCATAACATCATTTATGTTTATATCTTTCTCTTTTTCTCCTAGATCGTGACTTAAAACCTTGACATGGTACAACAAATTATAAATGGAGCATAACTTCTCCTTTAAATCCTTTATATTTTTTTTTAACAAAACCCGATGTTATAAAGAGTATTTTTATATACTACATCAAGGTGAAAAATAAAATAAAATGGAATCATCAACTTCAATAACAAAACATTCAAAACAGAGGAATTGTTATTAAATTAAACAAATCTTTCCATGGAATTCAGGCTTCTATGATATATATATATATATATATATATATATATATAGATTTTCTTCAAACATTTTGATATACTATATTGCAAGGGAACCTAATAATAGTAATGAACTTGAATGGAAAAGCTACAACCTTGCACAAACATGGACAAAATTCATCAATTGCTTGCTAAAATTACGAGTGGTGTTGAATTTCTCCCCGACCCTATAAAGGATCAACGGGGAAGATTATATCATATGTATGTTTGTGTTCCCAAAGTAGTGAAGAAAGAAAGGAACATGGCTAACAAAAAGATGGGTCTGAAAGTTGTCTCCTCAGCAATAATATTATTCTCACTGCTGTTATTGTTAGCATCAACTGCTAAAGCCCAATCAAATGGTGTTTTTGATGTGACCAAATATGGTGGCAAACAAGATATAACAGCGGTATCTTCCCACAACCTTGCATTTGATTTTTAAATAAAAGAATATATAGTATTCCTGTCCAAACTTATTTATTTTTGCAACGTAATACCTAAATTTGAAATGCTTTCTAAAATTTTTCCCTTTCTTTCCCTTTTCAGGCTTTAACCAATGCTTGGAAGGATGCTTGTGCATCAACAAAACCCAGCAAAGTTCGTATTCCAAGTGGAACATACTCGTTACGGCAAGTCACTCTAGCAGGTCCTTGCAAGGCTGCGATTGAGCTCCAAGTTAATGGCATATTAAAGGCACCGGTTAACCCAGATCAGTTCTCAGGCGGTCATTGGGTTAATTTTAGATACATAGATCATCTTACATTGTCAGGAAGCGGCACTTTTGATGGACAAGGAAACGTTGCATGGAGCAAAAGTACTTGCAGCAAAAATAAAAATTGTGAAGGCCTCCCAATGGTAATCTACTCACCATGATGAACCCTAATTTCCTTGTCTCGGGTCATAGATTTAGTGAGAGTTTTTTAATTGTATATATGTTATGGCACTAACAAAATTTCTTTAATAATTTGTTTTCTGTGTGCTTCTAATATGGATCAGAATATAAGGTTCGATTTCATCACCAATGGATTGGTTCGAGATATAACTACTCGAGATAGCAAGAACTTTCATGTTAATGTGTTGGGGTGCAAGAACCTCACCTTCCAGCATTTTACCGTGACTGCACCTGCTGAGAGTATAAACACCGATGGAATCCATATCGGCCGATCTACTGGGATTTACATTATCGATTCGAAGATTGGCACAGGCGATGATTGTATCTCCGTTGGCGATGGCACCGAAGAACTACATGTCACAGGAGTAACATGTGGACCTGGGCATGGCATCAGTGTTGGAAGTTTAGGGAGATACCCCAATGAGAAACCTGTTTCTGGAATATTTGTCAAGAATTGCACCATCTCAAATACTGCAAATGGTGTTAGAATAAAATCGTGGCCAGATTTATATCGTGGTGTCGCATCTAACATGCATTTTGAGGATATTGTCATGAACAATGTCCAAAACCCTATCCTCTTAGATCAAGTGTATTGCCCATGGAACCAATGCAGTCTAAAGGTATTGTTCTTTCTGTTATGGTAAAATATTAGCACAATATTAAATTACTATGACAATATTTTACGTAATTTGTGGCCCAAACACTCAACAATCTATCAAAATCTTTTCACATGATCTTATGAAAAAAAATGTTTTGGTTGCAATCTATAATCGATTGCATCATGCTAGATCCATAATGCAATTCTGAAGAGCACATGCATATATATTTTTTTACTCAACAGAGACTACTAAAAGTCTTTTGTGGCCTTAATGTGCTTTCTATTTTTTGTAGGCTCCATCAAAAGTGAAGATCAGCAATGTTAGTTTTAAGAACATAAGGGGAAGTTCCGCAACTCCGGTTGTTGTTAAGCTTGCTTGCAGCAGTGGCATCCCATGTGAGAAGGTGGAGCTTGCTAACATTAACCTTGTATATAGCGGATCAGATGGCCCTGCAAAATCCCAATGTTCTAATGTTAAGCCCAAAATTTCTGGGATAATGAGCGCATCCGGATGTTGAAGACAGGGACTTCCATATGAAATTCTTCTGGTTTCTTCATTCATAGGCTAGTTTTTAGATGGAGGAGTCCCATCTTGTGATTGTTTTGAAACAAATCAAAGTTTATTATTTTAATTTTAAATACAAGATCGTTGTATTTCTTTACAATTTCATCTTATATATGTATCATCTCTCAATACATTTTCCATCATATATGTAGAAAGCGAGAAAGCATAATAATGATATTGCAACCCTATATGATTTTCCATTTATTTCTTTTAATTTTATTTCGTGCGGCTCGTACCTTGTTTTCCTTAGAAACCTCCTTTTACTACCTTTTTGTTATTTTTTAAAAAATTGAATAATTCAATTTTTGTTTAATGAATTTTGTATTTTAAATATTATTTATCTTTGTAAATTGCAAATAAAAGAAATATTTCTGCACAATTAATATATAGGTTTGTATGTTATGATGATTATTAAACTATATATGTGTGTGCGCGTGTGTACCCTTTAAAGTAATTTAACAAATTGAAAGCAATATGAAAAGCATGGTAACCAAACACACTAAATTATTTTTCATTAAACCTCAAACTTAACCACAATTTTAACCAAACACTTCAATTTCAGTTATGAACCGCAACTAAAAATGGTTTTCATGAAACTCTTTTTTTTAAACCTCAACCACAACAGCAACCGCAATACCAAACACAACTGAAGATGAATTTGAGGGACTTTTATTTCAAAGTGTGGGCATGTATGTTTAAATGTATGTGAAATTTTTTAACTCGCCCATTAAGGGGCAACTAATGGTTGTGATTATAAAAAAAAGGTGGATTTGCTTAATTTATATATCTAAGCTTCTGAAAAAATTCAATGATGGATGCTCACACTACTAATATAGATGCAGATCAACGCTGACAAGCCAAATTTATGAGAAAATAAAGGGGTTGGTAGTATTTTTTTGGTAATAAAGGAAGAGAAGGGGGAGGAATAAGAAGGAGAAACATGAAGAAGATTGTCAATTTCAACTTATTTACATTTGTTGATGATCATATTTTGTTAGAAAATCATGACATGTCAACATTTTTGATGGAATTATTAGCATAATTCTTATTGGGTTTTTTAGTTTTATACTCTATCAACTACTACGAAGAAAAGAAAACATTTACAAATTCTCCATAGCCATTGCCTTGAAAAAATTGCAATAAGATATTGTTGTTTATGTTTTTTTTCTATTTACCAATTTTGTTATAATGTAAATATTCAATAGGATCTCTAAAAATCCATTATTATTAATTACTTCTCTCCAAAAATGGTTATTGTAACAAACCCTGTATTTGGGATACAATTAACATGTTCAAAACATTGATAACATAAAACTAGGTAAACATAAAACTAGGTAAACTTTTTTCCCTTGTATATATTAATTTTAATGTTCATAGGAGTTGAAATCATTATTTATTCATACAAATCCTTTTTTTTTAAATCGAATATGCAGGATCAATTCAATATTCAAGAAGAATAAATCCTTCCCCTAGTATGTTTTACGTAATTCTTTCTATAAAATTATCATATAACTTAGTATAAACATACTATAAAATATTAATAAATTAAATTTCATATATTTCTAATTATTAAATAAAAGAGTAAGATTATACAAAATATATGGATGTTTAGTAATAGATCTAAATACATCTCAAAAGACAGTACTGGAGTTGGATCACATAATAAATGTATAGTCATTCTAAATTCAACATTAAGGTTTATCATAATGAATAGTAACAAAACGAAACTTTTGAGGATCCTATAGCAAAAAATAATTATAAGATAAGAATAACTATATGTCTATTTGAAACAATAATTATCAAATTACAAATATCGCTAACATTTATGAAATTTTATATCATCAAATTTCCAATAGTTTCTTAACTCATAATACCATTATTTTTTATATATATTATGCAAATCCATTATCCTAATTATATTATTCAAAGCATCAATCACTTTGAGGCTGTTCTCTAATTATTTTTAATTTATATTTTTCTTTTGGAGTTCTCGTGTTTATGAACATTTTTTTTATATATATGGAAAGCAAGGATAAAAAAATAAGTGTTGACACTTACATCAATAATTAAACAAATCTTTCCATGAAATTCACGCTTCTATGGGCATAGTGATAGATATATATATATAGATTTTTCTTAGAACATTTCGATACACTATATTGCAAGGGAAACTAATAATAGTAATGAACTTCAATGGCAAAGCTACAACCTTGCAAAAACATGGACAAAATTCATCAATTGCTTGGTAAAATTACGAGTGGTGTTGAATTTCTCCCCACCCCTATAAAGGATCAATGGGGAAGATTATATAATAAGTATGTTTGTGTTCCCAAAGTAGTGAAGAAAGAAAGGAACAAAGCTAACAAAAAGATGGGTCTGAAAGTTGTCTCCTCAGTAATAATATCATTCTCACTGCTGTTATTGTTAGCATCAACTGCTAAAGCCCAGTCAAATGGTGTTTTCGACGTGACTAAATATGGCGGCAAAGAAGATATCACAGAGGTATCTTCTCACAAGCTTTCATTTTATTTTTAAAACTTATTTATTTTTTCTTGGATTTTCAGCGTAACACCAGAATTTGAGAACTGCTGATCCATTCTAATTTTTTCCCTTTTCAGGCTTTAAACAATGCTTGGAAAGATGCTTGTGCTTCAACGAACCCCAGCAAAGTTCTTATTCCAAGTGGAACATACTCTTTACGGCAAGTCACTCTAGCTGGTCCTTGCAAGGCTGCGATTGAGCTCCAAGTTGATGGCATATTGAAGGCACCGGTTGACCCAAATCAGTTCTCAGGCGGTCATTGGGTTGATTTCAGCCATGTAGATCAACTTACATTGTCAGGAAGCGGCACTTTTGATGGGCAGGGAAGCGTTGCATGGAGCAAAAGTACTTGTAGCAAAGATAAAAATTGTGAAGGCTTCCCAATGGTAATCTACTCACCATGATGAAGCCTAATTTCCTTCTCTCGGGTCACAGATTTAGTGATAGTTTTTTAATTATATATATGTTATGGCACTAAGAAAGTTTCTTTAATCATTTGTTTTTTGTTGGCTTCTAATATGGATCAGAATATAAGGTTCGATTTCGTCACCAATGGATTGGTCCGAGATATAACTACTCGAGATAGCAAGAACTTTCATGTTAATGTGTTGGAGTGCAAGAACCTCACCTTCCAGCATTTTACCGTGACTGCACCTGCTGAGAGTATAAACACCGATGGAATCCATATCGGCCGATCTACTGGGATCTACATTATCGATTCGAAGATTGGCACAGGCGATGATTGTATCTCTGTTGGCGATGGAACCGAAGAACTACATGTCACAGGAGTAACATGTGGACCTGGGCATGGCATCAGTGTTGGAAGTTTAGGGAGATACCCCAATGAGAAACCTGTTTCTGGAATATTTGTCAAGAATTGCACCATCTCAAATACAGCAAATGGTGTTAGAATAAAATCATGGCCAGATTTATATGGTGGTGAAGCATCTAACATGCATTTTGAGGATATTGTCATGAACAATGTCCAAAACCCTGTCGTCCTAGATCAAGAGTATTGCCCATGGAACCAATGCAGTCTGAAGGTATTGCTTTTTCTGTTACAATAAAAATATGTGCACAATATTAAATTAGTGTGACAATATTTTATGTAATTTGTGGCTCAAAAATAATTTATCAAATCTTATTTTCTTACTACTACATGTCTTTTGTGGCCTTAATGTTCTTTCTATTTTTTGCAGGCTCCATCAAAAGTGAAGATCAGTGATGTTAGTTTTAAGAACATAAGGGGAACTTCCGCAACTCCGGTTGCTGTTAAGCTTGCTTGCAGTAGTGGCATCCCATGTGAGAAGGTGGAGCTTGCTGATATTAACCTTGTATATAGCGGATCAGAAGGCCCTGCAAAATCCCAATGTTCTAATGTGAAGCCCATAATTTCTGGGATAATGAGCGCATCCGGATGTTGAAGATGGGGGCTTCCATACAAACTTCTTTTGGTTTCTTCATTCATAGGCTAGTTCTTAGATGGAGGAGTCCCATCTCGTAGTTTTGTTTGAACAAATTAATAAAAGTTTATTATTTTAATTTTAAATTCAAGATCGCTTTCTTTCTTTTACAATTTAATCTTATATGTGTATTAATTTCTCAATAAATCTTCAATCTTATGTCTATAAAAAAACAAGAAAGTATAAATCATATATATTGCAACCCTTCAAGTTTTTTTCCTTTATTTCTTTTTATTTTAGTTTGTGTGGTTCATACTGTAATAATCCAATTTTGGGTTATTCCCCAAAATCTACCAAAAATAACAAAAATCTTCAATCTTCAATCTTCAAACCTTCATTCAAGTTTTTTCCTTTATTTCTTTATATTTTATTTTATTTGATCCTTTTACGAAAAAGTTTGGTGATAGCTTAGTCAAAATAAAACTAGATTATTTTGATTGAAGGCTATTAGGATTTAGAGAATAAATTTGATAATAAAAATAATACAAAGGACTGAAGTTAATGGGCCTGTAAACATTGACAAGTGTGTACAATGCATATCCTAGAATGAAGTCATGGTGCTCTAGCTACATGTATGCCATCCTTCATTGTCTAAACATCGCATTTCACGGTCGCATTTTTTAAGTGGGTTATTTCTTTTTTCTTTCCTTCTTTATTCTCTACATATGAATCGTCACAACGTGTTCTTTCAAATTGGGAAACGCATGTAACCGATATGCTAAGGTTTATCATCGACAACTCTTTCTTTCTTATTTCCCTATTTTCTCTCTTCTCTCATTAGGATTCGTGCTGATTTGTCCAAAACTCAAAGTTGTCCTCTTATTTATTTTCTTCTCTGTCAACCTCTTCAGTATCATGTAAGTCATCAACAACATTTTTCACTGGTTTCTATGTGTTAGAGAATAATATAAATCATATTTTGGGACCTCACCTATAATCTTAAGTTTTTAGGTGAGATGGTTCATTAACATGGTATCAAAGCCTTATTGACCCAGCAGTCACGAGTTCGAATCGCACCATCCCTATTCTATTTGATAAAAATCAAGCACAAGGTAGTGTGAGCATGCAAGTTTCAAGCTCAAAGGGCTTTCACTTAAGGGGGTGTTAGAGAATAATATAAATCATATTTTGGGACCTCACCTATAAGCTTAAGCTTTTAGGTAAGATGGTTCCTTAACACTATGCACACACCTTTTGAATCCTTCTCCTTCTTAAGACATTCCCACCAAAAGTGCCCATTTTCATGACAATTGTAACATTCAATGGTAGACTTGTAAAATCCATCTACCTTTTCCTTGTCCTTTTCCTCTAAAATTGTTGCGTCCACCTCGCCCGCCTTATTGACATGATGAGTAACCTTCAAAGCCTGCTCATCTGCTATGTGTCTCCCCATCCTTTGCTCGTGTACCAACATGTTGCTTTGTAGTTCATCAATAAACAGGATGTCAAGATCATTTGACTTTTTAATGGAGCAAACCACATAGTCATATTTAGTAGTCATGGATCTTAGAATATTTTCTATGACTACCATATCATCCAGCCCCCCATGAATACATATCTTATTGGTGACGATAAGAATTCATGCAAAGTACTCATTCACTTATTTCCCTTCCTTCATATGTATAATTTTGAACTCTTTGCAAAGAGCTTGTAATTGTGCATGTTTGACGCGTGTTGCACCTTGGGTTTTTTACTTTAAAGAGTCCCAAATGTCTTTTGCAGTATGTTTCTTCAATATCATCTCCACATTGATCGATCAATGTCCTAAAACAAATAATTCTTAGCCTTCAAGTCCTTTAGCCTTTGATTAGCAATGTTCTTCTTCAATTCATTTGTGAGATTGCTCTCGTTTGCTCATATAGGAATTCCAGTATCTACCAAACTCCAATATTCTTTGGAGTGAAAGAAATTCTCCTTGATCATGCTCCAATGATCTTAATTCAATCAAACTTTGGAATTGTAGGTTGCACAACGTTACTTTCAGTTGTCATGATGTTGTTGTTTAATTATGAAATTAGCTTCACTCAAAAATTATGAGGAGGCTTTGATACAAGATGTTGTGAATGTTGTTTGAACATTCATGAAATAAATGCAAATATAATTTGCTTGGATGCTCAAATGAAAATCTCAGTTATAAAATCAAAAAACAAATATGGCAATAAATAGTCTTAAAAAGAGAACTAAAAGCTGAAAATATACGGCCCACGTTTTGCAATCCTAACAATGTGATATACAACTAAGTAACTTATTGCTACAAAATAGGACTTATTAATAGCAATAGGACTTATTAATAGCAATAGGACTTATTGCTAAAAAAATATTTTGAATTCATTTGTTTATTAATTTAATGCATGTTGATGGAAAAGTTTCTTCGATCCAAGGAAATGTGAAACTGGTGGAGATTGGATATATTGAGTGGATCAATGCAAACTAATGGTCACAAAAGAAGAACAAAGAGATGAAGTTGAAAGATTTGAAAGTAAAACACTACCTCTTTTAGGCAATCGATCAAACAATTCTTGACACCATTCTCAAGAAAGACACTGCCAAAAATATATTGGATTCAATGAAAAAGAAATTTGAAGGAGTGCAAAGGTTAAGAGATCTCATCTTCAAGCCCTCCGTGGAGAATTTGAAACACTTGAAATGAGGTTTGGTGAAAGAGTGACATAGTACTTCTCTAGAGTCATGACAGTGGCCAATAAAATGATGATTTATGGACAAGATATGCAAGATGTTAAAGTAGTAAAGAAGATTTTACGTTCTTTAACTGAGAAATTCAACTATTTTGTATGTTCCATTGAAGAATAAGGCATTGATGCTCTCACTATTGATGAATTACAGAGTTCATTAATCATCTATGAGTAGAAATTTTAAAGGTATAAGGGTTGAAAGTGGCATATGAAGGAGGCAGAGGTCGAGGTCACATCTCTCATCGAGAAAGAGGAAGAGGGAGACAACAAACAAACTTCAACAAGGCAATAGTGAAGCGTTACCAATGCCATCAACTTGGACATTTTCAATGGGAATGTCCTTCTGGGAACAAGAGTCATTTATATAGAGATTGATGAGGAGGAGGAAATGCTTTTGATGGCTTATGTGGAGATACATCAAGCCAGAAAAGAAGATGCATGGTTTCTTGATTTTGGATGTTCTGACCACATATGGTTTATCAAGCCATGTTCAGTGATCTCAATGAAGAATTTTGACATTCTATGAAGTTGGGAAATAATACAAGGATGAATGTAATGGGAAAAGGAAGTGTGAAGCTATTGCTGAATGGGATCAATCACATTATTATCAAAGTCTACTATGTTCTAGATTTGAGAAATAATTTGTTGAGCATAGGCCAATTACAAGAAAGAGGGTTTGATATCTTATTCAAAGATGGAAAATGCAAGGTATTCCATCCAAAAAGGGATTTGATAATTCAAACCTCCATGAGCATCAATCAAAAGTTTATCATGTTCCCTCACTCTCAATCTTCCTCTCAAGAACAAACTGGGCAGTGCTTTCACACAAGAACTCAAAACTTGTGTCATCTTAGGCATCGGAGGTATGAGCATTTGCGTTACAAAGGTTTAAAAAACTTATTATACAGGAATATGGTGCATGGACTTGCTTAGCTCTCAATCTCAAGTATAACATGAACTGATAGCATCAAACAAAAGCAACATCGTGATCTTATTTCTAAGAAAAGTACTTGTAGAGCAACTAAGAAGTTGGAATTTATTCATGCCGACATTTGTGGACCGATCACCCTTACATCCAACAGCAACAAGTGGTACCTTCTATTATTCATAGACGATTAAAGTAGAAAAGCCTTAATGTATTTTCTGGTAGAGAAGTTAGAGGCCTTTAATTTTTTTTAAAGCTTTAAATGAATGGCTGAAAAACAAACATGGTTGTTTGTTAAATGTCTTCACAGTGACAGAGAAGGAGAGTTCCTTTCAAAAGAATTCAACAATTTCTGCAAACACAATGGGATCAAGAGGCAGATGACAATTTCCTATACACCATAACAAAATGGTGTACCTGAAAGGAAAAATAGAACCAAAATGAACATGGTTTGATCCATGTTATCTAACAAGAATACCCCAAAAACCTTATGGTCGGAGGCTGTAAAATGGGCTATTTATGTTCTTAATAGGTGTCCCACATTGGCAGTAAAAGATGTTTCACCAGAGGAAGCCTAGACTGAGATAAAACCCTCAATAGATCATTTTAGGGTTTTTGGTTGCAAAGCACACATTCATGTCCCAGAAGAAAGAAGGACAAAGCTTGAAAACAGAAGCATTATGTATGTGTTATTGGGGGTTAGCAAGGAATCAAAAGGTTATAGACCTTTTGATCTTATTGATTAGAAAATTATCATGATTAGAGATGTGATTTTCAAAGAAGAAGAGCAGTGGAAATGGGGTGAGAACTATGAACAATACCTAGTGACAGATTTAGAATTGGGTGATGAGAATGAAGAAATGATGGGTGAAGATAGAAATATAGAGGATGCTGGTAGGGAACCATGTGATACGAGAGGAATTAGACAAATTAATTCCAATGAGGGTGAAAAGAGAGTGCGGAACAGTGAAATTATAGAAAATAAAGAGAGAATTACAAGACAATTATGGGAAAGGCAGCCTCTAGCATGTATGGGAGATTATGTTAGTGGTGAAGCGTTGTATGAAGATGAAACAAATATGGCATTGGCAATGTCAACAAATCCTTCGTTTTATGAAGCCGTAAATAGTACAAACTAGAGGATGACCATGAACAATGAAATTGAATCCATTGAGAAGAATAAAATGTGGACACTCATTGAGCTACCAGCTGAAGGAAAAAAAATAGGGGTAAAGTGGGTTTATAAAACCAAATACAATGAGAGTGGAAAAAAATTGATAAATAAAAGGCTTGTTTGGTAGCTAAAGGGTATTCTAAAAAATATGGAGTAGATTATACAAAAAATTTTGCACTAATAGCAAGAATGGATATAGTACAAATGATAATTGCTTTGGCTGCACTCAAAAATTGGATGGTTTCTCAGCTGGATGTCAAATCGGCTTTTCTTCATGGTGAGCTAAGTGAAGATGTTTATGTAGAGCAATCAAGACGATATGAAAAGAAAGGCAGTGAGTAAACTACACAAAGCACTGTATAGATTAAAACTGGCTCCACGAGCTTGGTTTAGTTGAATTGAAGCATGTTTCACTGGTGAAGGATTTCAAAAGTGCGAAAGTGAGCAGACCTTATTTACAAGAAGAAGCCAAGAACGATGAATCATGATTGTAAGTATCTATGTTGATGACTTAATTTTTACTGGAAATGATGAAGTAATGATATACTGAATTTAAAAACTTTATGTCTGACTTCTGAAATATGAGGTTCTTTCTTTGAATTAAGGTCTTACAAAAGTCTGATGGCATTTATATATGCCAAAGGAAATATGGTATGATGGAAAGTAATTTAGTAGGGAGTCCAATAGTTCCAATGTTTAAGATAAGCAGAGATGCAAATGAAAACACTGTTGATGAAACATATTACAAATAGTTGGTGGGTGGCTTAATGTATCTGACTGCCACAAGACCTAACATGATGTTTGTTACTTGTTTCATAAGTAGATACATGACAAGACCTATGGAGATTCATCTTCAAGTAGCTAAGAGAGCACTTTGATACTTAAAAAGGAACTGTGAACTATGGAATTCATTATAAAAAAAAGGGAAGACGAAGAGTTGTTAGCATTCACAAATAGTGATTACGCTAACAATATGGAAGATAGGAAAAATACATCTGGTTATGTTTTTCTCATGGGTTCAGGTGATGTCTCATGGTGTCAAAAAAAATCCTATTGTTACTTTACTGACCTAGGAAGCTGAATTCGTGGCAACAACAATATGCACTTGTCAAAGAATCTTAATAATGAGAATTTTAAAGAAGTTGGGACATTCGGATGAAGGTTGCACAACCATAATGTTTGACAATAGTTCAGCTATTAAATTGTCCAAAAATCCAGTAATGCATGGTCGTAGCAAGCATATTGATGTGAGGTTTCATTTCTTAAGAAACCTTACTAAGGATGGTATAGTTGAATTGATTCATTGTGAAAGTTAAGATCAAATAGCAGATATAATGACTAAGCCATTAAAGCTTGAAGTTTTTCAAAACCTTCAGAAATTGCTGGGAGAATGTGAAATTACTGTCATGGTATAAACTAATTGCTTCATAGCATTTAGTTTAAGGGATCAAACGAAGAAATTTTTCTTGTGAATAATATTCTGGTTTGTTAGAATCGGTTATAATAAATAACAGATCTTAAGGGAGAGTCCTAGTTTATAGGACACTGTAAATTTTTGTTAGCAATTTTTTCTTAGAATCGATTAGAATATTGTTGTAATCTCATAGCTGGCGGAATCCAACCAATACTTTTTTTATAAAGAGGTATAACTACCTCGTCTTTGCATCTTTCATGTCTTTACTCATAACAATAACTTGAAAGCTTTACGTTAAGATAGATCATGAAATCGGTTTATTGATTTTGTTGTAGGTCTTCAAGTACAATTATCTAAAAGCTAAAAGAGCTCACAGGCGAGTTGTTGTTCACAGAGAGACAAATCACTATGAACGACAATAGTAAAACTCATTTTTTAGGTCGGTTCAGTTTGGTTCGTTTAGTTTGCCGGTTTATTGATTTTTTTCTGTTTTTGCAAAGTAAAATAACGGTTTTATCCCTTGAAAAAGAAAAAAAAACGATTTATCCTTCATGGGTGTCACGGTCCTTACACGTTTTCCATGAATAGCACAGAGTTCGGTAAGTACAATTCTACCCCTGCAAATGACAAAATTGTTGACTTGGCATTAAGGGTTACGCCGTAATTTCCATTATTTCTTATTATATTTTATTATGCATGAACAGTACCTTCAGTGTGCTAATACTAATATACCTCCATATAAGACAAAATTCATGAATTGTCTGTATGGGTGATTACGTAATTGACCCTGTTTAACATATTATTTCCGACATACTGCAGCAAGCACTTCTAGAGGACGCGTTGCCGTTTTACGAGCTCATGCCACATTTGTTTGGCACGTGATGTCTACTCTGGCGGTGAAAAATTGTCATCCGCCCATCAATAGATGCGCCTCCATGTCTTCCACTGTATGGTAGAGCGTGCTTCATGGAAATGTGACCAGAGATGTTCCAATTGGCCGGTGAACATTTGTTCCCTCTTTTCTCTCTCCTCTCGGAGAAAGTGCTCGATAGTCCATACAGTAGTGCAATTATTCATTTTAGTCCCTTATCTTATGATTGTGTTTTATGTTCCTGATTTCTGGTATAGAAATTTTGATTTCTTTCAATTTTTCCCTTCAATGGAAATTGATTATATATTGCATTTTTATTTCGGTCCTCACTCTTTTAATTTCTAGATTGGATTGAAATCCCTATTATATTTGGTATCAAAATTCTGATTTGTTTCAATTTTACCCTTCAATAGCAATTGATTATAAATTTAAGTTTCATATCGTTCCTCAGGCTTTTAATTTCCGATTTGGTTTGAAATTCCTTAATTTTTTCAGTATCAAAGTTTAGATTTGTTTCACTTGTGTACTTTAAATTAAAGTTCATATACATTTGTTTTTTATTTTGACCCTTATACTTTTAATCTTTGATTTTATATGAATTCCTTTATTTTTATATATATATTTCTTAAATAATTGTTATTTTTGTCTATGGTTTTATAAACATGTCTTAGTTTTTGTTCTTAATTTTTATGATCTCCTTTAATATTATTTTTTAAAATATTTAATGTTTTTTTTTTAATTTTAATTTGTTTTGGTGATCTTTTGAAAAATGATATTTAGTATTTTTTCCCTTCTATTTTTTTTATTATTTATTCTTCAAAAAAAACATAATCAATTTTTTTCTCATTTCTATTTATTATTCCTTTTTTGCTAATATTTTTAGTTGTGAA
Source organism: Salix purpurea (assembly GCA_027405865.1). NCBI lineage: Eukaryota > Viridiplantae > Streptophyta > Magnoliopsida > Malpighiales > Salicaceae > Salix > Salix purpurea. The sequence continues at coordinate 2,988,247 of JAOWLH010000016.1, read as the reverse complement.
AAATTCTAATTATTATAATAAGGCATTAAAAATAATGATAATGATTATTTGTAAGGTTTTTTTTCTTACTACATATATGTCCAAGATGATGATTGAGGACTTTCCAACACTTGATGATCCTATGTCCAATTGCAAGATATGTTATTCTAGAAAGCTAAGCAGGAAAACTTTCCCAAAAGTCACATGGAGAGCATTAACGAAGCTGCAATTAATTCATACAGATATTGTAGGACCACAAATGACACCTTCTCTAAATGGTAGTCTCTATTATGTTGTGTTCATTGATGGTTACATTAGGATGTATTGGATTTTCTTCTTGAAACATAAGTCAGAGGTAGCTCAAGTATTCTGGAATTTTAAAGCCAAAATTGAAAATGAAAGTGGTTGCAAGATTCAAGCCCTTAGATTTGACAATGGGAAGAAATACATATCAAACACCTTCAACAAGTTTTGCGAGGAGGCAGGCATTCATCATCAGTTAACAACTCCATACACTCCACAACAAAATGGAGTTAGTAAGAGACGAAACAAGTTCATCTAGGAGATGATAAGATGCTTGTTACATGAGAAGAAACTGCCAAAGAAATTCTAGGCAGAAGCAGCAAACACTATTGTGTTCTTGCAAAACAAGCAGCCAATAAGAGCCTTGAAGGATCAAACACACTTTGATGCATTTTATGGTTATAAACCATCTTTGAATTTTGTTAAGATTTTTGGATGTCTATGTTTCACTCTTGTTCACAGATGAAAAGAGACAAACTTGACAAAAGAGCACTTCCTGGCATCTCCATTGGCTATAATTCGGTTGCAAAAGCTTATAAGATTTTCAAACCATAAACTGGAAAAATTGTTATAAGCAGGGATGTTCAGTTCATGGAAGATCAAGAATGGGACTAAAATGATGCAAAGAAAAGCAATCCAACCTCAATTGAACTGAAGAGTAACCTTCTAGCTTCAGACAGAGAAGGACAATATGATGAAGACTATCAAAGTGACTTGGAAGACAACACTCCTGTTAGAGGCACAAGATTACTTCTTGATGTTTATCAAATATACAACATTGTCGTATGTGAACCTATAGATTTTGAAGAAGCCAAATTGAATCAACATTGGATTACTGCAATGACGGAGGAGCTACTTATGATTGAAAAAAAACAAACATTGGAGTTGGTTGATCATCCTCAAATAGAAAGGTGATTGGATTTAAATGGGTGTATAAAACAAAGCTTAATGTTGATGGCTCAATCAACAAGTATAAGGCAAGGCATACGGTCAACGATTATGCACAAATATTTGGTGTAGATTACTCAGACAGTTTCGCACCAATATTTGGTGTAGATTACTCAGACAGTTTCGCACCAATAGCAAGACTTGATACCATCAGTCTACTACTTGTCATTGGAAGGTGTATCAACTAGATGTCAAGTCAGCATTCTTAAATGGTGTTTTGCAGGAGATTTATATAGAGCAACCACAAGGCTATGAAAATGAAGGAGAAGAAAACAAGGTTTGTTTCTTAAAAAGGACCTATATGGATTGAAGCAAGCTCTAAGAGCTTGGTACAACAAAATTGATGAACATTTGCAAAACCTGGGGTTTGCTAAAAGCCTCTCTGAATCAACATTGTACGTCATTCAAAATCGAGATGACATTCTGATCATCTCATTATATGTTGATGATTGCTTGTGACAGGAAATAAAACCAATAATATGGATAAATTCAAGCAAGAAATGATGGATGTTTTTGAGACGACAAGCCTCGACTTGATGACCTTCTTCCTTGGAATGGAAATTGTTCAGGCAGAACATGAAATCTTCATATGTTAGAAGAAGTATGCCAAAGAAATCCTTAAGAAGTTCAAACTTGAAGAATGAAAGGTTTTTAGCATTCCTATGAATCAAAAAGAGAAGCTATGTAAAGAAGATGGAGCTTAGAAGGTTGTCAAACACAATTCAGGAAACTAGTTGGATGCTTGATGTATCTCACGACAACTAGGCCTGATAGTTTGAATGTTGTTAGTATCTTGTCTAGATTCGCATTATGCAAGTGAATTACATTTCAAGGATGTTAAAAGAGTAATTAGGTATGTCAAAGGAACTTACAATTTTGACATCAAATACACAAGAAGCAATGAGTTCAAGCTGGTAGGATACTCAGACAGTGACTGGGGAGGTTCTATTGATGATTTGAAGAGCACATCAGGCTACTGTTTCTCCTTAGGTTCTGGTGTTTTCTCATGGCATTCAAAGACTCAAGAAACCATGGAACAATCCACTGTTGAAGCCGAGTTTGTTACTGCAACAGCTGCTGTCAATCAAGTTTTATGGCTGAGAAAGATTCTATTTGATCTTAACTTGGAACAGAAAGAAAGCACAAGGATTGCAGTTGACAATCAAGCTTCCATTTCCATTTCTCATAATCCTGTGTTCCACGGGATAACTAAGCACTTCAACATTAAATTATTCTTCTTAAGAGAAATTCAGAAAGATGAAATCATTAACCTTGTCTACTACAAAACTGAAGAACAAGTGGCAGACATTTTTATCAAACCATTGTCTGCCAGCAAGTTTGAATTTCTGAGAAAAAAACTTGGAGTTGGTCGTTCCTAAATCAAGGAGGAGTGTTAGAAAATATGTTTAGGACTGCTGAGGTGGAATTAACATTGATAAGTTATTTGAATTAGTCAAATCTATTGTTATTCCTTTTTTTTTTGTTGCTATTTGGTAGCTTTTGTTATTTGCATTATTATAAGTCATGGCATTATGGCATTATTATGTATTCATTCTACAAATTGAGCTGCAGAAGATAATAAAATTTTGTAGTCTTTCGCTCCACTTATCTCAAGCATCATTTCTTGTCTTTCTTCATCCTAAATCACAATAACAGCTGCATTGGAATTATTGTACAGCAAGAAAGAGATAACTGTAGAAAGAGCTAATTGTATATCACAACTATTAAATTATTAAAATAATGTTATTTTACGCTTCAGTTTGGTTATAATCTGCCAAATTTTAGTTGGTATATTGGAGCACCACCTTTTGTGTGGTGGCCCATGCCGTGCTGTCTGGCCGTGACAGGCGCTCTTTATTGAACTTGAAGGCTAAATAATCCTTGCCAGTTCGTTGTTGAATTTGAATAATAAAATAATCTTCTTCCTTGTGGGTCCTGACTCCTTAGCTCGTTAAGTGCGAGGGATCATTAAACTGGGTTCACGTGTCCCAGCCATATTGGTTAGATTTTGGAAAGGAAATGGGAGATGACCTTTGCTTATAATCCAATCGGCTATTTAAAAATAGAATTATATAGCCAAATGTCTTGCAAAGCTCTTATTATTGAAACAACAAAACCTTGAGTAGATTGATATGATTTTTCATTGATATATAGATATAGATATATATAGATATGATTAAAATGTAACCAATTCAATTATAATGTTTGATTGGATTTGCATTAAATAGATAAATAAATTGAATTTATGTATTTTTAAAAAATAAAATTCATTTTATTTTATTTTTTATATTACTCTCATTACATTCATATTAACTCTTCGAAGATCTAAAAAAAGAGTTGGAAGAGTATTTTTGAAGAATTTAATATTATTGTTTTTATTTGAAATTGTAAATCATAAGGATTGACATATGATATGCTTTTATAGTGTTTTTAAATATTGAATTTTACTTTAGTAGTTATTAACATTTAAAATAAGTTTAAACTTAAAAAACTATTAAAATATTTAAGTTGAATTCAATTGAATTCTTTTAATTTTCTTTGTATTTTGGATTTTGATCCTCTAATTTCTTTTTAAGAAACATTTGATCCTTGATATGGAAATAATGTGGGTTTGGGTATGGTAGGTTGTTTTGTTTGCTTATGAATATGGATGTCGAGGTGTTAAAAAAATATTTTGTTGCTCGGTTGATACACAATTTAGTAAAATCAAACTCAATTTTATTGGCTTACACCAATTAAAAGTAAAAGGACTAAATTTTAGGATATGATGAATATTAAACCCCTTTAATTTTCTCTTGCCAGGGAGTTATTGCAAGAAATAGGGGGAAGGCACATTATTTTCTCACAATTACTAGAAATTATTATTTTATTTTATCTTTCTAGATTTGTTTTTGTGGGTATTTATTTAATGATTTATTTTGTTGTCATAGATATAGAGATCTCATAATATCAAAAGATTTTGGATTTTAACTTAAAATTCATAACGTAGAAACGAGTAAACAAGTTTTTGTGGGTAAAAGAATAAGAAAAATAAAAAATGATCCAAAAACAATAGTGTGACAATAAATGGTAAACTATGATAAAATACAATACAAAGAAAAATGGCAAGATTGATGGTACAGGAGACAACTAAAAAATTTAGCATTTTATTACTTTAAAATTTAAACAATCAACACAATTTTGTTAAAAAAAGGTTTCAACACCAAAACTAAATCGTGAGATTTAAACTCATTAAAACATGTTATTGATGTGAATAAGCCATAGATTACTAATTAATCAAATCCAAAAAAGAATAGAAATACACCAAAAATGGTTTTAATCATGGAGCTAAGACAATGTGCTTCGCAAGAACATGAAAAACATTGTCAAGCAAAAACCCAAAAGCATGCCTACAAAACCAGACACTATCACGCCTCCAAACTATTATTTTAAAACATGCTTATTTTTATTCCAGGAGGTCACATAAACACATTTGAATTAAAAGCACTAACAAAAATTATCAAAACATTAAAGATAAGTTTGTGATAACAAGTCCAAACTATAACAACTACACACAACTTATACTTTTATGCATCATGAATTCAAAATTGATTTTTTAAATACTTTGTGCATAAACAGGCCTAACATTCTGAGGATAAACATATTTACATCAAAATACATAAATTATGTCAAAACATAAACTAAAACAGCATTATATATACCATAAAACAAACATAAAAATAGTAGTTATAACCATAAGAAATAAAGATAAAAAAAATCTATAAAATAACAACATAAAAATAAAAATCTTGGTAGTAAAGAGGTGAAGTAACATCATTCGTTCAACATTCAAACTTCTTTTATATTCTTAATAACATAATGTAAACATAAATAAACCAAAAGTACACTAAAAAAACAATAACAACAAGCCACAAAGGACATGTTTTTGAATAAGAAGAAAATATAGAACTATTATCTCTTTACTTTCTTTTTTGCAAGATATTACAACTAACAAGCTACTATTTACTTTCCAAGATTAGGAAACTAATCTTAGGCTCCTAAATTCTACTTATCTAAGATTCCTATTTCTCTTTTCTATTTGGTTTTCATTTTTGACCTCTTGATATTGAAGGAAATATTTTAAACCCTTGATAAGAACCCATTGAGGAGCCTTAAAGTGTGAGCACATCAAAAACAAGACGGTTTTGTACAGTAACTTAGTTTGAAAGGATAATCAAGTTGCCTACTTTTGAGGCTTCATTGAAGTGATTCTTACATCATTTTCATCAAAAACCACCACAAATAAGTGTTGGAGTTGCACACCTTTTATTTGGATCCGATCTAGGGTTTTAAATTTGGGATTGACAAAATTCAATTCGGTCCATGTATTTCATTTGTTTTAAATTGCACCTCAGATTATTTATAAACTATTAATCTCTTTTAATTTCACCTGCTGAAACCAATTTTCACCCTTTAAGTTGGCTATTTTTTTAATTTGTGCATGTTGACCCTTAATTGACTAATAAACTTTCAATTTCATCAATGTGGCTTCTAATTTAGTCAATTTTAGCCCCTATATTTTCATTTCTTTCTTATTTTAGTCTTTGGTTTTAGATTTCTTAAATAAAATTCTTAAATAAAATCAGGAGTCAATCATGCAATTAACTCTTGATTTGACTAAATTAATTCTAAAAAATGCAATTTGATACCTAAACCGTAATGTCTTCTAATTAGTTCTTAAATTGACTTCAAAAATATATTTATCTTGCAATTAAACCATCAAATACATTAAAATAAATCTTGAAAAAATCTAATTGAATACTAAAACATCCAAAGTTGATTTTTTTTTCTTTATTAGCTGAATTTTGTTCTTGCAAACACGACCAACAATTGAAAATACACTGTCAGATTTTCCAATTTGTAAAGTCTAATCTTTATTGACTAGTTATCGACAATTTTCTAGGTGTTCTAGTATACGCTTCTCACTTGTATGCTTTTTTATTTTTTTCAATATATTGTTTTGTATTTTCTCTATTTTTGTGATTTTTTTGTTTATGTGAGGCCCCAAAATAGGTGACAACATTTTAATTTTTCAAAACTCCCTCAGACAGCTTTGCTTTTCTTTTGTGTGTTTATTTTTTGTTGTGCACTTATTATTTTTCTAGTTAGATTTTACTCACAATAAAAACCTAATTAGTCTTTTAGATATTCTAAAGCAAGGGATTGATTGCGTAAAGGAAATGTTTTAACACCCCTAGTACATCATACCTAAGGTAAGTTACTTATTATTTTTGGTTGACCTTATGATTGCTATGGTATTGATGTTATCTTATCAAGTTTCCTAGGATATATTTGCTATGATGAGTAGACTTGGATTCATTGTCTAAGAGAAAGTATCCTTGGCTAAATGGATCATACCTCTAGATATGTCTATACAGTGCCAAAAAGAATCGATGCAGATCTCTTAAAATCTGTGTTTGATTTAAAATAAATTTATAACCTATTAATTAAGAGACAACTAGGACAAAAATCTAAGGAGATTTGATGTGCTTAGAGATCATTTTTGCCTTTAGTATTTCAAATATTTGCGAATCGTTAATCGCAAGGAAAAGGAATAAAAATTAGAAATCTAAGGAATTCATAGCGCTTTAAGAACCTATTTTTGCCTTAGTGTTTAATACCTTCACGACTTGTAAATCATGGAGTCAAAAATTGAAATGTCCCCAATTATAATCAGGGCTTCTTTCAAATTTTGATTAAATAAATAATAATGACTTGTTATTCCTAGAAAAGTATTTTGGTTATTTACTACTTAGGATTTATTTATCCAAATATTAACAATGAATAATAACGAATTTCCCCCAATAATATTTTTGATACTAACCCCTTTGAGATTTCTTTACCCAAATATTAATAGTGAATAATATATGAATCCCCTAAAAAATAAGATTTTTTTATTTGTTTGTGGAATATTGGCCAATATCCTTTGGAATTTACAAACATGTTGTAAAATCCTAAATACAAGAGTAATTTTTATGTTTACAAAATCCATGTTAAAACACATTTTTTTAAACTTCAAGTATTTTTTTTTTAAAAAAAAAGGAAATGCTCAAGATATGTTAGGGTATTGGTCGTATGCATGAAAACATTTTTTTGGTATATATGTATATTTGTTGCATTGCGCTGAAAACCAGGTATTTTAATATGAGATTGGTATTTTTTTTCAATATAAAAAATACAGACCTTGAAATAAATATACCAAAAAATCATAAATCTTGCTCTCTTATTTATATATTTTTAGAAGACAAAAAAAAAAAAGAATGTCAGTTCACTTGCCCAACCCAATGACCTGGTTAGGCAAACAAGAAGCAAGTGTGAGCTGCCTCACACATACCCCTTTGGTTATTGTTCAAGTGAATTATAATTCACTTGAACAATAAACATAAAGGCAACACAGTAACCATGCAAAGTGAAGAGGATTGCATGGGATTTACCTAGCCATTAACGGGTGGAGACGATGATGTTGGAACTCCTGCACATGACCAATGATTACTGGTTCGGGAGGAGATACCGGTAGGGTAGTGTTTGTCTGTCTTTTTCTTCTCACTACTTCACTCCTTGGCACCTAAAGGGCGAAGACGATATTGGAGCTCTTACGCATGAGTGGTAATCACTAATTCTAGAGAAGATGTCAACAGGGTTGGTGTTTGTCTGTCTCTCTTCTTGCTGGAGACAGTGATTAAGATGTGTTTTGCTGGTTGAATGGACGTTCTTCCCCTACTATTTTCTTGTTTTTTTTTTTTTTTGTTAGCTGCCTCTTTTTTGTTATCTTCCCCCTTTTTTCCTTCTTCCTTTTGTTCCTTTTGTTTCTTTTCTTCTGCCCCCCTTTTCCTATGTCAACAAGGGAGGGATATATATAGCCTAGACATAGCTCTATTCAGGGAAGATTTATTGCATTAATCTAGGATGCAAATCACATTTTTTCTACAATTAGATAAATCAAAATAGGAAAACAAATATTATAATTGACATTCTAATGATTTGTGGCAGAGAAAAACATGATTTGTAGCTCAAAAATCAAGTGAAAGAATCATGGAAACTAGTGGAAAATTGTAGAGAAAAAAGAAAGAATTTGCATGTGGGGGTTGTTCTCAACATGACAATGGACAATAACTATTGTGGTAGGATTTTATGCTTTTACACTAGACATTCAAGTGAGAATATCTTGATATCAGAATCAGGTGATTCAAAACCTAAATTCATCTATATGTGCATTACTACATCTTTCATAAAGGACCCATAGTTAGGAAAAATCGTTTTGATGAAAAAAAATTTCCCATAATATGCTTGGTCAAAACCTGTTTTGAAGAACCAAATTCTTGGCATGAATTTATCCAACCTTAAATCTATGATAACAAAACAGCACCTTGCTTTTGCAAAAATAAACAAAATATAATCTTGCACGACAATCAAACAACATAAATTAATTTGAACCAGCTCCCCCCTTATTTTTTTTTTAAACGAGACTAATTAACTTTAGTGGTCAAAAAACAAGGTAATGCTTTTTTTTTGCTCTAAGAACTTAGTTCTTAAATAATTTTAACCCCAAAACACTCATTAACATGTTTAAAACACAATAAACCAATTCATCAACCCAAAAAAAAAAAAAAGGGTAAAAAAAATGGGTTAGATTTATCTTCCTAAATATAATTTGTTTTTCAGACAATATTAAGGCTCTAAAACACAACAATCAAACCTCTTTCACCGCATAAGACTATGGACTTCAAAAAAACCATTTTGGTGGTCGAAAATGGCTTGAACAGTGATATTTTTTGTATCATTACCAGAATTCATTTTTTGTATCATCACCAGAATTCAATGACCCAAAAGCTGTCATACTGTTAAGGAAAAACACAAGTATGACAGCTTTTATTTTAATATATGAACAATCATGATTAGAGACCTGCATAAAGCAACTCACGGGCTAAGAACCCACCAAATAGCAAAATAGTAACCTGCCAATAATTTGTTACAATATAACCAAATGACTCCATGTGCTGTTTTCAATCAAGAATTTTTTAAGAATAATAACAATTATAATGACAAGTATACATAGAATAAATAGTTTTTTTTTTTTACATTTACTAAAGCATATAATTTGCTATTTATTTTATGGTGCGCAACATTTATTTATTTGTGCTAGTACGATAGCTAGTCTTCTGACCTACAAGGTCATGACTATAAATCCAAACAACTAGCCTTCCAGCCAAGACGAGTTCATTTCTGAATTTCGTAAACACGCAAACATAATGAGCTCCTTCAATGGTTGTTCCTGTCAAAAACTTTAGCTAGAACTCTGCTGATGGGAAGTTGATTATCAGTGAGAACAGAAAAGGAAAACGTTTAAAACAAAACACACGCATGAGGGGAAGGAGCAGGATTGAAAATCTCAGAACAAAATTCTACTATCTTTTCCCTGGAAGGCACCAGAGAGATGTTCCCTACAGGTGACTTGTTTTGATAGTTTGAAAAGATGAAGAAATCCTGATACATCTCACAATGACTTAAGCTGACAAACTAAGAGAGCTTCCGAACAACAAATCAATACGTTACTAAACTGTGGCATGCCCTCAGTACCTTCTTGTTTTGGAATCGCTTTTAGAGAGTATCACCCCAGAAAGCTTGTTGACCTCATACAGTAGACCAGCAGAGAACAAGAAACTGCATTTAATACAAGTTGAATACAGCCATTAGCACACATTTGCAGGACATTTAATGTTAGTTTGCCATTAATCATATTGATTAAATGCAATCTACAATTAATTTCATATTTTCATCGCTCAGCATGAGCATAATTCTTACCAGATCTGCTGTATTATTTATAATTCAACCCATTCTGCCTTGCAGTTCATGATGTTTTTATGGCACATAACCTCCCTTAAATCCCACAGATGAAATTACATGTTCATGAATTCTGAACCACATATTGTCATTGCATTTAGAAATCAAGAACGTCTTAACTCTCAATGCATCTGAATTAAAACCATTTCTAATCATTAATATAACTATGGTGCATACAATCATTATTGTCTCTTTACTTCTTTCAATATGGTTCATATAATCATTATTGCCTCTTTACTTCTCTCAATATCGGGATGACTTTGCTTTCTTTGCATTGACTTCATTGATGGTTTCTAGTCTATGTTCCTATATTGTTTGGAACAAACTTATGACATTACAGGATGCTCTCAGTCCAAAACATAAACACCCTCAAATTTCCTTGAAAGGTTATCCATGCCCACAAGATACACTTCCAGGCCAGTTCAGGTTATGCAATTCAATAGCTGCATGCCTTGCATGATCAAATTTTCCAGTCCTTTATCTGTAAAACGACTTGAAAGAAGAAAAAATTGCAATTCACTGTGGTTCAACTAATTATGCCAGCTCTGTTACAAGCCAGCTTGTAAATCAACACACAAGAAAGTTTCACACAAATATCTCATCAACAAAGCATTTTTTCCTAAAAATGTTAAATGATAAATGCACAGGCACTTTAAAGTAGCAAACATGCTTCGTTTCACCATATCCTTATATAGAATACCTCATGGCACGATTGATGACTGACACAATGATAATCCAATGGGTGGTTAAAAAACTAATGACAGATAGATTTTGAGTATTTTTCTCTCAAGCATGCATTGGAAAAAACACATATAGTGAAAACCAAAATCCTATTTACTTCTTAACCTTACCATGTAGTGATGCAAACACGATGCACGGTGCCAGCAGCAATTAGAGCAACAGCTTCTGCTATGATGACTACAAAAAAAAAAAAAAAAAACATTAGCGGTAGATATATTCATGACCTTTATGGACAGCAAAGGTGATTGAAAAAAAAGGGACAAAATAATAAGGTTATAGATACATGAGTCCTCCTGATCCTTTTATAGCGACGTCAATCTCACCACACCTTACGGAGGAGAGTAACATGCTTAATGAAAAGATAACTGCACAATCAGAATCATGTACATATAATCTATTGAGGCTCAGATCAATAGCCTTATGCCTTCTTCCTTAACACAAACCATGCCAAAAAGGAGATGGACTATGTGCTATAAATTGATAGATTAACTTCATTGACTCTTAGTCATTTGAAATATATTGAAAGGATAAGGTTAGGATCTACACAGAGTCAGCCAAAATAAAAGGGGAAGAAATGCAAGCTATCACCAACAGCGAAAAGTATCACGTGACAAATCAGCTGATATCATGTATGAACTGATCCATAGATTTGAAAGAGTGAAACTTGTGATAGGCAGCTTAGGAATATCAACTCAGAAATACACCACAGCCATGCAAATTCAGAATCAACATGATATGCCCTATACTCCGGCAAAAGAATACATTTACCTAAGAAACGCTAAATGCAAATAATATATATATATATATATATATATATATATATATATATATATATATATATATATATATATATATATATATAAAAGGTAGTATATGCATTCACCCAAGCCCCTCCTCCGGTCCTCTTTCCGGAAAGAGGGAGATAAATAAAAGAAGAAAGCAAGCGAAAACATAGACAACAAAGTGCACTCACCAGCACCCCACCCAGTCTTCACGCCACAAGTTTCCTGATAATTCCCAATTAACTACAAAACAGTAATAAAAATAAATAATTTTATTACACCCAAGCGGATCATGATAAAAATATAGTCAAAAAAAAAAAAAAACTCACAGTGAGGAGGACAAGAAACAAGAGAGAGCTGATGAATCCACCAAGGATGGTCAATAACTCGGTGGAAGCCAATTTAGAGCGATACATCTCTTGAAGTGAAAGAATTACTGTGAATAGAAGAAAGGAATATAGCATTGAGCTTCCTGCTCCTGACGCCATGATCTCTGCATTCATAATTATTATACGCACAAGAAAATCATTAGATGAGATTAGAAACAAGATCGTGTATAGACTAATTTATAATTAGTGGCAGATCCAAAAAGGTTAATAATAAATCAGGAGAATTTGAAGCCTTACCTTTAGAAAAGAAACCCTAACCACACCGATCTACGCACGCTCTGTGTTTACTTTAGTCTCGATCCTCTTTCAAGTTTCAAGAGCGTCAGTGCCTCGACTAGAAAAAAAATGAGATCTCCTCAGGCCATCAACGGTGTCGTTTTTTGTTTCTTTACTTTTTATCTGGACATCCAAAACGCTGCGTTGAACAATGGGTTTTCTGGGATATTTGTGAGTGTGGTAGCATTTTTTTCTACGTGAACCCTATAAGTTTAGCGAAATAACTATCTAATCCTTTTAGTTTAAGAAACTAAATATCAAGTTCCTATATTTTCATAACTATTTATAATTTAGTCCTTTCATTGGTTTCTTTTTCCTAAAACATCCTTCATTTCTTATCACGTACATACAATTTTGAACTGTCCACATTTACTATACTCCAAACAAAATAATCAATTTCTCATATTCTTCTTTTCTTTCGGCATGAACTAAATTCTAATATTTTTCATGTAGGTTTTAAACATCACAACAAGACAAATAATGATAATTACATCATCAACTATTTTGTTATTAATTATTTCATCTATAATTTTATAGTATTCTTACAAAAACAAAAATAATCTTAAGAAACAAATTGTTATTGCCAAATATCAAATAAACAAATTAGCCAAGCACATATAAAGGATTTGGCAACCAAAGATGTAAAATCTGTGCCGTTCCGGCCAGAACGTGCCATTCCATTCATAAAACCGGGACAAAACGGCGTCGTTTTTGTCTCAATTTTAATTCCGGTCAGATCCGGAAAATCCGGCCGGAACGCCTCGGTTCTGTTCCGGGCATTCCATTCCGGGTTCATCAAAACGACGCCGTTTAATGTCTCCTTAAACAACACACAGAAACAACCCCCGGTTAAGTGAGAAAGAGAGGGAGAGGTGAGAAGAAAATAGATAGAAACTCCCTGGAGCCGGAGCCGGAGCTGGAGAGAAAGGAACAAGGTAATGAGTTTGAGTTTGGTGGGTTTTATGTCGATTTGATCGAAAGAAGTGAGAGTTTTGAAGAATCTATCTTCTGGTTTTTTTCTACCAATTTAAGGATTTTTCCTTTCCGGGTCCTTGACTACCTCATCGTCTGTCGAGGCGTTTTAAAGGGAAGAGTGAAAACACGCAACATTTGGAAAAGAAGGAGAAGACCTCTCTTCTGTGTTCTGTTTTTTTTTTTTTTTTTTTTGTAGTTTGAAAGAAAAGAAATTATAGAAATGGAGTGGAGTGCTTGTTCTTGCCTGCTTGTTTGAGTTTCATTTCATCATCTGCACTGCCACATTTCTGTGATTTTCTCTTTCGATTTGTTTCTTGCTCCCAATTTGGTGATCAATGGTACAAAATCATTAACAATTTATTTATTTATTTATTTATTTATTTTTATTTGGTAAAGCTGAAACTTCTAACACTGAAATTTTTGCTTTCTATTTTCCTGAAACCGGTCACCAAACCCACATCACACAAGGTCTGATTTCAAATCTCCTCTTTGAACTTGTTTTCTTTCTTATACCATTTGAAGATTATGTTTTTTTAACTTTGTGTTTGTATTGTATAATTTAAAGTTCATTTATGATTTATCTTGAATTTAAATTATACTTGTTAAATTAATATTTTATTTTTTTCATATATATATATATATATATATATATATATATATATATATATATGAACAGTACAAAACCGGAACGGCACGCCGAAATGCACCGAAACCGGAATGTTCTGTTCCTATCAAAAAACCAGAACGATGATCGGAACGGATTTTACAACTTTGTTGGCAACCACCTGATAGGATTTATTTTAAAAATATTTTTGTATTATAAATTAATTAAGCAATATTTTATCTTAAAATTATAACTTCTTAAATTATTTTTTTTTTAACTTAGTAGTAGGGTTGTCAATTTCATTCCATTTTAGCTGCAACGACTGAAACCTTTCGTACTAGTTTTAAAAAAAAGACAAAACGATGTCGCTTTTACCTCGATTTAAATTCCAGTCCATTTCTATTTTTTCAGTCAAATACCGCCCGAAATGTTCCTATTTTGTTCTGCCCGTGCGGCTAAATAATATATTTTTTAAATAATGAATAATTTTACAATATCAATCATATTTCTTAATCCGACAGTTAGATTGAGATGAAATTTTACGAGGACTCTCTTGATATATTTATATATATTATGTTAAAATTTCAAGTCAATCAGAGATTATGATGACCTTACGAGATTGATGATGACATTCTCGTAATATTATATGGGTTAAATATTAAAATTATCTTAATAAGAACACTTTTTACTATCAAAGTTAAATAATAAAATATTAAAACACTTATCATAAACTTATTCTAATGTTTTTTTATTATCATGATAGTCTGAATTAACGTATCTCAATTAATCTTATAAATTTTAAAATTAATAATTATATAAAATTTTAATAATTATCATATTAATAACTTTTCAGAAATCAAATTTGAGATTTTAAGAAAAATAAATTCTTTAGTATACAACGACCACTTAGATGATTTTTTTTTAATGCTCTTAATTGCGGCACAACAAGCATCTTATTTGTTTTTTCTTTTAGAAGGATAGGATCAAACGACTAGAGTCACTAGTCTACGATAAAAATAATTATAGAACGACGTCGTAGATCGTCAACCAACACGAGATCGTCTAGTCGCCAAACGAAGTGATGAATTGTTTTTCTTTGCCGTTCTCTCCGAGTTTCTCGGTCTTGTATATTCTTTGTTTTTTCTTAATATACTTACAATTCATCGAAAAAAAAAGTGATGAATTGTTGAAGAAAATTAACTGTCAATGGAATCACCGGAATTACCAGAATGTCCGGTGTGTCTATCAACCTACGACGGCGAGTGCACAATTCCAAGAGTACTCCCATGTGGGCATACAACCTGCGAGTCATGTCTTAAAAATATCCCTCAGAAATACCCTCTAACCATTCGCTGTCCTGCATGTACACAACTTGTCAAGTACCCGTCACAGCAAGGCCCTTCTTCTCTTCCTAAAAACATTGATCTCCTTAGACTGATTCAGCAGCTACAAGATCATAATCCCGAAAAACCCAACAACAAAATCCAAATTGACAAACCAGTCCTTGCTCAAGACTTTGACTTCTTTGTGTCTCCTTTATGGTCTGATGAGTTTTATACTTCATGGAAGAATTGGGTTCTTGACAGTGATGATGTTTTTGTTGAGGATAAAGAGAGAGGATATGGTTTGTTAAAGGAGGGGAATAAAAAGGTGAAGGTGAAGCTTTTTAAGGTTGGTAATGATGGGGTTTTGTTGAGTGGTAAAGTGAAAGGATGTGTTTTTAAGTTGAGTTATGTTGCAAAGGTTATGAATTTTTTGAATGGGATGAAGGAGGAGGAGAGAGATGAATTAGGTTTTATTTTGAAGATCTGTGCTAAACAAGGAAGAATCTGTAAGGGTTGTGGTTTGTGGTGTGATTTGGAAGATGGGGTTTTGTATTTTGTGTGTGAGAGACTTAACGGGAATGTTTTGGATATGTTAGGCGAATTTGAGAATGGTTTGAGAAAAGATGGCTTGTCTAGTTTTGCAATGATTGGAATGGAAATGTATGAAGCAGTGATTGGATTGCATTTGGAAGGGCTAATTGTGGGAAGTTTAGGTGTTTCTTGCTTTGAATTGGATGATTTTGGACATGTGAGTCTAAGTTTGAGTGAGGTTTTGGTGG
Source organism: Salix purpurea (assembly GCA_027405865.1). Classification (NCBI taxonomy): domain Eukaryota; kingdom Viridiplantae; phylum Streptophyta; class Magnoliopsida; order Malpighiales; family Salicaceae; genus Salix; species Salix purpurea. The sequence goes on along the minus strand of JAOWLH010000016.1, from coordinate 2,972,266 downwards.
TGAGAAGGGCAGTTCATGAGGGGGTTATGGAACTTTGTTCTGGTGAAAAAAGTTTAAGTGTTCAAAAATTGGGGAGATTGGTCGGTGAGATTTTGAAAAAGGAGGTTTTTGTGAGCCCAGAAGTTTTGTTTGGGATATTGAAGAGAGAGGGTATAGAGGTAGAATGTGGTAGCATTAGATATCCAATTGGCCTTGGCTCTGATGTTTGGACATTAGCTTGTACTGTCCTTAGAATGCTTATTGGGAAAGAATTCTTTGAGGAGCTAGTTGATAGTGTAGATTCTATCATTTCAAAAAGAAGTGAGGACAGTATTTTGGACTGTTCAGGTCTTTGCACTGGTTTGATGGAGAAAGTAAGCTCTTTGTTGGAAAGTAAAACAGGTGAAGAATTGAAATCAATGCACCAGATGCTATGCAGGTCTTTGAGTTTTGATCCAGGGAATCGTCCACATGCTATTGATATGTGGAAGTGTCTTAGGGACTTATTTATTAGACATCAGCATGATACTTCTGTTCTCAGTTTGGGCGAGGCTATCCATGAGGAGAATAAGGAGCATTTTCGAGTTCTTGGAGAACTATGTTGGGTGCCCATGAAAAGATCAACTCTTAAAAAAACAGAGTCAGCGGATAACAGCAGTGGAGAAAATCAAGATCAAAGTGACGACGTGAGACTTGATAAAGATATTGCGGAGGCTCTCGTGGAGGAGAAGGTCAAGTTCAAAGAAATGAAGGGCCATATTGATAGTGTTACCGGATTTGCCATTGGAGGTATGAAATTTTACTTGATGCTTTGAGATTGAAAAATTATGTTATTCATTTAGTTACTTTCCACTGAAAAGAACTTGTTAAAATTGGGAGTCAGCATCTTATAGATGGTCATTCGATTTTTCAAGCATCAGTTCCCAATCAGGCTATCCAGTGACTTTATCATCATCTCAGAGATAAAAGTTATGCAAATAGCTCCTGCAGTTCATGCCATGCTGTGACTTTCCAACATGGAGTGACAAAAGCTGGAGTAATTAATTTAAGACTCTTCTTTGCTGGTTATGTTGCAGCAGGATCTTTGCTGTCAATATATTGGTTTTGAACGGTGGAAAATCTAAGCTGAAAGCTTGCTTCATTTCTAGATCATCACTCAGCTTCTGTTAGATTACACTAATTGGGAGCCGGGAGCCTTTAATGCATGTGCTCTGTTTTCTTATTAATGATACTGAGACTCTGACCAAGGAAGATACCCTTATATTGGGCTGTATGAAGTTCCATAAGCATGATTTTAACCTTAAACTGCAATATGGTCTTATGCAGCTTTCTAGCTTACCGTTTATCCTTATTTTGACTTTAGTTTCAATGTGGATGAAAAATTCCACTACCCTAGAGAGTGATGGAAAGAAGAGTATGATAGATCAACATACCCTCTTTCTTCTGACTGTACTCTTTTTCTTGCAGGAGGATTTCTGTTTAGCTCCTCATTTGATAAAACAGTCCAGGTCTGGTCTTTGCAGGTATGCAGTATAAAGGGAACATGTGTTCAGTCATTATATTATTTTTTCATCATGAGCTTGTTGGCTGAAAATGTTCCATGCAGGACTTCTCTCAAATACACACATTTAAGGGTCACGAGCATAAAGTCATGGCTGTTATTTATGTTGATGAAGAACTCCCATTATGCATTAGTGGGGATGGTGGAGGTGGCATATTTCTCTGGAGCACCAGTGTTCCTATGGGGAAAGAACCATTGAAGAAATGGTATGAGCAAAAAGATTGGCGTTATAGTGGAATTCATGCCTTGACCACTGCAGGGAATGGATATCTCTATACTGGTAGTGGAGACAGGTCAGTTAAGGCTTGGTCATTGCAGGTAAAGCTTACATTTACCATCTACTACATTTTATAAGCTACATGGATGTACAAGACCTTAGATTTTTTTGTTCCTTTCCTGATTTCATCAGGATGGCACCCTGTCGTGCATTATGGATGGTCATAAATCAGTAGTTTCCACATTAGCAGCACATGATGGGATTCTTTATAGTGGGAGTTGGGATGGAACCATCCGTCTGTGGAGTCTAACTGATCATAGTCCTTTGACAGTGTTGGGAAATGACTTGCCAGGAACTGCAACCTCTGTCTTGTCTCTCATTGCAAACCAGAATATTCTTGTTGCAGCCCTTGAAAATGGACAGATAAAGGTTTAATGTGCTCTCTTTATTTTTGTATATATTTGTTTATCTCCATACTGCGATTTTAGAGACTAAACAGAATTTGAGGTCAATGAGAAATAAAATCACATACCAGCTTTCAGATTAAAATAGGTTGTGTTTGAAGACTTCCTACATGAATGATGAATGGACATGTCATATCTTCCACATGCGCAGATCCCATCCCCAAACCCCTTCCTTGTTACACGGGGAAAATAATTTGTTCTATCAGCTGTTGAGGCTGATCGGGATTGCTATTAGCTCTCCTTTTTGGAAAAGATTCTTGTGCATTTTCTGGTACTGCTTGTTTTTCTCTGTGTTTAATTCATTGCTTCCTTCAGGTATGGAGAGATGATGTGTTTAAGAAATCAACACAATGCCATAGTGGTGCGATTTTGGCTTGTGTCATGGAGGGAAAATGGCTATTCACTGGAGGTTGGGACAAAATTGTCAATGTACAGGTAAATTGTAAATTGATACTGTATCTTCTTTGATTATCATTAATTCATGGAACAAAATTTGACAAGCTAACTTCTGTGGTTTAGATTTTTTAATGTAATGCATATTGGCATTTAGAACTTCATCATTTCATCCAGCTTGACAAACTATGTTTTTTTATAGGAGCTGTTTGGAGATGAATTTCAGGTGGATACTAGACCCGTTGCATCAATCCAAGGAAGTTCTGTGGTAACTGCTTTATTATGCTGGCAAGGAAAGCTTTTCATTGGTCATGGAGATAGGACTATCAAGGTGCATCACCCCTCTTACATTTACTGCTATCTTTCTAATAATGCTTCCCTTATCACAAAGCTACATTCACATTTGCTTGCAACTAAACAACCTATTGTTAAGGACTATTTGTTTGCATCTGTTCTGTTGGCAAACAAATCTCTTTTCTGAATGAGTCATTAGTTATTAACTTCTAGAATGCTACTTGTTACCACCAACCTTCTAGAACTTGTCCTTCAGTTCATTTAGCTATTATTTGAGTCAACATTTGGTTGCTTGCATACTTGGATAATATATGACCATAGCATATATTACGTTGCTTTTGTAACCATCGAAATTGTGCAACCTATGCTATCATCATTGGCGATTGTTTTGACACACATTAAAGCATGCATTGGATTATCCATGACTTAAACTCTGAAACATTAAATCCTGTTTGCAATACCAGGTATATTACCATGGAAAGTGACCAAAAGCTCACCAGGTAATTGCACTTTTTTTCCTTGCACTTCTGATTCCATTTTAATTCAACCCTAGCTCCATGGTTTATTAAGTTGTCTTAGTTTTGTAAATTTGAAGAACTACTCGTTAGGACCGTGGGTGTTTTGATTATTGCTTGTTGGAAGCAGAACACAATGTTCAGCGTGGTTCAACAAATCATGTACATCCATGCAGAAGTCAATCTTTATTATTCAGGGAGAGAACAAGAAAACTATAACAATGGAGGAGAAGGAACCATCCACTCTGCGTAACTCCCAATATCACTCTTTAGAAGTATGGTGTCAAAAACAAGTATGAACACTCTTTAGAAGTGGTGTGACAAGCTATCTAGTTGAGTCCTATAGTGTGAGTTTTGTAGACTTTGGTGATGGAAATATCCAGATGAAGACAAGTGAATATGACAAATGTATGTATAGCACATGATAAAGTCTTGTCTATTTATAGAGTATTGGACAACAAATGGTAGTGAGCATCCAGATGAAGACAACTGAATATGACAAATGTATGTATAGCTCATGATAAAGTCGTCTATTTATAGAGTATTGGACAACAAATGGTAGAGAGCGGTGCTCGCTCTCTCTTTTGGTGCCCATTATGTTAATGTGGGAGGTGTAGTAGGTATGTAGAGATTTCTGTCTCCACTACCTAACGATGTCCCACTTAGAGATTGTTACAGAAACAAAATCAATTAGTTGACTTACCTTATTCATGTATCAATTATAGACTTGATTAGAGGATGTAAATATAGAAGACTTACCTCAGATAGACTAGCATAGAATGTATATATACATGTGTTTATATGATGAATGAGCTACATAGAAATACAAATAAACTCTTTAAATTACAGAGATGAATGAGATTGCTAAGTAGTGGAGATAAAACCACACTAGGTAGTGGCCATTAGCTTCATGAGAAATTGAGCTGGGACCACTATCAATTGTTAGCCATTCTTTGGCTATAAATAGAGCCAATATGAATGAGCAAAATATTAACTGCTAGCCATTCTTAGGATATAAATAGAGCCGAGCAACATACGAGTAGAAGAAGAAGATTAAGATGAGTGAAAGAGAGAGAGAGGCGCTGCCTTGTGCAGCTACTGCCAAGGGCAGCAATGAGTGTGAGTTAAGTTAATGTTCCTTCTCCTCCATTGATGTAAATTTGTACCTCTTCTCTATCTCTAATGATATTAGTTGCTATTTGCTGCTACATGGATGTAGGTAATTTCCCGAATCATGTAAAAAATTGTGTTCCGTCTTCAACATGCAATTATTTGAACTCCTGGTCCTCACACTATTAAATCCTTGTTTGGCTGATCATATATGTTATTCATATCACTGATTTTATTTTATTTTTTCAAAATATATGCCTTGGACAATGCTGCGGATGCTATTAGACTGCTGAAAAGTCTTTGCTGGTTTCTTGCATAGTTAGCAGCATCTGTAGCCTGCACAAGATAATTTATATATAGAATCCATCCTCATATGGAAAATATGTAATTCTCTTAACAGAAACGTTTCTGCTGGAGAGGAAAATGTTGAAAAAAATGATGTATAGCTGTATAGAATTTGACATGAATGATTGACACTTGGTTACTCAGCAATTGGATATAATTTTCCTTTTCATTTTCTATTTCATAGGAGTCTGTAGCAATAGGCACACATCACATGGCATCCCACCCTACTTGAGACCCACTTGGGTGTAATTATATATTTTCTTTTCTCTTACAAATAGGATAAGGGACATACTTTCCCCACAATTATAACTTTTTTTGTCAATTGAATCCCCCTGAAGAAAATAAAAAATTCTCAACTGGGTTCCAAATTAAATTGCTTTTAATTCATTATTAATTATTAAACCCAATGCATGTTTTCTACAAGTGATAATGCCATTATTTAGAACTGCCACCCAAATGTTTTTATTATGAAAATTGCAATCTAAAATATTCGTTTTAATCTGTAATTGCTAGAACTTACTTTTTGTATAAATTTGTTGCTATAAGATCTAGCATATAATAATTGAAGGAGAATGTCAAGGATAGAAAATTAATTAATTAATTTAATCTCACTTTTTGAATGATGATTACAATTGTCTCTGGAGTAATGAAACTGAAAATATGTAATGGCAAGTTAAAAAAATAATTTAAATATTAAGTTCATCTAAATGTGGAATTTATTTATCTAATTGAGTAGTAATTATATTTTTGACATTAAATTTTTTTCCCCCAACAGCATATCTATGTGATGGGTCAAGTCCTTCAAATTATTCATCATATTTATTTGATATTTATTTGAATTATTAGATTTTATAATTAATTATTTTCTATTTATCAAATTTTAAAAAAAGTTCTTACATTTATATATATATATATATATATATATATATATATATATATATATATATATATATATATATATATATATACAGACAAACAATTAATTTAGTAAAAATCAAACGTGGCTAGACACAAGCTCCGTGATTGAAGGAGGGGTGTGCTCTGCCTTTTCGCTTGGACTAGTCAACTTTTTTGTATCTTGAGTTGAATGGTTCCAAGGACGAGTTCTCTCTAAAGATTATACAAAGGAATTAGATTTGTTACCGTGCTTAGCTGCGGTAGAGCAAATATTATCTTTCAAGTAAAAAAACATGTAGGAATAAAAAATCTGATTCCCGAGTTATAGGTTTAAACTGTGATCAAACAATACAAAAAAATAATTAAAACGCCATAAATAAACAAATAAAAAATCAACAAAAAGAAATAAAGAGTACAACTAAGCCTATTGTTAACTTAATAAAAGAAAAAAAATCAAAAACATAACAAAGCAAAACTTATGGAAAAAAGCTTTTTTTTTTTTTTAAAAAAAAAAAAAACTCATGTAAACCTTATCTACTCTCTAAAGTTTGCAACTCATTAAATTTTATGTTAGACTTTAATCAAGAAACTTAACTCTTAACCAATTAAATTTTAAATAGTGAAATTATTGAAAAATACCAATACAAAAATACTCGTAAAAGCACAAAAAAATAGAATAAAAAATGAGAAGATTTGAAGAAAAAAAACCTCAGGATAATTTTTTTTGGAAAAAAAGATAATTTTTAAATTGATTTAAAATAAAATAGTAATTAAAAAAAAGAACAATAACAAAATTTCAACAATTAAAAAATTATAGGGCTTAAATTGAAAAATATTTATAATTTTATAAATTGTTTATATAATAACTCATCATCCAACAACGAATATGGCTCACTGGTTATGCAATTGAACTTACAAAAACTGCCCTACCATCCATGCAAATCTAGCTACCAGCAAAATGACCAGTGTTAGCAATAATTTGATTTAGAACTATTGCATTTTATATATAAAGGATCATGTCAGTAAATAGATTTGATTCAACTTTTATAGGCTTAATGATCAGAACTGACTAGAATGACGACCCTTTGCAAGTTGAATTATCTCAAGCAGATTGTTATCAACGGTTCATTTATGGAAATATTACTGATATGAAACAAATTCAAAGTTCAGAACACATTTCTGCCAAAAAGTTGATCGAACCTGATGCTCTTTACATAAGATTAAATTGAAAATCATCAATTCTCTTAGCACTCAAATCCTCAGCATCCTTTCGGTGTATCACTGACCTGCCACAGCACATACATGATTAGCCAAACAATCTGGAAAATTAAGTAATAAGACAGTTGGTTGTAAGAAGTACTTGACTTCTGTAGTAATAATGGCAGGAAAAACAAATATATGATGAGGTTTTCCACTTCTGGTTATAATTAGAGGCGTCTGACTGCGTGTTAACACATATTTTGTGTCAAGAAAATATGGGATGGAGTGTTGATTGCTCAATGCAATCACCACCGGTCATTCATGGTGGTGATGGTGGTTGGAGTCATGAATTTGGATGTGGAAGTTATTCAATAACATCGGAAGCCAAGGGCCATGAACTAGGCTAGGACCTTTTCTCCTTTTTTTGTCTAGTCTGATCCAAGAAAGCAACAAACATTAACATCTAGGGCAACTCTCAAGAACTTAAAACCTCCTACAAATATATTGTGCGTGGACAAGGGATGATGTGGAACGTGTACAACAAGCAATGATCAAGGCGCTGCTGCAGCATATGGCAAGACCAATTAGGTTACAAGGCATGCTCTTAAAGGTGTCGTGCAAAATAACATCTCCGGAGCTCCCTGATTACTGCCTTGAAACACTTGAAAGGGAAATTGGCTGCTTGTGGCATGGTGGTTCAGGCACAATGCAATCATAATTCCTCTGATATTGAATTCAGGTAGTTGATCGAAACACTAAAATGTTCTAGTAATCTTTCACTCAAAATTTGCTAAATGCATTTTCAATTTTCATCTCTCTAATGTATGAACCACTAAGTTTCAAACACTACGGAAATGGATTTGACTCAAATCAACCTTCTAAAAAACTGTTATAGGATGTAAATAGCACATAATTAGGAAATAATGTAGAGCCTAATTATGGATATTCTAATTAATCTATTTTCTTATATAGGATCCTAATTGTAAGGATCCTAAGTAGTCTATTTTCTTATATAGAGTTCCTATCTTGTATATAAAGGATAGATTGATGAAAGTAAGAGTAAGAGAAAATATTTGTTTTCTTCTTCTATGTTTTCATGGTATACTTGACCTAATACTATAAAATTTGATATAACACGCATTTATGCTTTGTTGTGTTAATCTCTCCCTAGGTGTGGCTGCTGGGATCTAGAATAGATTCTCGTGTTTTCAACAACAATTTTATTTGTTGAGATTTACAGATAAAATTTTGCGAGTTACGACTGATAAAAAGGGAATAGTAATATCTGATGTAGTTCCTGTGATGTCGAAAATCATTGAACACGAGCTTAGTGGTTCCAATTATTTGGATTGGAGTAAGACCGTTCGTATTTATTTGCAAAGGAGTATTGATAAGGATAATCATGACTGATAATCCACCTAAAAATGATTCAAGATAGACGTGGTTGAGGGAGTATTGATAAGGACACTTCGTTACTTTTGTTGATGATTACTCTCGTGTGACTTGGCTATGCTTAATAAAAGGTCTTTCTGAGTTGTTTTCTCATTAATGTGCCTTCTGTGCTGAGATCAAAATTCAATTTAATGTTCTTATCCATACATTGCGCACTAATGTTAAAGAATATTTGTCAGCACTTTTCAAACTTACATGATTCACTAAAACATCCTTCATCAAACCTCATGTGTTGATACTCGTCAAAATAGAGTAGGAGAACGGAAGAAGAAACATCTTGAAACAACAAAAGCCCTATTATTTCACATGAATATTCCGAAAACTTTCTACACTGATGCAGTTTCAACAGGATGTTTTCTAATTAATCACATGCATTCCTCTATTCTTCATGATGAGACCCCTTACCGTATCCTTTTTCCAACCAAATCATTGTTTCCTATTGCACCTAAGTTATTTCATAACACTTGCTTTGTCCGGGATGTTCATCCGCATGTCACCAAGTTAGATCCTAAGTCTTTGAAGTGTATTTTCCTTGGTTATTCTCGTCTTTCAAAAAGGATATTGATGTTATTGTCCTACTCTTAATAAATATCTTGTCTCAGCTGATGTTACTTTCCTGGAAGCTACACCATATTTTCAATCTTCCATTATAGCTCGTTAAAGGGAGGATGATGACTTGTTAGTATATACTATCACATCCTCTGAATCTGTCTCGGAACAGGATCCTGCTAAGCCTTTCTAATACACCGAGAAGATCCTTAGGGGTCCGTAGAAAATATCCCAAGTTTTTAGCTTGTAATTGCATTGTTCTTATCTAATTTATAGTTTTGAATTTGTCTATTTGCTTGGTCATAGTCATACGTGGTTAGCCACCTCCAGAATAATAGTTAGTTATTCAATTGATGTAAAGAAACTCTAAGAAACTCTATTTAAAGAGTTTATTTGGAGTAGAAAAAGGACGTCAAGATTTTTATCCAAACTTGTGGTTGTCTTTCACCTAAAGAAAGTCAAGAGTTTTATGTGTTTTTCATTGTGATCTGACATAGACCTATCATTGGTATCAGAGCCACAATGACAACCAACAAAGAGCGTATTGAAATGTTAGAGCAAGGAGTGGGAGACTTAGAAGATGAGGTGCAACGACTTGGACTTGGAATGAACAATCCTATGCAACGGCTAGAGGAGTCTTTGAAAGCTTTAGTCAATGTCGTTCTCTCTTCAAAGGCAACTAAGCCCTTGTATTTGGTGAAATAGGGACACAAATCTCAATACCAACATGACGAAACAGAAAGTTCTCATTTGAACATACCCCCTGTTACGAGCTAAAACCAAGTTTTCGCGATTAGAAGGGGATGATCCCATGGGGTGGTTCAATAGAGTATCACAGTTCTTTGAATTTTATAGGACTCCAGAAGATCAAAATGTGTGTTTGGCATCTTTCCACATGGATTGTGAAGCAAACCATTGGTGGCAATGGTTGCATCGGACATACAAGGAAGAAAATCAAAACATGACTTGAACTACATTTACAGATGAGTTGTGGGCACGGTTTGATCCAGCAGATGGAGAAGACTTTGGCGAGGCTCTCTCATATATACAACAATGTGGTTCTCTTTGAGCTTATCAAAGAGAATTCAAGAAATTAGGCAATCAAGTACATATGTGGACTTAAAAAGGCTCTCGTTGAAACATTCATAAGCGGATTGAAACCGGAGATAGCCGATGGGAACGTATGTTCAAGCCAAAGCCAAAAACATTAAAGGAGGCCAATGGTTTAGCTAGGACCACAAATGAACAACTTACACGACAAATGAGGTTTGCTCCCCCAATCCCACAAAATCATGCTCAAGCAATCACTACTCCAAACAATCAAAGAACATTGATAGCTCTTAAATGTTTAGGCTAGGAAGAGATGTAGAAACGGCGAGCTTTGGGGCTATGTTTTAGGTTGGGAAGAGATGCAGAAAGGACGAGCTCAGGGGCTATGTTTCAGCTGCAATGAACGATTCACACCAGGCCATAAATGTCAAGTGCCTTGATTGTTTCTCATTGAAGGCCACAACGATATTCAGGATAAAGACGAGGCAGAAATAGAAGGTAACAAAGAAGATGAACTTGAAGTTTCTATACATGCCTTGATATTATGGCCATCTCCACGCGCAATGCGAGTAGCTGCCACCATCAAAGTCCAACCAATAATGGTGTTAATCAATAGTGGATCTACACAATTTTCTGAGTGACTAGAACATTGGTTTCTCCATCAAAACATGCACCTAACCATTTCCGAATGAAGATGGAACTGGAGAACTGGATAGTGGATTGCATGTGTGGGGATAAGGATGATGATAGGGAGAAAATGTTTGCTTGTGATACCTGTGGTGTTTGGCAGTATACTAGGTGTTGTGGAATTTTGACAATTCTGATAAAATTCTTGAAAACAATTGTGCATGAGATGTGTCACCCACACTAATAAAACTAAGAAGGGCACAAAGTGCATGGAGAAAGAAGCATCTAAAATAACTTCACTATCCAAAAAATCTACATGCAGCCGTGGGGGTGGGGGTGGGGATGGGGCTGAAACTGATGGTGTCAATGTAGGACCTAGACTATGACATTTAGTGTACCCTTGTGTGTATATGTTTCTTGTACATCTGGTGTCTTGAGTATCGTTTTCTTTTTCTCTGTTCACAAAATTAGCTCCCCAATCTTTTGTATTCTCTTATGCAAAGATTATTCAAGAAAAGGAGAGAAAAGATTATCATGTTCCAAGAAGTTTTTCTGCTTTTACAGACTTGTTATTTGATGTGATCTATGCATTGTTTTAAAAATAATCACATTACTTTAGGAACATGAATTTATCAAAATAAAAAAGAAATATCAAACATAAAAAAATTTGTAAAAGCATCTGGAAATTTAGGATGTTGAAAGCACATTAATTTTTAACTGGAAAAGATTTCACTTTATGTACCTCTTCCTTCTCCTCTGGGATGATTTGTGATTGTCCCTCAAGTTGCAATAAAATGTCATCTCTCCCTTTAGGAACAGGAAGGGATGGTTTTGTTCTGGTTGCAGAGGGATGCCTAACAGCCCTGCAGAGGCTAGAGAACTTTGTAACCACATCTTTGTACAGACTCAGCAATCTTTCCACATCTTCAACAGTCAATTCACCAGGCTCAGCTTCCATATATGGATAATTTGATCTGCCTGATGCAATAAAAGATAATTAAATCAAATCAGATTGAAGGCTGCATTAGCCCCTTAACCCCAAATAAACAAGACTTCATTGCAAGAAAATATGAAAATAGTTAGTATAGAATTACAAGTCAAAATCAATGCATTAACTGGTTGGCCATCAGGAAATAGTGTGATAGACTAAAAAAACTACACATGAAAGCAATAATTTGGCAGTTTTCAATCTTACCGTCTATATTTTTTTTCATGCCATGCATTCTTGTAGAAGAAATAGGATCCATCTGTGCCTGTAAAGCTTCTACTTGTGATACCTCGCTGTCCAACTTAGCTGCTTGCATGCTCTCTTCAAATTCAATTTCATCCATAGAAAGGGATTTGGCATTTAACTGGACAATAAAGGACTTGGCTGATACAAGATTCGTGAAATAATAAGATGATTCAGACACCAATTTTTCTTGCCTCCTGTACAATTGGATGTATTTGAGGTTTGAATGCAACTGAGGAGGATTGGCCTGTTGAAAGAACTAATTAGTCCTATAACCTGCAAAATAATGCAAGTAGAAATAACCTAAAAGTAGTTTTTGTACTGAGTTTATGTTTTTTGTTCAATAATCGGAATTTAAGCTTTATGCACTTCTCTTTGCATTTCCCTATCTTAATAGTACAGAAAAGATAAAGTTAAAGAATTTACGAGATGTCATTGTGCTTGTGATCTGAGGTTTTGCTCAACGATTCAATAACACATCCCTCAATTCTTTGCTCAAAAGAGAAGCATAACTAATATGTAAAGACGATTATGAATCAGAAATTATTCATGGATTTGTGTTAAAGTCACAGATGTCAGCTTCTATGTGAATCATTTTTATTATCATTAGACATTAGTATACATGTGTTTACATCATAAAAATATAAACTACAAACTATAACTAAATTCTGCAAAATCATAATTTCATAATATTTTTATCCACCAGCGGTTTGAGGCTTGTACATTCATTTCAAAATTTTGAAACTAATTAAAAAACATTTGGAAGAAATATCCACATGACAACAGGGGATGGTTCAAATGAAAATTGTTATTTTTAATTTTTGTTATTTTTATTTTTTCTTAAGAAAGTGGCAACATGCTCAAATTGAAAATAGCTGAATTGTCTTCAGATTTTATTCAGAGGCTTAAAGCTCCACGCATAAAATTTAACAAGAAATTTCCTTAACTTCATTTTTCTTTGTTTTTTTCCAGTATATAATAGCTATTTCTCTATGTTCCTTGTATAGATCTACCATGGCTTATATGAATGATGATAAAAAAGTTATTTGTGTTACTCGCATAGATATACCATGGCTTATATGAATGATGATAAAAAAGTTATTTGTGTTCCTCGCATAGATATACCATGGCCTATCTCAATACATAATGATGAATTTTAAAACAATAAAGTTAATTTAAAAAGCTTTTATATTTTTGAAAAAATATTTATCAAGACCACATAGAAAGACCAGATTAAGCAAAGCTTAACACAAAGTGCATTGTCAAGTATGCTACTTATCGTGCATCACCGTAGGTTAGAAAAGATGCCAAACCATTCATCTTATGTGAAATCATAAGTTATTACTATGGCCATGTTCTCTGGTATAGAAGCATATGCAAATGTCGAAAGATAGTAAAACCATGGAAAAAAAAAGAATGTTATCAGCAATAAGCATGATATGATTTAGACATCCAATTTTCTATTGATGCACAAACTACAAAAACAATAGTCCAAATTAGGCAAACAGTGGTAGGAAGAGTTGCGTATTACCAAGGAGATCTTGCCTTGATTGTGACATATATAAGAACAGGAAGAAAGTCATCAGCCCCTCCTGGTACATGATTTTCTGATATTGATGCATTGAGCAGCAAATTGTTGATGATCCTGCAGCAACTCATAATACAGTGAAGCTTCTCACGAGGAGCCCTGAAAGCATTAATCTTCTGCAATTCCTTTTCTGCAAGCTGGGGAAAGAAGGAATAAAATTGTAATGATTTATGAGGAGTATTCATCACCATTGATGGAATAAGGGGGAAAAGGATAGGGGGTCAACATTACAGTTACAAAACAATACATTTATTAAGAAATCAACCATGGACTTTGCACTCATGCTAATTAACAATTTTGAAACTTCCAAGATGATGATGATACTGTTGAAATCAAGCTCAAAGTTAGGGATTTACAAAGATATTCTTAGTAAAGATTAATAAGAAGAATCTAGCATTATATGCTAGAATAAGCTTTCCTAGTTTAGGAAAGATTCTAATTCTTTCATGGTTAATTATTTCTTGTTTATAAGTTACCTTGTGTATATATAGAAGGATGTACTATGCATAAGCTAAGTTGAATAAAACCTCCTTTCTCTCAAAATCTTGAATGGTATCAGAGCTAAGTTCTGAAACCTAATAAGCTCATATAGCGACTGGTGAGAGGCAGAGCTCAACCTCTAAGGTCACCTCCAATGTTGGAAAACCACCAACCACCATCAACCTTGGAGGAACTAAAAGTTCTTCCATTCTCATCACATGTCACAAACTCATTGGGTGTAATTACCTTCAATGGTCCTCATCAATAATGATGCTCATCAATGGGGCAAAAATGATTATCTCACAGAAGTCATGATGCTAGAGAAGAATGATCCCCATTTTCGAACATGGAAAACATAAAATCATATGGTAATGTCATGGTTAATCAACTCAATGACAAACAAAATAGAAGAATCCTTCCTCCTCTATGGAACAACAAAGGAGATTTGAGATGCAGTTAGGAAAACATCCTCAAATTCTGATAACACCTTGGAATTATTTGAGGTTAAAGCTGCAATGCATGATCTTCGCCAAGGGGATCTCACTATCACTCAATACTTGAACACTTTGTCTTGACACTGGCAGCATCTTGATATGTTTGAAAGTTATACATGGAGATGCCCTGGAGACACAACTCTATACAAAAGAATTCTAGAGCAGAAAAGAACCTTTAAATTTCTACTAGGACTCAAAAAAAAAACTAGATAAAGTTAGAGGAAGAGTAACACTATACCAATAGACCCCTTCACTAAAGAACAACTTGCGATTTGATTTTTCCTTTATAGTAGATAATTAGGGCTGTAAATACTCACCTTGTATAGCATTCACTATCATCTATATGATGAAAGCAAATCCAATGGAAAAGGTCATTCAGACCAATTTGTCAATTCTTAGTAAAGATTAGTAAGAAGAATCTAGTATTATATGCTAGAATAAGCTTTCCTAGTTAAGAAAAGATTCTAATTCTTTTCTAGTTAATTATTTCCTGTTTATAGGCTGTTGTCTTGTATAGAAGGATGTACTATGCCTAAGCTAAGTTGAATAAATCAACCTCTTTTCTCTCAAAATCTCGCAGGAACTAAAGCAAGCAGTTTTGCATCGATATAAATGCAATAACATTTCCCAAGTGTCAAAATAGGCTAGTACACATACCAGCCATGAAGCTTCATTCTGAAGAAATGGAGGAATATCCAAATGTTCAGGCCGTAAAAAGGATTGCAACAAGTGTATCTTCTCAGAGATCTCTTGGTCAATCCTCACATCCTCAGGAGAAATAGCAAATGTTCGGGAGAACAATTTTGTCATGATGTATTTCTCTAGTCCCTGTGTTATATGAAAGAAATGACAAAGAAGCGAAAAAAGTTGAGCGCAATTTGAAATCAAAATAAAACAATATGTTACTCCAAGATTGACAGAAGACACAAACGCTAAAAATAAAATAATTATGGACACCATTCCAATACTTAGGAAACCCATACATTCTAATGACAGGAATCAGTCACTCTAAGCCATATATCACATAACATATGTGTAGGAATTCTAAGAAAAATAATCCAATAACTACCTCCATTGAGCAATCAAATTCATCATCAGTGGCACCTGCCCACAGTGGATGTTCCATGATAGCTGCTTCCATTGTTGAGAAAAACTCTTGTACCCTTTCGCTATCATTTTCAGGGTTGGCAGACGAAAATTGGAACGATACAATGAAGCTGAAACATATTTAATTTTCTTCATTAAAACTTACAACATCTCGAGCACTTGCAAACAACAACTTCCTTACAGAAAAATATTAACTGCACACAACTTCTTTTTTTAAAAAAAAATTGAAAAATCTTTCAAGATTCGCAGCAACCAAATACAGCACTAGATATGGAAAAACAGAAAAGATTTTTTTAATTAACAAAACAAATACTGAATTCACCATAAATTGCTAGATAATTCTTCCCTACAGGTAATAATAGAACACAGCCAAAATTCAATTCGGTTAAAATACAAAAACCAACCAACAATGACTAATTAATAATCAATTTCTATTCTAATAAAAATGCTTTTTGCAAATTTTATTTTTCAACGATAAAATTCACATATCAGCAATCAATAAGCAATAATAAACACTAGCAATTTAATTCAAATAAACATGAGAAAAGAATTTTTTTTTTTACCTTTTGATGGATTTGACTAGATTGAGAGAAGCAGGATTTCGCATTTTATCAAGAAAATCATAAAACATAATTGACGATGACGATGAGTGACTCGCTGCTGTATCCATCGGATCAATTTTCAATCACTTCCGCTCCTTTAAGAAACAAAGGCGATGATCATAGCTCATCCGCGATCTTTCCTCTTCTTCTTCTCCTCTCAAAAATAGGAAGACTTTTCTTTTTTATATTTTTTTTCCTCTAAAACGAATTTTTTCTTGCAGAGGTGAAGCGTGAAAGAGACAAAAGTTAACAGGGAGTAAAAGGGAGCGTGGGTTTATATGGGAACCCATAGCAATTATCTAACTACTAATCCGCGAGAGAGAGCTGCTGAGAGCAGAAGTAAGGTAGGCCGAGGTCGGAAACAAAAAGAAGAGAAGACTGTTAGGTTTCATCACGTGATTTGATTTGGTTTTATTGTTAAGGTAGCCGTTGAGAGCAGTAGGAAGTCTACCCGGTTTAAATTTCTGGCTAATCCGGTCAATTCAAATTTTATTTTGTTATTAAAAAAAAAAAAACAAAATTACTCGAATCCTAGTGAGTTATTCCCCTTGACATGAAATCTTTTTATAAATCCATTTGATAATTGATTGTCATGAAACTAAATAAATCTTTAACATATATATTAACACGTTTAATCTTGATGGGATTTTAATCCTCGATCGTTTAATTTTTAAAAGTTAAGGTGAGCACATTTCGTGTCTATTTAGAAGTGTAATTGAGGTTATTTTTAAAGTGTTTTTTCATTTTGAAATGTATCAAAATGATATATTTTTTTATTTTTTAAAAATTACTTTGACATCAACACATCAAAATATATAAAAAATAAATAAATTAATTTAAAATAAAAAATAAAAAACAAAATAATATTATTTTGTGTTAAATTTTTTTTCCAACATGATCATATTTTAATTAAGTAAAGCATCACTTCCCATATTTCTCTAAATAAAATAAATTTGGCACTTCATTTCAAAATGTTTTTGAAAAAAAATATTTTTTTTCAAAATAAAATAAGAATAACACATTACAAGCACAATAAACGGCGTGGGGTTTTGCCCTGTAGCTCCCCTCACAATCCACTATTGCTTGCTACAGTGCACGCCCGGAAATGGCCCTCGGGCGCGCGGAGAGGAGGGGCTGGCAGGCGGGGACAAAATCGGTTTTTCCTTTTCAATTTTCTATTTTTTTTAAAAAATATTCAGTTGTGAACAGTGTATTGACGATTTCATCCCCGGTAATAGGACAAAATAAGGCATCCGGCTGAGGGGCACCAGCGTAATTGCGCGCGGCCGGACCGGCCCGGTCCGGTCCGGTCCGCCGCAACTTTCGAATTTTTAATTATTTTCTGAAATGGCTAAAGACGGTTTTAGCCCCTAATAAGACAAAAACACTTCATTCGGTCAAGGGACAGGACGGTAATTGTCCCTATTTTTACAATTAAATAATCGGGTCTGGAAGGGCGTCCGCCGCACGCGCCAGGCGGTTTTCCGCCTCACGCCCTGTTGAGGCGGCGCGTGCGGTCTTATCCGGTGGTCGGAAATGATCTTCCGAAGGACAGAACGATGCGCCGCCGCGTGTTCTTCCTCCCGCGGTGGTGCGTGTCACCACCACATGTCCGTGGACGCGGCGGAGGCCGGTTGAAGCCGCCGGCCACGTTTCTCTCTCTCCGGAATGTCAAAGTTTCACTTCAGTCCTTCTACTTTTAATTTCCGGGTTGACTGTATATAACTCAATCAATTCGGTACACAAGTTCCGATTTTTTCAATTGTGTCCTCTGATTTCAATTGACAATTAATGTAAGTTGCATTTCAGCCCTTTCACTTTGAATTTTTTAATTTAAGCCCTTGATATTTTATTTTCATTTCAGCCCTTACACTTTTTTCTTTTTAATCCCAACTTTTGTCCATGTATATATAAGTGTATTTAACACAATAATAATAATAATTATAATAATAATAATAATAATAATGTATTTAACACAATAATAATAATAATAATAATAATAATGTATTTAACACAATAATAATAATAATAATAATAATAATAATAATAATAATCATGATTTAATTATTTTTCATTCTTACTCTTTTGTTATGTTAAGACACCGATGTTGCTATTGCTAGAATATTTTAAATGAATATTGCTTCCTTTTCCCTGTTGTTTTTTTTTTTTATTTTCTCTTTCTATTAATTGATTTTAATAATTTTATTATCTGCACAATAATGATTTCAGTAAGTTTTTTTTTCTTATTTAAATATGTTGCTCTTTTTTTTCTAATGTTGGTTCACGCTCTTTTGTGATCGTTTATAACGCAACACCTATATTCTAAAAGATGTAATCTATGCTTACGTGACAAACTCAACTCAAAATTTAAAACATTTTATCTTTTAATCTATAATTTTTATTTACTTATATCATATAAATTGATCGTTGTAGATTTAATTGTGTTAAATTATATACAAAAAAATATCCGCGGCAACGCGCGGGCAATTAGCTAGTATCTTAATTAAACTACGTCGTGTTTCTATATATAAAAACTATACGAAGCTTTCATCTTTGTTTTTTTAATTTTTAATTATATTGTTTTAAAAAGTTGTTTTCATTAAGAACGTTTCTATTTATAAAAAAAATCATTTTATTTCTTAAAATAATCTAAAAACATAAGTTAAATATATTTGTTTGTTTTTGTGTTTCAAAAAGTGTTTTTATTTTTTTTTTCAAATTAATTTTTATATTGTTCTGAATAATTTTAAAAAATAAAAAAATATATTATTTGAAATAACAATAATCTTTCAACTTTTGTGACACGGTAAATACTGACAAGAATATTTTCTTGGTATACAATAAAAGAATTGTGGCGAGAAAAGAAGGAATAAAAAACGCAAACAATATGACGACGTGTAATTTTTACAAACAACGTTACCAACAAAATTAACTCGACAATAAAGTACTTCTATAAATATGCTGATAGAAAACTTTCATCGGTGATAGCGTATTAATTATAGACGATATTACCGACATAATTAGGGTATTCCAATTGGATTCAAATAAGTACATGATATTTTTAAAAGATGTAAAGTTGAAAATTAATTAATTTATTTTAAATAATTCATGAGACCATATATAATACAATAGTAATAAAAAAAAATATTATGAATCACAATTCATGTACATAATATAAAGGATAAACTTGAAGTTGAAAAATAAATAACCACGAGTAGTAATAGTGTTTTGTGTGTGTCCCACTCTTTATTTTTTTTTTTATAATATAATATAATTTGAGATGTATGTATGACCATCACTTATGACAAATGTTAGAGAATAATATAAATTATATTATGAGACGTCACCTACAAGCTTAAATTTTTAGATGAGATGGTTCCTTAACAACAAGGAATGCCAATTTTTCATGGTCATCATGTATTTTCATGGAAGACTTCTTGTGGTTACAAAATAAAATATTTCTTCGTACTCAATGTAGTTTTCTAAATCACAAAGTCGAGATTTCTTGAATAACATTAATATAAATTAAGCTATAGTTGTTATCCAAATAATTGATGATGGCTTGCTAGAATTTTGATATGAATTCAAGCAACCATGTTAAAGCTCCTTCTGGTTGAACAAGTCTAACAATGCAAGCGCCTGCAGTAGAACCATTAAAGAAAGTTTAACACACCACAAAATCTTCTTGATTACTGAGTTGATGATTACAAAAGAATCATCTTATCTAAAAATTTAAGTTGTTAGGTGAGGTTTTAAAATATAATTTATATTATTTTTTATTATATCATCTCAAGTGAAAACTTTTGAGCTTAAAACTTGCACAGGTCCATATTATCTTGTGCTTGATTTTTATCAAATAAAATAGGATGGTGGGATTCGAACTCGTGAATCAACAAGACGCTGATACCATGTTAAGTAATCATCTCATCTAAAAAATTAAACTACTACGTGAGTTTCAAAAATATAATTTATATTATTAAAAATATAATTTATATTATTATGTAAAAATAATCACTCACTCTAACCCATTAAGTGGAAATACCTCTGGCACAGAGAGCTGTAACCGGAACTTGGGGCCATCATAGTGGTATAAAATTGGTCTGAAAGCATCTTCTTCCAATGGTTTGCATTTCTTCTTGAACCCAATTCTAACCTGAAATTAATAAATCTGCTGTCATCACTTGAATATAACCTCACAGTGTAGATTAGTAAGGGCCTGTTTGGGAGGGCGGTTGCGGTAGTTTTTCAAAGTGCTTTTCGTGCTGAAATACATCAAAATGATATTTTTTTATTTTTTGAAAATTATTTTTGACATCAGCACATTAAAATGATCTAAATACACCAAAACATATTCGTTTAAAATGAAAAAAAAAAAAAGAATTTCTGCAAATGCCCCGTGCCAAACAGCCTCTAAATCTGCCATCTCACCGTAACTCCTGCAATTTTACCTGAGCTGGAAATCTCGACTCCCCTTTACACTTCTTGTCTTCCCAAGCAGTAGGTTCTATGTTTGACCCGCCAAAACTCACAGCCTTTATAATTTACGAGATCCGTACACATGCACCAGAAGAGAGAGAGAAAAAAAGAGAGAGAGAAGACATTGCTGGTGTAAGATCTTTTGCAAGACTGTATGGGTGAAAGATTTGTCATCGTGCTAGGCAAACCTGGAATACTCCATGTAGCTGGTGGCACGTGTAGTTATAGAGGAAAAGGGGTAAGCCTGGTGTTATAGCCCTAACAGAGTCCCTGTACTTGTGTGGAAGCCCTGCAAAAATGTGACATTCATTTCTTCAGACCGTCCGTCTAGCCATAGCTTCAGAAACATGTTTGCAAAAGTTGCATAGGTAAACATTAATGGAGATATCATATCATGCCATATATAATCAACTATAAAGTAAATATAATTGGTTATTGGGTTGTGTCTGATAGGCTCATGAGGGATGAGTTTGATTTATATATCTAAACAAGTTATTAAAAAGTAATTATTAAGATAACCGTTTCTTTATTTATAGGGACATAAGCTGTTTTTAAAAAAAATGTTTTCATAATTAAAAGAACATAGTTCTTTCTCTTTCTTTCCATCTCAATTCTCTGTATTAACTTGACAAGATCTACAAAGATATTTATACTGTGAAATATCATTTTAATTCTAGCAATTGAAATGACACTGAAGTAATTGATTCAGAAATAAAAAAACAAAACCTCACAAATAAAATTTTTATTTCTTCAAATCTACAAATACCATAGAAGGAGTTTTATTATTGGGTTGTGCCAGGTTCACCCATGAACAATAAGTCTGATTCATATATCTAGAGAAGTTACTAAAAAGTAACCGCTAAGGTAACGGTTTCTTTACTTATATAAATAAAGACATAACCCACTATGAAAAAATATGTTTTTATAATGGAAAGAACATAGTTCTTCTTTTTTTTTTCCATCTCAATTTTTGGTATTAACTTAAAAAGATCTATAAAGATATTCGTATGGTGAAATATCACTTTAATTCTAGTAATTGAAATGACAATAAAATAATTAATCTAGTAATAAAAAACAAAATCTCACAAATAATTTTTACTTTTCGAATCTACAAATGCCAATACCAAAGAAGGAGCTTTGTTAAACAGAAAGATTGCGAGAAATTTTACCAAACAGTTGGCGTCGAAGGTCTTCTTGCATTGTCTCATTGTTACACACGAAAATGTAGCCTCCCATGACTTCATTTCTTGGCAGCAGTTCAGCTGGGGGGAGTGTCTTGTAGCAGCACCACTTGAAATTACCAAGCTGTTCCTGGTAACTGAAGAGAGATTTCCTGTAGCAGCCATCTTCATTTCCACATCGATTTTCCTCCATCTTTCTCGGCTGGTTACTAAACACAAGCCTCGATGCAGCTGTTCCCCATCCTCGCAGCTCGTTCGCGGAAGCCATGGCATGCTGGGGCTGCCACAATGAACTTTTTCCAGCACTGGAATCATTCTTGATCAATGACATTTTGAGTTTGAAAATGATTTTCTGCGAACATTGAACACCTAGTTGAGGACTCTTGTGGGCTATATACACTTTGTTTTAATTCGTGATCTGCTTTCGGTTTTGTGGGATCTCTTTTCTTTTCACTTTTGTCTCTCTCCTTCACATTTGAATCAACTAGTCCGCCATCGCCTTCTATCTTATTAAAGTTGTTTAAATCACTACGAAGTGTAATGAGATTTTGAAATCCTTATTCTAGTTTTGCCCACAGAATTCAGTAAACAACTAGTTTTGTGGTTGTGTATCGCGGACTAATTTTTTCAAATTTAAAAAAAAAATATTAAAAATAAAAATAATTTTCTTAACTATGTTATTATTCAGTTTAATAGGTCCACATGTAATTTTGGTGACTAGTAAAAACATGATTTTATAGATCCAAATGCAATCTCAGTCTTTAGCAATTCAAAAGGTTTTTCTTGATACTTGATACTTAATTAAACTTTTTTTTTATTCTACTTTTTTTATTTTTAATAGGGAAAATATGGAGAAAAAAAAGAGAAAGATATTATAAAGCAAAATCAAAATAAAATTAAAGGGTTACTTTTTGTTCTAAAATCTAATAAAAAAAATGGATTCGATACAAATAAATAAAAAATAAATAAATAAACTAAAAGAAGTGATCAACATAGAAATGATTTTCCAATTTTAGTCCGTAGCAATTTCCATAGTGATTTGATTCAAAGAAAGTTTCTTTGACTGAAGTTATACAACACAGTTCTATTGAATTTAATAAAAAAAATTATATTTTTTTAATTATATAATAAAAACATATAGTCATCAAATTGAACCAGGTAACCTGAGTTACCATATCAAACCTATGAACCGGAGATGCACTCTAGTGGGATTAATTTTTTTTTCAAAACTATTTTTTTAATTATATGTTAACAAAAAGAGAAAACCGCAAAATTAAACACCAATCCAATACTCAGATGTTGAAAAAAATAATTAAATGTTAAACTCGTTAAATCTACGAACTAGGTCAACCAGTCAAACATGTGAACATGTCCATAGATTTCATAATAACATGACTTTTCTTTATAACTATTTTTCTTTTACAATATAAGACCAAAAAAAATAGATGTACAAAAGTCAAGTTCAATCAAAAAAAGAAAACAAAACACCCCATAAAACCTATTTTGTCTTTGTAATTTAGTTCCTCGACAACGAAAAAATTGAAAAAAACAAGATAAATATAGATTAAAATATTTAATACCTCAATATGGATATTTTACTTGGTTGCGTTTAATGATTTTATTTTTAAAAAATAAATTTGAAATAGAAATCAACATACATATAAGATTTATTGAATAAAAAAACATA
The DNA here is from genome assembly GCA_027405865.1 of Salix purpurea. Lineage (NCBI taxonomy): Eukaryota > Viridiplantae > Streptophyta > Magnoliopsida > Malpighiales > Salicaceae > Salix > Salix purpurea. The sequence goes on along the minus strand of JAOWLH010000016.1, from coordinate 2,948,767 downwards.
TTATGCAAGTATGCATATATTAAAAGTATTATAAGATATAAATATTTTTCTTTACAAAACTAAATTATATATATATATATATATATAGCTTACAAATAAATTATACTAATCTCTTCAAAAATTAAAAAAATATACAATATAATAAAAAAAAACAATAATCACTATTTAAAAAAGGATAAATAAGCTATAATGTAGAATTGGATTTATTTCAAAACAAAAATTATGAATGCTACACATATTCAAACTACTAGAAAAACTATAGTATAGAATGATAAGATCACACAAAGTTGAATCCTCAACAAAGAAAATGTCAAAAAATAACAACAAGAAAAAAAAACAATCACACAGAAAGATCTAAACAAAAAAATGGTAAAAAATAATTAATTATAGGGAAAAAAAATTTCAATTGAGGGTTAGATGAAAAAAATAAAATAGTAAAAACTTTGGTTGAAAGATGAAAAAAAAAAAAACTTCAACAAAATGGCCAAACAACAAATGAAAAATAAAAAATAAAACATATGAGAAATTATAATTTAAAGACTAAATTGAAAATTAAAAATTATATATAAAAAAAGAACATAATAAGAAATTAAAAGAATAAGTACTGAAATCAAAACACAAAACATTTTATAAATTATAATTCAGAAATTAAATTAAAAAATAAACATCTATAAAATCAAAAGAATAAAATAAGAAATGAAAAGAATTAGAACTAAAAGTAAAAGTATAAAAGGAATAAGAGCAAAATTTAAAAATTAAAAGAATGAGGATTGAGAAAAAAAAACATATGATAAATTGTGATTGAAAAAAAACATATGATAAACATATGATCTAAACTGAAAAAAACTTCTATAAAAGGAATGATAACGAAATAAGAAATTCAAAAAAGAACTAAAATTAAAAAAACAATAAGGACAATGGGTACTTTACTTGTTAGATTAGAGAAAAAAAGGGGAAAAAAAAAAGAAACAATCATCGTGGATATTCAACCACCATACATCTATATGTGGCATACCATGTAGAATAGGACACAATAATCCATCTAGGGAAATAATAGATGGCTAGATTTGACCATAGGTAGTGTAGCATATGCCACCTTAGTGACACAAACTCCACCCATTTGCTAACTTGTGTAGAACAAGTGCGAACACTTCCCAATTAAAAATTAAAAAGAACCTAAACTCTCCCCATAAACATGTTGATTATACAAATCCCCATGTGAAATACAAAAATACTCCTAAAACAATTTTTTTTTAATTTTTTCTAAGAATAAAAACATGTTTTCACTTTACATGGATAATAAAAAAAACTTGAAACTCGCTTTTTTTTATCTTAGCCCAACACTTTTTTTTTTTTTATCTTAGGGGAAAAGATAATGAATTTAAAACTGTTATTTTTACTTTTAAGAAGCTTGTAAAAGGTGAAGAAAGTCATTGATTAATAATTCTTAATTTTGTTAATTTTCGGGATAAAAGAATATTTTTAGTGGTTTAAAAAATGAAAATGAAGCATACACCATAAAATAATGTTTTAATGACTAATCGACCATTAGAAAAGATTTAAAAAAACCCTAATCTCAAGACTCAAGTTTTCCCCACTCAAAGGTAAAAAAGTAATTTCATTGTAGCAATACATAATAAAATGTGTATAGTCCTACAATAAAACTCCCATGCATTTTAGCTATATTTTTTTATATAAAAAAAAACGTTATTAAACCTGACTTAATAGGTCAATCTTGAAACCTCAAAACCTATTTTTTAAATTGAGTTAAGACTCTAGTTTCCAAAAATTTCACCCGAGAGTTAACCCAAATTAGATCGATTGATTTCATGGGTCTAAATGCAATTTTAGGAACTGGTAAAAACATCAATTTATTTTTGGAAAGGAAACAATGATAAAGATAAAGACAAATTGGATCAATCTTATTCACCCAACAATTCATATAACGGACTCCATTGAGTTTAATAATTTTTATAAACAATTTATTAAATTATATAATAAAAATATATGGTCTCCAAATTAAGCACTAACCTAAAAATAAAAAATTATTTGATATAGTAAAAATAACTCTATAAAAAGTAAACAAAAATAAATAATGGAATTTATTTCCAACCTTCTAATATTGAAGGATAAATCAAGAAAAAAGTAAACAAAAAAAATTAAAGAATAAAAATGCATATCTAGCTAGTGTGTGAACTCTTCAAACCCATAAATTACCCAAGCTAGGATTTCAAACCTATGAACCAGGTTATGAACTTTAATGAGATTATAATTTATTTATTTTAAAACTATTTTTTACTTAACAATATGATAACAAAACAAATAATCATAAATTCAAATACAAACTCAATACTACGATGTTGAAAAAAGTAATTAAAAATCAAAAAAAAGTTAATCTATCCAGATTTGCGAGTAAACTTAATCAACCAATCCTACAAACATGTCCAAGGATTTTATAAAGTTTAATAACATGACTTTCTCTATAACTATTTTTCTCTTACAATATGAGACAAAAACAATAGATGTAAAAAAAAGTCAAGTTCAATAATAAAAAAAAGAAAAAACACCCCATCCAACCTATTTTGTTTTTGTAATTTTGTTCCTCAACAAAGAAAAATTGGAAAAACTGAGATAGATGTAGATCAAAATATTTAATACTACAATATGGATGTTTTACTTGGTTGTGTTTAATGATTTTGTTTTTTATAATAATTTTGAAATAGAAATCAACACGCATATAAGATTTATTGAATAAAAAAAGAAAAAAAATATATTGTGCAAGTGTGCATATATTAAAAGTATTATAAGATATAAATATTTTCTCTTCATAAAACTCAACTTAATATATATATATATATATATATATATATATATATATATATATATATATATATATAATTTTGAAGCTTTATTTCACTTCTATGTGATTTTGTTTTGTTATTTTTTGTTATTTATCCTTTTTTTTAAATAGTGATTGTATATATATATATATATATAATATATATATAAAGTTCTAAATTAATAAAAACAAAAGAAGAAAATAATAAGGATAGCCTTACCCAAGCTAACATGGTAAATAATTTGGACATTAAAAGATGAGTTAATCCAGATTAACCTAACAAACTTGTGTTCTAGATCATGATTTTAGTATAATTCAATTAAAAAAATTGAAAAAAAACTACAAACCCATTTTAAAAAAATAAAAAATATCAAACAACGATATTAGTTAAGAAGATAAGATAAAAAAAAAAAAGATCAATCCTTGATCCAGTCCATAAGCACCATACATGACATAATCATGAGCCCAATCCCTAGGAAATAAAAAAATAAAAAAAATTGTGCAAGGCTATACATATTCAAACTATTAGAAAAAAACTACTGCAAAAAGATAAGATGAAACTAAGAAAAAAATCACACAAAAGTATTTAAAAAAATGAGGGTTAAGCAAAAACATTAATTAGAGGGCACATAAATATTCAATTGAGGGTTTAATTAGAGGAAACATAAATATTTTCAATTGAGGGTTAAATTCAATTTATAAATAGCGTTAACAAAATAGAAAAAAAAAGAATGATGGTTAAATTGGAAAAAAATAAAACAATAATTTTTTTTTATTAAATGATGAAATTGAAAACTAAAAATCTTGCCGAACAACAAAATATCAAAAACACCCCATCATTTCTCTTTGCTAAGATAAAAAGCTATATGAACCCAGTACTTGAGAGTGGTTCCATCTCCAGTGTGGTCTCACGTATGATCCGATTCCCAAAGCAGACAGTTTTGCAGCTGTTTTACTCTTGCAGTACGTAGCTTGATTGTATTATTTCTTGCGGAAGTTATCGACAATCTTCTTGATCCTGCAGTTAACAAACATAAGCTACCGCAACCTTTCTGAATGATTTTACCGTCCTCAAAATATTGGAGGTACGTAGTCCCAGCTATTCTCCCACATAACGATGCCGCACGATGCCTTGCTTCTCATGCATCGACTGCTCAACTCAAGAGATCAGATTTTCAAATTATCCAGTAGGTAGTTTAGCATTTAGGATTAAGAAAAATTATTATTTATGATTTCAAGTTTGAATTCTGTAGTTTATGGTCATTGAAAATTTATATGATCATCAACTTCAAGGATAGTAAAATTAATCGAGATATGCGCAAGCTGGCCCGGATAACTATTTTAATAAAAAAAGAGAAAGAGAGGGGGAAATTAGATGTTGATTAGATGCAACTAGCTGGCCACATAGCTTTGCAAGGAAAATATAAAACAAAACTTAGATCACTATGCTCTTAATTGCATGCATTAAACTGCTATTAGCTAGCTTAGTTCTTGCTAATTAATTTGCAACGGAAGAGTTCCAGAGAAAAAAGGGGACGTGGGGTTGACCTTTAAATTAACAATGGCTCTAGGCTTTCTTCTACCTAAACACTACGTTACCTTTAGGACTCGTCAAGATCACGAGTGTCCAGACAATATTAATGTGTGAGCACATCTTTTTCTGCCCAAGCTAGCTAGCTACTTGATTTGAGCTTCAATTACTGTTTTTAAGAATAATCTGTGTGAATATATCATATTAACCAGCTAGTGCAACGAGGAATTGTTTGCCATGCCATGCTATACATGAGGAGCTATATGTAAAAACTGATGACATAGGACTCAACGTTGTTAAAGAATCAACTCACTTAAAAACTTAAATTGTTAGGTGAAACTGCATAATATGATTTATATTATTTTTTAATATATCTCTTTAAGTGGAAATTCTTTGGACATGAAACTTATATAGGTGCATATTACATTGTGCTTGGTTTTTCATCAAATAGAATGAGGATGGTGAGATTCGAACTCGTGACTGTTGGGTTAACAAAACTATAATACCATGTCAAGGAACCAACTCACCTAAAAACTTAAACTATTAGATGAGACCCCATAATATAATTTATATTATTTTTCTAACAAACCTGATCATTTCTTCCATATATATATATCGTGGGAATGCGCAGAACTACTTTTGATTAACGATTCAAACCCTTATATTTCTTTAAATTTCCACCAAAATAAGAAAGATACATACATATGATCTGCTCGAAAATTAGGGTTTGAAAGCTTGTGAACATCTTGCCACGGTGTTGGTCCCCAGATCAAGGACAATAAATCCCAAAAAACAGAAGGAAAGCGTGCAATTCAATCAAGTAAATCAATCAGAAACCTCTTAAAGTCGTACCCGCATGTGCATGCCGATGCTATGGCGACTGCGCCTCCACCTGTTGTTGCTAATCGGGACTCTGTAAACTCAAAGCTCACTTAAGAATGATAACAATGGAGTATATAAAACTATTTATCCCTCAAAATTCCTGGCCGTCCAATCAAAACGCGAGCGTTCCAAGAAGGTCTAGTAGCTGTTTTCTCAATCCTTTGCTTTGATAACAATCAAATTTCCCATATTTTTATAATTTTATTATTTTCTCGGGATCATTTCTCGCTTTTATTAATTCTATTCAACTAGAAAACCAGGTAGCATGAAGCAGGCGAGTGAGAATCTGGTGGCATGCAGGAAGCGAGTGCCACTTGTGTGCTTAGCGCGTGGAATGTAATGCTAAACAATAGCTGTCTATGTGCTTTGTTCATTGATCTTGAGAAATATTGTATATTTTAATTAAATAGTTAATACAAAATCATTAAATGTTAAAATGATTATTCGAGACGATATGATATAAAATTAGTAATAAATAAATAATCATGGTGTCCTCTGCAAGTTTCTGTTTTCTGACTTTCTCTTGACAGGGTGTTATAATGTTATATAAGCTGTTCAAATTCATCAGGAGACTAATTCATTCAATAAATAATATATAATATATTATAGTAAATTTGTAATTATAAAAAAAATATGGCTTGCTTACTAATTAAGAATATGTGTATATTATAAAAGATTGAAACAATCTTATACATTAAATTATAGATAAGAGAATGAAACTAATTCCTAACGTACATCCAATGTATATATTAAAAATATAATCAAACAAAATCAATAAAAGATACTTAAGAATATAATCCAAGGTTGTCAATACCGTTTCGGTCGTCTTTCCGGTTTTTCTATTGGAACGGAACGTTTCGGTTTGGAAGCGTTTCGGCGTGCCGTTTCGGGATTGTACTGTTCATATATATGAAAAAAAATTAAAATATTAATTTAACAAGTATAATTTAAATTCAAGATAAATTAACTTTAAATTATACAATACCAACACAAAGTCAAACAAACATAATCTTAAAATTAGAAACATCTCTAAAATTCCAAAATATTATGATAGTAAAATGTTCTAAAATAAAAGAAATATTATGATTTTGAGCCAGAACAGTACCGAGACGTTCCAGCCGGAATTTAGCCGGAATTTCCGGAACAGACCGGAATTAAAACCGAGATGAAAATGACGCTCTTTCGTCTCGGTTTTTTTAATGGCACGGAACATTCCGAATGAAACAAAACAGAATTAACAAGCCTAATAGAATTCAACTGAGTTTTTTGGTGGTGGTGTCAAAGAACTTCATTGCTCATCACTTGATCGGTGCGAAAAAAAACTATCTTCAATAAGTCTCATATAATTCCAATGCCACCATCTTGTTTAGATAAACTCATAAACAAGATTTAACAATCTCAAAATTTGTACTCATTACCTATCTAAGTGGATTCTTAGGAAATCACGAATCAAACCAATTTCTTATTTTACTATGTTCAACTCCATGTATTACTCTATCCATAGAATACATTGAATGTACAGAAATGGCTATAATAGAGTTTTTTTTATTTGTATCGAACATAAGCTCATGATCATAAGAAAAAAATAGAGCTTAATATTGAAGATAATAAGTTGGAAATTTTATCCAAAATAATGCAGAAAAAAAGCCCGAAAGACTCTTTCTCAACCCTTTTTTATGTAGATTTCTTAGGATTTTTTTTTTAATAAAATCTCCCCTATTATCAATTTTGATTTGCCCTCATAAAACATGAATTAAATTGAACATTTTGACTTTAAATTAGAATTCTTTTGAGTTTAAAAAAAATGTTAATGTTTAGAGAAAACTCTTTTGGCAAAAAATAAACTAATCAGATTTTATCATACATTAACTAGATTGGATAAAAAAATGAGTTAAAAAAATAATTTTAAATATATATTGAAAATATGCTTAAGAAAAACCAATAAAAGATACTTATTGAAGTGTTTAACACATAACCAGTCTAAAATTTATTGTTGTTATCAATTGTCCTTAAAATTTTATTTCCTCTTACTTGGAGCAAAAGAACTAACTTCAATAGGCATTTTAGAAGTTCAACAACATCACCTTATTTAGATACACTTTTAAACAAGATCCAATGAACTCAAATGAATTCGCACTCAATAGCTCTCCACAAAAACCGAACCTAAACTTAAATAATGGGAATAATAAAAAGGAAAAAAAGAGTTTAAATTAAAGAGAATAAGATGGTAAATTGTTTAAAAAAAGAATTAAACATAAATATTTTGACTTTAAATCATATTTATCATGAGCTAAAAAAATTGTTAAGATTTTAAAAAAACTATGTAAGATATATTGAATGAAATAATTAATTCTTCATGAGCCGTAAGAATATAAACCCATAGGTTGGCAAAGAATAATTTTGTATCCCAAGAAGATATTTTACAATAAACTCAAACCTAGGCTAGGCTTAAACTCGAGCAGGTTGAGCCATACATGTATTGGTTTAAGTCAAAGTTCATTTTATTTAGGTGTTCTGATCTCTGGCTAGACGTTTGGGTGCTATTTGAGCCTATTTTTAACTTTTAACATTTCCACTAAATAAATCGCTATAAAAGATTAATTCTCTTCTATGTAAGATATAAGTTCTTAGAGGATTTTGAATTTCTTCAGAACATGTCAACTAAGGGTTATTTGAGACCAATTCTTTATTCACCCATGTTAAATAACTTGTGTTGAAAATTAAATTCAAACAAAACCTTAACCCGAAAAATAAATGGATCTTATTTTAATTTAACCTCACTAATCGTGTTTTAAATAAAAAAAGTTCAACAATATAAAGCTATTCTTGATGTGCTTTCATTGTAATTGTATGCTTGCATAATTAGCGCAAATATATAAAGTTCATCATTCATTTAGTAGTTTGTGTGAGCGTGATGTGATAACAAATGACTTGCGATTTGCACGGCAGATTTCGAGTTTAAATCAGGACGTGCATGCTTTATAAAAATGTGGAACAGCCGGACTTTTACTCGTTCACCTATACCACAAAATACTATTTTTAAAGGTGAGGTTTCCTTTCATTAAAAAAAATTTCGAAGTATAATATGTGTGAAGGAAAGATAGAGGAAGCCGTGCCTAGGAAAAGGAAGAGAAAAATCTATACTTGGCAGCGTAAGTTCCCATGGTTTTGTACCCGCAGACCTTTCCAACCATGGAAGATGACTGCATAATCAATATATGAAGCGGATTTATCAAGAGAGAGATCTAGGGATTTAAATAATAAGTGGCCCATTTTGCGAAGAAATGTTAAGGAAATTTACAAGTAATATTATTAAATTTGTATTTTCCCAAAAAAGAAACACCCTGACCTAATTAATTTGGCAATGTAAGGACGTAGTAAACCTCCATATAAAATTAAGGAAAGGTGTGGCCACGCTCCGCAAAAGCATGTGGAGATACGAAACCATCGTAGAGTAAAACCACAGCGAGAAAAAGAAAACTCGGTTATATATAAGCTATGGTCTAAATCCTCATGCTTGCCTTTCACGATATCTTTAGCCATGCCCGCCGGCGTAGTAACTGGCCGTCAACTTTTCTCACACCACCATTCAAGCAGCTCCCCGTTGACAATCATCGTCGTATTTAAGCACCATGGCCGAAGGAAATGAATGCTATTTACACATTTATACACCCAGACATTTAAAGAGTTAGTTAACAGTAACGATCGTTATTTTCTTCAGCTCGATCATCAGCCAAACAGTTGTACTAGTTGCATGGTGATGGCGACATCTACCGGTGGTGTGCCTCCCGGATTCCGGTTCCACCCGACTGATGAAGAACTGCTCCATTACTACCTGAAAAAGAAGGTTTCATTTCAGAAGTTTGATATGGAGGTCATTAGAGAGGTGGACTTGAATAAGATGGAGCCCTGGGAGTTACAAGGTAAACTATAATCCAAGTATATTGTGGTGTTCATAACTTGATCAGTTTATGTATTTCATTGGAATATATGAGGATTTTAATTTAAGCTCTCTTCAAGATTATATGTTTTTGTTGAAACAATTCCACCCTCTTCATCCTGATTTTTGTTTTTTTCATTTTAAACTCAAAATAATCTGATAATTACAATGTTTTCATGAAGATTTTAAGAGTAAAATTTCATCTTTTTTATTTTATTTTGCTTGACAGCTCTGTGCTTCAATGGGAATTACATGAGAAAAAACTTGGAATTACAAACAATAAGATCCACCATGTCAACCAATTAAAACATTGTTTTCTTTTCATCTAAAAAGTTGTAATAATAAGTAAACATTAGAGCCCGTTTGGTTGCTGAGAATAGTTCTTCATCTTGTATATTCATTTTTTTTTCTACTTTCTTTCCTTTTGTATAGAAAATTTGTTTATTTAGTAAATGTGCTAGACCATTTCTCACTTTGGAAATTGAAAAGTAGGTTCGAAAGCAAGTTTTTGTCAATTTCTAATTAGATAAAATTATTTAAGGACACAAAGAATAATAATATATACCATGTAAAACAATACACTGACCCAATTAATGTGATTATTTATATCAGCCATCTAATTTATTAGTATCCGTCATCTGCACGGGGATGTTGCGGCTACAAAATATTATTTATATATACATATATATGTGATTCGGTATGCCTTGTAGATTTGGTTATCTGACCCCAATCTATTCAGACATCAACCAGACGCAGTCATCCACAGCTGATAAGCCATTCAAATTGAGATTTCAAGAGCTGAAACAGCTCCAGAACGTTGACAGAAACATAATTATAGAATATGCTGGATTTTTACAGGGACATCTTCAACTGGTGTTTTTCTAAAATTGTATTTTACATCAAGCTCATGTGCGTATACCTAGGTTAAATGATTATATTATCTCTAATGATTTGATGATTTTACTATAGCTACTAGAAAATAATATAAATCATATTCTAGAGTTTCACCTATAAATTTAACCTTTTAGTTCAAATAGTTCTTTAATATGGTATTAGAGTTGTGTTGACCCAGCGATCACGAGTTTCCTATTCTATTTGATAAAAAATCAAGCACAAAGTAGTATGAATTTATGCAAGTTTCAAGCCTAAAGGGCTTTCACTTGAAGGTGTATGTTAAATAATAATATAAGTTATATTACAGCACTTTATTTATAAATTTAAATTTTTAGATAAAATAATTACCGTAATACATATGAATGTGTGTGCAGAGAAATGTAGAATTGGGTCAGCGCCGCAAAACGAGTGGTATTTGTTCTGTCACAAGGACAGGAAATACCCGACTGGGTCACGAACGAATAGAGCGACAAATGCAGGGTTTTGGAAGGCAACAGGGAGGGATAAGTGCATCAGGAACAGCTACAAGAAGATTGGTATGAGGAAAACACTTGTTTTCTATGGAGGAAGAGCTCCTCATGGCCAGAAGACTGACTGGATCATGCATGAGTATAGGCTTGAAGATGGTGATGATGATCCAGGAAACCTTGGTGTAAGTCTTTCTATCTGTTACAAGACCCGACGAGGGCTAGCTAGCTCTTGTTAATTTGTAAAAATATTCAATCTTTTTTTATTTTACTGGTATCTTTCAGGATTCTTTTTTAAAAAAAAAAATTAGTAAAAACAATTATTTCTACGAATAGTAATGTTTTTGTTTCTCATAGGAAACCAAAACGAATAGGAGTGTCATCGCTATTGTCATATCCATGCATGATCATCTTCTCTATGTTTAGGATAGATTCAAATTAGCAAATCTCCCGTGTTGAGAATCGTACTTATCATGTTTTTACCAAGATATATTTGTAAAATTTAGCCATAAAATTTGGCAAGTACAAGATGCTAGAGAATAATATAAATTATATTCTGGGACCTCATCTAAAAGTTTAAGATGGTTCCTTAACATAGTATCAGAGTCTTGTTCACCTAGTGGTCACCAGTCCAAATCTCACCACCCTCATGCTATTTAATAAAAATAAAACACAGGGTGTTATAGGCCTATCCAAGTTTCAAAAAATTTAGGTGAAAATGATTTCTAAATAAGATATATACATGAAGGATTTGGATTTGTACCTCTCGAGCCTCTTATAACGTCCTTCCAAGCAAGGATGGTTCAACTAGCTAGGCGTTGTTGATAAGGTATTTGTTTTGTATGCATGTGCAGGAAGACGGCTGGGTGGTATGCAGGGTGTTCAAAAAGAAGAATCTATTCAAGGTCAGCAGTGAAGGAGGAAGTACCAGCATGAACTCATCTGACCAGCAAGTCCACTCATCAAGCTCCAATCAATCTCGAACTTTCATGCACAGAGACAGCCAGTACCTACTCCGTCAACACCATAACCATGGAAATACTCAACAGCCCTACGAGGCTGAGCTCGAGCTTCACTATCCTCACATGGCAACACCCCATCAATACTCTCTCTTCCAATCCCAAACCCTAATCCCGACCAATAAGTCCTTAGGTTATGACTACTCGGGCCTCCACAAGGAATCATCGGCCATGGTCAAGCAGCTCATGTCAAACCCTAGGGATTGCGAGAGTGGCAGTGAAAGTCTGAGGTACCACGCTTGCGAGCCGGGATTAGAGGTGTGCACGTGTGAAGCACCTCAGCAAATGGTTGCCGGAAGAGAAGATCATCTGGGTTTGAATAAATGGGCTATGCTTGATAGGGTTGTCACTTCGCATTTAGGAAATGATCAAGATTCTTCTAAAGGGGTGAGGTTTGATGATGCAAGTAACGCGCCATCCACGCACCCGATTAATCAGCTCTCGTTACGTGAGGAGATGAATTTTTGGGGCTATGGAAAATAGTGGTGATTTGTTCTTAGCTCCTTCCACATCTCTTTTTGAATGACTTCTATGAACATGGACTGAAACCAGTCCGAAAAATGGCTTTCGTTTATATTTATTGTAATTGTAATTGTAATTGTAATTGATGATTGTGCGTGGGATATATAAAATATGTAGTTGGACTCAATTCAATTTGTCAGATTATAATGATCTCTGGTTAAATTTAAAACAGAAAAAAAAAATAATAATCATCAATTTCTTTTTCTTCCCTGAAAGCGAGACTCGACTCAAAGTGATTTTTTGAAAATAGGGTTGAAGTTGTTTTTTAAAATGATTTTTTATTTAGAAATGTATTAAAATGATAGTTTTTTTTATTTTATTTTAAAATAATTATATTAGCACATCAAAATAATTTAAAAACACCCAAAAATTTAATTTGAAGTGAAAAATAAAAATATATTTTTTAATTATTTTCAAAAACGCTTTTGAAATGTAATGTCAATCCCCCCAAAGGGTCTTTGGAAAACACTAATACCAAGTAAGATACAATTTATTTTAACAGTATTTGATATTATTAACACCAAAATTAAACATTTGCATGTTTTTTAAATAAAAAAGCAATAATTATTCACAACAAAACAAGAAGAGAAAGCTATAATCGATCATGATTGATTAAAAAAAAGAAATTGACCATAAAAATTTGAATGCGCAGATAGCTAGAACCTATAGTCCTATTCAAAGTGGAAATTCTTAACGGAATAGCTAATCAAAAGTCTTAGACTAGCATAAAATTCATGTGTGTATCAATAAAAGAAAGATTTAGCTTGTCGTATGATTTAATAAATCTCTTTATATGATACCAAGATATGTGTAAGATTAGAATTACTTCTTTGTAAGTAGGAATTAAACTCTATAATAATATAAACTAAGTCATATAAATTTTGACCTCCACATATTCAATCCTTGTCATCTAATTGATGAAAACTTATTTCCATTAATACTTCTATAAGATGCTATCAAAGATCACATTGACTAACTTAACTAAAATAGTCCATGACCTAAAGAGGTTTTACATTGTTATACATTGTGGTTCATGAATTAAAAAATTAAGAGCATTATAGTTATACCAAGAATAAGTGTACAAATTTACTACTAAAATGAATGGAGTGAAACATAAGTGTCATAACTCATTTTTAACCCTCTATTTTTATCATATTTTAAAAAAATATAAAAAATATATTTCTAACATAATTTGGCTTCTTTTTAGTCATTTTTTAATTTTTGACCATTAGGGACTAATAAAAAAATTATTTGAATTTCAAAGAAAAGAAAAGGAAAAAAAAGGAACAAGATGTTGTTTAAAAAAATGTTTTTTTAAGAAAAATATTTGAAGCTAATCGAGGGTGGTGGAAGTTTTTAGAAAAATCAAGAAAATAGTAAAAGGGTGTAGAGTTTAAGTGTGAAGAGAATATTTTGGGTAGTATAAATAGTTTATTAGTCTCTCACTCTAGATAGAAAGAGAGTCACACGATAAGAACACTCCCATAAAAAAAAAAAAATCTTACACAGAACTTACCCCCACTCACACCTAAACAAACACACTTTTAAGAAAATCATCAAAACCAAGAAAAATAGCCAAAAACAAAGTTTCCACACTTCTCCACTCACTAATACATACACACATTTTGAATTAGAAAAAAAAAAACTCAAATGTCATCTCTCTCACTTAAAAAATAAGATAAAAAAAAAAAAAAAAACATCACCCTACACATGTACTCTCCTTTATCTTTTCCCTAGAATCACTACACACACAAAGATAATAAAGAAACAAACACACAAAATGCTTCTCTCTCTCATTAGAAGACCAAAAAACCATATATTTCTTACATAAAAATACAAACACAAAGGATTACCATGTTTTTCCTCCAAAACAAGTCATCAACCACACCATCCAAAAATAGAAACACTCTCCAACACACATTCTCAAATTCTGAAAAGAAAAAATAAGAGCAAGCTCTTTCTTTTCCAAAGACCAAACAAAAATGTCACTCTCCTTCTTTAAAACACATACAAACCTGTGTGTTTTCTTAATCTCTCACAAATATTTAAAACACAAACCAAATACACAACATGATAGTCTTTTAAACAATATAATTAAGAGAAAGAATGAGAAAAAACAAAACAAAAAAGAAAAGATTTGATTTCTTATATAAAGAGAAAGAGCTTTAAGCTTCAAACCGGATGATCTCTCTTTTTAGCTATCATGAGGTACATTATAGGTACCAATAGAGATAGAAAGAGTTAATATATCCCATAAATCCCTTCATATGCTCAAAGATCTTGTCAGTGCATGGGGAAACACATCATGTTTTTATTGGTCCTCTGACGTTTGCAATAAACATGCCATCTTTATAATCATTGACTTCTAATTGCTTTGATGATCATTCATTCCATCATTGCAGGTTGATGTTTTGAGTTCCTAAACTTTTTTTAAATAAGTTTAATTGTATAAAAGATGGAAATGATACAAGAATATTACAATAGGCATATTTCTTGAGATACAAGAGGGAAAAAAAAAACAAAGGAAAATATAATGAACTAAAATAGGAAAGGGATCAAGATAAAAGGTTGAAAATGCTAGCTGAAATATGGAGACATTCCTTATTAATTAACTAGTTGACCGCACAAAATTGAAAAAAAGTCCAAAATAGGGAGATAACATAGGGGTGGTAGGGCATTAAATCCCCTGAAGGCCCTAAATGTCTCAAATATTTTATTGTGATAGTGCACTTGTAATCTAAGTGCCTCAAGTGAGTTTAAACATAATTATACCTAATTATATAGTAAATAACAAAATCATAACATTTTTGTGAACATAAAAAAATATTCCTAAAAGAAAAGAAGCCATCCATCCTTATATAATCCATATAGTAACCTATTTTTTTTTCAAGCTTAATTGCACATGAAAATTATCTACAAGACACTAATTGGTTCCTTAAATGCCATATGGAGTGTAGTACAAAGTTAAAATAGAGGTAATACATGTACTTGAAAAAATAGCATGTATGGTGAGCATATCCATACCCATAATATTAGAAATAAGTACAACAACATTAACCCCTCATTTTGAGTATATCATATCTATGCTAGAGTTTCTATATTGTTGTATTCTCCTTATTAACAAATAATTTAACCTATCCTTTATTATGCATGTTTGGCTATCTCCATCATGAATACCTAAATCTCATCACTATTTATTCATTTATTAATTTTCTTTATTGGTTCATTTCAACATTCATAACTAGTAATTTATGTTAATTTTTACTTATATTAATTTCTTATTTGTTCATGGATTATATCTTAAAATAACCTTTTCTATTTTCCTAATTTGATACCTTTATCCGAGCCTTACTTTACATATGCATTTTCTTAACCATCTTTATTATCATGTCTTATATATTAAAATGAAAAAATTCATTGATCTTTTCTTATAAGTAAACTTGTGTTATGATTCAATTATAAAGTCATTGATCCATTTCAATAATCATACTTTTTGCTTAATTTTCATCATAAATCTACTACTCCAAAACAATACTCATATGGATTCATTAATCCAAAACAATATTCATAACTCATGCTTTCTCTTATTGTTTTGATGATTTAATTGTAAAATATATTAGAATGTTAAGATGTTAATTGAATTTCATGAGTTCTTGTTTAATTTTAGTAATTTAAATATTTAGGGTACATGGGAAAAATATTTTCAGAGTACTTTTTAATTTGCAATTTGAAATTGTCAACATATATTACAATTTAAAAAATAAAATATTAATTATAAATAAAAATCAATTGGTTTATTGCTTCATTTATTGATGTGTATTTCCAGATTTAAAATTTTAGGTAGTCTCCTATAGAAGGGAGGTGTTATCATATTTAAAAAAAAAAAGATATAGTGATAATATTATCGGGTTTTTTTTATCAAATTTGTTTAGATGATGAAGAGAATGTCACTAAAGAGTAAAGAGTAATACAAATAGGAGTGTTATTTGTTCTTTTGGCAGCACTTCTGATAAGCATAAGTTGTTAGGTGTTGAACTTGACTAGATACCTCAAGTATAGGCACCATTTCTCGATTCAGGCTTATTAAATATGAGGACGACTCACTAAGGGGGGTTGTTAGAGTGTATATTCTGGAATACTGAAAGTATATTCTAGAATGTAGTATAGGATATTTGACACATGTATATAAAGCTGTTAGTAGCACACGGTTTGTATGTAGAAACATTACAACAGAATAAATTCAAAATTTCCATTCTCTCTCTGAACTCTCTATCTCTCTTCTTCTCTGCACAATTTCTTCACTCTTTTACTAATCTCAACATGGTATCAGAGCTATTTGCTAGCACATGAATTGATCCAATCTTTCGCAATATAATCCTTTAGTGGATCATTCAAAAAAAAATGAAGCAACAGAGCAGCAGCAGAGCAAGCACCATCGTGCATCGTGAAGAGGAGTGCACACACACAGAACTTCTTGTTCCTGTAAGCTTACCTCAATACAGTCTTCTGCTTTTGTGAATTTGATGTTTTCTTTAAAGCTTGATCACCTCATTGACCAGCGTGTGTCCTTGAGTTGGACAACTTATGATTCTGCTACTTTCGTTATCTTCCAACAAATTAATAGTTGCTCCTTCAATAATAGTTTCAGTCTCTGTGTTTTCCACTGTTCTTCTTTAAAATATAGATTTGTGTTGCTGCTATGGCAACATCTAGCATTTTTCATGCCAAATCCATGAACCTTATCATCACTTCTCCCATCATCTTCTTCTGTTATTCTTCTCTCCACTCCTTAAATCAAATACCCAGTGTTCAAAGAGTCTACTGAAAGCCACACACAAAAATCATCATATAGTCTCAGTATTACTCGCAACTATTCAGTCTCTGGGCAACAAATTACTGCTAATTTTGCACAACAAAAGTGAAGCTCAAACAGAGCACAGAGCAGTAAAAAAAAAGGCTCAAACAGAGCAGCAGCAGAGTGAGAATTCATGACTCACTGTTTCAATTCTTCAGAGTTCCTGCAGCAATTCTCTCTATCAAGCTCTCGAAAGAAAAAAAAGAGCACTCTCAACTAAGGCAAAGGCTCTCTAATGCTACAGATGGCAGCTGGAGGATAGAAGTAATATGGAAGAAGATGACCTTTACTCTCGGCGCAGCTGATCTGGAGCTCGGGTCACCAGAGGACCGGCGTTGTAGCTCCACTAGAGAAGGCAGCTGAGGCATCGACGGAGTCAGGACGGCCAGCAAGATCATCTTCTCGCTTGTTAGATCTTAGCCAATCTGCAGCAACCATTTGCATCACAATGCCTTTGGCCTTCAACTTCTTCTGGTCTTCAAGATGTTGCCCAACTGGAAGGTAGAGTAAAAGTCAGGTCAGGTTCGTGTGTGTCAAGCCCTTCAAGCTCTGCTTCATTTTGTATGTTGTTAAGGCAAGATGAAGTGAAAAATTTTGGCAGAGAAGAGAAGAGGTTGAGACGGATGAGAGAGGAATAAGCTGTGAAACCCTAGATTGTATGTTTTTGTATGGTGTCATCTGTGTGTGCTCTGCTGTTTTATGTGTCCCGTACTGCCCTTTTTGACAAAAAAAATCAAAAAAATCAAAAAATCAAATCAAATCAAAATCAAAATCAAAATCAAAATCATTGACAATGAGAAAATGAATTCTTACACAGATTAAGAAATTCATCAACAAAGGAAAAACTTCAAAAAAACTGAAATAGACAAAGGAAAAACTTCAGGAAAAAAACTGAAGTACACAAATGAAATTCAAACCCATTCTATCACCTCTCTTCCCTCCCATTTCTTTCTTCTCATCCCTCTCTTCTCAAAGATTCTCAAAGATGAAAAACTTCAGAAAAAAAACTAAAGTAGACAAATGAAATTTAAATCAAGAAATAGACAAATGAAATGTCTTCTCTCTCTCTCTCTTCTATCTTCTTTTCCATTTGAGCATTTTTCTTTTTCTTCTCAATCGCATTCAAACTCATCTTTCTTTTACATAGTGATTTCTGTCAAAAAAGGTTCAGTACTCATGTGTTTTTGTTTTTATTGTTGCAATCTCATGCTTGGTTTGTCAAAGCAAGAGATTGAGGGGGGATGTTAGAGTGTATATTCTGGAATACTGAAAGTATATTCTAGAATGTAGTATAGGGTATTTGACACATGTATATAAAGTTGTTAGTAGCACACGGTTTGTATGTACAAATATTACAACAGAATAAATTCAAAATTTCTATTCTCTCTCTGAACTCTCTATCTCTCTTCTTCTCTACACAATTTCTTCACTCTTTTACTAATCTCAATAGGGGTGTCTTTTTTTAATAGGATGTTTGCACTGAGAAGTATATTGCTTAATGAAAGTCTAATCACATCATCTAAGTTTGATGGTTTTTTCATGATAAAAAAAATAATGATGGATAATTTTTAAATAATCAATTTCAATGAAGTAATGAAATTTCAAATTTGCAAATGTGAAGGACCAGTGATAAAATCATTGATGGAAGAAGGACCTTTGGTTCAATTAAGTCAAACTTCTAAAAATCTTCAATGAAAATCTATGATGATGTTTGGTTCAGAAAGCTCAAGGTTAGTACATACATAATAATTTTTAAAAATATTTAATTTGACTAAATTTTTAATTTTACTAAATTAATTATTTTATTAAATTAACAAGTAAGAAATAATTTTATTGAAAGTAGGCTAACAACCATATTATTAGGAGAGAGTGACAAAAAATCACAATGTCATTAAATAAGTTTGAATTCAGATTATAATATTTTGAAACAATGTTAACATTTTATTTCTTGTAATCTTAATTACTAATATTTTTTCTAGAAAGTACATTACATGATCTTTAATACAAAAAATATAAAAAATCGAAGAAATATACAAAAAAAAAAATGTCTTTTAGGCTAGGAAAATGTGGCCATATAGCCTTTACGTTCTTGTTCTTGTTCTTGTTCTTGTAAGCACAATACAATAGAGTTTCTTTAATATGATCTTGGCAACATTATTGGTGTGGCCAAGTTCAAGCTGCTGACTTTGTGTTAGTTTCAAATTAAAATCATTGACAACAAAGATATAAAAGTTTGGTGATTATTTGAGGGTGTGGTTGCGATTGTTTTTAAAAGTTTTTTTTTTTTCAAATATATCAAAATGATATTTTTTATCTTTTAAAAATTATTTTTGACTTCAACACATAAAAATAACTGAAAAATACTAAATACAATAATTTAAAATAAAAATAAAAATATATTTTTTAATTTGTTTCAAAAAAAAAACACTTTTGAAAGGTGATATGATCCCGACGCTGTTTCTAATTTGACCACCAAGAAGTTTATGGATTTCTGGCATCAGTTCCAATGTTGTCTGTTGGTCTTTGATTTAATAATCTTATGCTGACCGAGACATAATGATGATAGTTCAGTTTCCGTGCTACTTGAGGAAAGTAATTTGATGCTGGCTTCCAGTTTCCGTGCTGTTTTTGGAAATTCTCAGGAAATCTGAGTGGATTTGGAACTCTATAAAGAGGACTGGTGTGAAAGAGAAAATCGGTGCGCTACTGTTTACTGATAATGGGCGATTCAGACAAGAAGACATCCTCCGACATCTCTTCCGACAGATATTCCATGGTTTTTCCAAACAACGGCGCTGAACACGGCCATGAGGGGATGAATCTCAGCGAAGAAGGAGGGTGGAGTTCTTCTGGTTCAATGCCAGAAACCCTACCACCCCGGAGAAGAGGACTGGCAACGTCTTACGACGGGAAGTGCAAGTCCTTCTCGGACCTGTCGGAGGCGAGAACAGTGAGAGATTTGCAGAAAAAAGAGCACCCATTTAACCAGATGAGGGCATTACTGAAGGCGAGAAAGCTGTGCAGAAGGTCAATGGCTCAGATTGGTTCAGCTGAGGTGGTGGGGAAGGGGAACCCATAAGAACAGCCCATGTTCTTTCAAGCCATTAAAAGTTTTCCCAATTTTGTCGACGGGTCGTCTCAGATGATTCTTGTGTTTTTTGCCATTGTCATTAATATATTTGACAGATTATAACCTCTGTTTTGTTCAATTGAACGACAGCTTTCTTCTTTATTGATCTCTTCATATTCTACTAACTTGTAATTTAGTCTTCGAGGAAGTTGTAAAGGATTGATGGTTTTGAAACTCAGTTCAAAAGAAAAGGTCAGGGATGGAATCTGAATGAACTCACTCTGCTGTTTTACTGGCAATTCAAAAGGCTGACGAGTGCCACGTGAATTTGAGTTTCTGCAGCTAAGCAAAGCTACTGAACGATCTATTGCTGGAAATCACGCGGTGTTATAACTTGCAGACCGACTTGAATCTGAAGAGGGTCTTGACACTTAATCTTGGTCATAGTTGTCTATTTTGTTTCCGCATACACGGACAAAACATTTTATATCAATTAAAAAAAAAAAAAAAATATTGTTTTTATCTCGGTTTAAATTCCAGTCCGTTTCAGATTTTTCAGTTTAATACCAACTGAAACATTTTGGTTTTGTTCCGCCCGTTCTATTTCGGTCAAATAATGTTTTTTTTAAATAATAAATAATTTTACAATATCAACCATATCTCTTAATCCGACCGTTAGATTGAAATTAAATTTTACGAGAAATCTCGACATATATATATATATATATATATATATATATATATATATATATATATATATATAGAGAGAGAGAGAGAGAGAGAGAGAAATCAGAGAATATAATGATCGTCTGAGATTGATGATGACATTCTCATAATATTATACATGTTCATAATTTTATTCAGAAAAATAATTTTAATGTGTCTTTATTTAGATTAAATTATTCAATTCTAAATAATTTTATTTTTGAATTTGAACTAACTTTTTTTGAATTTATATATATATAACCCACAACACTCTAAAATTGAAATGCTCCGAAACTGAAACATTATGTTCGAAT
This sequence comes from Salix purpurea, assembly GCA_027405865.1. Lineage (NCBI taxonomy): Eukaryota > Viridiplantae > Streptophyta > Magnoliopsida > Malpighiales > Salicaceae > Salix > Salix purpurea. The sequence goes on along the minus strand of JAOWLH010000016.1, from coordinate 2,927,729 downwards.
TAAAAGAACAAAGCAGCAAATAATTTTTCTTAAATCACTTTTCTCACACCACAACCACAATACCAAATAAAATGGTAATACAAATCCAACAACCGGTTGCAGATATCCATTGTCAATTTTGGTTTCCATGGCTGGCATCTCCAAGTAATTTTTCTTGCTTTGTTGTATAATTGGGAAGTTGTTTGATGAATTGAAAACAGAATCTAATTAAGTATTAAATATTACAAACAAATAACATTGTAAGAATTCTGAGTTTATGCATTTCCTTCATCGGTTTACTTCGTTTGCTTTTCCCAGCTTCGAGTATTTAGTCAGGCTTCACAGATTTTTAGCAATATACTTGGTATAAAAAAAAAAAAGCACATATTATATTTTCATGCATCTTAATACCAAACAAAGACTCAACATGTGATGTGAAACACTTGATAAAATGAGAATGAGGAGCAAAGCTGTTGCAACATCACTAATATTCATCTGCATTTTTTATTTTATTTTTCTTTAGGTAGTATAGTTCTCTTAGTTGGCATTTTTCAACAACCACTACATGCATAATTACCTTATTGACAATAAGGAACATCCTCGTGGTTTCCAGTAATTGTATCAAACAGAAATGAGAAAATTACTTGAAGAATAACTGAAAGGAGACTCTGGAAAGAGGAAGATATTCTGCATTCCATCCCATCTGAATCCTGATTGACTTAAAGCTTGGATTTTACACTTCTTTCATTATCAAAAGCAATCATCACCTTCCCAATTGCCTTCCTATCTTTAATAGCAGCAAACGCGAGACTGGCCTGTCAAAGGCAAAACACCAACATTGTCACTGAATACACCACTGTTTGCATGGAAGAAAATCCATGATTTATGAAGACATTAAACCATTAAGTCTGTCCATATAATGCACATACCAAGTCTACTAATAAACTTACCGCATTTTCAACGCAAAGTGGAACATTAAGCCTGAACTCCTTGTTTTTCTCATTTATGATTTACCCAAATAATAGGAAAAAAGAACTTATTGCAGTGAAATAGTTCTGCTTGGTGCTTCAGAGGGTTGATTAATTTCTTTTTATCAGAACCCAAACAGGAAAATAAGTCAAACATGTTGTGAATTGAAACTGACAATGCATGAATCTAACACCTGCTAGACTACCAACTCACTCCTGGGTTAGACAGATGTCATTGAATCATCTGTCCATCCATGCTTCGATTGGTAGATGACTTCTTGTTGGTAGATTCATATGTTGGACCAAACGAGGATATTATCACAAACCTAATCCTTCATTCAGGAAATGCTGTTACCAACATAACATGACCAAGAGTGACCTATGTACAGCAGTAGAAATTTGGTACGTAAATCTATTAAAGTTTGGCATTGATTACATAGGACATGATCGTACGAATAGGATTTGCATGGTTCTTGGAATGCTTTTTAACCATAAGGAAAAAGGTTTACTTTTACCAGCTCAATTTGTAGGAGAATTGAACTCAGAATATTTAATTTAGTTCAGTGAACCATAATGGTAAACCATCTTCAAGCTAAAATTTTGCTGAGTTAAGTAGAGAGAGAAAGAGGGAGTTCTGGACCTCTGATAAACTGTAAGTGTGAGAAATACAGATGGTAATCTGGCCCTTTGCCACCCAGGAAAGTAGCTCCCGAATCGAATCTTCAAGCACGGCAGGTCGATGTATTTTATAACTGCCCCAATAAAGTCCATGCACAGTCCAGTTCTGGAAAAAACTTGACATTTAAAAACTTGATGATAGCATCATGAATAATTTGTATTGTGCAATCATATAAACAACGGTAGAATAAAGACCTGCTGAAAGGAAAATAGCCCAATTTTGAGTGCTTCAATGGTAAAACTGCTAATTTTATTAAAATCAGTATTCAACATAGTTCTGCACTGACTAATGTCCTACAAGCTTCTCAAATACTTCTATATATTTTTGAAACAGTTGAGGATTTAAAGCAGGTGCTACTTGAATATATCCAACACCATTCCCTCCAACCTCATGCACCACCAGTATTCTTTGAAACTAGACCTGAGTTTTTCTATATAATATCTAGAATGATATTCTTCACGTTCAAAGAGATTCTATAGTAAGAGGATGTTTAGTATGCTCACAAGAAAAGAAAGGAAGACAAAGAAGAAGAAAAGAGGAATATGTGGTCATCTTGTGATTCATGGCCATTTCTCTTGACCCAATCGAAGTGCAAAAACATGACACATTGTAAATACACACAAGTTGGATAGTTCTTCTGAACTATTTGGTCATGAACAAACTCTCCTTTAATGTTATCTAATCTTGTTCCTTTCTTTCAATATTAATTTTGAATCTCAGAGAGCACCCTTATAGGTGATTTAGTTTACCATAAGGAACAAAAAATTGCAAGAATTGATATTAGGTAATCCAACTATCAGGTAACTGAAACAATTACCTTGACAAGAGCAATATTTGCAGGGATGAGAGGTACTTCCCCACTAGCAAAACCAATAACCAAAATCTGAGCACCCCAATTCAACAACTTCATGCTTTCTTTAGTAAGTTTGCCTCCAACAGGATCATACAAGACATCAACCCCTTTGAGCTTCCTTGCTTTAAGGACGTCCTTGACACTTGAAATGACACTCTCTTTGCTCGAGTCCACTACATGGTCCACTCCCAATGACTTCAAAAACTGCACCTTTTCATCTCCCCTGCCATTGTCAAAACCAGGGATGCAGCCCCAAAATGGTTCAACTTCTTAAAATTAAAATATAATGCTACAAACTAAAAACATCATCATACATCAAAGGTAACTTGATGATACCTGGCGGAGTACAAAAGAAATGTACGTACCTTGCAACTGCAATAACAACAGCCCCACAAACCTTGCCAATTTGAACAGCAGAAAGACCAACCCCTCCAGCTGCACCAAGAACCAACAACACCTACGAAATATCCCATACATCACCTTAAAAAACACTTCCAGATTGAGCACGCTAGCAATCATCGTTATAAACTCAAAACACAGACATGGATAGAAAAGAAAAAAAGAAGGAAAAGAAATTGTGGAGTACCCACCTGACCAGAAGTCAATTGAGCTCTGTGAACAAGTGCAACATGCGAGGTGCCAAAAGCCACAGGTAATGCACCAGCAGCAACCAAATCACACCCATCTGGCACTTTAAACCTTTACAAATACCAAAACCAAACAAAACCCATCTCCATTAACAACTAAGAAACACAAAAATCAAAGAAACGAATGTTCAATCACTTTATAACTCACAATTCATCTTGTTCAGCAACAAGGAATTCAGCAAAGGAACCAAGCGCGGCGAAGGAACAAACACGGTCACCGACCTTTAAAAGTGAGACACCAGGACCCACAGCATCAACGATACCAGAATAATCAGAGCCAGGAATGAAAGGAAGAGGAGGCTTCTCTTGATACTTTCCTAAAATCTGCAGGTAATTTGCATAGTTCAAGCTTGTAGCTTTAACTCTAACTCTAACTGATGTGGGTGTTGTAAGTTGTGGGATAGGATGGGTTTTGCTTAGAATTATTGGGGAATCATTATCTGGCTCTGATATCGATGATTTCAATGCTGCTGGATCACCTAGTTTCTTGCACACCAAAGCCTCCATTTTTTCTCTATCTCTCAATCTTTCATCTTCGTTGTTGCTTCTCTACTCCTAATAAAAGAAAAAAACTAAAACAGATCGGTCAATTATGATAACAGTATAATAGATTAGGATGGATTGAAATAGAATAATTACTATTTTATTTTTAGTGTCTTAATTTAGTCTTGGACTTGGACTTAGTGGTATTTTAAATTTTTACAAGTTACCGGTTAACATTATCAGAATATTTGGATGTTTTTATTTTTTATTTTTGGGTATTTTTATACAGTACAAATATTATTTTTGTACACAACATCAGTTGCCTACATGAAAGTATTTCTGATTTTTTATATTTTTATACACAATAAAATAATTATAATATCCTCTAATAAGACAAATTAAAAGTTGTCAACAAGGTGGTATTGGAATTTCACATTTTTTGAAATGTATATATACGGATATATCCTTAAAAAAGATAAAATCCAAGAGTTGGTTATAAGGGTATTGAGGTAATTTACTCTTTTTTTTCCTTCAGAATATTGTTGGCATCTGACAGACGAGCCGACAATTTACGGTCTCGCGCTCCTTTCAAGCAGTGGTGTGCTGCCATGTGTTTTTCTTCATGGTGGTGCATGTGGCGTTCCATAGTAGCTGGAAACCTGATGATGGTCGGTTAATCTTTTTTTCTCATTTTCTCTCTCATGCAATCTAAATTACATGGAAAACCGCTTTGTTTATGGCGTTTTCATTTCAATCCCTGAAGTTTTAATTATTTTATATGGTCTTGATTTCTGTGATAGAAGTTTTGATTTGTTTCAATTTTATCCTTCAATTGAAATTGATTATATATTTCGATTTTATTTTAGTCATTTTTTATTTTTGAGATTGGTTTTAAATCCCTTAATACTTTTAGTACAGAACTGTCAAGAGGGTGAATTAAACGACTTGTCGTAAGTGAAAAGTACTATTTTATGTCATTTTGTGGTGTTTATTTGCTCACCTGCAAGTCTCAAACTAACGAGGGGCCTTCATCTCTAATCTGAATTGTTTAGGATTAGCTGGCCGAGGAAGGGAGCATGGAAGATTAATAAAGAGGTCGACGAGGGACTTTTTTTTTTTTCTCAATGAGGATCTCTCTGCATAGAATTTCTTGGTGCCTTTTTTTATTGCCAATGAGTTCAGTTGTAGCTTCATCTTTTGTGTCAAGAAAACACCTTCAGCTTTGTCACATGAATTGTTGATTTTAAGAGGTTAGGCCTGATTAAAAGCGGTTGCGGTAGCTTTTCAAAGTGTTTTTCGTGTTGAAATACATCAAAATGATGTTTTTTTTATTTTAAAAAAAATATTTTTAACATCAGCACATCAAAATGATTTAAAAACACCAAAATATATTTATTTAAAAAATATATTTTTTTTGAAAACGGCGTTTGAAACGCTGTCCCAAACAGGAATGCTGATCCTTAGTCTTTGCTGACGTATAATGGACTCCCAGTTTTGATCATCACGGGCGACGATGATTGAATTGTTCCATCTTGGAACGCCAAGGGACTTTCACGAGCTATACCTGGTTCTTGACTCGAAGTAATTAAGAATTGTGGTCATTTGCCCCACGAAGAAAAAGTGGAAGAATTTGTTTCAATTGGTTATATGTTACTGCTCAGAGCTTTTGGTGATCAGAAAGAACTATCTTTACAAGCTAGAGCAGCAGTTTAAAACATGCCCCTCACTAGCATTCTTCTCTTAATTAACTTGTATTTATATGAAAAGCTGTTGGTAGATTCAGATGAGAACACCTTGTGAGCCTGGTAAAAGTAGCATTATGAAGTTGATTTTCTGATGATTTGATTATTCGACCCAGACAGAATATTCAATTCCTCAGCTCAGAGAGACAGTTAAGAGTGATGTTCTTACCACAACCTGGTCATTCCTAGAAGCTTTTAGTGATGTAGATTACTAGAACAGGCTATCACCATTAGTTAGTTCTCCTAGAATTGAATGAAAACTTTTCTGCTCTCTGTTTCAGGATCAAAATGAAATGAACACTCACATACAAAGCAGAAAATAAGGGACAACCGATTCAAATTTGATAGCATTGTGGCACAATTACAGGAAACTGGAACCCCTTTTATCAGAAAGGAGGATTTGTTGTTATTGTAAGACTAGGATCATTCAAGCCAGTCAGCACATCAAATCCTGACATAAAGTCATCACCAAAAATAACAGCACCAGCAGCCAAAGCTCCAGCGCCAACTCCCATCGCCAAACCAGGTCGAGGACCTCGAGATCCAGCTGCTGCTACTGACGATGGCATATTTATATAATCTGTATTTGGAAGAAAAGATGGTATGTAGCCTACATTAGTTGGTGGAGGTGGTGGTGGAGGAGTTCGAGATGGTTGGTAGCTTGGACCAGCTGCTGGCGGGTAACTTGGGCCACCTACTGATGGATTGGAATAATTTGCAGGGTATGGCATTGGATGATTGTATGCAACACTTGATGAATAGTTTTCCGGTTGTCTTACCGGTGCTAGAGGCAGTTCTGAAGGGAAGGCTTTCCCTGACCCTTCAGTAGGTACTGTAATCTTGTTGTTGTGGTCCTTGAGCACAATCCCTCCTCCGTTGCCTGTAACGCAGTTTAAATCATTAAGTGCATGTCGAAATTCAATCACAAGATTGTAAACCATAATTCATGTTCAAAAATAATATAAATCATATTTTGGTATTTCACTTAACAATTTAAGTTATTAGATAAAATGATTTTTTAACATGATATCAAAATTTTATTGATCCAGTGATTACGAGTTTAAATCTCTTCATCCCTATTTTATTTGATAAAAATTAAGTATAAAGTAATATGGATCTATGCAAATTTTAAACCCAAAAAACTTTTTACTTAAAAGATACATTAGAGAATAATATAAATCATATTCTGGACCTTACCTACCTAACAACAACTTGAAATAATTCTGTAACCATCCATATATCAATGATCAGGTTTTAATATGCTCCCTCAAACTAAAAACGTGAAAAAGGTCGATGGAGCACAATCTGAAGTTAGCAATCCAGTTGGGTAAGTTTAAGAAAGACTTCTCCCAAGAGTATTACCTGGGTACAAACTTGGCTGATCCCTTTCCTCGGAGATATGAATTGAAACGTCAACAAATCCTTGAGGTTTACTGGAGCTTCTTTTGCGTAGCTGATAGCTCCCTACTTCTTCAGTTCCTGGCCTCGAGGCCTCATCGCCGTTGCTATACTTCGCCAGGAACTCTTTGAGGACTACAGTCGCAGTGCCTTCAAGTCTTTCTCGCAGAAAAATGGGCTCCCTGCTGTATACCTCGACGTGCAGTGCCATATCTTGAAAGTTTGAATCATCAAGCAAGGTTGCAAACTTGGTTTTCCATGTGGGATTCGCATTTCCAGAGGCGTCGATATTGGTACAGTATTTGTTCTTAGGATCAATCCAGCCAACAGCAAACCATTGAAGCTTCCAGAGTGAGGAAGTGCGCCGGAGCCCTCGAGCAGAGATCAAGCAGATTTCAACCCAGATTTTACCCATGCCAAGCAAGTGCAGAAACCAACAAATGGTTGGAGAACTTTTCCTGTGTCGAGGGTTTCTTTCGATAAAGTTGATTTGGAAAGGAGATAGCGAAACTGTTGGGCATTATCTATTAGGGTACTTTACTTTGCTAGAGAGAATTCTTATCCCTAAGCACAATTAAGGGCTAACTTTTGCACCTTTTTTCTCCTACAAAGTGCATCACAGTTGAGCAAGAATCTGTGTCTGACAAGAAACCAAATGGTCCGACAATATATGCCAAGTGGTCCCGGGAGGGGTGAAAATCAACAAATCTCATGTCTGAATTATGTTTTTTTTTTTTTTTTTAACCGGGGTATCTGGTCAGCTTAAGCGCACCACAACTAATCCCCGGACTCACTGAACATTCTGCAAATCCAGTGAGCATGTAAAGCACCGCGGGGTGACAGACGTGCATGGTGGGACTTGAACCCTAGTGCAGAGGAAGGAAACAAGTTCCTTCAACCACTAGGTCAAGACCCCACTTGCTTCTGAATTATGCTCATAGTCAATGAATTAACAATGCCTCATCAAATAAATAATAGCATACATGAACAGTAGTGGTAAACAATATTGTTACTTTTATACTGCCAAAATGTTTAGGACATGTTAAAAAAATAAGATAAAATAGTGCATTTTTTATCTCATTTAAAATTTTAGCCCGTTCCAAATTTCAGCCAGAATATTTCGATTATGTTTCGCCAGTTCTGTTTCAACCAAATAGTATTTTTTAAATAATAAATAATTTTACAATATCAATCATATCTCTTAATCTTACTATTAGATTGAGATGAAATTTTACAAGGAATATTTAATATATTTATATATATTATGTTAAAATTTCAGAACAATCAGATAATGTAATGATCTTGCAAAATTAATGATGACATTCTCGTAATATTATGTATATTCATAATTTTATTCAGAAAAAATATTTTATTGTGTTTTTTTAGATTAAATTATATAATTCTAAATAATTTTATTTTTTAATTTAAACTATTTTTTTAATTAATATATTTAATTATATATACACACACATAAATAGTATAATTCTAAAACCACATATCAAATACTCTGAAACTAAAACATTCCGTTTCAATTGAAAAAATAAATCTTCAACAAAAACGAAATTAATCAAATGTCAATGTTTGTACACAGAACAGACATAATCAAATGAACAATATTGGCTCATTGCCTTTCTTTCAATGAAAATCACTCAGGTCCAGACCCTCTTTACACTTGTTCCGCCTGACTGTTTGATGCTTGAGGATTTGGCATTCTTCAAGGACTGGGAAGACAAACTTAGCGGAGGAACTAGCAAAAGTTTTCGGCCAGCACATTTAACCATCTGATCACCTTCAATATGAGTTGAAAGAGTCCTTGTATACATCATTGTAGTTGATCCCATTATGTCATCTCCAAATCCACAGGCTTTGAAGAACAGCCTGACAAGGTTAGGTAAACCATTGTTAATGGCTAAGTTTTCATGCACATGTTCAGAGTATCTGAACATAATAGAAGTAATATATGTGCATGCCTTTATCCTCACACAGGAATTCTACAAGTTCATGTATATGTCCTTCAAGGGCTGACTGCCTAAATTGAGTCTGGGATTACTTTTTATCCCAATTCCATTTCTCAAAACCACATTTGGTTTTGCCTATGCCCTTCAAGGGCTAAATCTTGTCATGGTGAGTGAGTGAATCCTACCTCTGTCTCTGCAACCCATTTCCCTTCTCCATTTCCTGATTTTGTATTTGCAGTCAAAAGGAAAATAATTGGACATTTTTAAAATATATTTGTAGATGCACAAGCTTTGAGAGACAATTTATATGAACACGCAGTGCCAAAGAGATATTTCTCACTCATTGCAAGTGCGTGGCTAATATGGGACTTCCATGCAATTACCTCTCATTGGCCGAGCAAAGGGCTGCAATGTCATAAATATCTCTACCTGTGAGTATTCTGGAAGACAAAAAGGTAAATGTTAGGCTCCAGATCGAGGGAAAACATGATAGAAAAGCTGCTACATTTAAATTTTAAGGCTGAGGTGCTTGTTGATGTTTCAGAGAACTGATATGAAGATATTCCATCAACAGGTCTTTTCCACTCTAAGGTGAATAATTTCTCGATTCCTGAATCTGAAACTCTTGTCATCGAATATTAAGGATCAACAAAAATAAAAGCAATATCAGATTATCCTGCAGAGGCCAACAGAACTTGATGCCAAAGACTAGAATATTGCCACTCCAACAGGAGCAGTGTGTTGCTAAATGTAACAGACAAGCAACATTGCCACTGGTGGAAGCAGCACATTAACAGACTTTCAAGCAGCAGCCCCTTATAGATTGCCTTGAGATTGGTAAGAATTAATAAACTGGATAATCTTTATGTAAGTGCAGATAAATCATTGAAACTTAATACGTAAAAATAGAGAGAGTTTTTGACTAACCTAATGATCCTTTTAACTATCATCTTCCCAATTCCCATCCCCCGTAATGAAGGAATAACCTGGGAGGCACTGAAACTCAATTATATGAATACAAGTGAAGTAAACTATCCGGCTTTCGCCGATAATATTTATGCTTACCGGAATAATTTACGGACTATGATATAGTGTAAATATTTAATTTGTCCATATTCCCTTATAAATTGGTTTCTAGGTGCCAAATTGAATGACTATATATTTGCAGAACAAATGAAGACTTCACAAGGCTTCAAGATTTCAATCCAGCAATAAATAGTCCAAAGATTGTGGAAAGATAATTATCAAGAACAGGAATTCTGCTTTGGAACAGAATTACCCAAATTCATACTTAGCAGACAAATTACTAGAGCACAGAATGAGGGAAAGGCCCTTGGAAACAATGGATTGCGTCCTCTACCATAACTAACAAGTCAAAAAGAATTCCAATTGGGATTGATGAACAGTGAGAAAAAAGCGTAGTCACACACATACCATGACATCAAAGATGGAAGCGGTCAATCCATGATCAGAAACAGCACGGCCAAATCCCACCAACATGCCAGTGGAAGGTGAAACCACAGGCAAAGGCACCACCCTCTGCAACAAATCTCCCAAACCCAACACGGGAGGATTCTCTCCTTTACTGGGTTCACGCTCATTTCCACAGTCATCATCATCACTAGCCAGAACATCTTCTTTATTGCAAAAGACAGAGACGAGGAGATCACTGTGAGAAAGAGCAATGGTTAGTCTCTTGATGTCAACAGGATCAACTAGTTTTCCCATCTTGTCCATCTTTGGAAACCTGTGGCAGGAGTGGTTACAGCTCCCGTAGAGGTCTCTCAGTTCTTGAGGGTTTATGTGAGAAGGGTTTGTTGATATGAAAATGGGTATTCTTTGTTTTAACTTCGTTGATACTTCGTTGCTGTTTTCCTTTCTAGTTGCCCATCTTATTTCCATGGCCTTGATGCCACCATAACCGCAACAGGCCTTCATCTTTATGGTCATTGGAGCAGCAGCAGCAGCAGCCATCCTCCACTACTCTCACTCTAAACCACAATAAACACATCCATCAATGTATTTACAGAGTGCGAGGATCGGAATTTTGGATGGATGGGTGACAAACTGACAATTCCGGTAGGTCAAGCGTTTATCTTTTACTTCGTTTCTTCTCATGGTCCCTTTTTCCTACGTGTGTGATAGTCAATTCCTTGCTCAGCGAAAATATTAGAATTATTAAGATATTTTTAATAGTATTATTAATTTCAATTAAGTAGTTTAATATTGAAGTATATTAATTCCGTTTCATATTTAGCTTGAGTTTTTAAATAAATCATATGATAGATAACTAAAAATAAATAAATTAATTTAATGAGTTCAAAAACAATTTGAAAAAAAAATATAAAAAAAAAATTCATCAAACTCGTGAATCATGTAATCCAAGTCAAAACTTCAAGCCTACAAACTGGATAATGAACTCTAGTGGCATTAATAGCTTCTTTTTTTTCTTTCTAAATTATTGTTTATTTATCTATACAATTACAAAAATAGTTCATGAACAATAAAAACAACCATATAAAAAGAAATCAAAATTGATGAAAATTTAATAAAAAAAACATGCAGTTTATTTCTCAACAAATATAAAAGACAAATTAAAATAAATCATGCATTTTATACCAATAAATACATAATATAAGGATCAAATTAAAAAAAAAATAAGCAACGAAAAAAGGTCAAAATAAAAAGAAAAAAATATAGTTTACTATTGTAATTCATAATGCAAATAGGTGCAGAAAAAAATAAAAAAGCTTTCCTCACATCTTTTAACTTTAAGTATAAATTGCACTTCTTACAATAACTTGTAAGAAATCACTTATGTTACTATAGTTTTTCACTTCAATCCTCTATCTTTCAATTCAACCCTCCCTTTCGAAAGAAAAAAAGTGAAATTTGGTTCTTAAAAAGGCTTGATTGTGTATAGAAAAAGTTTGAGGATTAAAATATAAATTTATCAAAAGACACTATTATAATCTATAGTTAATTGTTAGAGGGTAAACAATAAGAGAATTTATAGTAAACAACCATGTCATTTGTAGGCAATTTTCTACGCATTGTTTATTATTTTTTATTTAATTAAATGATAATAAAAACACACATTCATATATATATAGTGCATGTACATGACTACACATATTAGAAATATTATCTAAAAGTAAATTCTCTACTGTCAAAAATATATTCTATCTACTTAAAACATAAAAAAGATATTAATCTAAATATAAAATTTTTACATAAAAAAACCATGAAAGAAAAGGAAAAAAGAGTGAGACACTTAAATGCTTAGCCTATTTATGGTAGGCCCACCCGTGCGATTGGGACCTTTTTTCCATTATTTTTAGGGTGTTAGTTGCCTAATTTTTTTAAAATAAATAAATTATCAAACAATGTGTTGCCTGGTAAGACAAACAACATGACACCTAATCTCGCCTGGATTTCAACCACTTAAAATCAAGACTTAAGAGTTTTAACCTAAAAACATGTTTTTACCCTATTTTTTAACCAAAAACATCCAAAAAAATAATTTGTATATGATGTAGTTTTGGATTCTCTTTCTAAAATTACAATTGAACAAGCTATATATATATATATATATTAAAGTGTTCAAATAAAATTTCACCAAGAAAAAAATCTTGAAAATGGCATATCTTCAAGTTGAAAAATCTTGATATGGATTTATCAAGAGTTGAAAAATCTTGAAGAAAGCATATCATGAAGTGTAAAAAAATAATCTTGGTATGGATTTACCAAAGAACTATTGTACTCTTCAACTTGGACTAGTAAAGTAATACAATACTATGTCTCATTTGGTACTTGAGATGTGGATGTAGACTTGTCAAACCATGTTAAAAATCAACTTTATGTACTCTCTCCCTAACCTATTTATTTTAAACACTTTGATTATATTTTTGGTTATTGTGTTTAATTGAATTAAATTGCATTATTTGTTGACACTAGTGATACACTTAATTAACCCCCTTTAGGTTTTATAATTGCCTTAATCTTTCAACAACAATTTACCTACCTCATTTTTCTAGTTTTGTCTTTGTAAGATTTGAAGTTCTACAATCAATTGTAATTTGGCTTGCAAAATCACTTAAAAGTTGTAAATTGTTTTCATTTAATGACACATAACAAAGATAAACGTATAAAATATAGGTGTTTTTTGGTTCTTAAGTTCCATTATTTTTATAAGGTAATTAACTTTTGGAATTCAACTAGTTGGTTAGTAATAATGCTTAAATAGATGGACAATAAGAAAATAATGGTTAAGTATGGTTGTTTTTTATTATGTTATATACAAATTTATAAGACAAAATAAAATTTGATAACTGACAATAATCAATCTTGAATCATAAAACAGAACCTTATAAATGGCAACATCATGACAAATATGATTTAATATCATTGAAGAACCTTAAAGTCTCCAATAATATGATTTGACGTTCATTTTATGATATCACTTTGTTATTACATCATCTTTTGATTTTTTTTAGTCTTCAAGTGTGAAGCGAGCTCAACACACTTTCATTTGGCATGTTCCAACTTCTTCTCTAATTCCTTAACTTTATATTTTACCATAGGACACATAATTTGTTAATTGTTTTTTCTAACTTTGAAATCCAATCATGATTTTCAATACTTTTAAGTCAAAGATAAAAGGTGATGTAGGTTCACCCATCTTTTGTTTTTAACTTATGAATCTACTAAAAGGTCATTCCTGGTGTATCATAGGCCACCTATTTAGTTAAAAGTATTGAAGTTAAGAAATTAACAAGTTAGTGACATGATAAACTGATATTCCTCTCATTTTAGGGATATTTTAGATGCGCCAAATATTGCTAACTCTTTAGCCCCATTTTTTTTGTTTCATTATATTTCCTATATTTAATAACATAGGAAGAAAGAGTAACTGATTAGGAGAGAGAAATAAGTTAAAAACCTCGTTAGTAATTTTAGATAATTATGGTATAATTGAGCTTTTCTTGATAAGAGTAGTCGATTAAATATATTATCAAACTCCTATATGATTGAAAAAGAATTGAATTCATAATTTGTAATTTGATTTGATATTTTTAAAATTTTAAGTGAACTAAAATGGATTTTATAATTTCAAATAAGTTCTGAGGATATGCTTGAGGTGTTTTTAAAAGAAAGTAGCCAAACATTTGAATTTAGAAAAGCCAAAAGTGATAGTGATAAATGACATATCACTTCACAAGACGACACATTATTTGCTCTTCTTTTTATTTCTATTTTTTTTTGAAAATTTTAAAGATCAACTTAAATAGTTAAGCAAAAAATAATTAATTAGTCCTCATGGTTTAAAAAATTATTATTTAATATCTATTTTAATTTATGACTTAATCATTCTATCTATTTTTTTTTAAGTTTATCTTTATTTTTTTATTAGAAATGGTAAGAAAATGAATAGTTATGTGGAAATTTGATGAGAAAAGAAAGTAGTTTTTTGGAATAAAATACTATGGTATACACTTATAAAAGAACTATTTAATTATTTTTGATATTATAGGGATGGATTTATTTATTTTGATAAAGGATAAGGATTACATTACAATTAACTCATTAAAAAATAGTTTGATACATATTTTATGACAAAAAAGAAATAGAAAAAAAACCTTAGGGTTATTACACAACGTTGCCGTTTTAGGCGATGACAAAATAGCCATAGCCACAGTTACAATCTGAGAAATAAAAAGCCCTAAACCCTTAAAACTAGCAAAAACCTCTCCCCCCCCGCTGCTCTTTGCCTGCTCATTCTCAATCTTAAAACTCAGCGTGAAACAGCTTCGGAAAATGGAGAAAGACACCTCCTTTTTACTTACTGGCATCAAATTCAATAAGAAGAGGTTTGCCGGTGATTTTGCCCGCTTCAAGGTAACACCTTTATTTATTTTTTATTCTGCTTTTGGTTTTGACATTTAACATTTAATGTTTTTGTTTTGGTCCAATTTTAATTTATTTAGAAGAGAAAACAAAGCAATGATGATGGTTCAGTAGATGATTTGAGCTACTTCAAAAGAGAAGATACTGAAGCAGAGAACGTGGTAGTTTCTGTCAATAAGAAGAGGAAGAGAAAAACTAAAGCAGGTTATTGATTTTTCTTTGGGGGTTTCGGATTGTGAATTGAAAGGGAAAGGTTGACTTTTTCTGATTTTGGGTTTTGTTTGTTGTTTATTGATTTGGTGGATATAGAAAGGGTGGAGGGGTTCAGTGTGTTTAAGGGTTCAGACTCGGTGCCGGTAGTGATCAATGAAGCAACTGAACAAGAGGAAAATAATCAGAAGGAATTGAATAGACAAAATGAGGTTTTTTATATTAATTTCTAGGTCTTGTCATTGTATTTAATTATTATTTGTACTATGATTGTGTTTATTATGAAATTTTTGTTTGTGATTTCCTGTTCTTTAATTCTTGTTGAGTTCAGCGGGATTTACGTTTGAGGAAGAAGTATGGCATCCATGTTTCTGGAAACAACGTTCCATCCCCTCTGCAAGGTTTTGCAGAGTTAAGCACAAGGTAGTATTGTAGCTTTATTTTGTAGTCTTAGTGTTGATAGATATACAAAAAAAATGATTTTGATTTCATGTTGCCACGGATTAGCTACTTTGGTAAATGACACTGCTGTAGTGCATTTAGTGTTCCATTTTTTTTTTTTTGGAATTTATTTGTAAAAGCAATTCTTTTCTTCTTCAATTGCTGCCTTCCAATATCTGATGTGAGATAATAATGTTATTGGTACACTGAATATTGTCATCATTGTAATTGTTAATGACATTCTAGGGTGTTGTGTTTATCATACATTTGTTGTGTGGTCCATCATCTTAGACATCTTATTGTCTTTCAGAGAACGCCTTGCTCCCCTTTATTCTCACAATAGTACTACAAGCATGTCTGCCTCTGCATTTTTGTCACTTTTGAATATGTTTGTTGCTATTTTCAAACTGTAGATGAAAATATACTCTGATTCACTTGCAGATATGGATGTGAGTCGTATTTATTGCACAACCTGGTAAAACTTGGATTCAAGGAGCCAACACCAATTCAAAGGCAGGCTATTCCAGTCCTCCTATCTGTATGGACTTCTGTTTGACTATCTTATGGTGACCAATGCTTTTTTCATTTATGTTTTTTCCCATTTAGATTTTGTTTAAGGAATATGAAAGGTGTCTGATAGAACTGTGCTTTTTTTCCATTAGAAATCTGAAATGTGTTTTTGTAAGATATTTTAGTATCATTGTCTATCCTTTTAATTGTTTTCTCATCATTGTTTTTTAGGGTAGGGAATGCTTTGCAAAAGCGCCAACTGGATCTGGGAAAACCTTGGCTTTTGTGTATCCCATGCTCATGAAGTTGAAGGTACTACTTAGTTCTTTGTAGTGGAGAAATCTAATACTAGTGCTTTTCTGATCAAAGTTCTATATGCAGCAACCATCAAAGGATGGGATCAGAGCTGTTATCTTGTGTCATACACGAGAGTTGGCAGCTCAGACAACCAGGGAGTGCAAGAAAATGGCTAAAGGAAATAAATTCCGTATTAAGCTAATGACCAAAGAGCTTATGAGAAATACTGATTTCACAAAGCTACCTTGTGATATCCTTGTATCAACACCTCGTCGTTTACAGTTATGTATCTGCAAGAAGAAGAAGAAGATAGACTTAAGCAGGTGACTGCTCTTTTCACATTTCTCAGAAATATTCTCTAAGCAATTTTAATATTATCCAAGAATCTTAGTTTATTTTTCGAAATTAGAATATTAAGATTACTTAGTTTATGTTCTTAGCATTGACTGTTCTTTCTTTCCACATTTCTCTTAGCAATATTTTCTTCCTTGCTATGATGATATTGGTTACTATTCAATGCTACAGTTACAAATATAATTGCTTCTGGAAACCCTAGCTATTCAAATCTAGCTTGCTGCAATCCTCTGCGGAACACAAAACTCAAGTTGGCCTACACCACTATTACTTTTGTTGTATAGATAAATAGCTTTTCAATAGGGTGGACAAGAAATTGTCCAACATAGAGGGACCTTGATAGGAATAAGAAAAAAGAAGCATTCAAAAAATAACACCTCCAGTCCATGAGCAAGTCTGATTGGCACATCCCTGCAAGATGTATCACTCCATATAGAGCCTCAAAGCACTTCTATCGTATACTAACTGGTTGGGGAGAGTATAGCTTACATGGGTATGGATTCTTGCATTTTTACATATTCTTTTAAGATAATTAGTGTGAACTTTCTTTTTGGGTGGATAAGGTTGGTCTGGATGGATTGGGATGCATAAAACATGCTCCTGATAAATGAACTGGGTTTAAGAAACAAAGATGAGCTTTTCTTTTGCTTACATCGGAATTGCACATCTATGATTGTGTCAATCAGATATAAATGTTACTAAGATTCTAGGTGATCTTAAGAAAGAACGATGTATTGGCAATGTTAACCTTAATTTGCAAGCACCAGTCAATTCTAGCAACAACTTAACAAATATGTTAGCATTGAGGCACTTTACCACATAAATGTTGCTTTGCAGGGTTGAGTATCTTGTTCTTGACGAATCTGATAAGCTATTTGAGCGCAGCCTGTTAGAGCAGACTGATTCTGTTGTGAAAGCATGCTCCAACCCATCGATAATACGTTCTCTGTTTAGTGCTACCCTACCTGATTTTGTTGAGGATGTTGCACGCACTGTTATGCATGATGCTGTTAGAGTTATTGTTGGTGACAAGTAAGTATGATAATTTCCTCTGATTAAAGAGCAAAGGAAATTCTTTTGACATGCGTCTTGTATTTGAAATTTGAATAGGAATGCAGCTTCTGAATCTATCAAACAAAAATTGATCTTCGCTGGAAGTGAAGAAGGAAAACTTCTTGCACTTCGTCAAAGCTTCGCAGAGGTATGCTATGCTGCTGATATCTATATGGTTGAATTTTCCACCCTTGGTATTGAATTTGTGAAGTCAATATTAGGATGGAGCTATGGAGTCAGAGCTAACACCATCTAGTCATAAAAGTGGAAGGGATTGCATTTGTTTGTGTATTCTGGGGTTTATTCATTACTGGATCCATTGTACTACTGACTATTTGTTTCTGTCCTCAGGGGATTTCCTATTTGGGATCAAAACTTGAACTGAATCTGGCATACTATCTTACATATTACTGAGATGGAAATATTATCTCCATTCTTTTGTTTGATAAAAGACGTTTGATAAAAGACGAGAAATGTATTTAAATTTTGTTAATTGTGAACTAAAGATTAATTTGAGTTGGAGATTGTTTAGATTTGATTGGCTTGTTGTGCTAGGTTCATCTAGTTATATAATTCTTGTCTAGATGTTAGCAATCTGTAACCATACTGCATGTCAGAAAAAATGCAGGTTTTACTGTATTTCATGTTTTTGTAATCAGTGAAAAATGCCATATAGTATCTAAACTAATTATGGTACCTGGCCGGATTATTGTTTAAACTGTGCCTTATCGTTGTTAAGCTATTGCTTCCAAGTGTTATTATAGATTTTTTATTTTCTTGATCAATTCATCATTTTTGCTGCATCTCATGCTTGGCAGTAGAGTCTGAATCCACCAATGTTGATCTTTGTTCAAAGCATTGAGCGAGCAGAAGAACTATATGGAGAGTTGAAATTTGACAGCATTAGAGTTGGTGTTATTCATTCGAATCTATCACAAGAGCAGGTAATCTTTTATTGGAGTTCCATTTATATGGTCCAGCATGTATTCTTTGGTAATCAATAATGTGAACAAGGAAAATCAAGGAAGATCCTGATGCCCACTCTTGCAGGGCCTTCAAGAACTCTGTTGAATCTTTGTTAGTGGCATTTAATATTATAGATTTCTGTTACTTAGTTATCCTAGCAATTACAGTACTTTACACTAGTCTTTTTCACTTGAACTCAGCGAGAGAATGTTATCGATGACTTTAGAGCTGGAAAGACATGGGTTTTGATTGCAACTGATGTGCTTGGTCGGGGTATGGATTTCAAAGGTGTCAAGTGTGTGATTAATTACGATTTCCCAGATTGTGCAGCTTCATACATTCACAGGATTGGTATGTTTCCGAACCTCTGGATACACTCCTATGTCTATATGTGGGGTGATTGCATATAAGCTCATTAAAGTTCGTGTGACAAACATGTAAGAAGCCATAACCATGTTGTGAGCACCAATATCAGTGAAAGATATTTTGATCAAATTTATCAATCTGTCAGCCTTAGGCATTGAACTGTCATTTATTTTAAGAAGATTCCTTAAATTCCTCACTTTCACTGTGCCTTGAGTTTTTTTAACTCTGATTTTGTATGATTTTCATCTGATAGTTTCTTACATCTGTTTCAAGTAATTGTTATTAATCATAGTTTTGAAATTAAATTGCCTCTAATTTCTTGAGTCCTGTGGATTTCTTGTATTCAAAGAGCTCTTAACACTCAATTGCAGAAAAAAGCAACCCCTTTTTCTAAACTTTGTTGATTTATCGTATAGGTCGGTCGGGCAGAGCAGGGAGGATTGGTGAAGCAATTACTTTCTACACGGAAGATGATATTCCATATTTGCGAAACATAGCTAATGTGATGATTGCTTCAGGCTGTGAGGTTCCATCTTGGCTCATTGATATGCCCAAAAAGAAGTGGAAGAAGCACTATCCACGAAGAGAATCAATTTCAACAAAACCAAAAGATCAGGAAGAATGAAACAGTATTGAAGCAAAACTTCAGATAATTTTGTGTTTTATTTTCCGGAGGCAGGGTAGTAATCTGCTGCTTTGAATCTTTTGCCAACATTGTGTACTGTGATTCGCACCAATAGTTTGTTAAATCTTAAACCTGATTGGATTGTGGTTTAACAGTATTTTTTTTTTTTTTTACTTTAATTAATATTTTTTTTATATTTTTGTATTGTTTTAATATGGTGATATCAAAAATAAAATTTAAAAAATAAAAAAATATTAATTTAAATAAAAAACATTTAAAAAAGTAATTCTTGTAGGACGTTCTTTAAAGAATTAAAAGTTGTGTATACTGTTAAAACATTATTTCAATTTACCTTTCTAATTTGTTTTTTTTATTCCAAAGATATTTTTCCATAGAGAATTAAGGAAGCATGTTCATTAAATACATTTTTTTTATTAAAAATAAAAAACAAGCCCTTGTGAGAAGGAATAACTCTTAGATAAATACAATTTCTACTTCCAAGCCTTTATTACACTTTGTTAGATGCCTCCTTTGTTAGATGCCAAACTAATGCCTAACTAAATAATGGGAGAGGGCAATAGTTATTATGATTATTAAAAGGTATTTATGGGTAGAATATTTTTTTAAGTTAGTAGAATGTGTTGTAATAGGAAAGGTTCTTTTATAGGGGTTGGTAGTTATCCAATATTAGTGTGTGAAGTGGGTGGTCATATATTACATATTAGTGTTAACGGAGTCAATTTTTCCTAACTCTTGTAAACTGAATGTCTATTTAAAGCCAGAGAATTATGGGAAGATTATTATGTTTGGCTGATTAATTGAGACTGCTTAACAGTGGAGGTTGCTGACTCTTTAAGCTATCATAATTTATTTTACTTAAAAAAATCCTTCGGGCATAATAAGTGGTATCAGAGCCGCAACCTGTGACATTGCTAAGGGCACTCGATTATCATAATTATTTGACATAGTAAATAATCTATAAGAAGCTATTACTGTCCTGAAAGAAGAGTAATCTAAGCATGGACTATTAATGGAAGGTATGTTGCAAACTCAATAATTTGACATTAAGCTATGATAGCTAGGTACAGATCACAACCAAACTTAATTCAGGGGAAGAAACTTCTAATAATGTCAGGGTTAATACCAACCCTTTGTTTGATGGACAAAGGAATTCAAGCTCAATCTCTTCAGTTGGATTTTCCCTGTTTTGATGGAGGAGATCCCAACGAATGGATCTTGAAGGCATAACAATTCTTTAATTACTTTGAGATTTCAAAGGACCATAAGATGTAGATTACTTCCTTCCACATGGAAGGAAAGGCGCTGACTTGATATTATTGGCTGAAAAAATCAAGTCCAGCGACAACATGGGGTGACTGTTTGGAGGTTATTTACACCAGATTTGGACCTTCAACTTAAGAGGATCCAGTAGGTGCATTCACCAAGTTGAGGCAGATAGGAAATGTAGAATATTATCAAACAACTTTTGAAAATCTATCAAACAAAATAAATGGGGTAAGTGAAGAGTTTCATATAAGTACTTTCCTAAATGGTTTAATAGATGAATTGCAAATTACTATTATCATATTCAAACTAAATACCCTTGCTACTGCTTTTAATGTTGGCACGACTACAAGAAAAAGTAAATAGAAAACAATACCCTTAGCGAAACAATCAAAACACAAAATAACCTCTATACACCTTCATTCAAGTCCACCCCTCTAAAGTTACTTGTCCAAAATTCCTTATCCAAATTACCAACCCCAAATCCAATGCTCATATTGCCAGGCCTTCAACATTTAAGACCTAATCCTGCATTCCAGAAAAGAAACAAAACCCATATCCCATTTGATGAATAAGTCCCAACCAAATGCAAGAAATAAGAGAGAGGGGTATGTGATATTTTTGTGATGAAAGGTACCAACTAGGACATAAAATGTAGCAGACCAAAACTATATTTACTAGAAGTAATGGGATTTGAAGAAGAAGAAAAAGAATTGAAAGAAGAAGAGATCCTTAATCAAACTACCACATATACTATACTTAGAGTTCCATAAGCTGAACTGTTAGGCATATCCTTTCATGCCATTGTAGGAGCCCCATCTCCTAAAACTATGAGGTTAGTTGGAAAAATTAGTAGATGTCCAATCACTGTCCTCATTGATAATGGTAGTACATGCACTATTTATTGATGTAAATGTAGTAAGAAGGGCAAAACTATCAGTGGAAGAAGGCCACTTGACAAAACTATTTATTGATGCTAATGGGGACAATCTTCTCTGTCATGGTTACTGTAAAACAATTCTATTAGAAATGCAAACTGTAACATTTTATCCAACCTATTTTTATTGACCCTAGAAAGGTGTAATGTTGTATTAAGGGTAGATTGGCTGAGAAGTTTGGGGACTATTCAATGGAACTTTGCTGATTTAAGTATAAGTTTCTTTATGGGAGGAAAAAAAATATTTATGCATGGCTTAAAGACACTAGAAAAAGCTATAGAAGAGGAATATAGTTTAAGCAAGGTTTCTCTTGTGAAAGGGAGAGGAATATGACTGCATCTAATGAAGATCAATGAATGTTCAGAAGGAGCAACAACTGAGTCTGTCATACAAGTTGTTTTGAATGAATTCAAAACAATGTTCGATGAACCCAATAGACTGCCACCTCCTAAGAGTCATGACCATCATATCCAAGTCTAGGAAGCAGCTAAGTCAACAAGTGTTAAGCCTTATCGATATTCATATATCTAAAAGAAAAAATTGAGAAGCTGGTCAAGAAAATGTTAAAGGTTGGGATCATCCAACCAAGTCAAAGCCTATGCTTATCACCAATCTCTCTGGTGAAAAAGATAGATGGAAGTTGACGCATGTATATTGACTATCAAACCCTCAATAAAGATACCATCAAAACTAAGTTTCCCATACCTAATATAACTAAGTTGTTGGATGAGTTTAATGGTGCAAAATTGTTTTTTAAACTTGATTTGAGATCAGACTATTATCAAATCAATATAAAACCTGATGATGTGCCTAAAACTACTTTTTGTACACATGAAATGCATTTTGTTTTTTAGTGATGTCCTTTGGGCTCACCAATGCCCCATCAGCCTTTCAAGGATTGATGAATGGAATATTTAGACCATATCTTATGAAATTTGTGCTAGTTTTATTTGATGATATACTTATGAATAGTAAAATAATAGGAGAGCATGTGGGGCATTTAAAAGCTATCTTAGAGGTTTTACAACATCATTAATTGTATGCTAAGGTTTCCAAATGTATTTTTGGATGTCAGGAAGTAGAGTATTTAGGACATATTATTTCTAAAAAAGAAGTCAAAACAGATCCTTTAAAGATCTCAGCTATGTTGGAGTGGCTTGAACCTAACAACCCTAAGGGGATTCTTGGGCTTAATAAGTTATTATAGAATGTTTACAAAAGGATATGAAAGTAATTTCTTTACTTAAGAAAAATTCTTTTAAGTGGAGTGAGGAGGCTAACCAGACATTCAAAGCATTAAATGCAGCCATGGTGACCCCCCTATTCTTGCCTTACCAGACTTTTCCAAGACCTTTATTATGAAATGTGATGCCTCAAAAAATGCCTTAGGGGCTATTTTAATGTAGGAAAGGAGGCCTCTAACTTATTTAAGCCAAACACTAAAAGATAAAAATCTATTATTATCCATTTATGAAAAAAACATCATGGCTTTTGTGTTGGCAGTACAAAAATGGAGGCATTATTTGTCGGGACATAAGTTTGCTATAAGAACTAACTAGTAAGCCCTAAAGCATCTACTGGAGCAAAGAGTTGAAACTTATTTTCAAAAAAAAAGGATAACAAAGATATTAGACTTTGATTTCAGTGTAAAATATAGGAGTGACAAGGGAAACAAGGCAGTTGATGCTCTCTCACGAATACCAAATTAGGAGGACAATTAAGAACCTCAGATGATCATAAATAACTAGGAAGAAGTCAATGCCATCAGCATGGTTACTATCTATTGGTGGAAAACGCTCCATCAAGCCTACAACCAAGATCCTCAGTTGAAGTAGTTACTCAACCATTATCATCTAGATGAACTTGATTCTCTCATATACCACTTCAAAGGAGGGTTCTTATTCTACAAAGAAATGATACACTTGGGAACCTAAGGGAGCAACAAAGACAAATCATGCAACACTTCCATATTAGTCTTATAAATATATCAACATTTAATTTATGTCTAAAAAAAATAACTATATATAAATATGTACCTAATAGAAATCCCCATAATTATAGTAAAAAATGGTTAAATTAAATTAACATAATGCAATATCACCATAAAGTTTAACACAAGCTTCTTATCTAATATCACCATTGTTAATGTTAGGTTGAATTATCTTAAATATGTTGAACGAATCACCAATACATCATTATTGATATTGATTTGGAACCAAAACAAGTGTTTTAGGGGCTGTTTTGGAGGCTGAATTTAGACATCAAATGAAAGTTACAAATGCACATACTATTTGGTCTGAAATTAACATTGAAACCTTAGTGTTTGGTGGTTGAAGTTTACACACAAGATGAAACAAGTTTGGGTTTGAATTGGATTATATGTTAACATTTTCTAGGATGGGAATGAAACTATTTGGGGGGCAAATGTAAAACACTTTTTTAAACCAAAATTTGCTCTAATCTTTAACTAGATCTCATTTTTAAATTTGTTCCAATTTCAACCTTAAAAATCAATGAAATAACTTATTTAAGCTCCAAAAACCTATTGAAACATTAAACCAACTTCATTATCAAAAGGAATACCAATTATTATACAAAACCCAAATAAAAATAATAAATAATACATACATGAAATAAGAGGCTTAATGACACTTTTCAATAAACATTGAAGTTTACATGATGGGAAAATAAAATAATTTTTTTGAGGCTTTTATACCCATTACACCTAGTATTGAATATGATGAGAATTCCCCTTATTGGTATCTTAAATCAATAATGGGTTCTATCTGTTGCTTTAAATCTAAAAAGAGAGACTAAATTGGGCCAAATCTTTTATCAAGTTATAGTTCTCTTGTTCCTTAAAAGTCATGGAGTAAAATATCAAACTCTTAATAATTTTATTTATACCATAATATGCTCATTAAAAAATACATTGGCACAAATGTAAATGAGGTTCCTCACTATCTTATGAATAGAATGCCTTTGAGAGTACTAAACTTCTGAACTCCACTACAAAACAGTTTTGTCAACATACTGACCACTTCCATCTATATTGATGCTCGCCCCTCGGGTCTTCGGGAGTGTTGCATTTGTTCACCTTCATAAAAATTAACGCACCAAGCTTGACCCATGTGCCATCCGATGTGTGTTCTTGGGATATGGAACACATCAAAAGGTTATCGGTGTTATCATCCACCTACCCAACGCATGTATGTTACCATTGATGTCACTTTTTTGGATTCTGACTAATATTTTTTTTAGACCATTATCCACTTCTCCCTCCTAGGGGGATACATCTCTAGAAAGTGAGAAATGAATAAGTCTGGAATTTGAAGAGACAAAAGCATATGTGGAGCCACCAATTCAGTCAGCAATACAAGACCCTCCCTCTTTGACAGTACCTAAAGACCAAACTCCTTCTGAGAATATATCTGAGGCAATATAACCAACTCTATCCTCTAATGAAATAAATACTTCTGCTAGATATAAACTCCCTTTTAGGTACAATCGAGGGAAACCTCCAAAACAGTACTCCCTAGAGTATGTGGCAGGAAATCTGAGATACCCTATTGCTAATCATGTTTCATCCCACAAGTTAGCGCAACCTTTGCAAGCTTTTGCCCACCAACTCTCTTCTGCATATATTCATGGAGATATACGGGAAGTATTATCCTCACCAGAATGGTCTCATGCAATAATGATAGAAATGGAGGCATTAGAAAAAAATCACACATGGAATTTGGTTTTATTGTAGGAAGGAAAACAAAATTGTGGGATGCAAATGGGTGTTCTCTATTAAGTATAAAGCAAATGAGACTATTAAAAAAATACAAGACATGATTGATGGCGAAAGGATTTACTCAAACATATGGCATAGACTAACACGAGATTTTCTCTCCAGTAGCCAAATTGACCTCTGTTCGAGTTCTGTTATCCTTGGCAGTTAATTAGGATTGGCTATTATACCAACTTGATTGGAAGAATGCATTTCTTCATGGAGATATTAAGGTAGTAGTCTACATGGACATTCCGCTTAGATACAACATGAACTCAATAAAGAGGATAGTATGCAAGCTGCAGAAGGCATTATATAGACTAAAACAGTCACCAAGAGCATGGTTTGGGCGATTTACTTCAGCAATGAAGAAATATGGATTCAAAAAACGCAACTCAAATCATACCTTGTTCTTGAAACATAGACAAAGGTATGTAACTACACTAATAATTTATGTGGATTATATGATAATTACAGGGGATGACATAGAAGAGATTTCTTCTAGGATCTAGAATAATTTGGCATCTAAATTTGAAATGAAAGATCTTGGGGGGTTGAAATATTTTCTAGAAATTGAGGTGGTAAGATCAACAGAAAGCAATTTCCTTTCACATTGGATCTATTATCAGAAACTGGTATGTTAGATTGTAAACCAATTGACACTCCAATGGTGTAGAATCACGACTAGAACGACTATGCAGATCAAATTCCTACCAACAAGGAGAGATATCAACGATTAGTTGAGAAACTAATCTACTTGTCTCATACACAACCAAATATAACTTATGCAGTAAGTGTGAAAGCCAATTGATACACAATCTGAGCGAAGATCATATGAATGCAATAATCAGAATCCTCAAGTATCTAAAGTCATCTTCAGGAAAAAGCCTTATGCTTTCAAAAAATCAACATCTGAATATTGAAGGGTATACTATTGCTGATTAGACAGGAAGCGTTACTGACAGAAGATCCACTTTGGGTTACTTTATATTTGTTGGGGGAAATTTTGTTTCATGGAGGAGCAAGAAACAAAAGGTGGTAGCATTATCTAGTGTAGAGACTGAATTCCGAGGCATGACCAAAGGAATATGTGAAATGTTATGGCTGAGAGAATTGCTCATTGAAGTTGGTTGTCCACCAACTGACGCAATAAAACTCTTTTGTGACAACAAAGTAGCTATAGCACTAGCATACAACCTAGTACAACATGATCGAACAAAACATTGGAAGTGGATCATCACTTTATTAAGGAAAAACTAGAGGCCAAAATAATTCATATCTATTTGTGAATACCGAAGACCAATTAACAAATATTTTGACGAAATCAGTATCAAATAGGACATTCCACAACTCATTTGACAATTTGGGAGTTGATTATATCTACTCACCAACTTAAGGGGGAGTGTTAATATAAACTGTAAAATAGAAAATACCATATTTAAAATATTCAAATTATATAAATTCCTAAACAATACCTTAGAATATCTCACACTTAAATGGTGAGATATGTTTTCATTGTATATATTTCTGCAAAGTTTCAATAAAGAATTAAGCTTTTTGAGCCTTAACTGATCTATTTTGACAAAAAATAATTTTTGATGTATAAAATATTGTGACCAAAACTTTTCAATGACCTTTTATCATTAAATTATGAGCTAGTAGACATCAGATTATTCATGTAGACCTTAAATTGCTTTAGCACGTTTGGACTTATGCTTATTATGCATGCTAATATTTTTGTTTTTTACCATTTACATGTTTACCGTAAATAATATAAACTGTATACATATAAACTAAACATCATTGAAAACTAATCTAATCATTTGATAGCAATCTTAAAGCTTTACTTTTTTTTTTTTATACTTGTTTCAATCTTGTATTCTATGATCATGCTAACTATTGTAATCTTTTCTCGGATGAATAGTAGCGTTGATGCTACAGTGACAGTGACAACACCACACCTTGTGTTATTCAAGAAGACACCATCATTGAATGCTACAAGTTGCTCCCTTATCCGAGTCAAGTCAAATACAATAGGTAAGATTCCTATGTACAGCACATAGAGAGAAAAATCTTGAAATTCATCGCAGGCAGAACTAAGCATGCACGTACGCCTCTATAAATGAATCTCATATGGTTATCTAGATGATAAAAAAACAATCCTTCTCTCTACAGACATCCAATTATTAATGGCAAAGCTAGCATTCCCTCTTCTGATTCTTTTCTTCCTCTTATCGTTCGTTCCTTCTCAAGCAGCTCTTCCCCTCCACACGCCAATCCAGAAGGACCATTCCACCGGCCAATATATCATCTCTGCATACCTAAAAACCCCTTTGAAGCTCACCAAATTGGTCTTGGATCTTGGGGCTACATACTCCTGGGTAAATTGCGACGACTACATCTCATCCACTTACCAACATATCGTCTGTAACAGTTCCATCGCTAATTCTCTTAGTGCTTATGCTTGCATGGACACTTGCGAAGATCCACCGGGTCCAAATTGTGGAAACAACTCTTTCAGCTTCCTCCTTGATAACCCTATCAAAGCTGTTGACTACAGAAAAGTTAATGGCATCAACGCTGCCCTTGTTGACTCTCTCGCCTTGCCCAATACTCAAGGTTCTCTGGTTTCGATCAGTAATTTCATCTTTTCCTGTGCTCGAACAGGGTTTCTGAAAGGCCTAGCTAAAGGTGTAACTGGCTTAGCCGCCCTGGGAAACTCAAATCTCTCAATCCCAGTACAGATCAACAAAGCCTTCCCTTCCTCTCCAAATTGTTTTGCCATGTGCTTGTCAGGATCCACGTCTCAACCTGGTCTGGCTCTTTTTGGTAGTAAAGGGCCTTATAATTTCTTGCAAGGAATTGACCTCTCAAAATCACTTCTTTACACTCCTCTTGTTTTTAACCCGCTTGGAAGAGATTCTGATCCAAATACCCACAGACTCTCTCCTGAATATTATGTAGGGTTGACATCCATAAAAGTGAACGGAAAGATGGTGGCTTTGAACAAAGCTCTGTTGGCCATTGATGGTCAGTCTGGTTCTGGGGGGACCAGGATCAGCACTATTGTGCCATACACAAAGTTACAGAGTTCTATTTATAAGGCTTTTACTCTGGCTTTCTTGAAGGAAGCAGCTTCCCCGTCTTTCAATCTTACTACAACAAAGCCTGTTAAACCATTCGGTGTCTGCTACCCTGCGAGTGCTGTCAAGAACACACAAATGGGACCGGCTGTACCAATAATCGAACTCGTGATGGATAGACAAGATGTGGTTTGGAAGATGTTTGGATCGAACTCCATGGTGAGGGTCACAAAGAAAAGTGTCGATCTTTGGTGCTTGGGTTTTGTGGATGGTGGGGGCATTGATGGCCCATCGATTGTGATTGGTGGTCATCAGCTGGAGGACAATCTGCTACAATTCGATCTACAGTCTAAGAAATTGGGTTTCAGTTCCTCAATTTTGTCCAAGGGGACAAATTGCGCTGACTTCAAATTTTCGACCGGAAAAATCTAAGAAGATGATGGATATACAACATCCATCATGTAGCGTACTTTTTCTACATGCATGCTTTCATTGAGTACTTTTTCTACTTGCGTTAAGCTAAGAGGCAAAGACAGGCCAATCTGCTTTGTAATAAAACAAATAAATGAATAAAAGGATGCATATATTAAAAGAAATTAGTAAAATATGACTTTGTATATATTTACACCTGCATCAATATATAATGCATATATTGACTATTCACTGTAAATCTTTCCTCCTCGTCGCCATGCATTACTGAGAATCGCAATCTATGACTTCACTACTAAATACAATTTCCTAGCCACTTATTTGAAATTACGAGAATTACACAACTTTGGCTATCGATTGTTTCCGATAATTAAAATTATTTCGATAATTTTAGATAGATGGTATCAAAGGAGGAAACGACACACAACAATTGGCTAGGGATGTGCTGGAGTCTGATCAGCCAATTCAAGTTGTAAGTTTGGTGACAGAAGGCAACACATGTAAATTGAAGACTGCAATGGTAATTTGTCTTTTCCCATGTCTTGGTGAAAACTACAAATCATGAAAATCATTCATGTTAACACAGACAAAAAAATTACAAGCTGTCGGCAACCGAAATTGAAAGAAAAGCCTCCACTGTATACTCCACCCCATGCGAACAGTGCTCCCACAAACTCATATGGAGGATAAAAATAGAGAAAAAAACATAGGAACTCCACCAAAGAGAAAAAAGAGAGACAAAAACACCAACTTTTATGAGATTACTTTTATTATTTTAGATTAATAATGTAAGGTATTTTAGGGAGCGAAATTGTTTTGTTTATTTTAAATTGCATGCAACATTATAAATCAAGGTAAAACACTTAAATTTGGAACAGAGTTAGAACATATGGTATAATATTTAAAGTTGCAATTCTAATAACTTAACTTTTAAGGATGTACTTCTTTTGAAAGTTTATGAACTAAAGGAATATTTTACACTACATAACTCTCTCATTTAACCTTTTCTATGCTGATTTTTAGAACCATTACTAATGAGAATTTTTTTTTGGTAATTACTACAATTAATTCTTGTTGTTCTCATTATTCTCCCTTGATTATTTTTTCATCTGAAAAAATCATATGGTTTTTTATCTTAAAAAAACATACGACTTTTCCATTAAAAATAAACTATTTAGGAAAAGAAAAGTTAATACTCAAACTATTTATTTAGTACCTAGAAAAAAAGAATTCTTCACAGGCTAAGAATTTATTTTACTTTAAATCCAAACCAAAGCCGATCCTAGACCCAAACGTCAAGATTGAGCCTCAACTTGTGTCTTTGCCATATCATGTTATTTCAAGTGAGTGTGAGTGTGTGGCTTAAGCCCAAATTATATCAAACTCAAGTTCTCTACTTTCTATAAGTTTTTGGAGTCTTATGAGCCTAATTTTGACTCTTTAATTTCTCAATGTTCAAGCTACTACAATTTTTTGTAATCTTTCAATGTTGGAGTAAGGGCTTTTAAGTTTACAAAACATGTCAACCAAGGTTTTTTTGAAACAATTTGATTCACCATAATTTATGTTAAACAAGTAATGTATCCTGTTGAGGTATTTTTGTTGGAGGATAATTTCCAATAGAATCTTAATCGTAGAAGTCAGTGCACTACATTTTAAATTTAATCTCATAAATGGAAATTTGTCAATTACAAACTCTTTTTTGTATCAGCATCTTTAACTTTGTATTTTCTTTTCAAAGTTTTTCATAGTGCTTTTATACTTTTGATTAAACTATATATATCATATAATATATTGTCTAATCTATTCAAAATGTGATTCTTGGACATGCAATATTTAAGATTCCACAACAATAATATTAGAGATTCATTATCTATTAGCTTTGGCACTTCTTTAGACAATAATTTTGTCAAGTTCAAGATGGTCCTATAAAATATATTTTCCCCATCTTAAAGTTTCAAGTTTTCAAGTTTCTCATCATGCACCACAAGAGATTATGGTGAAATCTTATCTACCTAAGTATCATATTTATCAAAGCAACATTGATTGCATTGATCTTCTCATGTATTGAAGTCATAACAATTTTTCTAAGATAGCAATGAAATACATATAATTAAGTTTTGTCTATAAACTTTCAAAACACATACAAAACAAATATAGTAGACAAATTAAAATTTCAATATACAAATTTACTAAATAATATTGTAATAATTTAGCATAAAAAATATAATAGTAATCAAGTTTATAGTTTAGTTTTTACGAGCTAACTTGTCCGCGTGCTGTGCTGGGCTTTTGTTTTTATATAGGAAAATAATTTATTTTTTGCATGTTATAATTGTTTATTTTATATTTAATTAGTAAAATTGTAATTGATAAAATCTTTTTGAAACAGGTTTTTTTTCACCTAAAATTGATTGAATGTTGCTACTGTTAAAACTGTTTGATAATTATTTAATTGGTAGATTGTACAGTTGGAATCGAAAAAAATCTTTTAAAATGAGTTGCGTGCTACGTGTAATATACTGATTCATTGTTGTGTATGTTTTATTTATTTCATGAATTATTTTATTAGCAAATAGTAAAATTACAATCGATGAATTTTAGCACAAATGAGTGATATGTGTTTACACAGTAAACAATTTGATTTGTGGTTTTGTTTTAAATACTTTGGTAATAATTTAATTGGTAGATAGAAAAACCACAAATGATCCAATTGACTAAAGATATACTGCAACATATTAATTAATTATTAGGCATATTTTAACTATTTGATTAATAATTTATTTGTCACAGAAAAAATGCAACTCATAAAATTTATCAAAGATTATTTTCTTAGATGTTTTCTTCATATTATTATACTAAAAGTTTTTTACAACACTTAAATTAAATTAATGTGAGATTTATAAAAAAAGTTAGTTTATTTGTTTATATATATTTTAAGACGTTAACATCAAAAAAAAATCACAATATATAATTAGCCTCTCCTATTTTTTAAGAAAAAAGTCCTAGAAATAATAATTATTAATATTTTAAATGTCTTATCTATAGTAAAATAAATACATATAAAAATAACATAATCTTTAAATTTTTAAGTTGATTATTTAGCTCAGATGCATAGCATTAAAAAAAAATTAGGACCATAAATAATTTTGTTACATTTTAAAAAAAATTGTTCTAGCTATGGCAAAATGCATGAAAATCTTTTACTTTATTATTATAGATAATTTGACACAATTTTTCTACTTGTCTTGTCTACATGTGGTTTCTTATTTTTTTTCGTGATATGAGATCTAAAATATCATACATAAAAAAAATATAGAACTTATTTTTAACAAAAATAACATTGACCAATGAATTTTTGTCATAATCTGTTATTATAAATATTATTATACATAATAAATATTCTAATTATTATTGGCCATACTATCAACAACACCATAATTATTGTTAAAAGACTTAGAACTGAAATGAAACTAAAATATATAATCAATTTGAATTGAAGGATAGAATTCAAATAAATCATAACTTTGATTTCAAAAATATTAAGGATTTCAAAGCAATTTGGAAATTAAAAAGCAGAGGACCAAAATAAAACTAAATTACATAATCAATTTCAATTGAAGGAAAAAATTGAAACAAATCAAAATATATATTATAGGATCAAGGACCATACAAAACAATCAAAAAATTAGGGACTAAAATGAAAACCTAATAAACAACGGGGAATGACGTGTACATGTGCATGCAGGAGAGAGAGAAGGGGGGGGGGGGGGGGGGAATTTCAACCGCCCACTAACACCTCTCCAGCAAACGTTGAATTACAAGCGCCGCACTAGGAGAAAGAAAACATGCTGGAGAATAATTCTAGACATCAATTGGGTATTTTTGAACACCGAACACTACCACACGCTTCGTCCAAAAGCCACGTGAGCGCGGAAACGGATGACGCGTCTAGCAAAGTGCACACAGTACCGTGTCAGAATATATTATAAAAAATGGTAAATTACAGGCACACCCCTACATCCAAATCTTGGATTTTGTCTTATATTGGGCTATATACGTATTCGGTCATTTAAAAAAAATATCGTTATCGTTCTGACCTTGTACTTTACTATGAACTTTGTCTAATTAGGAGGTATTTTAGTATTTTTTTCATTTTTAAAAAAATTGTACAATACTCTTAATGGCCCCGGCGGATCCTGTGTTGTTTTGTCTTATTCATGGGTATTATGGTTTTTTCACTGTGTATAGAAATATAAAAAATTAAAAAATACTCTCGGACCCAATGCTAAAACACAGTAAATGGAGGGGTAAAATAATAATTTTACTATTCCATTCCACAATGCTTATGAGTTTAGATGAACAGTGAAAAATCAGTGTTCATTACTGTTTAACTTCTCAATCTCTTTTAGCTTTCTTAGTAATTTAGCATGTTGGTTCTAAAAAAAATATTTTTATTTTTATGTGGTTATTTTTTTAAAAAATCGAAAATACCCTCGGAACCAAAGCTAAAAACGCAGTACATAGAGGGGCAAAATAGTAATTTAACTATTCCAATCCACAATGATTTTGAGTTTAGATGAACAGTGAAAAATCAATGTTCATTACTATTTAACTTGATCTCTTTTAGCTTTCTTAGTAATTTAGCCATGTTGATTCTAAAAAAAATGTTTTTATTTTTATGTGGTTTAATTTTAAAATAATACTATTTTAATTTGTTTTAATGTGTCTTTAGTATCATAGTGTAATTGGTTTTAAAAGTATTTTTTTGTTTAAAAATATATTAAAATAGTTTTTTTTTTATTTATGATATCAACAAATCAATTTTTTTTTTAAAAAAACACCAAGCAAATGAATTTAATATCTTTTCAATAGAAACATACTTTTAATATTACTTTCTATCAAATATTGTTGGTGCGTCTAGTGAACGCGTCGACAGTATTCAACCACATGCACTATTCAGGAGGCATGTGCGAATTTGTACGATGGGTAAAAATATTCATCCAATGTCTTACTGGATGCGTCAAAATGTCTTCTACCTCATGGTGATACATGACGATGGTCAATTGAACTTTGTTTTCTCCTTTTCTTTCTCCTGCAGGACATAGTACATAGAAATCCCCTTTGTTTATGGTGTTTTTATTTCAGTCCCTGAGCTTTGGGTTGTTTGGAGTGGTCTTCATTTCTGTCATAGAAGTTTTGATTTATTTCAATTTGATCATTCGATTGAAATTGAGTATATATTGCGGTTTCAATTCGGTCATTATTCTTTTAATTTCTGAATTTGTTTTAAATCCCTTAATATTTTTGGTACAACAATTTTGATTTTATCAATTTTGTCTTTTGATTGAAATTGATAATATATTTTATTTTCATTCGACCCTTATTCTTTTAATTTTTAATTTTAATTCCTTTATATGTTTTTTTTTATATTTTTGAAATAGTTCTTATTTTTATCCATGTTTATATATATATGCTCTTTGTTTTGGTTTTTAATTTTTATTATTTTCTTTTGTTGAGGAAGTATTTTTTTTTTTGAAAAATTAACATCTTCAAGTCAAATAAATGTTTTTTCATCCATAATTTTTATTTTTGTTTTATCATTTTTTTTTGTTTGATCTTTTATTAATATTTTTTTATATTATTTTGATTTTTCCATTATTTACGCAGTAATAATAATAGTTTTAGTTTTTTTTTCTTGTTTCCTCTTTTGTTAAAGTTTTTGAGTTTTTTTATTCCATGGGGTAATTTAATATTTTTTATTGTTTTAGGAATAATAGTAATGATAATTTTAGGTGTTATAATCATAATAATAATAATAATGACATTATTAATCATAATGATAATAGCAATTATAATTTATTGTAATATTTATAGTGCTTATGGTGTTAATAATTATAGTTTTGATGGTAATAATAACAATAACTCATAAAATAATATAGAAAATATAAATATTGACAATAATAATAATAATAATTTCAATTATAGTAATAAAAATAATGGTGATGATTATCGTGATGATTATTTTTGTAATAATGACAATAATTATAGCAATAATGATGGTGACAACGATAATACTGTTAATAATAATCAAAATATTTATTATTTACAATAATTGTGTAATGACAACTATAATAATTATGATAATAACAATGAGATAATAATTGAAATAATTCATTAGTCGATGTTGTTTTTATTATAAATTGACTTTTGTACCTTTTTATGTATGATATTTCAGATCTAGTATACATAAACAAAAAAAAAATACAAAACCACATTTAAAAAAACAAATGAAAAAAAAACACAAAGATAACAAATCACTATCAATAGAAGATTCACTATATATGTACAAGAGAGAGTTTCACTCACATTTCACAGCATCAAAAGTAAACTTTGTTTTTTAATGCAAGCTATATTTAATATAAAGATAAATAATAGTAAAAATTAATATCAAAACTAAGAGTATAGATATATAAATAAAAATTAGAAATTAAAAACTATCCTAGAAGAACAAAAAAATAAAGAGATCCAAACTAAACCTTAAAATAAAATTAAGAACTAAACAAGGCAAAACAAATTTCTCCCAAAAGTGAAGCGCAGGTAATGGCTCGTTTAAACTAAACAACTACAATTTCACTCCCTAAAATATCTTACATTAACAAATAACTAAAAGAATACGAAATTTACTGTTCATGCACTGTTCACTGTGTCTAAAATCACTGTGGACGCGAGCTTTTTCATCCGTGCGTCGCGCGAGTTCGTCCACCCTTTTTTTTTTTGTCTTTTCCGCATGTGAACAGTGCATTACCGATTAAAGCCCCCGAAAAAGACAAAATAGTGCACAGTTGCAGGGGCTCTCTCGGGTTTTCTCGTTTTTTTTGCACAGTGCACTGACGAAAATGGGCACGCAAAACGACAAATTTGCTAACAGTGAACGGGGGCATGGCCGTCCTTTCCCAACAGGTATTTCTGTAATTATGGGTGGGGACAGGGGCGTATCGGTAATTGACCTATTATTTTAATATATTTACGCGCGGACGGCTGGCGCGTGTCACTCCCGCGCCAGCGAGGTTCCCCGCTTACGCGCCACGTTGGCGGCGCGTGCGGAGTCATTACGCCGTCAAAAATTGACTTCCGCCGCACCACAAGATGCGCCGGGATGTCCTCTCTCTTCCGTCGCGGCGCGTTCCCGTCGTAGATGTCCGGTTAAGCGGCGCCGGACGGTTTTCTCACGGACATCGTTTTTCTCTCTCCTGCCGCCCCCAAAGTCAGCTCCGGTCCCTGATATTTGCGTATAGTTTAGTTTGGTCCCTGAAGTTTGGATTTCTTTGTTATTACTGATTTATTCAAATTAAAGTTTTATTGTTTTCAATTGTGCCCTTCAATTAAAACTGATTATATAAGAAAGTTTTATTTCAGTCCTTATACTTTTGATTTTGTATTTATTTTTTATGCCTTCAATTATTCCGGTACGGAAGTTTTGATTTCTTTGATTTGGTCCTCCAATTGAAATTGGTAATATATACAAAGTTTGATTCCAGTCCCTCTTCTTCTGATTTTGTTTTTTCAGTCCCTCCCGCAGTTTGCATTATTTATTTTTCGTCCTCCGAATTTTATTTTTTTTAATTTTATCCTTCAATTTGCATTAATTTAATATATGTTAATTTTTTTTTAATATATTCTGTTAATTATTTTTTTTATGTTTTTTGTTATTTTTTATCAATTGATTTTTTAATTGTTTTTTATACAAATATTTTGCTTCTTTTTAATAATTTTCCATGGAAATTTAATTATTTTAATTGCTTTTTTATTAATATTGCTAATTTTATCCTTCAAATAATATATTCTATTAATTCTTTTTTTTAATGTTTATTTTATATTTTTGATCAATTGATTTTTTTATTGTTTTTTATACAAATATTTTGCTTTTTTTTTTTATTTTTCATGGAAATTTAATTATTTGACACAATAATAATAATGATAATAATAATAATAATAATAATAATAATAATAATAATAATAATAATAATAATAATAATAATAATAATAACAACAACAATTATTTCAATAATAACAATAATAACAATAACAATAATAACAATAATAATAACAATAATAATAATAATAATAACAATAATAATAATAACAATAATAATAACAATAATAACAATTATTTTTGTTAGTAACTCTTTTGTTAATATTTTTTTTGCTCTTCATAATTTAATAATTTCTATTGTTTTGACAGTAATGGTGTTAATTTTTTTAATATATATTTTTAGTCTTTCGCCTAAGAATATATGTAGGGAAAAGAAAACATGACCTATGATTTTTTTAATATAAAAAATTAATATAAGTATTCTGAGATACATTTAATATAGTTATATAATAGTAGATGATCGGCCAAACAATTACAAATAACCGATTAAAACACATTCGCAAATTTGATTTTTTTTTATTTGTTGAATAATGTCTACTTTTGTCCATGTATATATAAGTGTACTTAACACAATAATAATAATAATAATAACAATAATAATAATAACAATAATAATAACAATAATAATGATAATAATAATAATAATAACAATTATTTCAATAATAATAAAAATAACAATAATAATAATAACAATAATAACAATAATAATAACAATAATAATAATAACAATAATAACAATAATAATAATAATAATAATAATAATAATAATAATAATAATAATAATAATAATAATAATAATAATAATAACAACAATTATTTTTGTTAGTAACTCCTTTGTTAATAACACAATAATAATAATAATAATAATAACAATAATAATAATAACAATAATAATAACAATAATAATGATAATAATAATAATAATAATAATAATAATAACAATTATTTCAATAATAATAAAAATAACAATAATAATAATAACAATAATAACAATAATAATAACAATAATAATAACAACAACAACAATAATAATAATAATAATAATAATAATAATAATAATAATAATAATAATAATAATAACAATTATTTTTGTTAGTCACTCCTTTGTTAATATTTTTTTTTGCTCTTCATAATTTAATAATTTCTATTGTTTTGGCAGTAATGGTGTTAATTTTTTATATATATATTTTTACTCTTTCGCCTAAGAATATATATAGGGAAAAGAAAACATGACCTAGGATTTTTTTAATATAAAAAATTAATATAAGTATTCTGAGATACATTTAATATAGTTATATAATAGTAGATGATCGGCAACACAATTACAAATAACCTATTAAAACACATTCATAATTTTTTTTTCATAGAATAATGTCTACTTTTGTCCATGTATATATAAGTGTACTTAACACAACAAGAATAATAATAATCACAATAATAATAATAATAATAACAACAACAATAATAATAATAATAATAATGATAACAATTATTTCAATAATAATAATAATAACAATAATAATAATTACAATAATAAAAATAATAATAACAATAATAATAATAACAATAATAATACCAATATAAATAATAATAACAATAATAATACCAATATAAATAATAATAACAACAATAATAATAATAATAATAACAATAATAATAATAATAATAACAACAATTATTTTTGTTAGTGACTCTTTTGTTAATATTTTTTTTTCTCTTCATAATTTAATAATTTCTATTGTTTTGACAATAATGGTGTTAATTTTTTATATATATTTTTAGTCTTTCGCCTAAGAATATATATAGGGAAAAGAAAACATGCCCTAGGATTTTTTTAATATAAAAAAATAATATAAGTATTCTGAGATACATTTAATATAGTTATATAACAGTAGATGATCGGCCACAAAATTACAAATAACCGATTAAAACACATTCACAAATTTAATTTTTTTTATTTGTAAAATAATTTATACTTTTGTCCATGTATATATAAGTGTACTTAACACAATAATAATAATAACAATAATGATAATAACAATAATAATAACAATAATAATAATAATAATAATAATAATAACAATTATTTCGATAATAACAATAATAACAATAATAATAATAACAATAACAATAATAACAATAATAACAATAATAATAATAATAACAACAATAATAATAACAATAATAATAATAATAATAACATTATCGCTTATAATTTTTAAATTTCGAAATTGAATTATTATCTGAGTATTTGAGCTTATAACAATAATCAACTAATTCAATACATAAAAAAAATTATAGCATAATTTAAAATTTACAATTCTCTATTTATCAACTAAAAAATTCTTTGCTTGCCACATAAATAATCAGTTTGCTATATATAAAAAGCCCGGCGCATCGCGCGGGCTACCCAGCTCGTTATTAAGCTAAAATAATAAAAGTAACCTCATAAAAGTTCATGTTTCTGTCGTTCTTTTTCTCTTTGGTGGAGTTCCTATGTTTGTTTTTCTATTTTTATCCTTCATATGTGTTTGTGGGAGCACTGTTCGCATGGGCTGGAGTATATAGTGGAGGTTTTCTTTCTTCTTTTTTTTGCCGACAGTTTGGATTCAAAACAGAATTACTTAAAGTAACTTTTTTGTCTGTGTTAACGTAGATGATTTTCATGATTTGTAGTTTTCACAAAGACATGGAAAAGACAAATTACCATTGTAGTCTGCAATTTACATGTGTTGCCTTTTGTCACCAAACTTACGTAATAGTGAGGAAAGTATTCAACCTGGTTCATCGAACCTGTTCTGATTTTACGGATTGAATTCGATTGTGATGTGGAATAACATGAATTTGCAGATCAGACTCATGCACATCCCTAGCAAGTAGTAGCATTCTTGAGGTTGTGGTTGAGTTCCATTCAATACCTGGAGTGTCAATTGATGATGATATTCATGATTTCGCTACTGAATATCTAGGTTTGCGAAGAAAGAGAGAAATATGAAATAGTATAGGATGTCTTGAAGAAAAGTTGAAATGGTTGAAGCGAATATATACACGAAGTAAAAATGCTTATTTACAATGGTATGGCTCTGTTTTTTAAAGTGTTAAATTATTCAATTTTTAAAAGTGCTAACTAACTTTAATTTGTTATGTTATTGTACATGCTTGCTAAATTGTTTATATATATTTACATGTGCAGAATAATGAGCTGACAATTGTACGCTTAGTAGTTTCAATTTGATGTGTTCTTGAATTGGTTTTCACTCGTTTTACGCCTCAAATTTTTAACCAAGTGAGATATGACAATTTCTATTTTGGTTGTTTTAAATGTATTTTAATTTAATAGATGTTGTAGTTTTTATGTTTTTAAATGTGTTTGGCTCATATATTTTTCTTTATTCGCATTGTAATTTTAGAAATTAGATGTTGAGCGCTAGTTTATCTATGACAGATATGGTCTTGAGTGATTGTGATGTTTTAAAAGATATTATTTATCGTAAACATATAATATTACATTTGAATGTTATTATTTACCATTAATATATGATACATTTTTTTATGAATGTTTGTTTGTACAGGTGTATAAAAAGACTATTAAGAAGTTAATGACTCGGTCACTCACATATGAAAAATTAAGCACATGATATTGTTTAAATTATAAATTATATTAAATGTTACTGGCCATAAAACAATGTTAAAAGGAATAAATGAAAAAGGATATGGAATCTTAAATAATTTATAAAAAACTAAAAAGGAATGACATGTAATCTTAAATAATTGAGAACAAACAAAAAAAAATACATATAATTACTAAGACTTATCACAACGGCATATATTAACTTCAATTATATAGAAAGAACAAATCCTGTAGGGACATTCTAGTTATAAGAATAATGGAGGAGTACTTGTACACATCTCAACAATGTTAGCAAAAAAGTTTAAATTATTGATGCAAGATATAATTCAATTCTTTCTATAGAAAAGGGAATGTGTATGTTATGTATACCATTAACAATAACTCTCTCAAGAACAAACATTTGAATTGATCTTGTTAGAAGCAAAGAAAATATTTTTGTGTTCTTAACAGGTTTGCAAAAAATTATTCTTTTCAAGTACTTGACTTATTTTAATATATTCTTTACTTTATGTTTTTTTCTTCAACACTTAATATTTTATTGTATTTACATGTAATGGAAGATATGGATGATCCATATTTTAATGTTCTATTTAGCAGAGATTTTGACGGCTAATATGGAAATGTTATAAATTGCGTTGTATAGAGCACATTAATTATCATGGTTGTGAAGATAACAATGGCTTACATGGTAATGATTGAAATGACGATGATGGAAAAGACAACAACACCAATGATGATGATGACGACGACAATGATGAGAGTGACAACGATGACGGTGACAATGATGTGCATGAAAATTTTATACAGAGGCAATTTGATGAGCAAAAACTTATTATATGCCTGACTGGAGCTATAAACATGTATCATATTAATTATATGCACAAAGAACTATGTATGGTGTCATATAATATAAGGATGCGTTGGTTGAATGAGGTTTTAAGAGGTCATGGAAATGCTCTGTTAACATGTTTATGATAGATACAAATACTTTGTTGAGCTTGTGTGATAATCTAGAAACATATTATGGTTTAAAATCTTCAAGAAGAATGAGCGTAATCGAAAAGGTTGGAATGTTTCTCTTTACAATTGTTGTAGGGGTGTCAAATCAATAAATGCAAGAATGATTTCATCATCTAGGAGAAATGTAAATAGATATATCAAATAAGTCTTTAAATCATTATGTTTGCTTACTATAGATGTCATCAAACTAGTAAATCTAGAAGTCCTTATATATAATGCAGGTGTAACTATATACAAACTCATATTTTACTAAATTCTTTTAATATATGCATCCTTTTATTCATTTATTTGTTTTATTACAAAGCTAGATTGATCTGTCTTTGCCTCTTAGCTTAACGCAGGTAGAAAAAAGTACTCAATGAAAGCATGCATGTACGCTACATGATGATGGATGTTATATATCCATCATCTTCTTAGATTTTTCCGGTAGAAAATTTGAAGTCAGCACAATTTGTCCCCTTGGACAAAATTGACGAACTGAAACCCAATTTCTTTGACTGTAGATCGAATTGTAGCAGATTGTCCTCCAGCTGATGACCACCAATCACAATCGATGGGCCATCAATGCCCCCACCATCCACAAAACCCAAGCACCAAAGATCAACACTTTTCTTTGTGACCCTCACCATGGAGTTCGATCCAAACATCTTCCAAACCACATCTTGTCTATCCATCACGAGTTCGATTATTGGTACAGCCGGTCCCATTTGTGTGTTCTTGACAGCACTCGCAGGGTAGCAGGCACCGAATGGTTTAACAGGCTTTGTTGTAGTAAGATTGAAAGACGAGGAAGCTGCTTCCTTCAAGAAAGCCAGAGTAAATGCCTTATAAATAGAACTCTGTAACTTTGTGTATGGCAGAACAGTGCTGATCCTTGTCCCACCAAAACCAGACTCACCATCAATGGCCAACAGTGTTTTGTTCAAAGCCACCATCTTTCCGTTCACTTTTATGGATGTCAACCCTAAATAATATTCAGGAGAGAGTCTGTGGGTATCTGGATCAGAATCTCTTCCAAGCGGGTTAAAAAGAAGAGGAGTGTACACAAGTGATTTTGAGAGGTCAATTCCCTGCAAGAAATTATAAGGCCCTTTACTACCAAAAAGAGCGAGACCAGGTTGAGACGTGGAGCCTGACAAGCACATGGCAAAACAATTTGGAGAGGAAGAGAAGGCCTTGTTGATCTGCACTGGGATTGAGAGCATTGAGTTTCCCAGGGAGGCTACGCCAGTTACACCTTTAGCTAGGCCTTTCAGAAACCCTGTTCGAGCACAGGAAAAGATGAAGTTATTGATCGAAACCAGAGAACCTTGAGTATCGGGCAAGGCGAGAGAGTCAACAAGGGCAGCGTTGACGCCATAAACTTTTCTGTAGTCAACAGCTTTGATGGGGTTATTAGGGATGAAGATGGAAGAGTTGTTTCCACAATTTGGACCCGGTGGATCGTCGCAAGTGTTCATGCAACCATAATCAATAATAGTTTTAGCGAGGGAACCGTTACAGGGGATATGTTGGTAAGTGGAGGAGATGTAGTCGTCGCAATTTACCCAGGAGTATGTAGCCCCAAGATCCAAGAGCAATTTGGTGAGCTTCAAAGGGGTTTTTAGGTATGCAGTGATGATATATTGGCCGGTGGAATGGTCCTTCTGGATTGGCGTGTGGAGGGGAAGAGCTGCTTGAGAAGGGATGAACGATAAGAGGAAGAACAGAATCAGAAGAGGGACTGCTAGCTTTGCCATTAATAACTGGATGTCTGTAGAGAGAAGGATTGTTTTTTATCATCTAGATAATCATATGAGATTCTTTTATAGAGCTGGTATGGAGTGCTATCTTACGCGGGGATGGACGTGCATGCTTAATTCTGCCTGCGATGAATCTCAAGATCTCTCACTCTATGTGCTGTATATGACGGTATACAGCATAGGAATCCTACCTATTTTATTTGACTCGGATAAAGGACCAACTTGTAGCATTCAATGATTGTGTCTTCTTGTCAATGTTTATCAAGCTACTGTTTATCATCGTCCATTGTAGATTACAGCAGTTTTTTTTTTTTTTTTTTTTTGTTTTCATTTTAGTTTTTCAGCCAGGTTTGGCTTTTTCGGTGAGGGTTTAAGTGATTGATAAATGACTGAAGTGAAAACAAATCATGTAGAACAAATAGTAGGTTTGAAATTAGTTTAATAAGTTTATTAATTTATGTTGTTATTGTTTCAAGCTATTAGTTAATCGATTTTTATAATTTAAAGAAAAAGTATTTTTTGATGTCACCTTTTAAAGTTCATTTCATTGAGATTTTTATATTTCTTATGTCATAACCCAATTTCTGGGTTACTCCCAAAAATCCACCCAAAAATAACAAAAATAAAATAAAAGGGTGTCGGCGTTGGTAGAAAAATCAATGTGGAAATTTTGGTTGTTTTCGCGAGTCCGATCGTATCTTTTTTGTCCATAAAAATAGAGGAAAGTACAGATTTAAGGCAAAAATAATTTATCATTTGACAAATCTATGTAAAAATTAAGTTGGGAGACATAATTATATTTTTATGGGCCAACTTGACTTAATCGTTGGCCAATTTAAAAGTATAATTATGTTTAGGAATTAATTTAGGGTCCAATTAAATGATTTAATTAAGTGCGAGGACTTAATTATACTTTAAGTTGGTCAAATTAATTTTATTAAGGTCATAATCGATGAAAAATCCAGTTCTTGAGTGTAATTTGGGTTTAATTGAGAAGTTTGGAGTTTTAGGAGAATGAATTGAATTTTTTCAATCCAATTGTGCGAAGTTAGGGGCCAAATTGAAGACATTGAGAATTTCATGGTTAATTAAGGGTCAAATCG
This sequence comes from Salix purpurea, assembly GCA_027405865.1. Taxonomy (NCBI): domain Eukaryota; kingdom Viridiplantae; phylum Streptophyta; class Magnoliopsida; order Malpighiales; family Salicaceae; genus Salix; species Salix purpurea. The sequence goes on along the minus strand of JAOWLH010000016.1, from coordinate 2,883,352 downwards.
CATAAATCGGAAGCTCATGGCCAAAATAAAAAAAGTCGTGCAAATCCAAAGTTGTTGTTAAAATTTTGACGGGGATATAATTGCATAAAATTAAAAGTTTAAAATAAATTGGGATGCAATTGAACCAATTAAAAGTTGAGGGACCAAATATATATTTTTTCACCCTCCCCACAATCATCACAGGCGTGACTGCACTGTTCAGTCACCTGAACGGTGCAAGCACGCCACCTGTGAATACAAAGGCAAGCAGGAAACCCATCGCGCCACCTGCAAATGCAAAGGCATGCAGGCACCCATCGCTGCACGCAATGGGCAGTCGAAGGGTTGCCTTCTGCCTATAAAAGCCATGAAAATCATGCATGTAAAGGGGATGGTGTTTTAGGCAGAAAGTGAGGAAGATTTTACGGGAGGACGAGTTTTTTAGGCAGAAAAAGTGAAGAAGATTTTACAGAGAAAAAGAAGGAAAAACAGGGGAAATAGAAAATAAAAATAGAGGAAACGAGAAATTCTGAAGGTTTTGCAGAGAATTTTAGATGAAAAAAGAAAAAAAAAAACAAGGAAATATCACACAAAAATCACACCATCACCCCTCATCTCCCTCAGCGACCTGTTCTCTCCCTCTCTCTCGATTTACAGGTGCTCTCTCTCTCTAAAACCAGTCCGGCCGAGCATTCTCTCTCTCCACCAGTGATGGTGGATTGACCACTCAATACTACCCTTATCACCACTGTAATCTGCCCCCTTGATGCCAGCAACTCAGCCGCAACCTCCGGCAAGGTAACAAAGACGATGACAGTAGCTATAATGTGAGTCCGACACCTATGGAAGCTTCCTCCAACCACCACAGACCATCGTTGACGACGTCTCCACCACGGGGACAACCACCTCTACCTCCTCTACCCAACAGTACTAATAGGTACACCTTTCGTCACACTTGAAAAATAACTGTTCATTCATCTTCTTCCTCTCAGCGCTGCATGCGATGGGACATAATTCACGTCCCACTGTTCATATAGGTTGGGCTGGTGTGAGGTGGGTCGAGCACAAAGCCCACCTAGGCTGTCAGCCCAGCCCACTAATTTGTTTTATATATATATATATATATATATACTTTATTTTATTAAAAAATATATATAAAAATACAAAAAAAAAAAGCATAAAAAGGTTTTATTTTCATGCATACGACCAGATTCCAAGATTTTTCCCATCATATTTTTCATAAAAAATATATATATCTTGCATCTTTCTCATTGTTTTAAAATGAAAGTTGGATATCGTAACCGGTTTACGATCATTCGTTGGAATTTGGCCAAAATATCAAAAATAATTATAACAATTTTTTTTGTCTATTGGGGTGTAAATTTATATTGTAAAGTATATCCATGGATAAAAAATGGGGGTTTTAACTACAATGTAAATTTACATTGTAAAGTACACTTGTAGATAATAAAAAAGATTTTTAACTATGGTGTAAATTTACATTGTAAAGTACATCCATAGATAATAAAAAAAATAGTTTTTGAAAATGCAATGTAAAAGTTTAACTTAGAAAAACAATCAAACCACAATGCAGCTTACCTTAGGTAGGGTGTACTAGGGGTAATGCGTTTTTCCCTTGCACAACAAGTCCCCTTACCAAGACTCTCGTAGACTAATAGGTTCCTAGTAACCTTAATACTAGGTGGCGACTCCTAAAAATTATACTCGTAATTTTTATAACTATAAAGCACACCTCATTTTCATCGCGCGCCATTGTCCCCCTAATATCAGGGGATGGTGGGGCACGAATCGTGTAAAAAATCATCGTCGTGACATCTTACATGCACCACCATATTAGATGGTAGATTTAAACATAGTTTTATTTGTTTGGCTCAAAGGATATATGACATTCTTGAATTCAATATAATTCAAATAAATTTCATGAATGTATCAAACTAGATAAAAGTTAAAGTTCAACTTCAAATTAAAGTTGTGAATAACCTTCTCAACAAGTAAACTAGTTTGCAAAACACAATAAAAATTAAACATAAACTAATAAAGAATAAAGCCTTAAGTTTGTTATCAAAAGATTAGATTAGTTTTGAATGTTGTTTAGCTTATACTAGTCAGACTAATTTCAATGTTGCGAGCTCGGTAAATAATTTTTATAATTATTTGGTTTGAGGTTATTAATAGGTTTTGTTATTTTAAAAATAAAATATAACATCTACATATACATGGTTTGATATAATAAAACACATTATATCAAAGGTGCAATAAATAATTCATCTAGAAGAATTAAATGGGAGTATCCATGAGTGAACATAAATGGATGTTATGCAAACAATTTTATTTTGCCTGGAACTTCTATGTGATTCCAATCTCTCTCTTCTTTTCTTTTTTATTTTGTTCTCCTCTTATTTTACCTTTTAAACTTATACCATTTCATTCTAATAAATTTCTTGAAAAATCGTAGCTTCCAAGTTACTGTCAAGTAAAGATGTATAATACAAACATGTCTATAATCTCAAAGATTAACGTAGAAAAAGTAAGCCTTTTCATTCACAACGTAAAAAAAATGTAGTATAAAAAACATAGCTACACCAAATAGCTCAACCCTAGCTACAACACGCCTTAACACTCTAAAGCGAAAAATCTTGTTGAAAAGCAAATGACAAATTGTTTCGTTAGTTACTTCCTAACATGAGAAAAATAATTGTTCTTTTATACGCACTTTTTTTTTTGTTAAAACACTTGTTGGTTTTATTAACATTGCAAAATAATAAGCAAAACATTGAGAAATTATCATTGATCATATATTTTATGAAAAACAAAACAAAGGTGCAACAAATAAACCCCTCGACCAATAAATCTAAGTTGCTTTACTTATAAAAAACAAACTTACTTTCTCAAACAACATGCAAACATGAATCAATATTGTTAATAATTGCAACATATGCACAAAACTAAACATATGTAATAAAATTCAAAATCTATTTGAAACAAAACAAACTAATTATGCTGGCAATCAAACACCAATTTATCAAGGATGAAAAAACAAAGAAAAAAAATCGGCTTATAAAAAATAATCATAGCAGCATAGACATAACACTCAAAGCAAAGTTGCGCAGCACAAACTTGTTCACAATCTAAAAAATCTAGTGCAAAAAAAAAATACAAACAAACACCTAATATATATTCTTGCAAAAAAACAAAACAAATGTGCAATAAACGATTCATCTAAAATAATTAAATGGGAGAATCTATGAACATAATTGGATGTTGTGCCAATAGCTTGATAGAGGCAACCAAATGCCTCTTTGATTGCTACAAGAATAATTGTGGAACAATGTCATCCTGTTAGAAATTAGATCCACAATTACTTGCATTTGATGTTAATATATTGAATCTATCAAATTCATCTTCGGCGATCTCTAGATATTTTTTCACGCTAATACTATGCTTCATTTATTTGGTTTTGGCTTCCTTCCATGGCTCCACTTCCTATGCCTAAGAATAACTCGACTTTTAGGTCTTAGAGAGTAATTTTTAATGAATTTGCTTGATTGTGGAAGTGTTGTGAATCAAGTTATCAGATTAATGTTGTCACTCTGTTTCTAATTTCATAAACCTTTTAAAGAAATACATGATAGATCGCTATAATTTGAGATTATATTATGGTAGAGGGTGAGTTGCATCTCTTTTTCTTCTTGTTCTTTTTTTAACTTCATTCGTGTATTTTAGCGATTTGTCGTTGTAAGCTCAATAACCTCTAAGGGCATGGTCTAACTTGTAAGTTCATAATATGAATATATTGCTAAAAGTGAAAATGAAATATAAGCACTTCTCTAATGTGCAGGACAATAGAAATGACATAAGTATTGGCGGTGTTTGTCCTTTAAGTAACCCGTACAGTGCACAAACTTGAAAAATAACAAACCAATCATCAAAAAAAATTTAAAATGAAGGCATTAAACAGGAAGAAAACAGAAAAAAAATAGTAGCAAAAAAAATTAATGGCAATGTCGAAGACTACATTGCTTACAAAGATGAACAACATCAAATATAATCACAAATGCAAAAAAAGTCATTATGGAAATGGATTTATATCTGTATTATTTCTTGAGTTGGTTCTGGCAAAGGGTCAAACTTTTTTATGTTTTGAAGTGGTTTGGCCACTTGCTCCTCCTCTTCTTTGCTTGCACTCTTGTTTCCAATAATCTTCTCCACTACTTTTCTACTTCTTAAGGTTATAACCTTGCATTGCTCTTTTAACTGTGTTTGGTACATTCAAAACTATGAGAAAAGATCACTTGTTAATCCTGATTTACTTTTCCAAACAAGATGACGAGGAGAAAATAACTTGGTGGACTCCTCTCATTAAGGAGAACTTATTGACACTAAAAACAATTTTTTAATGGTTGGAATATGGCTAACAATGACTTTCTCTTGCTTTTTCTATTTTATAATGACTTTTTCTCGCATGACATTTTCAATTACTTTGTCTTCTTTTTTTCAAATGCAAAGAGTGGAAAATAAACAAAATCAACTTTTAAACCAAAGTGAAGATTTTTAAATTTTGAAATTGGTCATGTATTTTCTCCTAGTGGTTCTCTCTCTTTTATTTTAATATTTCTACCACAATTCAAAACTCTATTTTAATATTTTAATTTGTCAATGAAATTAAAAAAATAATAGAAGAGTAGCTACACTATTTATATAAACAAGGTACGGCAAAGCAGCTGGTTTTTACCCGGTTTTATTTAACTCCTAAACAATATGCCACCATGTACGCTTTCACTTGATGAAGCTCATGAGAACTCGACTAGCTCATCTCTATAAATCACTCTTTTTCACATCATTGGCTTGAGATCACAATGAATCCTTCTCTCAACACACACAAAAATATGATGGCAAAGCTAGCCGTCCCTCTTCTAATTCTTCTCTTCTTCCCATCTTTTATCTCTTCTCAGGCAGCTCTTCCACTCCAAACAACAATCCAGAAGGACCGCTCAACCAGCCAATATGTCATCACTGCATACCTTCAAACCCCTCTCAAGCTCACAAAATTTCTCTTGGATCTTGGCAGCACATATACCTGGGTAAACTGCGACGACTACACTTCCTCTACGTACCAACACGTCCCCTGTAACAGTTCCATCGCCAGTTTGCTTGGCCCTTATGCTTGCTTGGACCTTTGCGACGGTCCACCGAGTCCAAATTGTGGTAATAACTCGTTCCTCTTCCTCCCTGATAACCCCATCAAACCTATTGACTACAGGAAAGTCAATGGCCTCAACACTGCCCTTATTGACCCCTTCGCCTTGCCCAACGCTCAAGGTTCTCTTACTTTGATCAATAATTTCATCTTTTCTTGTGCTCGAACTGGTTTTCTCAAGGGCCTGGCTAAGGGTATAACTGGCTTGGCAGCCTTAGGGCGCTCAAATATTTCTATCCCGGTACAGATTAATAAAGTCTTCCCCTCTACTCCAAATTGTTTTGCCATCTGCTTGTCTGGATCCATTTCTCAACCCGGCGTGGCTCTTTTTGGTAGCAGAGGGCCTTATAATTTCTTGCCTGGAATTGACCTCTCAAAATCACTTGTTTACACCCCTCTCCTTCTGAACCCGTTGGGAAAGGATTCTGAACCAGATAAACCCATACTCTCTTCTGAGTATCATATAGGGTTGACTTCCATAAAAGTGAACGGAAAGATGGTGGCTTTGAACAAAACACTGTTGGCCATTGATGGCGAGAAAGGTTCTGGGGGAACCAAGATCAGCACTGTTGTGCCATACACAAAGTTACAGAGTTCTATTTACAAGGCTTTTATTCTAGCTTTCTTGAAGGAAGCAGCTTCATCTGCTTTCAATCTTACTACAGCAAAGCCTGTTAAACCATTCGCTGTCTGCTACCCTGCGAGTGCTGTTAAGAACACGCAAGTGGGACCGGCTGTGCCAATAATTGATCTTGTGTTGGACAGACAAGATGTGGTTTGGAAGATTTTTGGATCGAATTCTATGGTGAGGATTACAAAGAAAAGTGTTGACCTTTGGTGCTTGGGTTTTCTGGATGCTGGGGTCAATCAAATGGTGTCAAGCTGGGTTGGTGCTCCATCTATAGTAATCGGTGGTTATCAATTGGAGGATAACATGCTACAATTCGATCTACAGTCAAAGAAATTGGGATTCAGCTCTTCAATTTTGTCAAAAGGGACAGATTGTGCCAAATTTAAATTTCCAACCAAAAGAGTGTAAACTGATGATGTATATATACCATCATGTTCTTCGTATGCATGCATGCATGCATGCGTTCTTGGATATTAAACCTTCTGTACTTTAATGAGGAGCCGAAGAAAGGCCAATCCGGCTGTGCAATAAAAGCTTTCTGCTCTCAAATAAATCAATAAAAGGAGATGTTTTCCACCCCTAGGAATCTTCTGGCTTCTAGCTATTTCACTTCTCATCAATGGTTTTTTATTAGCTGGCTTTCTTTTTTTGTACTTTAGGAAGAATGAGTTTTCAAAACTTTGTATTTGTTTCTTCTTCTTTTCCTTTTTAATAAAATAATAAATAATTGTCATAAACATGAATATTTATATAAATAATGGTATGATAACATAAAGAGACACCCTAAAGAAAGATTCTAACTAGCACATGTAAAAGCAGGTTGACTATCTAAAGATTTTGATCATGGACAAGTAGACTTTCTATGAGAGTTTAGTGGTTTCATAAGTTTCATCTAAGTTAAAGGGTATCGCGACATTGTTTGTTCCTCATTCTAACCTAAAGATAAAATGTGCAAAATAAAATGGTGTATAGTGTGAAGGCATAAATCATGTCCAATAATAAAAAGAATGGTGTAAGCATATAAGAATCATATAAATAAAAACATAAAATCCAAATGAGATACCAATCATACATTAGTGGGATATTGGGTTGAAATTAAAACTTAAATACAAACTAGTATAAGAGTACTTTAAAATAAAATAATGAAACCTAAGTCTTAGTAAGTAAAGCCCGATTACATTATAACTTTTGGACCTTATCAAAAATCCTTCTTGATGCTTTATCACTATGAAATTTTAACTCTATAAATAATTTAGCCTTTAAAATATTATGAAAAACTTTTAGCCTGAATCAATGATTGGATTGAAAGTTATGACCATTAATATAAAATTATGTTGTCAATATCTAGTAAATATTAAGCAATCCAATCTTTTTCTTGGTCATATTGATTAACGATTGATTCATATTTGAACTCAATTTTGTGCTTGACTCCACCTTAAAAGTAATTCTTAAATCATATAGTGTTGATTGTTAATTCTAGTCATTCCATATCTTTTAAAAAAGATTTAGCCTTAAAAAATCACTTATATCAAAAAGAGAAATCAAAAACATTGAGTTTTGCATTGACATTATACTCTCTTGAAAGTTCCAACTTCTATGCATTGTCATTAATTCATTCAAGGACTTTAAATGTACTATCTCTGTTAGGATACAATTTAGTTTTCTTATATGAACCAAGACTCAATCACCTGGTTCAAATATAATACTCTTATGGAATTTATTAGTTTTAGAGGAAAATTACTCATTCTTATTTTTTTGTGTTATCAAACATTCTATAAAGTTTCTTCACTATTTCTATACCTTTTGCATTAAAAGTATAGGCAATAAAAATTATTTTTTTTCATTTAAACAATACATTTACTGAGATTAAGATACAATGTTTCATTTCTTCTCATATGACCCATCTCTTTTCTGTCGTCTTACTATTATTTTTTCCACTCCTCTCAGCTATTTATTATTTTCTATCTTATCTCATTATTCTCAACTAAATTTTTTTAAGCTCCCCTTGTCCTAATCTCTCTTTTCACTCCTTTCAACCTTACTTTAAGTTTTTAATTTTAATTATTCTTCTTACACTTATCTTGGTCTTAATGGTATAAGAATGATGGATTTTCTATCATTTACAAATAAATACTTATTCTTTAGCGTATCATGACTAACTTTCTTATCAAAGTATCATGGTTTCTCCTTAAAAATAAATATCTTTATACTAAAAAAAAACATCACACAAAACCAAGACCAAAACCTATTATTCACCTTCTCTTCCCCATATTTATTTAACCACAAAAGCATTAATGTCTATGGTGTTTTGTAGTCTTCAAGTTCAACTTCTCCAAAAGTGTACTTCTAGTCATATTAGCGCAACTCCCACCATTTTTAATAATACTAAATACCTTATTACTCATATGGCATCTTATATGTGAAATATTATCTTTTTATTTCTTCAAATATTCCTTCTTGACTTGAACACTTGATGATCATCTAATCACAAGTGATTTACCTTTAAACGAACATTTTACCTCATTGTTACTTGTATTATTAAATGGTTACATTTATCCATCACCTCTCAAACTTTAGTTTCAATCACTATAGATCATGTAATATTATCATTCTTTTATTTGAACATTTCAAAAAAAAACATACTCTCAAACAACAAAGCTTAGCTGTAAGAATCTCAATGGAGGCGTCATTTTATCACAAAAGATATCTTGGGAACTAATAAGTAAAGAGAGTAAACGTAGAAAAATAAATTGGCTTCTAATTTTATGGTAACTAAGATCTTTAACTACTTTTCATAGGTTCTAAATAAAGGGTTAGTTTATTAAAGGAAAGAGTACAATTACCCTAAAATATCCTACCTTAAATAAGATACTTTTTGTTTGTTTTTAATGATAAAAGATGCCTATTGTGCTTACATGTTAAGGGAATTTGTCTCAATAAGTATACGTGTGTTTATTATTAAGGTTGAAAGACTTCCAAAATTTATAATAGTGATTTCAACAAAACCTAAACCTTTCTTTTAAAATATAAAGATTGTACTCAAGGGGATGGCGATGGTCAATTAGGTTTTGGACCATTTGTTTAACATGGGTCTAAATGTTACTACTTATAGATTTATAGTATTGCTTAATCTAACCCAAGTTCTCATTCTACATTAAGAGAAAATATCCCAACATCTAAAAAAATATTCAAACACATTGACATAAAAAAACCATGTAATGAATAACTATCCTTTTTATTTTTAATTTTGAAAAACAAAGAGTTATGTATTGAGACTTTATATCATGAACTTGTCAATCCTTGAACAATAATTGAATGGCTTGTTTATTCTAGGTTGGCTTCATGAATAATAAAAACTATAATTATACTATTTTTGTTGTTGAGAAGACTTTTTGATAAAAAATTTCTTAACAGTCTTGAACACGGTAAAGTAGAACTGCATATTAAGCAATCTTGTCATTCTCATTCCAAGATCCTTGAACTTCTTAAACAACTTATTTATTTTGAGTTGACTTTATGGACAACTAAAACAAATAATATACAATATATGTATATCTCGATGTATATGTATATGTATATGTAGACAAGGCTAATTCACACCATGTGCTCACAAATCAAAACATAGAATTTATACCAATATTAGATAGTTATGCCTCAAATATTCAACACCATAAAAAATAAAACCTTTGTTAGCTTCATACCCTATGATCACCATGCAATGATGTAGATCTATAACACATCAAATCACAACACATCTAAGGATTAAAATATGTAAATCTATTCAAAAATACACAAGATTAAGAACTAAACTTCAGTTATTGCGAGAATCAACAAAGAGTTGTTAGAAGCAGAATAAACAATGTTGGTTTTTAAAGTTTGATTTCTAGATGTGTTGTTAGCTTAAGCTAATTTTCTAGGTGGATCTTGGTTTGATTGGTTGAAAATGTTTACCTAATATATTTTTGTGAGAAAGAGTGTTATTATTTCTAGTGAATTTCGGAGGAGAAGGGTGTATTTATGATGATGTTCAATGGTGGAAAGAGGGCTACTATGGTGGTGAATTGAGGGAGACCAGAGTTTAGTGTTTTGTGAAGGGTCTAAAACGTTTGTTTTTAAAACTTATATGGAATAAAAGAAAAGTGTAAGAAACATAGAAAGATTTTAAGTGATTGTTTGATACTGCGTTTCAAAAAAGTTTCTGCGAAAAATTATTTTTTACATCAAATTAAGGTTTTTGTTGTTTTTAGATTATTTTGATGTGTTGATGTCAAAAATAAAAAACATCATTCTGATACCTACAAAAAACACTATGAAAAATAATTTCAATCACACTTCCACACAGCCCTAAATCACCTAAATCATATAAAATATATATGTTTCTAGAATTTTATGTATCTTTGAAAATATATTAAAAACCAAAAGATCAAAAGTAGGTTATCATCTAACTCAAAATCTATAAGACTACATTCATTGTTCATTCTTAGTAACTCAAGTATTAGAGAACTCTCGATATTAACCACCAATCAACCTCACCATCTTCAATCTTCAAAGTATGTGGAAATTCCCAAAGTCAAATGAAAGTTCTGATAAGATTTCATCATTTATATTATTAAATTCTTCGAAAAGTGGAAATTAAAAATTGAATAATGAAGTCTGACCAAACTTCTCTAGCTAATCAATTCAACTAACTTATTCATTTGACTTCCTAGTTGCATGCCATTAATGGAAGATTAGTCAGTAGTAATAGCGTTTGTTTATGGACGACAACATGTTTTTAAAATTGTTTTTTATCTAAAAATATATTAAATTAATTTTAAATAATTTTATCTCAATATTAAACTCACAAATTTATTTCAATGTCATGAACGCGGTAAGGAGTAGTCAAGATTTTGCATGGCAGCGCGTAGGTCGGCACGTGCCAATGCTTGGCCGAGACTCCCGTTTTATATAGTTTATATTTTCCTCGGTGGATGAAGGATTAAAAATAAACCTAAACAAATTGGTAATCAACACTTAGATGGTCTTCGGAATCTAACTTATTTTATTATTTAAGAAAAAAAAAGATTTCATTGGCAAACCTAGTTGAATATTAATAAAAAAAAAATCATCTTAATTTTTAGATAATGCCTCGAAAAAGCAAACACAATACTGAATTTCTTTGAACGGTATCTAATGTATTTGGAATTACTTTTTATTTGGAATTAATATTTTTTTTATATTTTTAGATTGTTTCGATGCGTTGATATTAAAAATAATTTTTATAAAATATTTTGATATATTTATAGATAAAAAAAACTTTAAAAAACAACATATACCCCAATCCCAACAAACTTTTTAATTATTAAGGAGTGTAGTTGAGGTTGTTTTAAAAAGTGTTTTTCATTTAGAAATATATCAAAATAATATTTTTTTATTCTTAAAAAAATATTTTTGACATCAACATATAAAAATATCTAGAAACACCAAAATAATTTAATTTAAAATAAAATATAATTTCAAACAACTCCTTTATATCACTATCCCATCCAGATACCCACAGACAATATCCAAGGTGGCAGACCGTACTGTTCTCCGACAAGAAAAGTCAAACATGCCGATCCATTTAGCGAATCCAACAACTCGATCGAATCTGAGATGAACCCTCTTATCTTCTTGGTCTTCCAGTGAGTCAATGAACTCCACGTCGGTATCCACCCCTGGCTACGATAATCTATTGGCCCATGGAGCTTACTCCAATTTTAAAAATATTAAAAAGTCCACTTCTTTTGGCTGGATGGAGCTGACTGCTTTTTTAGATCCACTTCATCTGTCGCACAAGGGTTTAAGAGAGTGTGTGCGCGCGCGGGGGGGGGGGGGGGGGGGGGGGGTATGGTAATAGAATTTATAAAAATAATATTATTTTTTTAATAATTGTTTTTAATACTAGCCTATCAAATTAATCTAGAAATAACCAAAAAAAAAAACAGTTTTAAAATGTAAAAATCAAACGAGCTATTAATCTACTATGTTTTAGTAAAGAGAGTTATAGCATTATTATATTATGAAAAATACTAAAACATGTGCATAATAGTACTATAAAAATAATAAAAATGTGTGCGAAATTAATATAGCAATCTATGCTGTCTATTTTTTTTATTTTTTTATGTAGTCTTTAGATTTTATTTTTCAATTGCAAATTTTTATATTAAATTCATGACCAATTTATCAAAAATTGATAACAAATGAAAATTTTAAAACAAGCAGGACCAAAGTATAAAATAAGAAAAAAATAGATGGCAATTTAGATGAAAAGTTCACTTTTGCCTTCAATGATAACTTTTTGGTTCAAGAATATTTCCAAAAATCAATTGTGGTACAAAGCTTTAATTTTTTTATTTTTTAGTTTCTAGTTTAATAGAGAAAAGAGTGTCGTTAAATTCCAATTGTAAATAGGAAAGGTCTAAATTGTGAGTATTTTAACTGCAAAAAAAAAAAAAAAAAAAAAAACAATGTTGGTGTCAACAAGTTTCATTTCATGAGGGGAGATTAAACTGTTTGATGTCTTTGCCATTATTTGGAATAGTACATATAAGCTTGGAAAAACTTTATATTTCATATTGATTTTTTTTATTTTTAGGGCATTTTTAGGTTATGTGAGGCTATATATGAGTTTATTAAAATGTGTATGATGGTTTTTGGGTGAATAGGATAAAACAAAAGATTTATATTAAAATGTTATTGTAAAATCAATCTATGACCTAACTTTCCAACAACCCTCTCTTAGTTAGGAATTAGGCAAGTAGACAACACATTGTTTAACCCTTAAAAAAAAGTAATCTCATGGCCTTTTTTGTTGTTTCTTTTATTTATTTATTTTCTTTCAATTTTATCATTCAATATTAAAATCTTATTAAATTTTATTATTAGCTATTATTTTCAAAACGATATAACAAAATTTCATGATATTTTATAATACAATATGAATAAGATTTCAACATTTGTTTTCTAATATTAGAAAATATTTTGATGCAATAGATTTTTTTTCTAATGTGCAACCATATGTTAATGGGCATAACTTTCAATTTCACCTTTGAATTGGGCTATGATTTTGCTTAAAGGTTTTAAACACTTTGTTTCCTATCGGGTTACAATTGTATAGCAATAACAGGTCGAAACAATCTTCATATAAATCCCAAAAATTATATTTTGAAATTTACTATATGTTCGAGTTAATTTAGTAGTCTTTTTCCTATATGATTTTGATTTTTTTAATATTTTTTTAGGAATTTATATTTTTTTCCTTTATTTTTGAACTTTCTAGTTTGTTTAGGTTAGTTTTAAGTTTATTTAAGAAGTTAAAAACCACTTAGTGTCTGTTGGGAATGAGGTTGCTTTTGAAAGTCTTTTTCATTCTGAAATGCATCAAAATGATATTTATTTTATTTTTTAAAAAATATTTTTTGACAACAACACATGAAAATAATCTAAAACACCAGAAAAATTAATTTAAAGTAAAAAATAAAATAAAAATTATTTTTTTACAAAAGCATTCTTGAAACACAGTGCAAACACCCCCTTAAAGAGGTAGATTAATTGAAGAGAAATGTTCATAAATAAAATTTAAAACTAGGGTTCTATATGATATTTAGAGGAAAGAGTAATATGTTGCTTGTTTTTGTTCTTTCTCTTATATTGTTCATGTATGCATCAATTGGTATCAAAGCCTAATGATCTTATGTTTTTGCTTTATGTGTGTTGAAATCCCAGGTTATTTTATTTTTTATATGCTACTAAATAACCATGGCTAAAAGTGGTTGTAGAGTATAACATGTTTTTACTCATTCTCTTGTACTGTTCAAGAATGCATCATATGATATAAAAGCCAAATGATCATGTGTTATTACTTTAATTTGTGCTCTAATCCCAAGTTAATTTATTTGTTGTATTGATAACCATTGAAAATTTTATTTGGTTGATGTGTGCAGCAATCCCAGGTTTTTTTATTTTTCTTTTATATTGTTCATATATGTGTCTATTGGTATCAAAGCCTAATGATCCTATGTTATTACATGATATATGTTGCAATCCCTTGTTAATTTATTTGTTGTATTGGTATCAATTCAATGTTTGATTTTCTTGATATGTGTTACAATCCTAATTTTTTTCAATTCTTTATTAATTTATTTGGTGTATTGGTATCAGCTCAATATTTTATTTTCTTGATGTGTGTTACAATCCAAATTTTTTTCTTCTTTCTCTTATGTTGTTCATGTATACATCGCTTGGTATCTAAGTTTGATAATCCTATGTTATTGCTTGATGAGTTGGTATTAAAACCTAATGATCATATACTATTGCTTGATGAGTGCTTAAATTCCTTTTTATTTTATATGTTGTATGCTACTAAATAACCATGTCTAGAAGTGGATGTAAAGTAGAACATGTTGAAGTAAGAGATAATTAAAAGGTTTCTCCTTAAGATAGAAACATTCAGGAGCTAATGATAAAAAAGATGCAAACATAGATTGCATAATTGAGAAGAGGTGTTCAAGAAATAATGATAAAACACATGACAAAATAGATTACAAAATTAGCTCATCAGTTAACAAAAATAAGCAACCTATAAGTTCATGAAAAGAGTGATAATGAATCCATGACAAATTTTGAGAACCTGTTTATGAGATATGAGCAGATAAGGGAACTTTTTGATAGGGATAAGTATCATAGTGATTTTGGTTATCTCATTTATAGTTAGATAGATAAGGATTGACATTTCCTAAGAAATTATTATATTAATTTTGATTTTGATAATATTAATGATGATATCATGAATAATATTAGTAATGGTATGATTGATGGTGTCTTTGTTGATAAGTTAGAAGTTTAGTGTAAAGAAAACATGGAAGGTGCTAAAATTATTGATTTAAACTATGTTGATCCTTTTGATTACAAGTTTATTATTATCATAAAGGTAAAAATATTCAAGGGTTATGGATACACCACATGTTCATGAAGTAAGTTTGAAGTTTGTGATCTAGTACTCTATAAGCCAATAAAACAAAACAAAAATTCAATTCTAGTTTTTTATATAAATTTTGAAAAGAAAGAGTTGAAGTTGAAGTTAAAAATTGTTATAACTTGAAACAAAGCAAGAAAATAGGTTGGAGAGTTTTGATTGGATAACCATGATGAAAGGACAATTTAAACCTAATAAGTGTTCTTTGCAATCCAAAAAGACTGATGTAAAAGATATTTTCCTAACAGATAGCCTTATATTAATAACCATAACTTTTAATTTAACCATTGGATCAAGTTAAAATGTTTCTCAAGGATTATATAGGTTATTTTCTCGAAGTTGAATATTTAACTCAACCATTTTTACTCATGTCATTCTATAAGACAAATGAGTTATAGAGTTGTTCCAAAAATTACATTTATGAATACTTTAACTTGTATATCCAATGATAGTCTAGGTAACTCTATCTGAAAAATATCAAGAGATTTCCTCACTATAGGAATCTTTGTTAGATCTACCTTTTCATTTACTGAATCTATAACATATGATAAATAAACCATACATATCTTTTTCAATATTCTTAAAGTAGTCATGACTAATATTAAACAACTAGGAATGACTTTTTTCTCCCCCTGAACATCACTTGATCACTCCTGTCCCCTATAATATCACAGTTCTTGCAAAAAAAAACAGCTTGAGATCAATACAAGATTAACCAATTCATTCCTAATATTCAATCAAAATCATGCAATTTTGATGGAATCAACTCTACTTCAATACCCTAACCTGTAATAGTAACCATAACACCTATATAAATATATCTTATATATAAATCATCTCTTAAAGGTGTGGTAATTGTCGCGACGGCGATTTTTTGACGCGCTTCGCGCCCCGCCATCTCTATATGGAGAGACAACGGCGCGCGGTGAAAATGGGGTGATATGTGTTTTATAGTCGTAAAATTTACGACTATAATTATGAGGAGTCGCCACCTAGTATTAAGGTCACTAGGAACCTATTGGTCTGCGAGAGTCTTGGGTAAGGGGACTTGTTGTGCAAGGGGAAGACGAATCACCCCCAGTGCACCCTACCTAAGGTAAGCTGCATTGTTGTTTGATTGTTTTTTTTTTTCTAGGCTAAAATTTTTACACTGCATTTTCAAAAACAATTTTTTTTGTCTGCGGGTGTACTTTACAATGTAATTTTACACCACAATTATAAGTTTTATTTTATCTATGGATGTACTTTACAATGTAATTTTACACCGTAGTTAAAATTATTTTAATCTACGGATGTATTATACAATGTAATTTTACACCGTAGTAAAAATATTTTTTATTTGCGGGTGTATTTTACAATGTAAATTTACACCACTAAAACCGAAAAGTTGTTAAATTATTTTTGACATTTTGGCCGAATACCAATGGATAATCGCAAACCGGTTACGATATCCAAATTTTCGTTTTAAAAATATGGAAAAATATGTAACATATTTTTTTACGAAAAATACAATGAGAAAATCTTTGGAATTCAGCCGTATGCACGAAAACAAGATATTTTTTTTTTGTTTTTTGTTTTTTTTTTAAAAAAAGATTTTTTTGTTTTTTTTTAAATTAAATTTCGGGCTGGGCCTGGCCCAGCTGAGGTTGGCCAAGGGCCCAAGTCTGCTGGACTTGGGCCCGGCCCAGCCAACTAGGCTGGGCCGAGAAGGACTGGCCCAAGGCCAAAGAAAAATAAAACAAATAAAATGCAAAGCACGTTAACAGTGCAGTGATGCACTTACGTGCACAGTAACTTGGTCGGCCGACCACGATGAGGGGATTACCTGCCACTGCCACCGGGTAGAGGACGTCGAGGTGGTTCTCCCTGTCTTGATGGCGTCGAAAATGGTGGCCCGTGGTGGCCGGTAGGGGCGTCGGAAGGGCTGACCTGTGCTGCCGTTCGCCCTCTCTGTTGTTGCTGCTCCTTCGCCGGAGCTGGGAGGGAGAGCTTAGCTTGCTGTTGGGGAGCTTCTGGAGGTGCTGCCGGAGATGAAGAGTGTAGAGCTAGGTGGTCGGAGCTGGTTGACCGAGAGGGAGAGAGAGAGCTGCAGCTGCTGGTTTAGAGAGAGAGGGAACTTTGCAGACCGAGAGGGAGAGAGAGAGCTGTTGACGCCGGAGTTGGGGAAGAAGATAGGTGGCTGCCACTGCGTGTCTTCGTCTTCTTCCTTGTAACGTAATTCCTCAGAATTTTCTTCCCTCTGTTGCGTGAGATTCCTGCTCTCGTTGTTTCAGTTTTTTCCCCCGTTTTTTTTTCTTCTCCTTGCAGGCAGCGTGCATGGGTTTATTTATAGGAGAACCTGGCCTGCCACGGTGGCTGCTGGTCGGCGGCATGGTGGCTGCTTTCGGCTGGGTGGCGGCTGGCGTGCCTGCGATGGTGGCTGTCGGCGTTGGGCTGTCGGTGGGCGCTCAGGTGGCTGTCGGGAGCGCAGGTGAAGGTGGAAAAGGCGGCGGCGGATGCAGTGGATAAGGGTGAGTTGCGGTTTGGTCCTTCAATTTGCAATTGCTCTAATTGCACCCTCAATTGGATTTAAATTTGTAATTTTATGCAATTGTGCCCCTGGACAAATTTCAACATTATCCTTGACTTTGAGCGCCTTTTTCACTTTGGTCCCTTACCCTTGATTTACGCAATTTGGCCCTTAGTTGACAATTAAACTTTTAATTGTTTTCAATTTGGCCCTTAATTTGCGTAATTAGCTTAAAAAAATTCAATTTGACTTTCAAAAATTCCAATCTTCTCAATTGAGCCTGAATTAAATTCAAGAATTTGATTTTTTATCAATTAAGCCCTTAATAAAATTAATTTGATCAATTTAAAGCATAATTAAGTCCTTGCACTTAATTAAATTCTTCAATTGGACCCTAAATTAATTCTCAAACATAATAATATTTTGAATTAGCCCATGATTAAATCAAATTGGCATATAAAAAATATAATTATGATTTTTGACTTAATTTTTACCTTGAATTTGTATTTTCTCTCATTTTTGGGCACAAAAGAGATACGATTCGGCTCAGAAAATATTCCAAATTTTCACTGTGATTTTCTACCGACACCAAACCCTTTTTATTTTATTTTTGTTATTTTTATTTTATTTTGGGGAGTCACCCAAAAATTGGGTGATGACAGTTGCCCCCCTCTTTACAATGCTTACGACTAAAGTCTTGTAAAAGACCTGAATAGTAAGCGTTGTAAAGAAAAAGAAAAGTGGATTTATCAGACCAAAAAATGATTGATCCATCCAGAAATGAGAATGAGGACTATAAAATGCACTCATAAAGGAATGCTAAGATAGGGCCAGAAAGCGCACTACCTAAGAATTGGGGCCTAAGGAGGACACTCAAAAAGGATGGAAGATGGTGATGTTTGTGAATGACATAGGAAAATGGTCTCATTGTAATGGGTGACCTACCCAGGTGAGAAAGGTGAAGATGGTAAAAACAAAGAGATGGTCTTGTTGTGATGGGCGACCTGCCCAGATGGAAGCAAAAAGTGGTGATGAAGATTTCATGGGATGGAATATAGGGCTAAAAAGCTCGCTATCTAGGATTTATGGTTGAGAGTTGGAAAACTCACTCGAACAAGGGGAATAAGGATGGAAAATGCAATATCCTAATTGGTGGTTTGAAAACACACACGAGAAGGAAGAAAAATAGGGTTGGAAAACACACTATTTTAGCTTATGGTTAAGGGTTGGAAAACGTACTTAAACAAGAAGGATAGGGATGGAAAATGCAATATCCTAATTGGTGGTTTGAAAACACACACGAGAAAGAAGAAAAATAGGGTTGGAAAACACACTATTTTAGCTTATGGTTAAGGGTTGGAAAACGCACTTAAACAAGAAGGATAGGGATGGAAAATGCAATATCCTAATTGGTGGTTTGAAAACACACACGAGAAGAAAAATAGGGTTGGAAAACACATTATTTTAGCTTATGGTTAAGGGTTGGAAAACGCACTTAAACAAGGAGGATAGGGATGGAAAACGCACTATCTTAATTGGTGGTTTGAGGGTTGGAAAACTCACTCAAATGAGAAAAAGGAATGGCTAAGAAGCGCACTACCCTAATTGACGGTTGAGGGTTGGAAAACTCACTCAATAGAGGAAAGGAAATGGCTAAGAAGCACAGGATCCTAATTAGTGGTTGAGGGTTGGAAAACTCACTCAAATGAGAGGAAAGGAATGACTAAGAAACGCACGATCCTAATTGATGGTTGAGGGTTGGAAAACTCACTCAAATGACACGAAAGGAATGGCTAAGAAGCGCACGATCCTACTTGATGGTTGAGGGTTGGAAAACTCACTCAAATGACAGGAAAGGGATAGGGTTGAAAAACACTATATCTGTTCTGAGAAAAGGCTCGCAAGCGCTCAAGGAAGTGAAAGTGGTACGGGCTCAAAGGCGCACACAAAAATGATGAGTGGAGGTTTGTAAGTTACAATCCCTCCAAAACATTTCTTGGATTCCTAATGGGAGAATGCAATGCATGATGACACCCAAAATCAAGAAACAAATAAAGTTGAAAAGCATGCTCAAGGAAATGAGAGAGGTGAAAGCTTGAAAGCGTGCACATAAAATGATGAATGAAGGTTCGTAAATTACGATCCCTCCACAATATTTTTTAGATTCTCCATGGGGATGCAATGCACGATGATACCCAAAATTAGAAAAGAGATAAAGTTGAAAAGCATGCTCAAGGAAATGCAAGAGATGAGAGCTTGAAAGCATGCGTACAAAATGAATGAAGGTTCGTAAATTACGATCCCTCCAGAATATTTTTTAGATTTTCAATGAGGATGTAATGCATGATGATGCATGTGTACTTACCTGAGAGATATAGGTCCCCTTTCTTCTTCCAGGCCTTCTTTTCCGGGATCTGGACCTCTGGATTTTATGGCTTCTCGCTTCTGCTTACTCAAGCTGCAACTTGTGATTTTGACCCTTGAAGATGATAGGTTTTCCATATCAACATGCCCCCCAAGTTTGACCCAGATTCTTTGAAAAGGAATTATGGAGTCAACTTCATGATTTGACGGCTTCTCGCTTCTGCATACTCAAGCCGCAACTTGTTGATTTTGACCACTAGAGATGATATGCCCCTCTGAGTTTGATCCAGATTCTTTGAAAAGAAACGATGGAGCCAACTTCAATTGCATTTTAGATTGCCCCCCTGTTTGGTCATGCCCCAAAAGTGTTTTGGGCTTCAGGTGTTTGCAGGAAAGAGTTGGTTATTTGCAAAGATGGTGTTTTCACGTAAAACTTTTGGAATTTCAAAATCATTCCAAGCACAAAAACCATTTTGATTGCCCCAGTCGGGTCATGTTACACCAGTGTTTTAGGCTACAAGTGTTTGCAGGAAAGGGATGGCTATTTGCAAAAAATATTTTCATGCAAAACTTTTGAAATTTCAAAGTCATTCCAAGCACAAAAACCATTTTGATGTCTGTTTAACAAACTTGTTCTCGAAAGAATTCAAGTGATCTCATTGTCAGGTTTTATGTTGACTTTAACAAGAATATGAAATGATATTTGCAAGTCTTGTATGTCAGGAAGGTTTCGATCAGGTCGTGTAAAGCATTTGTAAGGTTTGTTTCAAATGGAAAAGCATTGCTTATCGATCCAGATAACTCGTATTTGATCAGAAAGGGCTTTATTAGGCTTGTAACGTAGGCTTAGGTTACTGGCTACGAAAAAAAAGATATTTGTAGGCTCAAAAAGTGTTTAAGGGTTTTTTAAACTAAGGATCACTTAGTGCTTACTCTTAGAACTTCATTTAGCCCCCATGATTGATTTTCATAGTGACCTAGCATGCCCCCCCAGTGTTTGTTTGGGCTTTCATCTTGACATGCCCTCTAGTGTTTGTTTGGGTTTTTTCATTGGTATTTGGCACTAACGTTGTGCTGACTTGACATGCCCCCCAAGTATTTTGTTTGGGCTTTCTATGTTGGGTTTTTAGTACTACCAAAATGTTGAATTAATTTGTTATAGTGTACTAAAACCCTTTTTATGTTTATGCCCCCCAGCTTTGTTCGGGCGTCACTTGTCATTGAGGACTATTTTGTAGATTGAGAAAGTTTTTTTTTTTTTTTTTTTTTTTTTTGCACTTGCCCCCCAGTGTAGGGTGTGATCCTTGTCAGGGTTAATTATCAAGAAAATAAAATTATTAGGCTCAAATAGGGACTGCAAAGGATATTTGAGACTTTGTGAAGGCATATCAAAGATGGCCTTTCCTCATTTCAAAAACATGCAATCTGAATCAATAAGCTTTGCTTTTCCATGCGAAACAAGTTTTTGATTTTTTTTGGATTATTTGGATTATTTGTTTGGCTAAGAGGTTAGCTTTATTATGTGGGTTTTGGTGGTATGAGATCACCTTTCAATGAAATCCTTTGAATTCCCAGAACACATTTGTTAAACAAACATCAAATTGACATTTCTTTTCGTACTAGAATTTGATTTGCCAAAAATCTTGATGAAATCATGAGATCATGTATAATTTGGATGAAAGGGATATCAGGCATGCTTGTGTTATTTAAACAATAAGCATGAACACATCGTAAACACAAGCAAATACATGATCACTGAAGAGAAATGTTTGCTTAACAAAAGTCTTGTGGCGTTACAAGCAAAATTGCCGACAAGTCAAAATAGGAATATAATGTGCAGACATGACCAAAACAAAAAGGAAATCATGGAAGTAGACTTCATCTCCCAATATCGGCACATTCCCTTTTCAAAAGCTTTTGCCGATTTCACTTTAAATGGTGCAGACACTTGGTACCCTATTTCGGTGAAGCTTACTTGGATGTCGGACCTAGATTTTCTTCGGATGTTATCCACCCCGCTTTAATCAATTGCATGAGCATCTTCTTGAAGGCACCACAAGTGTGAATGCTATGCCCCACAGCACCGACATGGTATTCACAGCTTAAATCAGGCTTGTACCAATCAGGATAAGGTGGCTGCAAAGGTGAATAAGGTTCAGGAGCTATTTTTCCAGTGCTTACCAAGTTTTGATACATCTCATTTAAAGGCAATGGTAATGGAGGTAGTTGATCTTGGGTTTTCTGGTAATTTCTTTTCGGGAAATTTTTCGGTGGATCTTTGGCTTGAAAATTAATGTTGGCAATTTGAGATGAAGGGTTATTGTAGTTCTGGAATTGGTTGTTCCTACCCTTATAGTCGTCTTCAAAATGCTCGACATCTTTTGTCTTGCCTTCAAAGCCCCTTTTCTCCACAGGTGCAGATATTCTACCACTTCTGATCCCTTGCTCTATTCGCTCTGCCACGGCTACAGCATCCATGAATTGTTGTGCTGAACTACCCATCACATGTTCGTAATAGGGCGCTCTTAGCGTGTTGGCGAATAATGTCACCATCTCTTTATCTAGAAGCGGAGGATGTACCTGTGCAGCGAGTTCTCTCCATCTTTGAGCATATTCCCTTATGCTTTCTCTATCCTTCTTCTCTAAGTTGGACAAACTTGTTCTGTCAAGAGCAATGTCCATGTTGTACTTGTATTGCTTGATGAAAGCATCTACCAGATTTTTCCAGCTACGGATCCTGGCGTTGTCTAGTCTCATGTACCAATTCAAGGCTGCCCCACTCAAACTGTCTTGGAAAAAATGCATCAGTAGTTTTTCATCATGCACTACTTCTGCCATTTTGTTACAGTATGATTTTAGGTGAGTGATAGGGCATTGTGTCCCGGTGTATATGATAAATTCAGGGATACAAAACTTCTTCGGTATTACAACATTCGGGACTAGACACATATCTGCAGCTTGAACTGGGTCATATAAATTTGCCCCTTCTATGACCCTTATCCTGGCTTCCAGTGTCGCCATCTTATCTTGGCCGATACTCTCTGATGCTTCTATAACTGTTGGGGTTGGCGTAGGTGTCGGCATCGCTGATTGTACAAAAGCTGGGTTTTGTTGCGGATCCTGAACCCTTTCTCCTGTCACCTCTTCATGGTGGTTCATTCCTTGTGTTTGAGCAGCCGTTGCGGGTCTAGTAGAAGGACCCTCGCCAGAGGTATTTCTGAGTGCTTGCTCGAGTAAGCTGGTGAGACTAGTCACGCTAGCTTTCAGAGAATCCAATTCTTCTTGAAAATGAGCATCGCGGTGTGCACGTTCTTCGTCCTCCATATTTCTCTGATGGGGTCGAGTGGTAGGAGCTCTTCGGGGACCTATATTTCAATCTGCCGATGATATGTTATGCACAGTGATTGATGCATGTGGATGCATGTATGTACATACATAATAGTGAGTTATCGGGGATGGTGTACCCAAAAGCAAGTTCTAAGCCATTACATGAGGGGTAGGTTTTCTAACTGGTCTCAAAAGGTCTATGAACTGCCCAGTGACCACCTCACGTGAATGTAGTATAGGGGTTTACAAGAAATGGTTGGGGCACAGTATGACCGCCATTACCAAGTAAACACTCAGTTCATAGTTGGATGTTTCACGAATCTGAACCCCGACCAAAAGTCATGGGGCAGACCGCTACTCCCCACCTAACTTAAAATTGGGTTTACTCTGGAAATTAAAATGCATGATGGAATTAATTCAAATCAAATGATGTGTTGACTGAAATTAAAAATGCATGTTAAAGCAGTAAAAATATGTATTAAAGCATAAAATGCTTGCAAAAATAAATTGAGAGACAAGGAATCAAACAAACAAAGCTCAGTCCAGCGATGTCCCCAGTGGAGTCGCCATCTGTCGCGACGGCGATTTTTTGACGCGCTTCGCGCCCCGCCATCTCTATATGGAGAGACAACGGCGCGCGGTGAAAATGGGGTGATATGTGTTTTATAGTCGTAAAATTTACGACTATAATTATGAGGAGTCGCCACCTAGTATTAAGGTCACTAGGAACCTCTTGGTCTGTGAGAGTCTTGGGTAAGGGGACTTGTTGTGCAAGGGGAAGACGAATCACCCCCAGTGCACCCTACCTAAGGTAAGCTGCATTGTTGTTTGATTGTTTTTTTTTTCTAGGCTAAAATTTTTACACTGCATTTTCAAAAACAATTTTTTTTCTCTGCGGGTGTACTTTACAATGTAATTTTACACCACAATTATAAGTTTTATTTTATCTACGGATGTACTTTACAATGTAATTTTACACCGTAGTTAAAATTATTTTAATCTACGGATGTATTATACAATGTAATTTTACACCGTAGTAAAAATATTTTTTATTTGCGAGTGTATTTTACAATGTAAATTTACACCACTAAAACCGAAAAGTTGTTAAATTATTTTTGACATTTTGGCCGAATACCAATGGATAATCGCAAACCGGTTACGATATCCAAATTTTCGTTTTAAAAATATGGAAAAATATGTAACATATTTTTTTACGAAAAATACAATGAGAAAATCTTTGGAATTCGGCCGTATGCACGAAAACAAGATATTTTTTTTTGTTTTTTGTTTTTTTTTTTAAAAAAAGATTTTTTTGTTTTTTTTTAAATTAAATTTCGGGCTGGGCCTGGCCCAACTAAATGGGCCTGGCCCAGCCGAGGTTGGCCAAGGGCCCAAGTCTGCTGGACTTGGGCCCGGCCCAGCCAACTAGGCTGGGCCGAGAAGGACTGGCCCAAGGCCAAAGAAAAATAAAACAAATAAAATGCAAAGCACGTTAACAGTGCAGTGATGCACTTACGTGCACAGTAACTTGGTCGGCCGACCACGATGAGGGGATTACCTGCCACTGCCACCGGGTAGAGGACGTCGAGGTGGTTCTCCCTGTCTTGATGGCGTCGAAAATGGTGGCCCGTGGTGGCCGGTAGGGGCGTCGGAAGGGCTGACCTGTGCTGCCGTTCGCCCTCTCTGTTGTTGCTGCTCCTTCGCCGGAGCTGGGAGGGAGAGCTTAGCTTGCTGTTGGGGAGCTTCTGGAGGTGCTGCCGGAGATGAAGAGTGTAGAGCTAGGTGGTCGGAGCTGGTTGACCGAGAGGGAGAGAGAGAGCTGCAGCTGCTGGTTTAGAGAGAGAGGGAACTTTGCAGACCGAGAGGGAGAGAGAGAGCTGTTGACGCCGGAGTTGGGGAAGAAGATAGGTGGCTGCCACTGCGTGTCTTCGTCTTCTTCCTTGTAACGTAATTCCTCAGAATTTTCTTCCCTCTGTTGCGTGAGATTCCTGCTCTCGTTGTTTCAGTTTTTTCCCCCGTTTTTTTTTCTTCTCCTTGCAGGCAGCGTGCATGGGTTTATTTATAGGAGAACCTGGCCTGCCACGGTGGCTGCTGGTCGGCGGCATGGTGGCTGCTTTCGGCTGGGTGGCGGCTGGCGTGCCTGCGATGGTGGCTGTCGGCGTTGGGCTGTCGGTGGGCGCTCAGGTAGCTGTCGGGAGCGCAGGTGAAGGTGGAAAAGGCGGCGGCGGATGCAGTGGATAAGGGTGAGTTGCGGTTTGGTCCTTCAATTTGCAATTGCTCTAATTGCACCCTCAATTGGATTTAAATTTGTAATTTTATGCAATTGTGCCCCTGGACAAATTTCAACATTATCCTTGACTTTGAGCGCCTTTTTCACTTTGGTCCCTTACCCTTGATTTACGCAATTTGGCCCTTAGTTGACAATTAAACTTTTAATTGTTTTCAATTTGGCCCTTAATTTGCGTAATTAGCTTAAAAAAATTCAATTTGACTTTCAAAAATTCCAATCTTCTCAATTGAGCCTGAATTAAATTCAAGAATTTGATTTTTTATCAATTAAGCCCTTAATAAAATTAATTTGATCAATTTAAAGCATAATTAAGTCCTTGCACTTAATTAAATTCTTCAATTGGACCCTAAATTAATTCTCAAACATAATAATATTTTGAATTAGCCCATGATTAAATCAAATTGGCATATAAAAATTATAATTATGATTTTTGACTTAATTTTTACCTTGAATTTGTATTTTCTCTCATTTTTGGGCACAAAAGAGATACGATTCGGCTCAGAAAATATTCCAAATTTTCACCGTGATTTTCTACCGACACCAAACCCTTTTTATTTTATTTTTGTTATTTTTATTTTATTTTAGGGAGTCACCCAAAAATTGGGTGATGACAGTAATAATAAAACATTTCTATATTTTATTGGGTTGGATACTTCCTATTTGACATTGCGTTTCAAAAGCACTTGTGAAAAAAATTGAATTTTTTTTTTAGTTTTTTACTTTAAATTATATATTTTCATGTTCTAATGTCAAAAATAATTTTTTTAAAAAAAAATCATATTAATACATTTCTGAACGAAAAGCACTTTCAAAAGCAACCTGAACCAAACTCTCAAACAGACACTAGTTTATCCTCAAATTTTCTTGATAGACTTTTCCATGGGTTATCTCGTTTCATCCTCTAGGTCAACCTCAATTAGCATTGACTTCAAGCTAAGCTAATCTACCTGGTATATTTATAGTCATTGATTGTTATTGACTCTATAGCAAGCACCTTTAAGTTTGAGTTTTCTCAGCAATCCTATTAGGGCATTCTTTCTTGCAACATTCAATATTCCTATGATGATAACAAAATATATTTAGATATAGAAACTCTTTTCAATGATGTCATTTTTGTTTACATATATAGCACCTTCCCAACAAAGTTGGACAATCTTCTAAATGGGTTATACTCACTCCTCACAATCATGGATAAGTGTTAATCATTTATCCCTAAGTAAATGTCTTATTGTCACTCTGGTTCTTAGATGTGTTTGTCCTCCCATCAATCCACTTTAAATGCCCTAAGAAGCCCCACTCATTACACTTCTTAGTCCATAATTTCCTCTTCTCTTTTTGAACTGGTCATATTATAAGTGTTTTTCCTTTCTTCAATATATCAGGT
This sequence comes from Salix purpurea, assembly GCA_027405865.1. Taxonomy (NCBI): domain Eukaryota; kingdom Viridiplantae; phylum Streptophyta; class Magnoliopsida; order Malpighiales; family Salicaceae; genus Salix; species Salix purpurea. Next base: position 2,856,655 of record JAOWLH010000016.1, on the reverse strand, counting down.
TTCCCTGATGAAAAAACAAGTTTTTTTCTCTTTTCATACCAAAATTGTCCCTGTTTCATCACCATTTGAAGTGATAACGCAACTTCTACTAAATATATAACAATTTTAAACTAAAATGTCACCAACCTATTAATAATTCCTATCTAAACCCCTCTTTCAATCTCTATATTTGATGTTACTTAGTAGGCAAATAAATGAATGCAAAAATAAAAAGATCTTAAAACCTTTTCTCATACTCCAAGACAATCATATCATCATGTCTTAATGCTAGAAACTTTTTCTCCTTATCCTTTCAATGATATCTAGAGAAGTATATGTTTTCAAATCCTATTTTAAAATTTACCTGATTCATTTTTACTTTCTCTCATATTTTTCTAACCAAGTTTGTGTACCTTCTGAAAGAAATAAGATAGAGCATTTCACTCTGATATCGTCTCGTACTACAAGTTAGTTTAAAGTTGTTTATATTTTCTGCAACCAGTGTCTAACTATTTCAACATCTCGTTCTCTAGAGTTCACAACCAATCTCTCTTATATTCTTCATCACCCTCAAAAGAAAAGGTAAAACTCTCTCAAGAGGTCATGCATGTTGTTCCTCCCATTCTTACATTTATCGCTCATATTATTTATTCCAAATATGCAGGGTTTATAAATGGTACTAGTGTTTCTATTAGCACTATATGTAGGGTTTTAGCTGCTCTAGCCTCTTTTTCAGTCTCTTTGAGTTGTATATTCCTAGCTCTTTATTAAAAAGCCTCGCCTATAGGTCTTCTAGACTTGCTTTTTTTATTGTAAGGATACAATAGACACATGTGAACTACTAAGACATCAACAAATATGAAATCAAATTATATAATAAACTATCAATTATTATCTAATTTAATTAATTATATTATTCATACACAAGATACTATAGAATACATGATATAAATTATCTCTTTATACTTACAAAGACCTAAAATATCATACATTATTATATCACCATAACTAGTCATTAATATTAGATAATTAAATCTTTTGTTATATATCAAAATAAGATGTCTATAAAGCACAATCTCAAGAGATGGATTTTAACACCCTCTATAATTATATGCAATTATTATCTAATTTCTCATTAATATTATATATTTTAGAGTGAAATTGTTTATATCAAATCTTAGATTGGAAATCAACTAAAAATTTGATAGAATCTCCTTTATAATAGAAAGTTCCAAGTTATCAACTAAAAACCTATTACACTTCAATATTCAACCAATTCATAATATATTTAGTGTTCAATCATCTTGGAATCATTACATCACAACTCAACACATCATATTCATCACATTTTATTTTGGTTTATTACATATATATGTTTAGCGATATAAAAGGTTCAAATCTTAAAAAATAAGAAGCATGATCACACATATTTATCTGACACAAGAAAAAGAACTAATATGGCATCATAAGTTTACATAATTGAGTTGAGTTTGAATTACATAATCATCAGGATAGTTAATATTTAAATACTAAACTCATTACAGTATAAAAAAAAGCAGCATTGTCACACATATTTATTATTCAGCTCATGACTATGAGGTACATGTAATTAATTTATAAATAAAAATTAATTCAACAACATAAAAAAAACTTAAACAAAAAAAAAACAAATGTAATAATGCATTTATAATGTAACTCATCATTGTCAATAATTATAAAATTATTAATCAATATGATTCATCTATTAATATATGTTATTCATTCATCGCATCAAAATTTCTTGTTTGTCCTAGTATAATAAATCATCCTTTCTTGATATTTATTCTTTAAAAACTCAATCATCCTATCTTGCATTAAAAAAACTAAATTTCTTCACCCATTACAAGGTTTTATTCCCTCTTCCAGGATCTAGATCCATTGCATAGTATCAATTATAAGTCCTAACGTCGAGACCTATTATGCCCATCACAAGGCATTAGCCTTATTACATGAAACTAATTATTTCACTCCTTTATAGACATTATTCTCACTACTAGAGAACTAATTCCCTTACCCCTTACTGGAAATTAGTCTTTTTACTAGGTTAATTTTTTTGCTATAAACCACAACTTAAATACATTATAATAGAAAATTTTAAATATGCTACAATAATAAACTCAATAAACAAATATGAGGTGTATGACACTTACCAATTATCGAAGCTTAAGTAGTTCCTCCCTACTGCTACACAACTCTTGTGGCCTCTCTTCTATCAGCAGGTATACAACATTATTCTTTCGTTCATGTTCATTATATATAATAATATTATAAGTTTACTTTTATCAATTTAACCTTTATTTTCAAATAAATCCTTGTTTTACTCATTTTCTTTTTATTATTTTTAGTTTTTTAACAAGAGAAAATTTTATAACTCGCCCACACACACATGCACATATAGGTTTCTTTCTTATGATCACTACCATATTAAGTCTCACATTAAAATAATTTCATGATTTTTATGCCTTAAACTTCTATGGAAATCAAGTTACAAAACCATCTTGATTCCATTCATGCTTTACATTATTTAAGCTAATTGCACTACTTCATGAAAAATAAATGTATTTTCAACATTTACAGTTTTACTTTGTTATATTTACTAGACCAACATCATATTTATCTTTCGATTTTTTCTTTGGCCAGCACTATCACCATTTCTCTTACTTTTCTTTGTATTTTTAATCCATTTCACACTTACATGAAAGATTACACATCATTCAATTCTTTCTTTTTCCTTCCAAAACACTAGTCTTACTAAATTTTAAATTCTCAACATCATAGTTTTTCAATCTCAATTTAAATTGTAATTATATTCTTTCAAAATCATTTTCATGACATAAATATACATTATTTCACCATAATTTCACTTAATAACACAAAAATCAACATTATGCACTATAGTCCCATATTGGCTGACCATTGGACCTTTAAGGACTTCAAAGTTTCCTTCATCATTTCTACTTAATTTAACACCCAACACAACCTATTCTAACCCAATTTAAGCAATTTATAGTCACTTTACATTTCCCCAAAATTGTACCATGAACCCTACCATTAATTTCATTAATTCTACCACAATTGTTATTAGTTTTGTATAAAATTGCTTGATAACCCCATCAAACCCATTGACTACACCCCTAATTGATTAACTTAAAATATTGAAAATTGAAATTAAATAGTAGTTAATGACTAATTAGGCAAAAACACCAAAACGATGTCGTTTAATATGAATGAAACGATATGTTATGGTCATGTTTTAACCAGAATATTTTTTTTGTTCAAAACGACATTGTTTTGTTCAACATTAAATATAAAATACTAAAAATAAAATGGGGTCAGATGACTTGTGATTTAGTCACTTTTCATTGTCTTTCCCAAACAAACCTGAAGAAGTTGCTTAAAAAACCATCTTTGAGTGTCTTTTTCTCTCTTATTTTTTTTCCAAAACAAGATAAAAGCATGATTTATCTAGCCAGGTTTTGTTGGCTTATGGCCGACTAATGGTATCTTTTCCAAACAAATCAAGGGTTAGAATTCAAGCTTATTGAGGACCCAAACACCTCTTCACCTTTTATAAACAGGGGTGAGCTCTAATGAAGAAAAAAAAGAATGAAAACCAAAAAAAATTGATACAAGAAGTCAAAAAACTGACGTAGAACCATTATATTTCATGCATACAACATCTCTATAATACCCTATATTAACCCACAAAAATCCAATCTTAAAAAACCTTGTTAACTAACATATCCACCATTATTTTCTTTATGTTACAATAGCCTTCTATTCCTTCTCCTTCACAACAATGCCAAAAACAATATCATATGCAAGGTTGTCAAAATCATGATTTTGACACGAAACGGAAGTAGCTTCTAAACTCGGATCATAAAATCAGAATTGTAAAATTATACTTGAAATTTTACTATTCAAAAATTGTAAAATCACAGTTAAAATCGTGTAGGTAGAAAAATCATAAAATCATAAGTAAAATATTTTCAAATACAATACAACATAATTATAACCATAAAACTTTATTAGTTAAGGTACATAATTTTAAATAACTTAAAAATACATTACAAAACAATTATAATATATGAGAATCAATCTAATATATGAGAATCAATATATGAGCATTTAAAAAATACTAATTTTTAATTTTTAAACCAGGACAGAGAGAGAGAGAGGACACACGACACGGCTAGGCATGGTTGTCAAAATCGTGATTTTGACACGACACGAAAGGGGCTTCGAAAACTTGAATCGTAAAATCGGATCGTAAAATCATACCTGAATTTTTCCATACAAAAATCGTAAAATCACAGTTAAAATCGTGTAGGTAGAAAAATCATAAAATAGTAAGTAAAATATTTCCGAATACAATACAATATAATTATGGCCATAAAACTTCATTAGTTAAGGTTGGTACATGATTCAAAATAACTTAAAAATACATTACAAAACAATTATGTCCATAGAATTTTATTCAGTAAAAACTAACAATTTTAAAATAAATATTTTGCTGATGTGCTATATAAATTAAAATCAGTCTTATGACCGTTATTTTTCTCGTTATTTTTAATATATTCATCAAAAGCATTATTATTTAAGGGATTATCAATATTAATTCTGGTACCAACACCGATATTGCTAGTACTAGCTTCAATCCCAACAAATTATTTTGACTCGGGACATGAAAATAATTTTAAAACATCAAAAAAATTTAATTTAAATTAAAAAAAATTCAAAAATTTTAAGTATATATTTTAAAATTAATACTATTGATTTTATATATAGATAGATAGATATAGAGAGAGAGAGAGAGAGAGAGAGAGAGAGAGAGAGAGTATTTTATATATAGAGAGGGGGGGGGGGGGGGGGGGGGGGGCTGCTTTTAAATTTTGGGCGGTGGAAAATTCGGTAAAATCGTAAAATCGGATTGATCCGGTTTTATTTTACTAGTTTGATTGATTTTGACCGAGTTTAACCAAAATCAATTTTTTTACCCGAGTTGACAAGGTTTGATGATTTTAACAACAATAGGGCTAGGTGCCTAGGCCTTGGGGGGCAGTAGAAGCGACAGCAGGGCATGGCCAATTCACAATTGGCAAGATTTGCGGGATCATAAAATCGAACTGATCCGGGCCGATTTTACTATCCGGACCGATTTTTATAGTTTTTATCAGATTTTAACGAGGTCCGGTTATTTTACCCGATTTAACCAGTTTTGTTGTTTTGACTCGTAAAATTGTATGATTTTGCGAGTCAACTCATGATTTTAACAACAATGACTATAGGACCCCACACTAAGGCATAACACCACCATAGACTTTGTTATTTAAAAATATAAAATTATAATGTAAAGTATGTCATCAAAATATTAAAGATAAAAAATAAATGAAAAACTAAAATTTAGACTAACAATAAAATCAAAAATTATTTTTTATTTTCTTGTTTTTTCAGCTTAATATTCACATGCGACAATATCATTAACAATAAAAATTAGATATACACCTAGGTGGGGAAGTTGAATGTAGAGATTGTAGGACTTTCGATTTGAAGTTCACACTTTAGTTTTCATCAAATTTGAAGCTAACACTCAAACATCAAACGCTAAACAAACCTGTACTTATTTAAATAACTACTAGAAGCAGCTACCAATTTCCACACATGTAGCTAGCAGCCTGTAACTACGCTTAAATGCTACTGGAAGTAATGTGGGAGCTAGCTGCAGCCATGGTCAAATCTTTTGAATCAGAATCTGTACACCTTCTCCGGGTTCTACAATCATTCTGTAAGTAGGAGAGTGATGATACTTGGGGGACAAGGAGAAGCTAAACTTGGAAACAATGAGGGAGAGGACAACCTTCAACTCAACCATGGCGAAGTTCTTGCCCAGGCACAAGCGAGGGCCGACCCCGAATGGAATGTAAGCTTGGGGGAACTTGCAGGCTTTAGAGACGCCCCGGGTGAATCTCTCAGGCTTGAACTCGTTCGCATCCGATCCCCACACTGCGGGATCTCTGTGCAATGTCGGTATCAACGTCCATAAACATAAACCTTTGGAAACAGCAATGTTTCCCAGCTGGGTTTCTTCAAGTGCTTCTCTTGATACAAATGCTGCTGGTGGGTAGAGACGAAGGGCTTCTTGAATCACCATTGTCACCTGCAGGATTATAGATGGTAAATATATATGTATGTATGTATGTATGTATGTATGTATATGTATATGCAAGTGCTAGCTTCTTGTTGTATAATTCTTTTTCTTAAAGGGAGTAACGAAATTTCTAAAGCTTTGATGGATGGATGTGTTAGAAATTATCATTATGTCTCTCATGACACACCCATGTTCTTGTTTATTCAAACTCATGATCATGAAGATAAATAATGGGGATCAATTGATTAATAATTAGGATCATTTGCCTAAAGCTAATAAATTAATGAGAGGTCTCTAATTTACCTATAAATAATAATATGTGTATTGTATCTACGGCTACTGGTAGGCATAGATCAAAAGATTTTTCTCGAAAAATTTTTTATTTTGAAGTTGTGTTCCTGCTGCGCTAGTACATTGGGAATTTATTTTCGGAACTTTAGTAAAAATAACTAAAGGTATTTATAATCTAAATTTCCGCTGCTATGTGATTTTAACATTCGATTATATAAAATGTATAACAATATGTATATGTATATGCAAGTGCTAGCTTCTTGTTGCATAATTCTTTTTCTTCGAGAGAGTAACGAAATTTCTGAAGCTTTGATGGTTAAAAGAATACCGTTTTCAGATGATTGAGTGAATCCACAGATAGCAGGCCATCCTTGAAAACTTCAGCTTGCTCTTTCCTTATACCATCCTGCCACTCTGGATGCAAAGCCAGCAGCATCAGGCACCAGGAGGCGGCAACAGCAGTCGATTCATGGCCGGCGAAGTATATGGTCTTGCAATTATCAACGACGAAGCTCTTGGATGCATCCTTGCCCAGACTTTGATCATTGACGGCGCCTTCCAGTAGTAGTAGCATTAAATCTTTTTCTGATGAACTCGTCTCTCGACATTCCTGCTGACGTTCTTTCACTGCCTCCCAGATCAGCGACTCCACCTCCCTCTCCAGATTGCTAATCTTGTTGTGCTTCTTCGCCGGTAAAAATCTGTATCCACATTGAAAGGTTTATTCTCTTCAATTTTGATAGTTCTGTCCATGGTTGCAGAACCATTCAAAGGTAATAATAAATGAAAACAAGATTTTAAAACCATGTTAATTTCTTGTCTGAATATGACAAAGAGTTATGAAAACAAGGAAATGATGATCAAGTCATTGAAAAAACAATCACGTAAGAGGAAAACAAAAATAGGTAGTGCTCTGGCTGAAGTCATCATGGGAATAAAGAGCAATTATTGAATTGCTACATAGAAATAACCAGTAAATTTCATTAAAAAATAAAAAAAATACCCGAAATTAGGAACCCCGAAAAGGATGTTTTGACCGGAAAATGTCTGTTGAAGACTCCTGAGCTTGGAAAAAATCTGCTTGCCTTTAGAATACGAGCTGCCAAAACAAGCCCTCGAGATGACATCTGCCGAGAGCTCTCTCAGATCTTCGTCTACCTTAACATCAGCGACGATTCCACCCTGTGCCTCGATGCAATCCTCCCATTTCTTCAGCAATGGCTGAGCTGACTCCACCATCAGCCCCACCATCCCCTGAAAATGAACACATTAATTCATATGACTCCATTTTTTAAGAACCCTAGCCTGGCTAAATGAGCTGTTGATTATGAACTGGGACTCCATAGCTAGCTCTGTTACCTTGACCTTGTCCATGTAGAACTCGGGTGCAACTATTTTCCTCTGCTGAGCCCAGAAAAGGCCATTCGACCTCACAATTCCATTTCCTAGCAAGGGTGACATTCTCTTGGTTAAGTAAGAGGGTTTGCCTAAATCCAGAGTAACCATCTGGTTCATCTCCTTCACCAGCTCCGGCTGATTCACATACAGGTGTTGCCTCAATCCCGTTGAGTACGTGTAGATTGAACCTGTGAAAGTATTCCTATCAATGATCATGATTACTAGATATCTGAAACTTTTCATAATTAAAATTGAGAAAAAACATATCCATGTAGGCCACGACGATATAAATTATATTACAGGTTTCACTTAAAAGCTTCAACTTTTAGGTAAGATAATTTTTAATATAATATCAAAATTTTATTTGACGCAACGTTCACGAGTTCGAAGTTTCACTTAAAAGATTAAACTTTTAGATAAAATGATTCTTTAACATAGTATCAAAATCTTATTTGACGTAACAGTCACGAGTTCAGAGTTTCACTTAAAAGCTTAAATTTTTAAATAAAATGATTCATTAACGTAATATCAAAACCTTATTAACCCAATAATGATGAATTTAAATTTTATCACCTTTATTATAAATAAAGGCAAGAACAAAACAAGCTCCATTATCATGGCAGCCATAAATAAACCATCCAAGATCAATTATGAAATGGGCCAGGTTTTGAAACACAAGATTTTGGACTTGACCCAGTCCTGCCTGAGCCTCACCATCGCCAGCTTTACATGAATCTTTCTACATGATGCAAACTTGCAGCTGGATGTGACTGCTACAACAATCATTTAATTATTATTCTATTATCACCATGATGTCATTATCAAGAATCTTAAAAAGATTGTTGTATACCTATTTTGAGTGAAGGGTATATAAACATACTTTCTTTTTTAATATAAGTACATTAAATTTATTTAAATATATTTTTTATAAAAACAAATACGAACACGCATCTAAAAAAACTCACTTTAATAAGAACGTACTGTGGCTGAAGTCATCCAGAAATCAATTGCTTCATAGCAGCTAAGAGGATGTTTGGGAGGCTTTTTAAAAGTATTTTTAAAAGAAATTAAAAAAAAATTATTTTTATTTTTAAATTTAAACTAATAAAATTTGGTATTTTTAGATTATTTTGATGTGCTGATATCAAAAATAATTTTTAAAAAATAAAAAAATATATAATTTTAATATACACGATTTAAAAGTATTTCTCTTCCCTCACATTTATTGTCCATGACGATTTCTATATATATCATTATCATAATTATAGTGATGGGAGAATGGCATTCTATACGATTTAGACACTTTATTTATTTATTTAACTTATGCTTTTATACTGATATTGAATAATTTTATAAATTTTGAAATTTAAAATTCACAATAATCATTCTACCAGTAATCCAAACGCCAATTTCATGAGCTGCAGAGTTCAAGAACAGTAGATTTCCTGAGAAATTACTGAGTAGAGAGGAGGGGAGAGATTTCCATACCGTATTCTTTTCTCCACTGCTCAAAATATGGGAAGACTGTAGAAGTATAATCATGGGCTATGAAATCCGCAGCTTGAAAACCTGAGGCCTTGAGAGTTTTCAGCTGGATTTTCTGCATCTCCGGGAGATTCCCGTACAGGAACGACGGCGGCGGCCCTTGAATTCCTTGCATTCTAAGCTTCCTCTTGATCCTCTCCGACCGGAGCACGACGGTGCAGTAGACATGGACCAGGAAGATAACCAGAGGAAGAAGAAGGGTCAGAGAAGAAACCAGTCCCAGGCTGGGCGAGACCTCCATTTCCTCTTCCTCTCTATTGCTGCAGCCAGCTAGCCCAGCCTTGATTATATATTATTGCTCAGGCTAGCTACTCACACATGATGCATGTATGCATGTATGCGCATCATGTGTGCAAGCTCCTCCTCCCTCATCTACATACACACATACGTGCGTGTGTGTGTGTGTGTATATATATATATATATATATATATATATATATATATATATATATATATATATATATATATATATATATATATATATTGCTGGTTTCAATGATGGACTTGGTAGACAAGAGATAAATTTGAAGGCTCTCTTCCACAATGGGTCAAGGACAAATGGCATCAGCTATAAAATTGCAATATTATATAATGACAGAACATTTTTTAGTCAAAATCAGCTTCCTGGCTAGCTGGCAACCGGGGCACGTGTCCTTCGCTCAGCTAGTGTGATTAATTATCTATTTGTTGTTTGCCATAATTAGTATCAAACTGCCCCGCAAGTTACCTTTTTTTGCTAATAACAGCTTCACCGTGACATGTCGTCGCATGATCCGTTACATTGAAGTTCGACACTTGCTTAGGTTTATGAACTAGGTAGTTGTTTACGCTATGCTTTTTAAGTATTAGGATTAAGTTTTTTTCATATTAAAAAATAAATTACAACGAGATTAACTTCATTTAGCTTGTTGATTTAATAGATTCAAAAATAATCACTAAAAATATAGTTTAATTAAAAAGTTCAAGATAGTTTTTTCTTTTATAAATAAATATTATGAAGATAAAATATACTGTATCGACCTGGATCGACCTAACTCATGAGATTATGAAAATTTTATATAAAGCAAATTTAAAATTCAACTCTTAATTAATTTGATGTTGAAGGATAAAAAAAAATAAGAGAAACAATTTCAGTCAACCGAAGTTAACTTGAAAGATTTTATTATTTAAGTTATGGGACCATAATAACTTTATAATAAAACAAATTTAAAATATCAATCAATTTAATATTCAAAAACAAAATTAAAAAAAAAAAGACAAACATGATACATTCCTTCTATATTAACACGGTAGACATATAAAAATCTAAATGATTTTTTTTTCAAATAATAGTTTGGAGATCGAAACTAAAAGGCAAGAGAAAAACAACAAAGTATCTTTTTAATGAATATAGGTTAAATAAATAGTTCTCTTTTATCTAAAAACATATTACCAAAAACCCTCATCTTTTATTTTATTTTGAAAAGATTAATATGACACATGACATATCACCGGCAATACAGTACATCCTAAATTATTTGGTAAAGAAAGAGAGAATCAGAGCATAATGTGCGGATTAGCATCCAGGAAATTGACACGAGACATCGAGCTACAATGAAACCGTCCTCCCTGTGATACCCGAGGTTTTTCACTGTGTTTTAAAAATATTTTTAAAAAAATATATATTTTTATTTTTTATTTTAAATTAAAAAAATGATTTTATTAAATATTTTATTATTTATAAATAAATAAATATTAGATTCCGAGAGGTGGCATAAGCATCTTCATACTTTTTATCATTCTTGCCTAAGTGATTGGACGTAATGGACTGACTTGTCCCAAATCAACAAGGGCAGAATGAGGAGGAGATGGGGATACAAGAGAATTTTACATGTGAGGAGAGGGCATCTCCCCCGCGCAGCCCTTTATTTTAATACAATGAATGAACATAACACACCAAAACAAAGAAACATGGACAAGAGTGGTCGTGATCATGATCTTGTGTGAAAACAACCTTTGCTTAAGACACTCTCTAATAGGATTCTTGATAGGCACTAGCATCCACTTGTGCGGTAGATCTTAGAATAAGGAGTCACATGATAATATTTAATAGTTGTTGTACTTTTTTTTATTATTTATCAAAAATATTATATCTTTTCATTGTAAGAAAACAAAGATATAAAACTATTTATTAGGTGAGCAATGATAATAGTTTGTAACTAAAGAGTTTATTTCTCTGTGATGTTAAGTTCAAGCTATATAGTTGTTGATATGATATTCACTGAAAACTTATATAATCATCAACTTTAGAGTTATGGAATTAGTCAAGATACGTGCAACCTGGTCCAGACACCAATGTTATTAAAAAAAATCTAATGATTCTTTGTGGATGAATCTTTTGATATCTGAATTATATTTCATCCAAAAATAACAATAGAACTAGATTAAGATAACTTTTGGAGTGCACTCGTGACTATAGTGTAATCTTTATATTCCATCTAGAAGTATATATTTTTTCATGGAAAACGCAAATTATCCTTTAAATATTTTTTTTTAAAGAAAGTTTATGGTATCCCATATGAAATATGATTATATTGATTGTACTTAATCCCGCTTGTGATTTAGTTCTTTTTTAATAATGTAGTTAAAGTATTTTTGAAAGTGTTTTTTGTTTAAAAATATATCAAAATGATATTTTTTTATTTTAAAAAAATTATCTTTGATACCAACACATAAAGTACTCTAAAACAATTAAAAAAATAATTTAAAAAAAATTTAAAAATACTTTTAAAACACAATGTTAAACACTCTTAAAATCTCGCAGCGTGAAAAGCGGGAAGTGGATCTTCTTGACGTTTTAGAGAATCCAGTTTATGGAATTTATAGCCCACATGAGTTTCTACAATACACAGAATGAAAAAATTGATCTGTGATATCATAATATAGGCAGACTTGAGTGCAATCTCTCTGTTGAAATTAATATATATATTAAAAACATATATAGTTTGTGTGTTGGAATATTTTGTATACCGACTTTTAATAAATTATATTTTATATTCTGTTTTTTATGTAATCAATTTTAATTTTAATTATAATTTTAATTTTGTTTATAGTCATTACACGTTTGCTATCTATCACATGCTGTGACTTCTAATAATACAATCATCATATTAACTATACTTAAAAGATATGGTCCTAAAAGTAAAACAAATCTAGTAAACATTCAACCTCCACTCTTGGCTCATGTTAGCAGTCAATCAAAAGTCATCTGCTAACTTGAAAGTTGTGATTAGTTTAAGGAAAGAAGGCAAGTTGAAGATTGATGCAAGTGTGAGTGCTCGTGCACTAGGGTTTTTGTTGGAATTCATATATGGAGGAGAAGGTGGAGTGTGGGAGTTTATCCCTGGCGGAAATGATAGCGGAGACGGGTGGCGTATGGGAGTTTGTCCTTGGCGGAAATTATGGCGGGGATAGTGGAGAATTTTATGATTGTTTTTTTTTTTTAAGAGTTTGGGAAGGCCTTAGTGCCAGCAACAGTGGTGGTGGTGGTGGAGGTGGTGGATTGACGAGAATACAACCACTACACAATACGTGGGAGGAGATTGTTCTATTTTATTAATATACAAGGGAAGGTGGTATAATAATAGAAAATTTGTAATTTGCACAGTAAATCTTAGGTTTAAAATAAGACATAGATCTCATATAAAAATTTGAGATAGTTAAAATTTTATTAACTCATCTAAATTCACAAGATATATCTTCTTAAAGATAATGTTTTCTTACCTTCGGAAAAAAATAGGAGAACCATGAAAGAGTCAGTAAGATACGTGGGTCGATGCAGATCTTAATTTGCTTGTTGAAATCGATGGTGGTGGTAGTGTGGATATACTTGTGCTGGTGAAGTGTAATGAAAATGGTATTATTTTCCACATGGGATAATTGAATGCCGACAATCTTAGTCAAAGTCGTCCTTCTATATATAATAATAATAATAATAATAATAATTCAGTGGATCGCCAGAGCAATGGATTTTATATGGGTGGTCCTGATCCGAAAATAACTATATACCATATATATATATTAACTATAATATAAAACGTGAGGCAATTTCACTATGGATTTCGTTGTTGTTCACCTAGACATAGTTTATTGTTGGTTGTTAAAGTGAAATGATTATTTTATCCTCAGAATAGAAATTTTTAACCCCCAAGACTGGAGGTATTTTTGAATTTTCCGAGGGACATAGATAGTATTTCCGAATTTGTTGCACAATAAAATTACTAAAATAGCCCTCGAAAACGACAAAAGATGGCAAACTGGACCGGGGGTAATTTAGCGATTTCCAGGGGACATGGATGGTATTTCCAAATTTGTGCACAGTAAATCTATGAAATTAACCCTCGAAAATGACAACAAATAGGTGTCGGATCCTGGGGTAGTTCTGAAATTTCCACTGTGATATTTTCGTAGTTATCGATGGGTACAGGGGTGTATAGATAATTGTGCATTATTTTATTATTATTATTTCTTTGAGAAATTGCAGGCACGTCGTACGGAGGCGTCTGCAGTGTTTCCGACGCACACGCCATTCAGGAGGCGGGTGCGACTAAGTACGACGGTGAAAAAAAGCCTTCCGTCGTGTCACATGGTGCGCCGACATGTCCTCTTCCTCTAGGTGCGGCGCGTTTGCTTACGGTGGTCGGTGAAGCTCCGGTGGACGGGTTTAAGTTTTTTCTCCTTTTTTTCTCTTCTGTCGCTCGGAACTACGCTTTGTTCCTTAAGGTTTTTGAAAGTTTTATTTTGGTCCCTTATCTTTGGTTTTCTCTTTTATTACTGTTTTTTTCAATATAGTTTTTGATTTATTACAATTGTGCTCTTCAATTAAAACTGATTATATATATTTGGTTTCAATTTAATCCTTATTTTATTGTCGGTTAGTCAAAATCAGTGGCCTTAACTTGGCTAGCCAGGCTTCAAAATATAGGTATTAGTTAGAGCTAGATCCGACCTCACCTTGAGTTTGAAGTCTTGTGATACATTTAATGAGGTGGAGAGCTAGCTCTTCAACTGTCAGGAACTCACATGCTGCCCCTGTCGAAGTGGGCTATGTCTACGTTTTTGTCTCCATATAATTAAACAGTTAATAGTTGAAGTCGTTTTATTCAAATCTTCTGCTTTTGATAGCTATATTTTTGTGAATAATGTGGAAGGATCAGCGTTTTAGCTCCTAAATTAATCAAGAATAGCCCCGGAAAAATCTACCTGTTTGGGAGTATAATCGAGGTTGTCTGGAAGTATGATCGACGAAGTTGTTTTTTAAAATACTTTTTATCTATAAATATATTAAAATAATATTTTTTTATTTTTAAAAAATTATTTTTGACATCAATATATAACACTAATTTATAATCACCAAAAATATTAATTTAAAAAAAAACCCTTTTTTTTCAAAAATATTTCTAAAATATAGTAATAAACAATGACAATAAATCCACAGGAAAGGGATGGTTTGTACACTACAACGCCTGCCACCACTTATGCTACTATTCTGCACGAACAAAATAGAATGGGGACCTAGCTACCGACCTTTGAACAAACGAAAAGCCGACGTACAATTGTTTGTGAGCTTCATTGTAATTATATATAATGTATTAAAATAATTTTTTTATTTTTTAAAAATATTTTTGATATTAACATATAAAAATGATTTAAAAACACTAAAAACAATTAATTTAAAATATAAAAAAAAACTTTTTTTTTTAAATACTTTGACAAACACCCTCTAGATGCCATGTATGAGATGATGAGCTCTTCGGGTATCTTAATGAAGAAGGTATTGATGCTTGGAAAACCAGGAGAGAATGGTGTATTGCTCATGCATGCCTTGTCCATTATGAACTTTTTTCTGTTCTGTCGATGGGAAAGTGATTGAGACAACGTTGTGGGTCGCCATTTACTGCTCCTGAAAGTGCTTGGAAGGTCGAGAAAATTAGAGGAGTTTATAAAAAAAAATCATGTTTTTTCGTTGCTTGTGTGAGAAGTAGATCAAGTCCATGGTTTTGGAAATGGTCCTTTCAGGGCCATATCAGAGAAGTAAACGCCAATTTTGCTAGCTAGGTTTGCTATTTGTGACTTGAGGCTAGCCAAGTGAAGCAGGCATGCCATTGACGGTATATAAGTCAAAAATCTCCCTCACCCATCTCTTCAACAATCCACATTCACAAAGATATGGATTGGACAACCGTGACGAGTGCATATAATGGATGAAAACCCTAAATATTTTCTTTTCTTGCAAGTTTTTCTCGGAAAACAAACATGGATTGCACAAGGCCGTTCTTAGGAATTCAAACTTCTTATTCTCTGTGGTGGATTTTGGACTCGACCTTAGCAATTCACGAAGCTCCACTTATAGGGTGTGTTTGGCATTTTAGTTGTTGTTACGGTTGAGGTTTAAAAGAAACGGTTTCATGAAACACTTTTAGCTATGGTTCATAACTGAAATTGAAGTGTTTGGTTAAAGCTGTAGTTGAGTTTGGGGTTTAATAAAAAACAGTTTCGTATGTTTGGTTACCATGTTTTTCATATTACTGTCAACTTTGAAAATTACTTTAAAGGACACACACACACACACACACACACACACATATATATATATATAATAATTAAGATAAATTATTGTAGATTAATAATCATAACAATAAAATATAATTAATAATTCAGGTAAATTAGATATTTATTTGGGTCAGACCCCACTAAATGGGTCGACCTAGCCAAATTGGGCTAAAAGCCCCAACTCTGCTGGACTTTTTGGGATGTGACGAGAGCAGGTCCAACCCAAGAGGTTAAAACATTGAAACGGTGTATTGCACTATTCATGTCTTCTTAAAACGTGAATAGTGCAGCGAGCTGTTAACGTGAAGAGTAGTGGTTGGTCGACGGTGACGAGAGGCTCAACTATCAATGTTGATGGGTAGAGGAGGCCGAGATGGTCTTCCTGTAGTGGTGGCGTCGGAAATGGTGGTCTATGGTGGCCGAGAGAAACATTAAAAGGTTGCTGCTACTCGAGGTCACGACAGAGCTTATGGCATGGAGGAGAAGCATCATCATGGTGGTGCTCCTTATAACTCAACTTGGAAGAACAATTATTCATTTTCATAAAAGAAATATATATATATATATATATATATATATATATATATATATATATATATATATATATATATTGACTCACATAAGAATTCTATATGGAGAAATTAAATATGTTTATGAAAAAGCTCATGTGATGATTGTGTAAGTGGTCCCTAAACTTAAGATCACTAAATTATCTTATATAAAAAATATTATGTTTTGATTTTGTTGCATGCTATCTTAATAAAAGTAACGAATGAGCAAACCTTGAGTATAACTTGAGTTATATAAAGGTACTTAGTAATTAAAAGAGGATTCATCACTCTTAGTGAATTAGAAAAAATATTCTGTATACTCTCAAATAGTATTGATTATGGCCAAGGTGGAATGAGATTTGAAAAAAGTCTCAAATCTTATTCAAATAATTAATTACTAAAGAAAAAACATGATTTAACATGATTGACATATTTTATGCTTTAATATTAATTCAGAACATTATTGATAAAAGTTATTAATTACACTATGAAACCAGTCACTAAAAGTTTAAGTCAAAGCACTAATGACTTTTCTAATATTTAAAGGATTATAACACATTTCTAGATGATGTATCTGATCTTTAAGTATAAATTAATTAATTGTTAAATTGATAATAAATTAAATTATTTTATTTTATTTAACTAGAATTATTATTTACATTTAGGTCAATATATTAAGAACCTAATAGATCACACAATTAAAAAAACCATTAGTTATAAATTAAACAAAGATAATTAATCAATTGTGGCTTGATTGAAAATAATTTTAGAAATTAAGCACTGGAATATATTCAATTCAAGGATTATAATTTCAGTCCTAAAATAATCAAGTAGGGACTTGAATGATTAAATTTATAAAATTATCCTGAAATAATATATGGATATTATGTAAGTGTCAAATTGATATTTTATCAATTTATATGTTTTTTCAAAATTTTCTATAAATAGAAAAGTACGAGCCATAAACCTGCGCTTCGCCGCGGGTATTAATTTTTTTTTTGTCTAGTTTTAACATATAGAATTTTTTGTTTTGTATTTTGGATTTTATTCTTTTATTTTTTTGGTTTAGTTTCAATCCCTTGATCTTTTGGTCCTTCTATAGTTTTTTAATTTTTTATTTGTATCTATACACCTCTACTCTTAGTTTAAATTTGTAATTTTTATTATTATTTTTATTTGTATTAAATGCAACTTGCATTAAAAAAGAAGAAGGTAGGTTTAGCTTTGGTGGTGTAAAATGAAAGTGAAACTCTCTCTTATGCATGTATAGTTAAACATAAAATGTTTGAAATACCCCGCAGCTAACTCTTCCATTTTATCCTATTTGAGGCTACAAAAGTTATTTTACTATGCACTAAAAATGTGAAATCGCTGGGACATCCCCACTAACAATTCTTGAATTTTGTCTTATTTGAGGGTATTATGGTTATTGTATTATGCACAAAAATGAAAACAAATGAAAATAACTCTGACATTATTTTAAACACATTTTACATAATAAAATGAATATATAAAAAATTAATATACATTTTTAGACGTTCTACGACGCCGCACGCACCGTCCAAAATGTGCGTAAGTTCGGAAATTGATGGCGCGCGCAAAGACGCGCCCATAGTACCGTGATAGAAAATATAATTAAAAATTTGTAAATTACAAATACACCCCTATAGCCAACTCTTGAATTTTGTCTTATAGGGGGTATATACGTCCTTATACAACTCGTGGTGTGCGTCAGCTGATCTGAACACCTCGGTTATAAAAAAAAAAGGTTCTAGGATTAGTCTTGGTGCGCGAATGCTAACCTGGACACTCTGGTTATATAAAAAACATTTGGTCACAGGATTAGTCGTGGTGCGCTTAAGCTGGCCCGGAGACCTCGGTTATAAAAAATATATAAGTGGGGAAAAAATATATCAATACACCCCTATAGCCAACGATTGGATTTTGTCTTATAGGGGTATATACGTACTTATACAACTCGTGATGCACTTCAGCTGACCCGAACACTCTAGTTATAAAAAAAAAAATCCGAAGATTAGTCGTGGTGCGCACAAGCTGGCCTGGACACCTCGACTATAAAAAAAACTCAGTCCGGGATTAGTCGTGGAGCGCTTAAGCTTGGATGGAGATCCCAATTATAGAAAAAAATTCTAATGTTTGCAATATATATATATATATATATATATATATATATATATATATATATATATATGATCCCCTTGAAATAGTTTTGACTATTTTATATGAAAAATGAATTAGGCTGATTGGTTTTTAGAAGGTTATATTTAGCGATGTTATATTACATATAAAATGAAAATGGTTGTTTTTAATTATGAGATGTCAATTGGAAATGCTTGGTATTTTGTAGAGCTCGTAAATGAAAACTAGATAGTTTTATCTCTTAAATCTCAAAAAAGATTAGCTCATGAAAATTGTAAAATTTGGAATAGGTTCTTTCATAGAAGTTATAACTAACAATGTTATCTTTTTAACAAGACTAACTTAGCTTAATTTAAAGTTATATATAGGTAAAAATATAAGGGAAAGCCAGGCTGAGAATTGTAATGGACAATTTTGATAAGTTATGATAATGGTTATTTTAGGCTTGTAAATGGTAGAATTGGGTTTTCCTTTTTTTATAAGAAAATATAGTTTTGTATTTTAGCTTACAGAGGAAACAAGCCATATTTGAAAGTGAATTTATAACCTTATTTATGATTTAAATGAAAAATAATGTTCTTGAATTGTTAAATTAAGTTGGTTGGAAATTGACTAATTTCTACTTTATTTATAAATTATTATCGATGTAATATCTAATTGGTACAGGTTGTAAGAATAAAATTTAGGTCTATATGTGTTTGTGAATTTTAAAAGTTTATCTTGTTGAATAAAATAAGAAAAAGGATTGAAAGATAAATGAAAATGAATATTCAATTAATTAAGTTGAAAGAAATCAACTTAGGCTGTTTTATATGGAATATGCATTGCATAAAAAATAGCATTGTATGCTTGTTGATTCATAAGAGATTACAAGAGCTGTGTAGTAGTAAGGAGTTACTACTCGAGTTTTGATAACATGTAAATGTTTAACACCTAGACTTTAATAATGTTTTAAATATAATTTGAACATTTATCAATTCTTGTAGAATTGTTATGTGTAATGAGATAATTGTGTTGAGAAAAGTGAGATAATGTGTACTAAAAAGGATAAAGGTTGTTAGCAAATTGATATAAGTTGTGAGAATATGATATATGTATGAATGATTATTATAGAAAATTGATATATGATGTTAGAGTTGCACTTGAATTAAGAAAGATTAGATGTGTAAATAAAAGTGAGGAAGATGTCAATTAATAGAGTAAAAAATATATGTATAAATGATGGAAAAAAATTGGGAGTTTTAAGTAGGAACTTTACTCTTAATTGTGTGATAGTTAATATATGAAATGCAAAATCTAATATGAGTCATATCTATCTATCTATCTATCTATCTATCTATCTATCTATCTATATATATATATATATATATATATGAAACGAAAAGTATGTATATTGAAATACCATATTGTTAGCTTTCAAATGGGAAAGTTAGATTGATTGGAAATCAAGATGATCATGTTAGATTAATTGGTAGATGAGTTTGTTGGATTTATTTGTATTCGTTAAAGAATACTAGATTATTGTCTTATGAATAAGAATGTCTAGTTGATTGATAATCAAAATAGATTTGCTGGATTGATTGATATTCTTTTAAAAACTACCATGTTGTTAGCTTCAAAATAGAAAAGTCAAATTGATTAACAACCAAGATGAGTTTGTTAGATTAATTGGTGTTTATGAAGGAATAATAGATTATTGACTTCTAAATGAGAATGTTGGATTGATTAGCAGTGACAAAAACGTTTTTGAAGCGCAGTGACAAAAAATATTTTTGAAATGCAGTGACAAAAAAAACCTAAATACCTTTTATTTTTTAAATATAACTGTGTTGTACTCTAATTTGTTTTTTAATAAGATAAAACAATGATTCCATTGCATCACCTCATTGTTAAGCCACACAAAAGTAATTTTATCTTTTCTTACATAGCTATTACAGTGTTTCATGATTTTTTAAAATGTTATTGTTTAAAATTATTTTTTAATTATTTAAATATATGAATATAAAAGACAAATTTTTTAAAATAAAAATATTACTTTAATATATTGCTTTACAAAACAAATAAAAACAACCGAATGAAAATAAAATGGTTTTTGAGCCCAGTTGTACAAGTCCAACTCGCAATTTAAAATGCACCACAAAGGCCTGAAAAAGATGTGCAGGCCCCAGTTGGTAAGCAAAGATTTTCACTGCCCCAAACTTTTGACAGAAATTCAAGTTTGTGATATTTCGAAATCAGATCGAAATCAGAAACTCACTAAAATCCTAGGTAGCAAGCGCTAAACAAAACAAGCATTTCAGGTTTCTAGCTAAGCTTCTCAAATCTTGCTTCCTGCCTGACCCATTAAAATTCTTCATTTATTTATATATATATGTATGTATGTGTATAGCAACCTAGCAAGTGCATTTGCTTCCGTTTTGTATGGTAGCATTCCAAGCAAAACAGCCTAAGAATCGTTCCTTTTTTCTTGTATAGAAAGTGGTTTTTTTTGGCGATTATAAAGTTTAAGAGAGGAAAAGCGAAGATGGGTTTGTGTTAAAATTGAATTTATTTAGCAGAACTATTCAAGTTTTTCTTTTCTCTGAGGGGGAGAGAGAGAGAGAGAGAGAGGAGGGTGGGGAGAAATGGATGGTGGAGGAGCGAGGAGGATAACGGTGAGTCCGAGGCCGTGTAATGGGAAAAGAGTTGTGGCGAAGAAACGGGGAAGGGGTTTTGGTGGCGGAGATGGGTTTGTTAATAGTGTCAAGAAGCTTCAAAGAAGGGAAATTTGTTCTAAACGTGACCGTTCTTTTACCATGACTGATGCTCAAGAACGTTTTAGAAACATCCGGTTACAGGTACCCTTTTGACTTTGGTTTCCTCGGAATTTTAGGTTTTGATTATTGATTTTCCTGTTTCTTGTTTAAGGGTTTTTAATGAGCGTGTCTATTGCATCTGTCTTAATCGCGTTGATCATGAAATTTGTTTTATTTTGAGTAAGAAATGATATGGTTGTTAATGAAATTTGTCCATCAAAGTAAGAATGGGGGTTAAACCAAGATAGTTATTTATTCTTTAATTGGTGCTTCTTATTACGTCAATACTGTAATTCTCATATTCATATTGCTTAGCATCTTTTTATGGATGCTAGCTTCCTTTGATGCATTTGCTTTTGCTACTTATATACCAATGACACTATAAGCACTTGTAGTTGTAGCTAGCAATGTTGGTCTTACCAAATTGTTGCATTGAGGACACACTAGTCTTGCAAATGCATGATTGATGTTGTCAAAAGCTATATAAATGGCAATTGCGAGTGATGCATGTGGTGGTATCTGCAGAGTTTAGGGTTTTTCAGTATGATAGTAGTTGCTTTGATGAAGGTAGGTTAAAATTTTCTCTAAGAATCACCATGGTCATGCAAATCTCTTTGCTTGTCACTTGTCATAAATTTTCCTAGCAATTGACAATACTAGGAGTTCTTTGAAGATAGAATTCATAAGGAGTCAGAAATTTGATAAAGAGTGTTTCATTTAGGTAGGATTGAAATTTGGAAATATTCAGGAAGAAAGTGTTAGGATTAGTGAATGATGTCCAGACACAGAACATGGCATTTTAAAGTGATTTGGGAATTTGCTTACATCAACCGAGTGGGAAATTGTTGAGAAGTGGATACAAAGGCCCACACTCAAGCTCTATAGAAGATTGATGTAGTGGAAAGTTAAGTTTATGAATATTAGGATGGAAATGGGGATGTTTGTTCTCCCATTTTCAATATAAATACAGGCTGTATAAAAACCATTTGAAGAAGCAAGTGCAGCAAGATGTAGCTGCATGAGAGCCAATCAGCAACTTGCAGTAGTAAGCACAGAGGGATAGAGAGAAATGTTATGCAACTACACAGAGTGGGAGTTGAGTGAGGTGTTCCTCCTCCTCCATTGTCGTAGATTGTAGTTTTCTCCCTATATAATGAAATTGGTTGTTACATAGATGTAGGGAAATTACCGAACCATGCTAAAATGTTGTGTCTGGTGTCTAGGCATCAATCAATGATCCTAAAAGAAAGTACAGGAACCCATTGACCCCTGCCTTCTTCCATAAATCCCTACCATCTCAGTACGGTTGAAACAAGAATTTCTAAATTAGAACTTTCCATTCAAGCCTTTGTAGACGTGCTTGAGGGCTAGTGGTGAAGAAATTTTACTTGTGTACTAGGAAATATTCTTACTTGTACCATATTCCAAGTGAGGTTTGAAACTAGAACCTGTAAATTAAAATTTTCCAGCTCAAATGCAGACATGCTTGAGGGCTTGTGATGAAGTAATTCTGCTCGCCTGTTTAGAAGCTACTTGCTCTTGCCTTCTTCACACTGAATTATTTCATGGTGAACAGAATAACTGAATGTAATAATTCAACCAGCAACCAAAAAAATATGCTATAATTACTTTTCAAGAATATAAATGTAGAAGTGTTGTGCCTTATCTCATTTAATTGTAGTGCCTATAATTGCTTTTCAAAAATATAAAGGTACTCTTAGTCTTGCTAATAAGAAAACATATATTTAATATTGCATGCTGCTAGAAATACTGCATTTCTATATAACCATGCTGTATGAAAATCATAGTCATGCCTGTTGGATGCACTTTGAGCGTTCAGTTCAATCGCCACTCGTGGAATTTAATGCTAACATTGTTGGGAAATAAACTGACCACCATAATTTGTAGTGATAACTGATAAGTAGTGCACTACAAGAAGGCTCTACTGTTCATCAGTTAATATTTCTCCTGTATACATGTCACCTCAACAGTTAGTGAGTGTTTGAGAGTGTGGTAGCTTCTGTTTTTGGACCCGTTTCATGTATAAAAGTATCAAATTGATGGGGTTTTTTGGTGTTTTTTTATGGTTTTGATGTGCTGATGTCAAGAATGAAAAAAATATCTAAAAAAAAAACCATTTTGATGTATTTTCAAGTGAAAAACACTTTGAAAAACACCCTGCACCACAATACCACACATATGCTTAATCTTGTATACACATGCTTAATCTTGTATACACTTCATTCTGCTGTGAGATGTGATCCGTGAATTTATTATAAATAGGAAGAATACGATACTTATGATCCAAAAGGTCACTGTACCATGGTACTGCCTTTTTTAAGAAAGAGGTCAAAGATTATTGAGATTGTAGCAGCTCGTGACATAGTGTTTGCTCTTGCACAGTCTGGTGTCTGTGCAGCATTTAGCCGAGGTATTGATTATCTTTCCACTGTCAGCTCTGATCTTTGATTCTCCTTGCATCAAAAAGTGGAATGGAAGCGTTATAATGTATTCCTATTGTTAATGCAGACACCAACCAAAGGATATGCTTTTTGAATGTCACTCCTGATGAAGTTATACGAAGCTTGTTTTATAATAAAAACAATGATTCGCTCATCACAGTTTCAGTTTATGCCTCAGACAATTTCAGTTCCTTGAAATGCAGAAGCACAAGGATTGAGTATGTGAATCTTTTTACACATGCCTCTGCCTCTCACCCCCTTTCCACTCACACCTCCCACCTTCAAAACTTATGTAGGAAAGACCAAGAGGAAATAAGAGCTTCTATATTTAGTGGTTTCAATTTGTTTAGCCCTACGCTTTTATTACTAACATTGTTTTCTGTTCCAGATATATCCGAAGGGGTCAACCAGATGCTGGCTTTGCTCTTTTCGAATCTGAGTCACTGAAATGGCCTGGTTTTGTAGAGTTTGATGATGTAAATGGCAAAGTGCTCACATATTCTGCACAGGATAGGTAAGTACATCAATGGCTATATTCTATTGAAATTATAATTATTACCCAAGTTGTTTTTTTTCAATTTGACTCTTATTTTCTCTCTTTCCATCTATCAGTATATACAAGGTGTTTGACTTAAAGAATTACACAATGTTATACTCGATAGCAGACAAAAATGTTCAAGAGATTAAGATCAGGTATGTTCCCTTACTTTCTGGCAACTTTTGATTTGCTCAGCAGCATGTTCTCAAATGCATGAGAGACGTGCATGTATGCACACATGAGGGCAAACTCATGCACTATTCCAGAGGGTTTGGAATTGCTGCGAGCATGAACTTACAGTTCTTTTGAGATTAATAGGTCGTGCACTTGATTGTAAGTCAGGGGACTGCTGCATGCATTTCATGATTCTGAATGTCTTGTGTTGTTTCTTTGAGATTATTCATCAGATTTAATAATGCAAGTGCACAAGTTTAATTTCAATGTTCTGTTTCCATTGCTTCTCATGAGCTTAGACTTTCTCTTGTTTGCTTTTGTTTTTTCTCTTCAGTCCAGGGATCATGTTGTTGATTTTAACTAAAACTAGTGGCTGTGTTCCTCTTGAGATTCTTTCAATAGAGGATGGCACTGTTCTCAAATCTTTTAATCATCTCCTTCATCGGAATAAGAAGGTGGATTTCATTGAACAGTTCAATGAGAAGCTTCTTGTCAAACAAGAAAATGAGAATCTCCAGATTCTTGATGTAAGAATCATTGATGTTATCTTCCAATTGTATTCCTTCATCCATAATCAAAATAATCTGATGACCGCTTCTCTCTGTAGGTGCGCAACTTTGACCTAACAGAAGTTAGCAGAACTGAGTTTATGACCCCATCTGCATTTATATTTCTATATGAAAACCAGCTATTCCTGACTTTTAGAAATCGAACTGTGGCTGTTTGGAACTTCCGGGGAGAGCTTGTAACTTCCTTTGAGGATCACCTTTTGTGGCATCCTGATTGCAACACTAATAATATATACATCACAAGTGACCAGGATCTCATTATCTCTTACTGCAAGGCTGATTCTGACGATCCCTTGTCTGAAGGCAATGGTTAGTTTTTCGAAATTTCCACAGTTTTTCCAAGTTCATTATAACCTGCCTTTTGGTACTGAGCTGTTAGAATAAAGAAAAAATGAACGTAGCTCTGACAGTATTTGCATCCATATGCAGCAGGATCCATCAATATCAGTAATATCTTGACCGGGAAATGTCTTGCTAAAATAAAGGCAAACAACAGCTTCCCAAATGAGAATGAATGCAGTCAGAATTCAAAGAAGCACAGGCATGCCTCGAGAATTAGAAGCATAGCTGCAGAAGCTTTGGAGGACATAACTGCTCTCTTCTACGATGAAGAGCGCAACGAGATCTATACAGGCAATAGGAACGGTCTCGTTCATGTGTGGTCTAACTGACATTTCGATTGATCTTTGTTTGCTTAAGGTTCATAATTGTTTAATCAGATGGTTGAATGAGCATGCTTCCTGGTTGTGAAAGTCCCTTGAAACTCTTTACCATTGACCACCCCTGTACCATCTTATATTGCTTTTTGGCCCCTGAAATTGATTTCCATGCACTTCGTTGCCTAACTAGTTTTTGTTTTCCAATATCGCATTCGTTTTCTCTCATAGATGCTGGGATGTGTTGAATAAGTTTCGAAGGGTGGGTCATTGCTGTAGTGAGAACGCATGAAATTCTTCTCTCAGCACCATAAACATAGGGTCTTGGTGTACTGCTCACACACTGCCACGTGGGGGGGGCTAGTTGCATCAGAACCAAATGATTTCCTGGGTCCACCGAGCCAACTTCAGTCCATGAAAACCAGAGTGGAGGTTGCAGAGGAACAATGGTGGGAAGGTGGAGCAATATATATTGATGGCATCATCTCCTTTAGTTCCAGGTTCGGTGGGGTAGGAAGGCAAAGCTAGCTATTGCATTTTCACATGGATTGGAAGGAAAGCATAGCCATGGAGTAGATCGAATGCTTTACGATTTGCCAACCTTTTGTATCTCTTCACCTGTGCATTTGACGTGAAACCTAGGTAAGTTTTCAGGCATGGTACAGCAAGCTTGTCACTAGTAACTACATACATATGTGTGTATATATATATATATATATATATATTAAGATAATAAGAGATTGCTTGCTATGTTGGTGTTTGTTGATTCCTTAACAACCCGAAAAATATTGTTAATTGACAAAAGAGAGTGGAATCTGCATTAAAACAAGGACAAGTTGAAAGCTTGAGCTTGAAAGTTTAAAAGGGTGATGGGAAATTTGGAGGCAAGCAATGGTTGGTGATTTAAAAACGCAGGGAAAAGGGAAAGAATCGATGTGAAACTATTAATTAAATAAAGAATACACAACTTTAAACAATTTCAAATCTCTTGATGATTGATTAATAATGGACGGAAAGAGAGAGAGACAAAGACGGAGAGTGCCATCACACATCATCATTACGTGTTTTATCACTGTGCAGGTATTATTTATAGACAATTTTAGGGCTTATTTTATCACTGTATTTAATTTTTTATTTTTATTTATTTTTGATATTTTTAAATTATTTTCATATGCTGATTCAAAAAAATATATATTTTAATGTATTTTTAAACAAAAAATATTTTTTAAAATAATTTTAACCACTCAAAATATAAACTTAGCAATCAGCGAGCACCACGGCTGCACGCACTAATAGTTAGTTTTTTCTTAGAGCTAAACCAATATCAAGGATGTTGAAATAGTAACAAAAATAATTTTAAATAAAAGATTTGCAATAAAAAAAAATAGATTTGAAAGAGAAAAAAAATAGAAAGAGGATATGATTGAATTTTTTTTATAATTTGTTTTAAATAAAACAAATAGTAATAAAAAAACAAGGATCAAATTTGAAAAAAAAAAAAACAAATTGAAGTGATGTTTTTAAAATTTAAAGGGTTAGACATGAGAGTCGAAGAGGAAATACAATATAAGAGAAAAAATAAAAAAAGATTGTTGTCGCTAAACTATATGTTAGTAAGTCACATATGTTATTTAAAGATCGAATAACCAATGAGATGATCTGAATATCTCCTTGAAAACCATAGTTGGTGCACACCTTGTAATACATTATCTGAATAACGCACGCTCATCCTGTATGCTAGCATGTGAAAAATCTTTTTAATTAGTATTTTAAAATACCAAATTACACATTAATCAACTTGACTATGAAAACAAATCAAGGTAAAAGTACAAAAATATCATTGGATGCTAGTTAACAACATTTTCTTCCCAAAGTAATTTAGTCTTAAAGAAAATTCTCTTCGCTTTAGAAAGTAAAAAAAAAGGTTGTAGACATAATTAAAATGAAAATTACTTTTAAGGATAATTTAGTTATTTTATTATGTTATAAGAATATGAAATGATAGATTGATGAATTTGATAATGACTAGTGAACCTTGTAAATGAACTATATTACTCCTAATAGCAAGTCCAATGATTGATGAATAAAATTGTTATTACACTATTTCAATTCAAACCACCAAATTATAGTTTTACATTCACAACAAAACACTAAGTCTTGATTTTTTTAATATGCATAATTATTATTTAAAAATATTATTTAAGAGGTAAATCAGAATTTAGTCGACCTGAACTTAACTTAAATCAAGTTAAGAAAATCAGCTTAGAATTTGTTTAGTTTTGTGGTAGACATTGCTTATTAAAATGTTTTTCACTTAAAAATACATCAAAATAATATATATATTATTTTTTTAAAAATTTTTTTAATATCAGTATATCAAAAATATTTGAAAACACAAAAAATAATTTGAAATAAAAAAATTATAATTTGAAGCAAAGAAAACGAATACCTTTTTTAATTCTTTCAAAAATATTTTTAAAATGCAAAAACAAACAAGCTCTTAGCGTGTTTATTATTGTGTGAAGGATATTTTTATTTCAAAATATATTAAAATAATAATTTTTATTTTATTTATTTTTGCAATCAACAAATCAAAAACATGAGAAACACTAAAAAGATAAAATCATGCCTTTTCAAGTAAAATATATTTTTTAAAATGCACCTAAAAGCATAAGTTAACTACTCCATAACACTTTCTGGAATTAAACCCAATAATGATAATAATAATAATAATAATAATAATAATAATAATAATAATAATAATAATAAAAACAATCATCTATTCATAGACGAAAATAAAAACAAAACCAAATGGTATTTTCGAAAATAATATATTAAAAAAAAGGTGTGGAAAAGCAGCAAATTTTTGCGGAGAATACGATGGAGGACAGATGTGTCCCTCCCTATCTCTCTCGCTTTACTAAGCCATGCTTTGTTGTTTAAAGCTCTTCTTACCGTAACAGAAGTAGTTAGCTGTGTGTCTTAATATCTGGAGTTACTGCCATCTCTCTATCCTCTCTCTTTTGGAGTATAGTAGTGGGAGGAGGAGCTCTTTTTCACGTTGGAATAAAGAATAAAGAAAGAAAAGCCACACATCCACACATGGCATTGAGATTTTGAGCAGTAGTTGGACTAAGCTCCTCCCCCTCCTTCATCGAGATCTCTTGCTATCCAACCCCATTGAGATTTTGAGCTCATCAGCTCCCTTGTCGTCTCTCCTCTGTTCTTCATTCATGGTGAGTTAACTTCTTCCTTCTTTTTTCTTTTTTACTCAAATGGGCCCTTTTCTTTTCGGTTGGCAGTTCCTTCTCTTCTCTATTTTCTTACCTACCACTACTGCCATTATCTGTAGCGCACAAGCTCTCTCAGTCTCTATGCTTTGTTGTAGCAGTCAGCTTCTCTTTAGATTTTAGGTGCCCTTTGCCTTGACTGTAAAATTCACTGTCGGTGCTGAATGGTGGGGTGGTGACTCTTCTTTTCTTATTCAATTTTTGTTCTTTTCTTTCTTTGTCCTGTTGTTTATTGTTGGAAAGAACATTTCATTGCCTAGATCTGATTCAATGCTTATTTTTCTAGTAAAAGTTAGTTACTTTGCTCTTAATTATGCTGGGTCAGATCAGCTAAAATGATAAATAAATCTCCCTTCTTAGTTGCACCTAACAGAAGGTTGCTCCTTCATTTGTTTTGGTTGGCTAAACATTTATATTCTTTCTATCTTCTTGTTCAGTCTCAAGTCTGTGTATCAGTGAGTGCTGAATTTTGAATTTTTTCATTGGGTTTGAGAGCATTTCGCAAGTAAGTAGATGATGAAGCTGTTATAGGGAATAATTTTTATGTTTGTCCTACAGTGAATCACTTTCATTGTATCAATTTAAAGTGGGTGTCTACATCTTTGTGTCTCAATCAGTCACTTTATTGTCTCTATTTATTATTGATGTTGGGTTCAATGTTATAACAATCTGACTTTTACTTCGTAGCTTTCATGTTCAATGCAATTAAGATTTTTAATGGATATCTTTATTTTAATCTCTCCATCCGTGCACAAATTTTCTGGGATTTAACTATTTATTTATCCTTCTTGTTCTTGCATCTCCTTATCCTTTTTCTTTGAGCTTGTTGTTTCGTCAGTCTTGAGTTCTGGTATTTTTCAATAAATATAACTGACAGTACATATAACAGAAGATCGAGAATTCTAGTTTCATTGAAGTGCATATTTTAGATCCATAGGAAGGACTCTATTTTTGTAATACCTGGTAAAGTAATGCATATGCTTGAAAAGTAAGTTGAAGCATAGCACGATGTGAGATTGGTCTTATGTTTTTCTGCAAAGGTGAAGTTTTCTTTCCTTTCAGGTTCTTATGATGGACAGTGGAATAGATCCTGATGCATCTCTTGATTATGCTACTATTCAGATCTTTCCAACTAAAAACAGGTTAGTTGTTTTTGCATAAACATTGTTTAAGCATTTCAACTAGGATGCTTTATATCGTTGAACAGTTGGATAATTTAAGCTGACTACTTGTCACTCTGCCTTGTTGGTTTGCGACCTTGACTGCTGACTGTTGATAGAAATAGCTAGGACGTAATGAAGTTGTGAAACATAGTCAGAACTACCTGTTATTTGAGTCGTATGGACATTTTAATAGCCTTTCATGCATAATTAGTCAGCATTGCTAGTCAAAGAGACTGAAAATATTGCATTTAAACCAGAGAAAATATATAGTGAGCTGTATTTCTTTCATTTCATTCATCTAGACGGTGTGTGAAAGCACAGATTCATCTATGTAAGAGACTGCAGGATTTTGTAGCACCCATGCACAAATTCATCTATGTATGAGACCGCAAGATTTTATAGCACCCATTATATAATCCATTTTTTCTTCAGCTCAAAGGAAAAAATGATTTCCCAGTCCAAGTGCATGGCTTTGCTTCAAGAACCACCATTTCATATTAAAAGAAGTCGAAGTACCAAACACTGATGTTTGCTCATTGAGAAATGGAACCCACATTATATCTAGATCATCCTTTGAAAAGCCCTTTATAAGTAGTACAAACATTGAGTAATCCTGTCAATATTCAAGAGGTATACAATGCTTTGCCTAGCACTTCTGTACATGAAATAAATATGGTTACTAATCAAGTAAATCTATTACTGTTCCAGCCAGGTTTCAGGATTTTTTGTCTTTTGAGTGTGGTGTGGTGTGTTGAAGTAAGAATTTTCTAGTTTAGTGGCTCTACTTTCATTTGTTAGTTAGCTTTGTCCTTCATCTAAAGCTTGGCCCATTGATGGCATCCATCATTCAAGTTTGATAGATGTTTAATCTCATCCCTTACCATTTATAGGTATTCCTTTTCATTCTCTTTTAGTGAACCCCTCTAACATATCTACTGCTAGTTTAGGTACGAGATATTTGTTTGCGGTGATGATGAGGTCGAGAAATTAGCTGTTGGCCAGCTGGAGCAACTCTTGCCACATCTGCCAGAAGTAAATAAATTGTACGCTAAAGGAACTAATGCTATCTTCAAACTCCAAGTAACAGGAGAACTCGGCAATGCACCATGGTTCACAAAATCTACTTTGAACAGGTTTTTGTAACTTAGTGTGCATTTTGCTTTCTGTTTATGTTTGAATTAAATGTGGGTGCTTGTTTGTTCTGTTATTAAAATAATTATAATTCTTCTCAGATTCCTGAAAATTGCTAGTTCAGTTGATTTAGTGAATACCAGCAAGACTATTGAGGGTGAGATCTCCCAATTGGAGGAAGTCAGAAAATTTCATCTTTCTTTATCTGCTCAGGTCAGCTCCTGTGTCCTTTCATATAATATATTATATTGCCTAGAGTGTGTTGTTAACAAAAAATTTCTTGTCAGGGGCATCAGGACCATTCTAAAAGAGGGGAAACAGGTAACTTGTTCAAAGAAACATGGAAGTTGACAATTGCTTTGTTATTCTGGATTCTGGAAAGTATAGTTATGTGAAATATATAATCAAACATTCTTCTTATTGGTAATTTTCCATTGCCAACAAAGGGATTTCTGAAACAAATCAGTTGAAGATCCAATGTGGTTTCTATCACTTCATCTGTAACAAAATCATGGCAATAAAGTTGTTTTTATAAGCAGTGAGATATATGGAAATATAGAATGTGCAAGATAGTCATCAACTTGGTAGTTCTAAAGTACTCATTGTCAGTCATCAACTTAGTGGTTCTAAAGCAGTCATTGTCACTGGCTGGCCACACCATCTCCATCAAAGACAAATGATGCTGTTTATCATCTCAAATTGTAAACATTGTGTCTCCATGCACTAAACTTGTTTTTGCAGCTGATTATCCAGTTCATACCACATTTATCCTTGAATAAATTCATAATGTTAGCATCATAGGATGTCCAAGCATATAAGTCGACTTCAGTGCCATATCAGTATTAGTTAACTACTATGCGCTGTGGACGTATTGGCTTAAAACAATGTGATATTTGTATTGAATCGTCTGAGATCTGAGTTTCAGTTTTTATCTGATATTTATTGTATATCTTTCCGTATTTGACAGATGGCCATGACTCAATTGAGACAGAATCAACAGTCAAAGTAATTGCTTTTACCTCCTTGTTTTATGAGTTCTCTGTTAGTTGTACATTTGATTAGGTGATTTTTGTGAATATTATAACAACTAAAATAAGTTGTTTGGACCTATTTAGGCTGAAGCAAAAGTTGCATTATCAGATTCTTCAAGGTAAGTTCTTCTGATTGCTTGTATTTCCAATGAGCTTCTTCTATATGAGCTGCATGTCCTCTAAGCTATAGACGATTATATTGCCAGAAATGAATTGTTGCGAGCTATGGACCTGAGGCTTACTGCATTAAAAACAGAATTGGCTACAGCCCTCAACCATGCTTTTGGTGCTGCCTGCTCCAGTAAAGAAATCACGTATTTGATAGAATTTTGTGATTATTTTGGCGCAACAGATCTAAAGTAAGTCACCCACAAGAACAAATTGTGCATAGGTGGTCTAAATTCGTACTTTCTACTATTTTTTTGTAGATGCAACCTCTCGTTACTTTTAATGTTTATTTTAGTCTTTCAATGTATTTAAGATTATATTTCTGACTCTAAATCTCATCTGGTATGTATAGGAATTCTTTTTGCAAAATCTTAGAATTGAGCCAAAAGGGTGAGGCAGATGCACTCCTAAATGATCACAAGCTTTCTTCAACAATTGACAATGCAAGTAAGATGGATGAGGATACTCCAATTTCAAGACCTGTATATTCATTGCCACCAGTAAAATATGGTGTTTCACCTGCAAAGGCTGCCCAGGTTGAGCGACAGAGGTCAACTGACAGTGAGGAGTCTTCAGATTCGAGTGATGAAAATAAAAAATCTGCGGAAAGAAGTCGAGCCCTTTCAAGATCTGCAATACCCAGAAGGTCAGCATCTCCAATGCGGAGGGTTCAAATTGGGAGAACTGGCTCACGCAGGGCAGCTGCACTAACAATTAAAAGCCTGAACTTCAATCCTACCAGAGAAAGGATGTCATCTCATAGAGATGTAGCTGAAATTAGTAGTGAGGAGGAAGGATCTGAACAAACCAGTAAGAAACCTGAAAGTAATATCCGAAGGATGAGTGTTCAAGATAAGATCAATCTTTTTGAAAGAAAACAGAAGGATCAAAGCGTAGACGACCTAAAAAAGAGCTTGTCATCAAACATTTCTCTCAGTACAAGTAAATCAGTTTTAAGAAGATGGAGTTCTGGTGTTGCTGAAAGTTCCAGTCTCTGCCAACAAGAACTTAGTTCAGAAGACTCTGTTCCTCTTCCTTGCAATGATATTGCAGATAAGGAAATCTCAAATAATTTGGTTGAAGAAAAATTAGAGTCTGATTTTACATCAGGAGGTCAAAATCCTTCTGAGACTGCTGAAGTTGATATAGAATTGGAGAGATGGGAAGAACAGAAGCAGCTTGCAGTAGATGTTGAAACAGATGCTAATGCAGCCCAAGGAAAGGAAAGAAATGGAAGAACAGCAGACTCAGTGGAATGGAGTCGACAAAAGGAAGCAGAGTTGAATGAGATGTTGATGAAAATGATGGAAAGCCAGCCTGTGAAAACCCAAAAGCCAAAAACTGTCAAAAAACAAAATATCCCTTCTGAGCAGAGGGGTGGATTTTATGATCACTACAAGGAGAAGAGGGATAGGAAACTTCGAGGAGAGAATGCTGAAAAAAGAGCAGAGAAAGAAGCACAATTTAGAGCAATGCAGCACATTCTTGATGTGAGAAAAGCTGAAATTGCTACCACAAATGTGAAGGATGCTGGTAAGAAGCATCCACCAAGCAAACCCCAAAAATCACTCAAGAATCCATCTCAATCTGCAGATCTCCGAAAAGACAGCCTAAAATCTTCTGTCACAAAAAAGGTTCCGTCTAAAACAACGACCTTGCCTGCCACTCGTAAGTCATGGCCATCAACACCACCAACCAGAGGGCCAGTATCATCTCCATCTAAAACTCCTCCAGGAATCTCATCTGTTGGTACCACACCAAGGAGTCGAAAATCCGGGTCAACAATATCACTTCCTCAATCAAATGCTAAAGCTGAAAGATCCCAGCCACAGCATAGAAATGTAAAGGAAACACGAGCTGATGCTAACAAGAGCTTAAAGGGGGCAAAAGAGAAGACGCAGCGAACTGTAACAAAAAGTGGAAAAACAACAAAAACAAAATCTGCAGCAGTTACTGAAGATAGTTCTGCTATGGTTCCATCAAAGCCTAGTTTCTATAATAAGGTTACCAAGAAAAGCACTGTTGTTCCGGTTGAATCGAAACCCTTCCTCCGCAAGGGATCTAGAAGTGGCCCTCCCATTGTGAACAAGACAAAAGATTCTTCCCAGCAGGAGGAGTCTTCTGTAAACTGTGGGAGTGTGTCAGAAAGTCAAGAGAATGAGGTGGTTGTTAATGCTTCTGTCCAGGTTAGTGAGCATAGAGATCAGGATAATGTGGTAGTGAGTCATTTTGGTGCTTCTATGGATTCTGAAATAGTGGGAAATATCGATCAGAATTCTGGTGAGGTGGAGAACTTCAAAGAGCTTGCCACTGATGTTGATGATGGCTTCAAAGATATGGTTCAATCTTCAAAGTCCCAAGAAGATTCAGTTATCTCTCCCAGTGCGTGGGTGGAAATACAAGAGCAAGAGGACCTGCCTAGCATACATGGAGATGACACAACTCAACTTAGCCCTCCAGTCCATGTTGCACCTGTGGGATTTCCTAGTCAGGGTGTTCGTCATTCTCTTTCTCAGATGCTGCAAGAAGACAACAACAGTGAACCTGATATTGTGGAGTGGGGTAATGCTGAAAATCCTCCTTCAGTGGTCTACCAAAAAGATGCTCCAAAAGGGTTGAAGAGGCTTTTGAAGTTTGCTAGGAAGAGTAAAGGAGATGCAAATATGACAGGTTGGTCTAGCCCTTCTGTTTATTCTGAAGGAGAGGATGATGGTGAGGAATCTAAAGCTATCAACAAGAGAAACACTGACAATCTTCTGAGAAAGGCAGCCCATCATTCAAAGGACAGCGGGCAGCAACAGACTTCTTTCTTTGAAGGATATGACAGAAATGTGAATGCCCGGGAACTTCTGCTGGGTACTTTTGCTTCTTAGCTTTAGCAATTCTTTATCCTTGTCCGTCCTTTTTCAATAAAAAAATGGATAATTATTGGTGATCTGTTTTTCTTTCTTCCACATGCTAACTTTTTAATTTGGCATTTATAACATGTATATGATATTCTGGATGCAGCTCAATCAAACACAAGTTCGCATCAGTTGCACAAGGGCCATGTATCAACCTCAACCTCTACAACTAAAGGTCAGTTGTGATTCTTTTTGGCTATACTGTGTTCTTTATTGGTTTTTCCTTTTCCTTTCATGTACTCTAGTGTAGTCTGTATTTTTTTTTTTTTTTTGTCTCCTGTTCTTCAGTAGTGATTTAAGTAGACTTTGACATCCTCTAATATTTTTGTCTCAGCAACAAGGTCATTCTTCTCTCTTTCAGCATTTAGGGGCAGCAAGCCAAATGAGACCAAGTTCCACTGATGTTGGGATGAAAGTAAAATATCGGTCGCATGTTTCCTCCTAGGAGCAACGTACAAGGCTAGACTTGGGCTCGAGGAAAACTATTCCTTCATCTTCACTCACAGTTCCAGTCTGGTTCTGCATGAATTTCACAGGGCTGGACCATCCATGTGTTCCATACTGACCAAGGGTATTGCATATAGAGCAGATGTCTACTAGTATCAGTAATGTATTATGCGGATCATACGGATTCTTGCATTTTAGAAACTCAGTTGAGAATGTCAAATGCTAATGAGTCCATTAACATCTGACCAATTTGTTTGTCTGTAGTAATTCACTTCATTGTATGATTTTGAAGTTGAAATCTTCGAGGTTTGACTTGTGTTTACATCATGTATGCATCTTGTTTGTGTTATCACATGGATGCTCATTCCTTGAGCACTAATCAATACCCTTTTTTTTTTTTTTTAGAACAAAGATAAACTAGGATTGTCGCAAATCAATTTCCAAAGAATAGTGGTTCATTTAGCAGATTCTTTACACCATGTACCAAGTAGAATTTTATGTAATACAAGGGTAGATGGATACATTATCCAAATACAATTTGGAGGACAGAAGGGAGAATCAAAATAAACATGCCCCAGGAAACTTTTATCACTAGTTTAACTATAACCACATTAAATAATAATGAATCATGCTTGTTATTCATTTTCCAAGTTTACCCTGTTGGCAGAAACAATTAAACATACGAGTTTTATATAATATAAAGGTAGATGAATACGTTATCCAAATGCGATTTGCTAGATGGCATGCTAAACATATGGATTGGAAACGAAACAAAGCAGCACAAATTGTTTAGAAAAAAAACAGCGAAAGAGCACTACCAGGGACAGGGGCAGGGACTTGCTCTTCTTTTGTGTCCGGGTTTGATTTTTTCTGTGTATATCTGTCATCTCCGTAGTACCTTATTTATTCATTGAGCTTGTAGGATGTTCGGGAATTAGTTGTGGTGTGTGTAAGCTGGTTCGAACACCCTAATTATAAAAAAAACAAAAGAAAAAGGAACTGTAGCTCAACTTTATCTACAACTTCATGGAGGGTATTATCTACAACTTTATGGAGGGTAAATATTAAAGAAAAGCAACCTGCAAGAATTTTAGATAGGTAAGAAAAATGAAAATCATTAATTATTTTTATTTTGGTTAATTTGCTCACTAGCTTTTGGCAAATGGCTATACTCGTCTCCAAATGGTGTGATGATAAAAAGCTTGAGATTTACATAATATATCTTGAGTTCGAGTCAGGGAGTGCATCTTTTATAAGAATCTAAGACAATCAAAATTTTCTCGTTCATTTAGGCCCACAAAATATACTTTCCAGATATAGAGTTTCCTGGAATAAAAAAGAAAAAGAAAATAGGCTATACTAGCCTTGCTACACTAGCCAGGAAACTGCAATATTTGTTTTCCTTTGACTTCACTACCCTTTAATATTGATTATAGGATCCCTGTATTCTCATTCTGTAAGCATGTGGTCTTAAAATAAATCACAAAAAGAAGGGGCCAAGAGAGACATGGGCTTCTCGTCACCAGCAGTAGCTGCCGAGCTTCCCCTTCTCTGTTCATTAGTAAACACAAAGAGGGAAAGTTTTCTGTGTCAGCGAAGGAAACATGGCCACGTAAGTTATTACAAGAAGCCCATCTTCTGCAACATCAAGTCTAATATTACTGCTACTGCCACCACTGGTTCTCCTTCTTCCTCATCTTGTGGTGGAAAAGTGTTGGAGATTAAAGAGATAGAGGAAAGGTGCAGAAAGTGGATTTGGAAGGGGAAGTTCTCCATCAATTACTTTGTTTCTTGTAATTCTGATTCACAGTCAAGCCCTGGACCTCCTCTTCTTCTTGTTCATGGCTTTGGTGCCTCCATTCCTCACTGGCGCAGGTTCGTTGATTTCTGAAATAATATAGCCACATATTATCTGCTCACCCTTATCTTGATAACATGCTTTCTCTGCCAATAGCCACTAACTATTTTAGCCACACACGATCATCTCCAGTAATCACCAAGAAGATAGTGGAGATATGGTGCGGGGTCAAATTCAAGAAAATCCATATGCTTTGAGAACTTTTCTTTTATTAACCTTTTTGCTGTTCATAAGATATTTTCACGCTTATCATTGAATGTCCAGGCTACCTTTAGTGGAGATCAAAGAAAAACATTGCCATATTCAATTATGAAGATTGAAAACTACTGCTGATTGTTCTAATCATATTCAAATCGTAATGATAGAACCATATTTCATTGGTTTAGCAAGAATTAACAATATGAAACCGAAGCATAGTTTAGTAAAAGAGTCTTAGTCTGCCTACCATCCCCCTTGTCTTAATTAATATGTTTTCTATCCACACCATTGAGGTTTTTATCAGGAATATCGATACATTGGCAAAAAACTACACAGTCTATGCTGTCGATCTTCTGGGGTTCGGTGCTTCGGATAAGCCAGAAGGGTTTTCATATACCATGGAAGAATGGGCTCAGGTACTCCATTATCAGAAGTTGATTTGTCTTATATTTTATAGCGAGCATTTTCTTAACCTTGGGAAAATGTTAACCTGCTAATTATGGACTCGCTGTGCAGTTAATCTTAGATTTCTTGGATGAAGTTATTCAGAAGCCAACTGTGCTGATAGGGAACTCTGTTGGAAGTTTAGCTTGCGTAATTGCAGCCTCAGGTAGTTGAAGCTGTACATTTTGTTTACAGAGAGAAGATATTTCATACGAAACTATCCATTGCACAAACTCATCCATGGAGTCAAATCTATGGTTTTCCTCATGCCCACAATACTTTCTGCAATTATAGAATCTAGTCATGCTCTTGTTCGAGGGCTTGTGCTGCTGAATTGCGCTGGTGGCATGAACAACAAGGAGATTGTGGATGATTGGAGGATCAAACTGTTCCTGCCTCTGCTCTGGTTAATCGATTTTCTGCTGAAGCAAAGGGCAATTGCGTCGTTGATCTTTGAGCGTGTCAAAGAGAGGTAGCCATGCACTTTCACCAATTATACTACAGAAATACATCAGTGACTGCGAAAATCTAAAATATGTCGTTTGATGGGTGCAGAGATACTCTGAGGAACATTTTATTGTCTGTTTATGGAAACAAGGAATCCGTGGATGAAGACCTTGTAGAGGTAACATAGATTCTTCGTATAGATTATCTGTTGATCTACCAAAACATCTACTCGGTGTTAAAGAATAATATAAATCATATCCTGTGACCTTACATAATAACTTATGCTACTTTTAGATGAGATAGTTACTTGACATGGTAACATAGATTCTTCGTATATATTATCTGTTGATCTACCAAAACATCTACTCAGTGTTAGAGAATAATATAAATCATATCCTGTGACCTCACTTAATAACTTAAGTTAATAGGTGAGATGGTTACTTGACATGGTATCAGAGTCTTATTGACCCAACAGTCATGAGTTCGAATCTCATCACCCTCATTCTATTTGATAAAAATCAAACACAAAGTAGTGTGAGTCTGTGTGCAAGTTTCAAGCCCAAAAAGTTTTCACTCGAGGGAGGGGGTGTGCTAGAGAATAATACAAATCATATCCTGTGAACTCACTTAACAACTTAAACTTCTCGGTGAGATGGTTACTTGACACACATAACTTCAGTTTTCTGATGGAAATTTTCAGATTATCAGAGGACCAGCATGCGATGAAGGGGCACTCGATGCTTTTGTTTCAATTGTGACAGGGCCACCGGGGCCAAACCCGGTGACACTGATGCCGGGACTCTCCATACCTATTCTAGTTCTCTGGGGCGATCAAGATCCGTTCACGCCCATTGATGGACCTGTTGGTAAATATTTCTCCTCCCTGCCTTCTCAGCTGTCAAACGTGAGCCTTTGCATGCTGGAAGGGGTTGGACACTGTCCTCATGATGATAAACCAGACCTGGTCCATGACAGTTTGCTTCCTTGGCTGGCTAGTCTTGCTGCATCGTGACAATTTTGCATCCTAGAGTTTATGTACATTGGAATTTAAGAAGCTTATAATCCCTGGCTAGTTTCTATAGAAAATTATGATACATGTGTTATGCTGCTGTTATCAAAAGCTTGTGTATTCTTATGTGGTTTAAGATTTTTGGAATAAACAGGAAAATAAAAGGTTGTAATTTCAAAGCATTTCGTGTTAAGGTTATTTAGAGGCTCTAGTTTCTGTTTACAGCATTTCTTCTTTGCTTTTGTGTGAATCCCCATGAATTTGGAGGATATCCCAACTTGACCAATGACATTCGCCTGTTTGGAAATGTGGTTGAGATTGTTTTTAAAAGTATTTTTTATTCTGAAATGTATCAAAATGATGTCTTTTATTTTTTTTTAAAATATTTTTGACATCACCACATGAAAATGATTTAAAAACACTATTTTTTTTTTAATTTTAAGTAAAGAATAAAATATATATTTTTTTCAAAAACGCTTTAAACACCTTCATATATTGATGTCAAAAATATTTTTCTTTTTTTAAAAAATATGATGTTCATGAACTAATATTGACCCTGACATACATATCACAATACCTGGAATGATAAGTTCAAAAAGCTTTGAGTTCTAGCTAAGGGCAAAAGCTGTTTTTGAATCAATCAACCATATTTTTTATGTTCTATCTTGCAATGCTAGGAGGTAAATGCCTCCATTTACAAGTGTTTTCCACCCATGCTGTTTCTTTAGAGACAGTTTATAAGGGAGCTTTAGTCAAAAGATTTCAATAGAGGGTTTTGTGTGTGTGTGTGTGTGTGTGTGTATAGCCGACTACTGTTTCCAACTACTAGATAAGCTATTTATAATGTTATAAAGATTAGGTTTCATATAAATTATAAATCTAACTTCTATACAAAATGTTTAAGATAGATTAAATTTTATAACTTAATCTTTGTATGATTTTTTCTTTTTATTGTGTGCCTTCTCCTAACAGTTTTAGGCTATAATGTTAAAACTCTAATTATACATTTACCAACATTAACTACTAAAGACTCATTTTACAATAGGACTTGATCATTGATCATAAATTGAATCATCATCTTATTGACTGATGGTGAATCTTAGCTATCTTAACTGTTTTTCTAAGAAACATAAAGTAAATAACTACTTTTATTGATCAAATGACATGTGGTTGTTTATTTCTAGTACACATAGTTCCCTCTAAATTTATTTATTTAGAATAAATGAAGGAATATTAACTTTTCTAATTGTTAAATTGATTGACATATTAACCATTATTAACATGACAAATCAAGCACTCTTATTTTGAAATATCAACCACATTTTGTTTCTTGACACGTCAATCAATTAAGCAATTTTAAAATATGTGTTTGATGCAATATTTGACTTTATTTGGCATTATTAACCTTTACCTTTTCCTTTTCCTTTTCAACTCATGGTTGGCTGCTTCATTCAATTTTTCTTATCATTTTCATGTTTTCACTTTCTTGGAAATCTCTTTAGAAATCCATCCTTTAAGTTGTGTAGATCTAGATTCAACAAGCATTACCAAAAGATCTATTAGAGGTGTTGATGAAGCTAAATACTAGGTCAAGGGCCAAAAAGATTAAAAAGATATTTAATAGGTTGATTCAAGATATTTGGGTCAAGACAAGCATCAAGATTATAACAAGTGATTATCATGATTTAATTAATATAATTTATGCAAAGTAAGAAGTTGGTTCTTAAGCTTGAAACATGTGATTTGAACTTATTTTTCTAATATACATTTGATTTGACTATTAGATTGGGCTATAAGTTTATACAAAATTTCTAAAGGCTTTTTCTTTGTTCTATTAGGTTCAAATGTTATGGAGATTTTATATCGTAAGGGCTTTGTGATTAGGTCTAAAAGTCACTATTTGAGATTTACAATATTTTCTTAATTTAGTTAGGATTTGTTTTTTATATTATTTAAAACTATTTTGTTTTTTTTCTTATCAACCTTGTTTAGGATGTTTTGCCTAGTATAAATATGACTATTTAACTTGTATTTATATTTTTAAGGATGTTTTAAATTTAGAAATAATATTGTACGTTCATGGTTGCTTATACTCTTCATTTTTTGTATTAAACTCTTTATAATTTATTAAAGATTACTTCTTTGTTGCATTCATCCTTATAATTCTAGTTCTTTGATTCTTTATAATCAACTAGTAAAGTTTTTTCATTCAATAACCATGGATATTTGTTCTAGGTAATCATTGGGTCTAGTTCTTTTCAACTTGATTTTGGCTTTCTTAGGTTATTTTCAATCTTAATTATGTGTTTTAGGGCTTTTATCCTTCAATTTTGTATCAAATTTGCTAAACAAACAAAATGGTTGTTTATTTTTGGCATAAATAATTTATATTTGCAACCATGAGGATTGAAAAAGAGATTCCACTATATAATTTAGTGATGCGAACCTCTTGATCACGTGGTCACGCAACTCACAATCAAAATTGAGATCTGATCCTAGAAAACCAAAATATATCTGATAGGAGTGTGACACAATGAAACTTACACCAAGGTACCGATACTATTAGAATGAGTAGAATGACGCCACAAACCTAGTTAATCTTCGATAACTCAGATTCAATTTATTCAAGAACTGAAGAATGTAAGAATCACTCTCACACGTTAAAATTGAAAAATTTAAAAGTAATAATCATCAAAGGTAGCCAAAATTTTGGATAAATGAGTTTAAATAGTTCTTGAAAAATTAACTCTAATGAACCCCTTATGTGGACTTATATGATGTCCACTCAAAACTAACCTAAAATCCTAAACTAAAAAGCCCATAATTTAATCCAAAAACCCTTGAATCCTAGCTGAAAACAAAGTATTAGTTAAACCCAAACAAGCCTTGAGCTGTAACTAACAAAATAAAATAAAACTCCTACTATTAAATCTATGTTCAACCATGAAAAGAAGAGAAGGAAGTAAAATATTATAAAGCTGATTCAAGGTTTATTTATAGCCTTCCATGTAGCCTCTTAATCCTAGAAACAAAAGGAAAAACATAAGCTATAGTAGAATTCTTTTGTTTCCATTACTATCCTCACTTGATGACTCAAATAAGATTGTATTGGATCTCTTTTGCACATGGATAAGATGTACCAAAGTCTTCTCTTGATGCCCCAATGGACATTTCAATTCTGACTTTGTTGAAATCTTCAAAACCAATGCATATAATGCCTCTTTCAATATCTTTGTCTTAGACCGAGTCATTAAACTATTTGAAACATGAAAGAGATCTTTGGTAGTGTTTCTGGGTTGGTCCACATCATTTAGGATGCCAGGTTTTCATGGTTTAAGAGAAAAACCTTAAAACAAAATCTTTATTAACATGTAATTAATTTAAGCTTATTGAAGGGTCACACACACAAACATATCAACATGTTTAACCTTTCAATTATTCTTTTGATCACAAATGGACTATTGGTTAGTATGAAAAACTTAGAGACTCATTGGGAATACAAAAAGAGAATTACAATACCTTCAAATAGTTTTTATGCAATGACCAAATCATATGTTGATGGATGACCATTTTGAATCAAAAGAAGCATTAAGTTAATTCATTAGCACATGTTCCTAAATAATAGATGCAATTGGTGTCTTAGAGACACACCAATTCAGTACCCCATGTTAGCCTACAATTAATATCCATCCTTCCATATTATTTTAAACATTAGACATATAATTTATATGATATCACTTAAAATCACATGAATTTTTTACACTATAGAAGAAACTAATGTTGATACATGAAAAAACAACTATATTATATTATAATTATATTAGAATGAAAACTTAAGCGTCTAGTGAATTCACTATACTAGGGAATAATATTTTTTTTTCAATTTTATTCCTCCACTTTTTTTTTTCAATTGTAACATTTTATGCTCAATTTCATGATCAATTTATCAAAACTTGTTAAGGATTTACAGTTTGTTTTTCTCTCTCTAAAAAATACCAAAGTGTAAAATCCCTCATGACCAATCTAAAATTCAATGGAAAAGTTCTTTTCCAGCCTTATACTTTCCTTTTCTTCTTCTTTTTTAATCCATATATTTTTTGTAGTTTTAATTTTGATGTAAAACTTCAATTTCTTCATATTTCAATCTTTGATCTCAATAGAGGAGAGATAAAGTTATCTGAAAATGGTTCGGAGATAGAACATCATTGGTTTCTCCAGTTTTTGGTGATGATACACATTATTCTTGGTGTCATCAAAATTCATTT
Organism: Salix purpurea; assembly: GCA_027405865.1. NCBI lineage: Eukaryota > Viridiplantae > Streptophyta > Magnoliopsida > Malpighiales > Salicaceae > Salix > Salix purpurea. Next base: position 2,812,405 of record JAOWLH010000016.1, on the reverse strand, counting down.
CACGGAAAGTTTGATGGTGGTGAATTTTTTCTAAAAGCATGCATGAATAAGAAAATCAAGTTTTTTTTTTATATGGTTTATTTTTTTGGATGATTTTGGAGTGTTTTGGGGTTTCTTAGTGGTTTAGAAAGTATTTTATGGTGTTTATTAGATTTTTTATTTGGAAAAAATAAGTTGAAAAATGTTTTTCAACCTAAAAAACCCCATTCTTAATTTTCTAGCTACCATTTTTTTTTCAAAATAAAAATAAAATAAGGGTTGTGTGCCCCTTATGATTTTTTAATCTTGTACTTATTTTAAATTGGTCTTTATTTTTATTATATGATTAAATAAAGCATTAGTGAACCATTGGAGTGAATAGTCCAGAGTATAAGTTTTGAATAATTAACTTGGATCACTTGAATCTATCCAATACATCGTTATTTTAATGTCTTAAAAAATAAAGATACCATCTTGATTATTTTTAAAAAAAAAGTCATACCATTTTTATTGATTATCTAAGTTGTCTTTGATCCTATGCTTATAGTTATTTTTGTTTTGTTATTTTATGTTTTTTTTCCTTTAGACTGACCAAGTCAACTCATTCATGGTGAGACAACTCCCATATAATTTTATTTGAAACTCAGACTAGGCAAGTAGTTAGGTTGGTAATTTTCATGTTTGACATGTTGGATCAAGTTTAGTGACAATGTTAAAGACTTCTGGAAATTATTTTTTCATGCTTAATTTTTTTTTAATCCAACTTGAAGTGTAAAACAAAAGATAATCTAGTTTTGAACTGTATAACAAATAAATTAAAATAGAAAGGGGATATAAATTGTGCCTTTAATGTAGCACCAAACTCATTTTATTGTAGATTACAACAATAAAATTACAATTTTCCTCTCAATCAAAACTAGTTAGATAGGGGTAGGATAGTCTTTTTAATTTTTTCATGAGCAATAAAACTACTAAAATTCTCTTGAAAGCAAATATATATAGAAGGTTCATCTGAATTTGTTTTTATTTTTTTCTCTTTTAAGCTGATACTTTTTTTTTTTAAAGTTTGACTTTTTTTTATTTAGGTTTGTATCGAGTTGTTTGATAATCCAAATATACTTAGGTATCATTCTTTTAGTTATTTTTTTTGGTTGTTTTTTTGACAATTTATTAATTTATTGTTGTTTTTATTTGTATTATTTAAATTGTCACTTTAACTAATGACTTGAGACTTAAACATTTTTTAACTTATCACTTTTTTTATATTAAGAAAAATATTTGGCTCGTGACAAGATACGGACAACCTATCTAGAATCAATTGCTTATCTCCTCTCTTTATGTTGATATTTTATTCTAAGTATTAAAACATTAAAAATGTTGTTAGATAAATAAAAAACTATTTTTTCAAAACGTTAAAATCAAAAAATAAATAAAATAAAAAATCAATAAAATCATATTAGACTTCATTAAATTATTATATACCAAACATTTAATTTAATTCTATCAATGTGTGAATCTGTTTTTTTTATTTAAAAAAAAAACGAAAATAACTTATTAAATATTAATTAAATATATTAAATATATTCTTTAACAGTGAGAAAAAAATATAATATTATAAAAATCATACTTAAAAGAAACTACATAAAAAAATACAAACATAAAAGAATAAAAGTGATTCACTCATCTAGTCAACCATCTTTTTTGAGAATCGAATGTATTTAGGCCCACTTCCTTAGCTCTCGGTCCGACGTGGCCGTCTGGGGCTAATTCTCAATTAATTCCATTTAATAAGGGTACTATTGAGTAAAATCTGAAATGTTCAGGCATCATTGCCTTAACTTTGAACTTACATGGACTCAACTGCAATTATACATAGTTTAGGCTCTGGTTTGTACTTTGCTCTTTTTTTTTTCCTTCTTGGAGAAAAAAAGTATAAAGGCTGTCTAGATATTCAAGTTTTGAAGAACGAGTTCTCTCCCAGACAACAATGGCTTCCCTTGGAACAAGCTGAAATCCGATTTGCGTATCATTAAAAGTAATACTTACTTGATTCAAGAAAATGGTATTGTCAGTTAATTCGCTGCTAAAATCAATGCTTCTCCTCAGAATTCCAATCACAACTAACGCCATTATTCCTCCCTGCATTTCCCGTCCGTCTTCTTCTCCATTAAATTTGATCTCTAACCATTATCTCAACGCTTCTAACAGAACCAAATCAAGAAACTCTTACTCACCAACCATGTACACTAGAACTGCAGAAACCCCCCCAAAACACTTATTTTGCTTCAATTATAACACGTCTGCAGGTCATAGTAATGGTATAAACTACTTGGAATTGACAGATGATGAACTGATGAGACAGTGTGAGATGGACACGTTCAAGTCCTCAGGCCCAGGTGGTCAGCACCGTAACAAGCGTGAGTCTGCTGTCCGTCTCAAGCACCTCCCTACTGGGATTATTGCTCAGGTCACCACCATTCACCACTAGCCTCACTTGCTTCATTTTCTGCAGTCTGCTCTGCCAAATCTCTACCATCCCGAATATGCATATAACATGTTTGCTGTTTTGTCTTAATGAGTTTTATTCGTCTCATGTTCTTTTTACTGTATGTAGGCGGCCGAGGACCGATCACAACACATGAATCGTGCTTCTGCTTTGAAACGCTTGCGCGCTCTATTAGCTATCAGAGGTAGAGACTTTTAAGTGCCTTTTGATTCTCTTAATACTCTTTTTTTTGGCTGAGTGAGTGAAGATGAACATAAGGGTATGTTTTGTTTTGCTTGTTCAGATACTCCTTTTTATTTATTTATTATTATTATTTTTGCAGTGAGGAACAGTGTGGATATTGATTCGTACACACCTCCAATGGAACTGCTTCAAATTCTTCCTCTTAAATCAACAATTCGAGGATCAGATTGCGGTCCACAAATTGGACCCAAGAATCCTAAATTTATCTTGGTAATATAGCTATTTTTCTTTTCAAAAATTACATGTATTTCTATCCATTTTGAAGGGTTGGAAAGCTCATTGCAAATTTTATTCCTTAATGTAGGGAATGCAAGCGTTGCTGGATGTAATCTTTGCTGTTGACGGCTCTATATCAGAAGCAGGGAAATTGCTAGGGTACTTAGGAATGAGCTTTTCTATCCTTTATTCCTTTTTTTTTTTTTTCTCTCCTAAACTTAAAACAAACTATAAGCCTTAAAAGCTGAAACTTGACTATGTTCTAATGCTAGCCTAGAGGCTCTAGACACCATGATCCATTTTCCACTAGATTTTTAGTGGTTCATTTCTCATATCTGCAGAAATTAATAATTATTTTTAACTGGTCCAATAAATGTATCATTTCCTTTTAAACCATCATTTGTTGTATTATCCTTTCTAGTTTTTCTTGATCAGGGAAAACTTTCATACAAGTCAGGCTTAGTGCAAGTACACTTGATTCTTGATTATATTTGGTGACTGACTAGGTTAGAACAATCCCGCTCTCATGTTAGTCTCTGCTGAATGTTGTAGGTTAAGCACAGGGGCTCTGTCACGTTTGATACTATCAGATGATTCTCTTAGGATGGCAGTGAATGATTTGAGGAATTCAAAGGTATATTTACTAGTTATAATTGCTAGAGTTATTGCAATTGGTATCATATTAGGTCATAAAAATTATTCCAGCTGAAGAAATGGATAAATCTTAATTATAAATGCATGCTAGCTCTTAGATGAGAACAGTTTTGACGCTTTGCTTTGTTCAAGATATCCATGTCGTTTTAGCAGCTTGGTTTAAACTTTCTGCTCTGAGCTCATACATTGTATCGTTTTGATGAGCAAATAAATTGATAATCTCCATTTTTGAGTTCACAGAAAATTAGGCTGCTTCACCTTGTTTTAGCCAAATACAACGTATTAATGAGCTTTTGCATTTCTTTTTAATTTGTATGCGCTTATCAACTCATACACAGTGGAGCTTTATATTTTTTATGTTTGACACTTAATGGAGACAGGAAAGGAACAAAAACATTCATAACTTGATCACAGAACATTTCAATCATCACATCTCTTGATATCTGTAGCATCAGCTTAGGTTTTTGGCCAGCTTATACTTATCAAAATAAAAACAAAATGAAGGTAGAGAAAAGAAAAACTTATAAAAATGATTTGTCAGCATTCCTGAACGTGATGAAAACTTTTCTGAGAACATCCTCTTTCCATATCTCAGCTTGTATAGGCACCAACACATGCATGAATTTATTACATAACCCTTCTGCCTTCACACACAACTTGATCTGAAGCATCAGCTTAGATTTTTTTTGTTTTAAACTGTCCCTATTAAAATAAAAATAAAATGAAGTGGTGCAAAGGTGAAAGACCTACAAAAATGGTTTCGCATTAAGTTTCCTGTTTCCGGAAATTTCTCTTTTTAGCAACGGTCCATCAAGTTGAGATATGATGACCTGGATCGCTTGGTGATATTTGATGAGAAACTAGACACATTTTGCCATTGACTAGATTGAAAAGTTGAAACTTAGTGTCAAATGATCTCTGATAAGAATATTACCTGTTATGTGTTATACCAAGGAAGTTGCTTTTCCATGTCAGGTAGCTCTCTCTATAGCCACCGTGTCAAAAATACCAGAACTTAAAGCATCCCATGAGAACTGAGGGTAAAATATAATTTTTCTTTTTATCCCCTCTGAATGAGATCAGTAAAAGAAGTAAAATGCAAAAGCTGAAAACAGTCATTTCTTCACTTTTTTAGGTGAAATGTTTTTTCTCTGACATCAATAGGAATTTGCTTGACCAGAATAGAAAAACAATGTTGTCTTCATTTTGTTGAATTTTAATTGCCATGTGTGTTAATGCTGTATTTTATACTGTTTGAGCTTCTTTCACATGCTTTTCTCTCTCTCTAGATTTATCCATTATGATCTATCAATAAAAAATCTGACCTTTTATGAGACTTTTCCAGGGTTTAAAGCCTCTAAGGTAGGATTTTCCAGAGGCTACTTACATTCAGGTATAATAATTTCTTGATTTCTTCTTGTTTTTTTAGAGCACCGCTTGTTTTGTTTACAGTGACTATGCCTCGATTGTCATTAATTAGAAAAGCACAGCTGTTTGCATAGTCATGACATCATGAGGTGACAGAAAATATGAGATGGCAGAATGTTTTACCCAGAGGAACCACCTATTTATATGCATTATTGTAATGCTTTTATTTACTGATTAATTTCTCAAATTTATCCAGATCCTTGTGCTGTATTTCATGACTTTGTCAACATGCTCTCGGGGGGCTTGTCTAGTGGAGTCGCACTAGAGTAGAAAACTAGGAGTTTCAGATTCGTGCCTTATTACTCACTGTTTGGAATCACTTTTGTGGTGTCTAAAGTAAAACATGAGAATAGATTGGACAGGTATCATTTTTTTGCTTTAGTTGATTGGCCTTCCTTCACAAACGTGTAGTTCAATAATTGTTTTCCCTTTTTCTTTCAAGAGTTCAGCGGCCACTGTAGTGAAATGCTATGTATAACACAATGGTTATAATGTTTTGCCAATTGATATATATATTTTTTTAATTTTCTGAAGCTAGGAAAGCGCAAGTGGGGGAGGATAGAATGAAAACAACAGAAAAGACAACGAGTTGAAAGAAAAATTTCTTGCGGTAATGATCCCATTGCCTATCTGTCGGTGATTCAACTAGTTTTGACTCTAATGACGTTAGATAGTGTATTAAACTTAATGTTTTTATCGGAGTACATTTTAACATGTGGAAGTCTAGACTTCTGAAAATAGTGTTTAGATCACTGGATTTGAATAAAACAATAAATAAGAGAACATATTCACATAATTAATGGCATCTGCATTTGCCTTGCTTCTGCTCCTGGAGGGTGCATGCATGGATACTGAGATTGGAAAATTTCCACAATCATAATTGTCGAGTGAAATTCTCATTTTTGTTACAAGCTTGGCACATCGTCATATCTGTCCTTACTCATGATAGAAATATTGCCCATTGACCATTGGAGTCTGGCTTGTTCTATACTTGTTCGCTTTGTATCTTGTACTTGCTAGCCTGGAAATGTATTCTCACTAGTTGGTTTTGACCCCAGACAATATCCAACTTGAGTTGGAGAATATAGAGGAAAAAAAGGAATCATTTCATTCCCCAATACAACCTGTCAATTCACCATGTGATGAAGGTTTTCAGAATATAGAATTGCATGATATTATTTGATTTGAGATGGAATATGAATGTATGAAGCTGCTATTAGAGATCTATTCAATCATTTATCCACAATTCAGTTTCTCCAAATCGGCCAATATTGACAGAATAACCAGGCTCAGTTATCCTTCCACCTTGTCATGCGTCGACTTAGATGGTGTTTGACTCTGTGGTTCAACCTATGGTTGAGGCAAACCGCAGGGCCAAAAATTATCTTTACCAAACAGGACCCCAGTTTTTTACTACAGATCCCACCATCTAAACAACGGTCCGGCCACAAATACAAAAACATTTGAGAGATGCTTTTGCAGCTGCAGCCCACGTGCAAGATGTGACAAAAACACTGCTCTCACCATCAACACCCACAGACACACTGACAATCTCCTTCTCCCTCACCTTCCTCTCTCCCTCTCAGAACTCTCCCTCAGCCATCTCCAAGACCAACCAATCCACTGGCCCTTCCTTCTCAGCCACACCTGTAAAAAGTCGACCTCTCTTCCTCACACCAAGGCAGTCACACCAGTGCCCTTCTCCCTTAGCCACACCCACCTTCCCTTCTCCAACAACAACCACATGCATGTCAAGATTCCATTTACTATGGCTCCCTTGATTGCTCCCATCTCTCTCTCGTTTTCTCTCCACCTACCCAGCAGCACAAGAACAGGAACACTCTCTCTCTCTGCCTTGATCTCCTATTTCCTCCTGTGTGGTCTAAAATCAAATAGAAAATGACAACAAAAGGAAGGAATGTCATGCTAAGATATAAAAAAAAAAACACGAAATTAAACACACCATCATAATAATATTTTGTTATTACAATTATTAAATCTACAAAATTTAAAAAAAAACAGTATATTTATATATGTATACATATGTATGTATGTCCGTCCTTTAAAGTAACATAATGAATGTTGAGCCTGTGTGAGAGAGAGAGATATCCAAGTGGTCAAAAATGCTTGGTGACTGTTTGAGACTATAGTTGGAATTGTTTTTAAAAGTATTTTTCGTTCAAAAATGCATCAAAATGAATTTTTTTAAAATTATTTTGACACTAGCATATCATAATGATCTAAAAACATCAATTTTTTTTTAATTTAAAATAAAAAATAAAAATAATTTTTTTTCATTTTTGTTCACAAATACTCTGGAATGATACTCCAAAACACCCCATAGTATATTTTGTTGTTGCCAATAGGAAGAAAGTTCGATGTGGGAGAATCCTATTCCTAAAGAATGAGGTTCTCTCCCACCACTACAAAAAAAAAAAAAAAAACTTTTGCCCGTTGACTCTTTAAACATGCAGCAGTTTACTTGTTTATATATATCCACACTCCCAAAAGTTAACAAAAAGAAAGGGAAAGAAAGCCTTGAAAGAGAGAGAGAATCCATGCCTTTAACAGGATGGCCACATTTTCTGTTTTCTTCCAAATCATTAAATCCTTAATCAGGGTCAAACATAGGGCTGCGAAATATAATCCCATAAAGTCACGAAACACAAAGATTTATGTAATTCTATGTGTACTTGTATGTTTGTCTTGTCCAGTACAAATCATTCACCTGTTCATCAAATTCATTGCTCATCTAGTGGGACCCTTTTCAAGAGATATTTGAGATCAGACCAAAGCAACATAAGATCCCTTTGGTTGCACTTGCAAACATAGGATTAATCACTTGGTCTTGGCAAATATTTGCCGAGGATAGATTTCATGGTAGATTTGCAAGAATTTGTTCCTGTTGACTTGTGTATGTTAACTAGTTGGTACCCTTTACAGCAATCATGCGAGCTGTGGATTAAATTTCTAAGCATAACATATTGGCCCATATGGTGTCTCTTTTGCTTCTGGAAGACTTTTTTAAAAAGCATAACTTGGCTTGATTTAAAATCAAGATATGATTCCCCATTGCCTAATTAATTCTTCAACTTCCCTTTTATAAATGCTTTCTTCCAGTGAAACACATCTACACATTTTCTTACAGATTCAAAAATGGGGGTGGACATACAGGGCAAGCTCAGGATAGCTCTCGGCGCAGTGAAGGATCATGCATCAATCGGGAAAGCCATGATCTACAGCCACCATGAAGGGAGAGATTTTTCCGGCATAGAGGTTGCAGTTTTGCGTGCAACTGGCCATGATAGTGGCCCCATTGACGACAAACACATGCATGAGATCCTCTTCCTGGTCTCAGACTCTCCCGGATCCGTCCATTTTCTTGCCGAGAGGATTTCTCGCCGCCTCGGCAAGACCAGAGATAACCTGGTCGCCCTCAAGACCCTCTCTCTGATTCATCGTCTCCTTCGTGGAGGCAACCGGTGCTTCGAGCAACAGCTGCGTAATGCGCATGTCTCCGGCCATCTCCAAATGAGCACTCGCTGCTTCCTCAGGAACATTTCAGATCCTTCCGTAAGCTTCATACACAAATACGCAGGTTATCTCGAGGAAAGAATAGGGTGGGTAATCAATCAAGCAGGGAAGCTCGAGCCTGCCATGTCGCAGGGTGATCTCGAATCTCGGTGCTATGATGAGAAGTCCATCGACATGGTGTTCAGGAAATTGCCAAAATGTCAAGTGTTTATAGATAGAGTTTTAGACTGCTCGCCCTCTAATATTTCGCCGTCAGATAATCTTGTTCAAGCAGCCATGAGCAACACCTTGAAAGAGAGCTTCCAAGTTTACAAGACATATTGTGAAAGTGTAGCAGCTCTGGTTAACATGTTCTTCGATTTGACAAGGGCAGCCAGAGGCCTGGCCTGTCAAATACTGAAGAGGGCTTCTCAGCAAAGCCAGGACCTTCAGAATTTCTTTGAGAATTGCAAACGAATTATCGAAAACAAGAACTTGGACTATCCAGTGGTACAAATCATCACCACGGATCATATCATGGCACTGGAGCAGTTTTCGACCTATTTTGGATCTTCCCACAGCTCTTCAGCACCTCCCATTTTGGATCGCATAACGAATTCCACCAAGTTGCAAACCACCATGGCAGGCATAGAAGGTGACGAGAAGGATGCAGGTAATTTTAGCTGGTCACCAACTCTTTTCTCTTGCTCACTGGAGACTAAAATAAGCAAGGTGTGGGTGGTTTTTGAAGATTAATAACCATGAAACTTCATACGCCCTTCGTTCATGGCACGGCCAGTGATGATTTTTCTGCCAACCCAATACCAGTTAAATTGTGAATAACAAGTAATAGATCAGAGAATGAACATGGGAGGCCTTTCATTCTAAACTCTTTTACAAGCAAACCACTCAAAAATATGAGCTAGCTTGGATCAAGAAATCCATTGTTTGTAATTCTGGACTGATCATGGCGTTGATTCTTGATTTTGAATCTTCAATGGGAGTCAATTGTTTGTTTTGCAAGGATGAAAAATCTTTTCTGTTAGCGATTAAGGGTTAATTACAATTAATGTATAAATAAACTAGTAATTAAACTCCTACTAATCCAGTAAAGTAAGTTCATTAGTTAAAAACTGCTAGTGATCCGATTGGTTTACACTGCTATACCTCTCCCTTGGGCTCCATCCCTTCATCTCATTCAACTTTGGTAATTATTAGCCAATGCTGCATGAGACAGACTTGTGTTACAAGCTTGATGATTGGCACATGAGCCATCTTAATTAACATACTTTTGTCATCACTGTCAATATCCTTCGTTTAAACTAGTATTTCGATAGGCAGCAGAAATTAAGCATGAATATTATAATAGGTAACTCAATTTGTTGAGAGAATCCCTGTAGCTATTCTACTTTCCCCTACGTGCAGAACTGGGGTTGGTTTTAGAAGTGATTGGTGGGTTTTACTTTTCATGCTTGAGTAGGGTTGTCAATTTCGTTTCGTTACGGCTGTTTTTGAGACACGATTGTTAGTTTTATTTCATTTCGTCCGAAACGGCTGAAAAGTTATGTACCGGGTAAAAAAACAAAATAAAATAACGTCGTTTTTACCTCAGTCAAAATTTCGGTCTATTCCGGATTTTTTGGCCAAATACCGGCTGAAATGCACTGGTATCATTTCGGCTGAGCTGTTTCGGCCAAATAATGTTTTTTTTTTTAAATAATGAATAATTTTATAATATCAATCATATCTCTTAATCTGACTGTTAGATTGAGATGAAATTTTACAAGGAATCTCTTGACATATTTATATATATATATATATATTATGTCAAAATTTTAGAGCAATCAAAGAATATAATGACCATGCGATTGATGATGACATTCTCGTAATATTATACATGTTTATAATTTTGTTCAGAAAAGTCATTTTATTGTGTTTTTTTAGATTAAATTGCACAATTCAAAATAATTTTATTTTTGGATTTGAACTAATTTTTTTAATATATATATATATATATATATATATATATATATATATATATATATATATATATATAAGCAGTATAACCTTGAAACGGCACGTTAAAATACTTCAAAATCAAAATATTTTACTTGAAAAAATAAAACACCAACAAAAATGGAACTGACAATTTATTTGGGACGAGGAAATATTGTGCTCTTAACAATCTCGAGGGCAAATGGGGCGGTGTTTGAGGAGAAGAAAGAATAATACCTTGAGGGCAAAAATATGAGCTATGGAAATAATTGTTCGGGATTAAAATTAAGTTTGAAATTAAATTAAATGGGAAGTTTACTTAGTTAAATCTTATTGATCCAATCTGACCTTTTTCTAATCTAGGCATATTAATAATTTTTAAATGATGTTGCTGTAATTATTTATTAAAAAATAAACAAAAAAGGGTTGATTTGATGAGAACTTAGTTGATCCAATCGCTTAGTGATTTGAGCCCTTCAGTATGCCAAACTTAGGTCACATCTGGCTATTATGCTTCGAATTTGCACTTTCCTCTCTCTTACTTTCTTTCTATCCATACAACATGCAAGTGGCAATAATACTTCAAGTGACAGATAGGAACACACACACAGATATATATTAATCCATGTAATTCACATCACATGCACATTACCCGCGTCTCGTCGTGTTCGTAATCATATTTTTTTTCAATGCAGAAAAATATTAATTGTGAAAGTTTTTTTTTATTATAATATAAATTTGAGTAAAATAATATATTAATATATCTTTGCAGAATTCATATAAAGTGCAAGTTTCTTATAAAATATATGAATTTTAAATCGATATAAATTTATCTGTTTAGTAGGTTTCTTATAAAAAGAAGAAAACATTACCGTCATTATCATGACTATAACACTTAAAATTGTTATCAACATTATTGTCCAAACAATTTAAATCATTAAATTGCCCCAAAAAATAAAAAAAAAATGAAATATTTACACAAAAAACAATGAAAAAATAATCACTAAAATTATCATTATTATTGTGCAAATAATAAAACCATAAAATCATTTGATCCGAATAACAAAAAACACACACAAAAAAAAGAACAAAGGAAAAAAGAGAGAAATATTATTTGTCAAATGATCACCAATATAAATTAAATTTCAGGAATGAATCGAATAAAAATAAAACAAAAAGTAAAAGTATAGATAAATAAATACGAGTAAAAAATAAACACTGTCTAAGAAGCACAAAAAAAAACAAACAAATTAATACCAAATAAAAAAACAAATAATAAGGGATGAAACAAAAAATAAAATATATAATTAGTTCCAATCGAAGGACAACATTGAAACAATTAAAAACCTTGGGACTGAAACAAATACATGCATTTTAAAAAAAAAAACATTGCAGTGTAATTTTGTTAAAAAATTAAAATAATAAGGACCGAAATGAAAAGTAGCATATATGACCAATTTTAATTGTAAGACAAAATTAAAACAAATTCAAACCTACATACCAAAAAAATTAAAGGAACAAAAAAAAAATCAAAAGAATGATTGAAATGAAAACCAACATATATAATCAGTTTCAATTGAAGGGCACAATTGAAAACAATCAAAATTTCCATAGAAGAAATAACCAGCAGAAACATGGACTTAGATGTATTTTCTGATGGTAAAAGAGAGAAAAGGGAGAAAAAATCAAAAACTATCCACCGACAATTCACCAACCACCTGACACCAACACACGCCGCACTAGGAGGTAGAGGACATGGCGGCACAGTAGGTGACATGATGGATGGTCAGTTTCCAATGCCAAGAGGCGCAACATGCGCCGCCTAAATGACACATGAGTTTGAAACACTTTTGTCTAATATTTTGACCCATAACTCCTGTGACTTGTCTCTCGTGAACCTGTCAATTATCATCCCCCCTTTCCTTTCTCAAATCTTAAGCTAGCACTAGTAGAAACTCAGAAATGATACTCATCATTTGCTATTTTGCCTCTAATTATCTCCATTTGTTTTTCATTTATGGTCATTACTCTCTATTTTGACAAGGTTAGTTTTCCAACTCTTCTTAATTCTTAAACTTCTTCAGTTCCAATTCTTCTTCTATGTTTCAGGATTGATTTTACCTAGAAAAGTAGGTATTTTTAGTATGATAGCACCCAAATCACTTTCTACATCATTAGGTCCCCTAAAATTACAAAAGTTTTCTCTTTGGTCAAATTGCCCCTAGTTTTATTCCCAAAATCCTTTTTGTTTCTAGGTTGCTAAAAACCTTTCCTATGGCCTATGGTCTTGTCATCACCCAATTTTTGGGCGACTGCCCAAAATCCATCCAAAAATAGCAACAATAAAATAAAAGGGGTCGTTGTTGGTCGAAAAACCAATGTGCATATTTGACTGTTTTCTAGAGTCCAATCATATCTCTTTTGTACCCAAAATAGAGGAAAATACAGATTTAAAGGCAAAAATAATTTATCACTGGATAAATCTATATAAAATTAAGTTGTAAGGCATAATTATATTTTTTATAGGTCAATTTGATTTAGTCATGGGCCAATTTAAAGTATAATTATGTTTGAGAAATAATTTAGGATCCAATTAAAGGATTTAATTAAGTAGAAGGACTTAATTATACTTTAAATTGGTCATATTAATTTTATTAAGGACTTAATTGATGAAAAATCAAGTTCTTGAGCTTAATTCGGGCTCAATTGAGAAGATTGGAATTTTCGGAGACCCAATTGATTTTTTCTAAGCCAATGGTGCGAATCAAGGGTCAAATTGAAAACGATTGAGAGTTTAATGGTCAATTAAGGGTTGAATTGCATAAATCGAAAGCAAAGGATCAAAATAAAAAATGCTCGCAAAGCTAAGGTTGCTGTTGAAATTCTGACTCGAGTACAATTGCACAAAATTAAAAGTTGAAAGCCAATTGAGGGTGCAATTAGAACAATTACAAATTGAAGGATGAAATTGTATTTTCACTTCCTTCCAAAACAACAGCCCCATCGCTGCCTTTATCTACACGCCTGCCAAAAGCCACCACGCCGCCGACAGTTAGCCACCGTGATAAGCCAAATTCTCCTATAAATAGCAAGCATGGACGATGCATGCAAGTGGGGAAATTTACATAGAAGAGAGGACGAAACAAAGGAGGAATTATGTGAAAAAGAAAAAAAACCGAGGGAAAAACAAAAAAGTCTGGGAAAGTTCACAGAGGTTTTCAGCAAACAAAAAAAACAAGGGAATATCACACAAAATAACACCATCACCTTCATCTTCCTCGACATCAGTTCTCTCTCCCCAGTTTCACAACCCCCTCCTCTCTCTAAATTCAGTCTCTCGGTAGCTCTCTCTCCACTGTTAAAGGCCATTCAACCACCAAACATCACCCTTATCACCACCGTGAACTTTCCCTATACACTAGTAACCTAACAACACTCTCCGATGAGGCAACGACCACGGTTGCAGTATTTGCAAAGTAATCCCCGACGACTTTAGAAGCTTCCTCCGGCCATCACAGGCCACCATTGTTGATGCCACCACCACAGGAATCATCACCTCGACCCCCTCTACCCAACGATACTAACAGGTACACCTTTTGTCACAGTTGAAAATCGACTGTTCATCATCTTCTTCGTCTCATCTCTTATATGCAGTGGGACGTAATTCACGTCCCATAGTTCATGCAGGCTGGGCTTGCGTGAAGTGGGTTGGGCTTTGTGCCCGACCCAAGCTCCAAGGGAGGTGGGCGTCCAGCCAAAGCTCCATGGGAGGTGGGTGTCAGACCACCTGGGCTGGAGACCCAGCCCATGTACAATGGCTGTCAGTCTGGCCCATCAGGACTTGACTGTCAGCCCAACCCATGCAGAGTGGGCTATTAGTCTGCCCATCAGGGCTGGATAGTCAGCCAACTGTTTTTTTTTGTTTTTTTTTTGTTTTTTTTATTTAAAAAAATGGAAAAAATATAAAAAAAACAAAAAAAAATATGTTTATTTTCCTGCATACGGCCAAACTCCAAGATTTTTCAAGCATATTTTTTGTAAAAAATATGTTGCATCTTTCTCATATTTTAAAACAAAAATTTGGATATCATAACCAGTTTATGATTATCCATTGGAATTTGACCAAAATTTCAAAAATAATTTAACAATTATTTTGTTTTAGCTTTCGTAGTGTAAATTTATATTGTAAATTACACTCGCAAATAATTTTTTTTAACTACAGTGTAAAATTACATTGTAAAGTACATCCGTAGATAAGAAAAAGGGTTTTTAACTGCGGTGTAAAATTACATCGTAAAGTACAACCGCAGACATAATTTTTTCTTAATGCAGTGTAAAAAAAATAAATTTTTTAACTTAGAAAAAAGCAATCAAACAACAATGCAACTTACCTTAGGTAGGGTGCACAGGGGGTGATGCGGCTTCCCCTTGCACAACAAGTCCCCTTACCCAGACTCTCGCAGACCAATAGGTTCCTAGTGACTTTAATACTAGGTTAAAATAGGTAAAATCTCCTATTTTTAGGGATCAACATCATTTTTTTTATTAAAGAGTCAAAATTGATAAAATCTTTTGCTTTTGGAGATTCTTCTAAAATTTATTGATGAATATGTTATTCTTAAGGATTGATGTTATTATTTTTTGAAAAAGAATGAAATAAATCATGAATATGCTTATAAGTAATATAATAAAATTAATAGCATGCATATAATAAATTTAAAAGAGAACATATATCAGATGTAATCTTGTTTGAAAGGATACACAAAGGGTGAAATCAATATTCTCTTAGACATAAATAATCTAGTACTTGAAGCTTTAAGACTAGTGTATGCTTTAAGATCCTATTTTTTCTTTAATTATTAGGTGTTAACTTAATTTTTTTATTTTCTTTTAAATTTAGAGAGTTTTGTATTGGTCATAGTATGAGAAAGAAATTGGATAGGGGTGTTTTTTTTTTGCTTGCATGTTGTTTGAAATTATATTGCATGTAATGTCATGTTTTGTATTTTGTTTCTTTATTTTACGCAAGTTTCTCAATTCTGTAAAATGCTATCATAAGTGCTTACCAATCACTTAGCTAATTATTTTATTTCCTTATTCTAACCAAGTCGCTCCATTTATTATTATTGTCTCGACGACGATTTTTTTACGCGCTTTGCGCCCCGCTATTCCCCGGGATTTGAGGGAGACAACAACGCACGGTGAAAAGAGATGTGTGTTATATTCATAAAATTACGACTATAATTATTAGAAGTCACCGCCTATTATTTAAGGTCACTAGGAACCTATTGGTTTGCAAGAGTTTGGATAAGGGGACTTGTTGTGCAAGGGGAAGACACATCACCCCTAGTGCACCCTACCTAAGGTAAATTGCTTTGTTATTTGATTGTTTTTCTATATTAACATTTTTTTTACACTGCATTAAAAAAATATTTTTTTGTGTGCGGGTGCTCTTTACGATGTAATTTTACACCGCAGTTAATAACCCTCTTTTCTTATCTACGGATGTACTTTACAATGTAATTTTACATCGTAGTTAAAATCCCCTTTTTATCTACGGGTGTAATTTAAAATGTAATTTTACACCGCAAAAGCTAAAAGTTTACAATGTATATTTTTTGAAATTTTTGTTTTTTATATATTTTTGCCTTTTAAAAAAAAATAAAAAAAAATTGTGGGCTAGACTGTCAAGCATTGATGGGCCTAGAAGCCCATCCCCTTACAGCTGGGCCGGGAACTGAACCCGACCCAAACGGCCCAATAAAGGAGTGAATTAATTCACTCTCCCAGCGCTCAAGAAGACGATGCACAGTAAATGGTGGTTGACTAACCACGACGAGAGGCTTACCTACTACTGCTACCGGGTAAAGGAGGTTAAGGTGGTTCTCTTTGCGATGATGGAGTAAAAAACAGAGGCCTGTGGTGGCCGGATGAGCGTTGGGAGTTGATTTCTTTAACGCTAGTGCAACTGTTGTGGTTGTTGCTTCCTCGCCGGAGGTCTCGTCTAGGTGGCTTGTGTGAAGGAGGAGATGATGGTGGAGACGATGGTGGTGCTAGGTGAGTAGTCGGTTGCCATTCGAGGAGAGGAGGAGTTGATGCATGTTACTGTTTTCTAGAGAGAGAAATGTTGACTAGAGGGGAGAGAGCTAGAGGAGAGAGAGAGTTGGTTGCTGCTGCTAACGAGAGAGAAGGAGTTGTTGCTGTGCGATGGAGGCTAGCTGTCGGAGACGAGGAAGATGAAGATGGCTGCCGTTGGTTGCACTCTGTTTCTTTGTCTTCTCGCTCTGTATATTTGTATTCCTCCTCATTCCCCCTTTGTGATTTTTTCTTTTCTATTACGTCCCCTCTCCCTGGTTTTTATTCCCATTTTTCTACGTAAAAATCCCCCCTTTCTGCGTAAAAACTCTTCCTCCCCAATCGTCTGTGTGTTTTCCTTTGTTCCCACTTTTTTGTTGTTTTTCTCTCTCCGTTTCCCCTGTTCTCCCTCTATTCTTCTACGTAAAAAAAGTCTCCCCCTTCTGCATGGTTTTTCCTCGCTACTTATAGGCGAAAATTGGTATGCACTGGTGGGTTGCCTCTGCGGCAACATGCCTGGAAGCACGGTTGTCGGCGGCGGCATGGTGGCTTGCTTTTGGCTGGGCCGCTTTCGACGATGGATTGTCGGCAGGTGTGCAGGTGGTTAGTCGGCAGTAGTGTGTAGTTGGCTATTGGCGGCAGTGTAGGTAAAGCATTCGAGGACTGTAGGAGGTTGATTTGCAATTTGGTCTTTCAATTTGTAATTGTTCTAATTGCACCTCCAATTGGCTTTAAATTTGTAATTTTGTGCAATTGTATCCCCGTCAGAATTTCAATAGCAACCTTGGCTTTGCGCGCCTTTTTTATTTTGGTCTTTGGCTTCCGATTCATGTGATTCGACCCTTAATTGACCATTAAATTCTCAATGTCTTCAATTTGGCTCCTGATTTCGCATAATGGGCTTGGAAAAATTCAATTGGGTCTCCAAAAATTCCAATCTTCTTAATTGAACCCGAATTAAGCTCAAGAATTTGATTTTTCATTGATTAAACCCTTAATTAACTTGATGTAACCAATTTAAAGTATAATTAAGTCCTTGCACTTAATTAAATTTTTCAATTGGACCCTAAATTAATTCCCAACATAATTACACTTGAAATTGGTCGACGATTAAATCAAATCAACCCATAAAAATATAATTATGCCACACGACTTAATTTCTTCACAGATTTATCCAATGATAAATTATTTTTGCCTTGTATCTATACTTTCCTTTAATTTTGGGGATAAAAGAGATATGATTGGACTCTCGAGAACGACCAAAATTTCCACATTGATTTTTCTACCAACGCCGACCCCTTTTATTTTATTTTTGTTATTTTTGGGTATATTTTGGGGAGTAACCCTAAAATTGAGTTATGACAATAATTATCACAACATTGATTTTTAGATAATTTATGATAACTTGAAAGCAAATAGAATAAAAACTTTAGGAATAATACACAGGCCAAGCATTTTCATGGAAATGTTTTTGCCAGTGTCACCAAACCTGACCTAGCTATGGGAGTCAACCTAAACCCCCCACCCACCCAACTCCTTGTATGACTCGAGTTTCCAGTTAAACCAAATAAAAGCTTAATTATCAGAGTCTCTCGTTTGACCTAGCATGTCAAAATATGACATGGTTAAATCATTACATGATTTTAAGGAGAAAGAATATTTAGGATGGTGCCATTTGAATCCATTCTTATTATATACTTCAAGTAAACTTGGATTAGTAAAGTTTGAGGTTGAGGAGGGATAGCCAATTTAGTGAATCAAAACAAACTAATCTTGTCGATCATGACCAGTTACAAAAAACATCAAACCATAAACTTTGAAAGATATTGACTGCGAAGGCAGAGAAATCCAAAATTAGAAGAAGAAACACACACTAAGTGCATCTCTTGGAAAAAGGTTTTGGACCCAAGAAAACAAGGGACGTAACGTCTAGTTGGCCTTGGACTTCACAAGTGCAAGAGCATCAGAAGTAGAAGGAAGGGCTGGGATCGCTCCCTTCTGAGTTGTACAAATGGCTCCACATGCATTTGCAAATGCCAAAGCCTCCCTCAGTTTCTCTTCTTTCTGCCATGCCAAAAGCAAAGATAATTGAAATTATAAGATTGATTACAGAAGATGAAGAGTGTTTCAAAATCGGAAATTGAGGAAGAAGAAAGATTACATCGAAAATTGAAGTGTCCTTGGCGACAGAAAGTAGAAATGACCCAACAAAAGCATCACCAGCTCCAGTTGTATCCACTGCTTTCACTGAAAACCCAGGCACTCTTCCTTTGAAACCCTGCAAATTGGGGAAAAAAAGTATTATCAAACAGTGAGGCAGAAACAGAAAAAACCTAGAAGATAGTGATGAATTATGATCATTCAGGAAATTAAAAGGCGCGAAACAAATCATATAAGAGGTAATTAAGAAAAGGGACTGAGAAAAAATGATGAAAAAAACAGTGCCTTAGCGAAGTATCTGCAGCCCTTCTCCCCATCAGTGACAACAAGTAGCTTGAGGCGATCGTGCCAGAGGGACAGAACCACATCTTCCTTTTCGGGATCCCCTTGTGTCAGGAACGCCACCTCATCATCACTAACCTGCGTCATGTAACAGTAAGAAATTCAATAAAATTGATGAGATTCAGATAATTTGGAGATGTGATAGAGATGTGGCAGCTTTAATAATTTGGAGGAACGATTTTTGGTAGATATACCTTGATGAAATCAGCGTCTTTCCAGATGCTCTTGATCCCATCTCTAGCAGCATTAGAAGATGGCCACAGAGGAAGCCTCACATTTGGATCATAAGACAGCAATATCCCAGCTTCCCTGGCGGCTTTCATGGCTGTCAAGTGAGCCGATCTGCATGGCTCAGATATCAAACTTATAGATCCGTAGTGGAACACCTTGGCCTGCTTGAGGAGACCCATGTTCAGCTCAGATTCCTTCAGAAGCATATCAGCACTAGGGTTTCTGTAGAACATGAACTCCCTTTCCCCATTTTTCTTCAGTGTCACAAATGCCAGAGCAGTTCTGGCATGTGGATCGTAGCACACTCCTTCACTGTTCACACCATTCTTCTTCAAGATATCAACCAGCATGTGGCCAAACTCATCGTCTCCAACCTATCACATTAAAAACTATTATTCTTTGAGATCCATATGATCTTGTAATAAAATCATCACATTTTACTTAACATATCTCTTTCCTTCTTTTTATCGAAGAAGAAGACGAAGAAGAAGTGTAAAAAACGTGTACAAATCTCAGGATCTGAAGGCTCGCAGAACAAATGGTGAAAAGTAAATGCCTTGCATGGTGCACAAACGAGCTAGGAGCAAGAAATTTACCTTGCCAATGAAGGCAGATTTTCCACCAAGCTTGGAGATGGCACAGGCAACATTAGCAGGTGCGCCACCAGGTGCTTTGATGAAGCCACCGGACTCTGCCAATGAAACTCCGGCAACATCGGGCACAAAATCAATGAGCATCTCTCCAAAAGTGACGATCAATGGGGTAGGGTTAGTCGTCATCTTCTTCTCTTAAACTAGCTAGCTATGATCGATCTCTTTTGGTAAAGGATAATAGCAACGAGTACTTATAAACTCTCAAACCAGAGACCCTTTTATATACACAGGGCAACAAAAACTAGAATAAGAGTACTGATTATTTTCAGAAAGGGATTACATAGTAAATTAATCCATACGTTGCTTACATCTTATCCATCCAATCTAGATAAACTAAACATTAGGGACCGGTTGATGATCAACCAAGCCATCATATTAATTTATTTCCTTGGTTTAATGTTGTCGGATATTAGGTGTCTTTCACTATGGATGAGTTATTTTAATTACCTTGTTGGTTGAGATATGGTCTTGTGATTTGTTGTTAGTTACCTTAAAAACTGGGTCTTCTTAGAAACGAAAATCCTGATCAACACTTACCCTGCAAGGTAACGGGTAACCCTCGAAGATTGTTTGTTTGGATTCTATGCCAATATAATCGGTCTTCTATAAACGAATTAGAGTAAATAATTAGTAATTATTTTTATTTTTATTTTTTATTAAGCCACGCACACTGATATATACTTCTAATATTTCTTTTTTATTATTATTATAATTCTAGTTTATAATATTTCGTAGAGATTCAACATGGATAGCCTTTTTCTTTCGTGATAAATAAAACCGGTCTCCTTTTTTTTTTTTTTTTACTTGAAGTAATTATAAATACATTGTCATGGAATATAAACTGCATTTATGCTTCAATATTAATTATGGGTTTTTTTTATTTTTATTTTTATTTTTATTTTCTTATGAATAAAGTAAGTTCTAGGAATGAGAAGTCAACCAATGAAAGGGCAATTCAATAGTTCAATAACCAACAGACGTTTAGTTCATTGATTCTCTCCTAAATGAGAGGAAACGAGGGTTTGGATTGAAAATTAGAATTACAAAAAAAAAAAAAATGGTTAAACCAAGCTTGTAGGTTATACAAGTACATTGGTGGTCCGATTTATAAACTAGTCATTAAAATCCCATTTTCTTAATTTTTTTCAAATGAAAATTTACTTTTTTAAGTTTATTATCATTATTTTGCCTATGGATCTTTAATTATAATTTATGTTGGTTAATCATAATTCTTAACTTATTTATTTTCTATAAAAATGAAGGTATATTTTTCATAAACACATATAAAATGCCTCTCTCAACCCAAGATATAAAATCATTAAACCTAAGATAACCACTAGAGAATAATGAATGATTTAGTTGGGTACTAGATAGTTGCATGTATGTTGCTATGAGGAATGTTTCAGCAATATTTTTAAATTTATCCAAACTTGCATTGTAAATTTAGTGATTCATTGACTCAATTTTCAAACCTAGTCAGGTTTCAAAATAAAAATAAATTAAATGAGAATTGATGTAGTTAAACTAACATGGTCGTTGATCTAATTTAAAACTAGTTAACTTTTGTAAAAATAATGTTAAGAATGACAATTTTTTTATATAAAAAATATATTAAACATTTATTTTATTTTTTTATTACCTTATTATTTGTTTATTTGCTTATATTTGATGACCTCATTTTTATTATCATTCTTATTATTATTTATAAAGCAAAAAGTTGAATAGAATACTATGCTTATCCATGTCGATCCCGACATTGAGAGGACTCGTGTACTTATTATTGATTTTATTTTCGGCTTAAAACCATCACGCTAGGCCCAAGTTGGTTCTCAAAACTAGTAAACACATCGACCTAATATCTAATTTTGTGGGAAAATTATATAATTTATTCTTACAAATTATGGCCCCTAATATATTTTAAAACTGTTTTTCAATGATTTTAAAAATATACATGGAAACAAATAATTGATCAATATTTACAAACATTTTAAATTAATCTTCTTATTTTTATCAAGCGTATAATTAGAAACTTTACCTAACAATTAATCTTTTCATTTGTGTGATTAAATTAATTATACTTACATGTCCTAAGTCATTTTATCTGGCTATAAATTATATGTATGTATTTAAGTAGTTCTACCTGAATAAAACCAACAAATTAAATAAGAATTATTCATAAAAATTGTGATTAGAAATAAACTCCATGTTAGAAAGTTAATCAGAATTAAATTTTATATCATATTAATTATTTACACTTCAAAAACATTCTTCAAAAAAATTAGAAATTCTAGATCTAAATTATATTAATAAGAAAATAATTTTTAACATTAAAGTTCATGCCTTTTTAATTTAATTCATGTATAATTATTTTTTAACCAATTAACTTCTTTAGATTGTGATTAGATATCATAAAAATACAAAATTAATAAAATTGGAAAAAAAATTCAATTTAAAACCAGTTAATATCATATTAAATTTCAAGATGGTCTTGATTGTAACAATCATAAATTAAATACCAAATTGTAATTATAGCATGAACTGAAAGGAGAGAGAGTACAAATGCACGTTTGGAATCTTACTCGTGTGTAGGAGCTTGTTAGAGGGAAGATTAGGGCAATTCAAGTGAAAATGAAAAAAAATTAAAAAAAAGAGCAAATGATGTTGATGTTCTAAAATATTATAGGTTTACTGGAAAAAGAGAGAGAGAGTGATGCCCAATGGAAATTTTGGGCTCCATTTTAGGTGTGCAGGGAGAGTTTTTGGTAGAATTATGTTAGAGCAATTGTGTTTTTTCTTTACTTTTTCTCTCCTTTGTGTCCCCATTTTCAATTGAGAGGGCAACATATATATAATGCTAGGGTTCTAATTTTTAGACTAACTTCTAAAGTCAATGAAAATCTTTATTTTTAATTTTTTCCTTTTGTTTTTTCCTCTTTTAAGGAGGAAATAAGTTGAAAGGACTTTTCTAAAATTACATTTGGGCTATTATATAGGCTCTATAGTTTTATGCTTAAGAATTTTATTTTTTAGCTCTATTTTCAATGGGGGTAAAAATATGATGATGACAACTATTTGAATTTAAGCATAATTAAAACTTGATGCCACCTTAACAAAACTCATTAACTGATTATTCAACTCATTTTAACTCATTTTAACTCATTTTAAGATATTATGCTAGGTCTATATTGGTATCTAGAAACAAGAAGACACATCTAACTATGTTGCAAACCTAAAAAGTAAAAACCCTAAAATTCACAACTGTAATTGAGTCCTAAAATAATAAATCCAAAATCAAGTAGAAACAAACCCTACTTAATGATTATCTGAATCAAAAGACCATATATATTGGATAAAAAAAACCCAACCTTTTGATTATAACAAAGCAAAAACTAAAGTTATATAGGTTGAATGCAACAAAGAAAAACTTTTTGATAAGTTCTAATAAGTTAAATGTAGATCCAAGAGCCAAATAAATCCTTTCTAGTATTATTTATTAAACCAATGAGTTGTCATAACTTCAAATCAAAGAGAGTATTTATAGTTCAATAATATAAACTATAACATCCTCACTATTTACATGCAATCAAAATATGATTTCTTATGATGATTATAATTATTGAGTGATTTTACACATGCACACACATACATTGCATCAAATTTGATTGGAAAATCTACCAAATTTCAACAGAGTCTCATCTATACTGAGAGGTCCTAAGTTATCAACTAAAAACCAGTTTCACTTCAATATTAAACAATGTCACATTGTAACATCAAATTGAAGTATTTAAAATCTCAATTTTTCAATAACTCATTCATCACATTTCATTGTATATAACGACACAAACAACATGTAAATAATCATTTCATTTAAAATAAGTTTAACATAATCACATGCAATCATAATTTTGACACAATAAAAAATACTAATAAAATATTATTAGTTTACACAAATGATCCAATTAAAGAAACATAAACTTACATATATTATCATATGTTACATAACCAATTATAGTACAAAAAAGGATTTATGTTACATCTTTATTAAAAATTAACAATAACCACCCTAAATATCTATCATTCATATTGTGAGGTACATGTACATAATTTATCACAATAAAGATTAGTTTTAGCTTATAAAAATTAACAAACAAGAATAAAAATCAAAATAATACATTTAAATTGTTAACTCAAAATAATCAATAATTCCATTTTATTAATCAATATAATTGATTAATCACATAGAAATTTCCTGATCATCTTTAACCTAATATGACAAATTTCTAATACTCACACACACATATGCACCTTTCAATTCCTTCTTACAATACCCACCATATAAATCTCACATGAAAAATAACTTCAAAACAAAGTAAAAGCTAACCAATTCAAGTCAAATTTGTTCAAGAATATTGCCTTTTGTTTTAATCATAACTAAAATTATAAACAATTCAATATTGATCATAATTTATCTTTTTCAAAAGATAAAATACAAATCTATTTTTTTACTTAAGGAAGGTAGACTCAATTCAACCTTTAATGCATCTGAATTACACGATATTACAATTCACCAAAATTGTCCAACATAATTCACAACTTGACTCCTCTTGAATTTGAGCTTATATCTAGAGTTTTAGAACTCCAAATTATACAAGGTTAGTCCCGTTGGAAGGTTAACTTTCTTGTTTATAACTTATATAAAAAATTGTATCCCAAAAGTTATCATTTTGATGCCTTAATATCCTTTAGAAGATAAGTGACAAAATTGTTCAATTTTCATCTACAAACTTTAATAACTAAACATTTTATTCATGTTTTCATTATTCAAATAAACATTCCCATAAAATATATGTTATAACATCTCTAATTACAATCTTCTAAACAACATTAATACAACTTATCTTTTATTTAAAATAGTTAAAACTATTTCATGAAAAGCATATGCATTATAGAAATTCACAAATATACTACATTTCATAACCATAATTATAATTGCATTCATTTTCAATTTATTCCCTCTTTGGTGGAAATTGTAATCTCTTCTCTTACCATGATGTATTCTTATAAATTTTAATCCAAACTTTCCCTTAGATGAGAAATCAAGCACTACACAATAATCTTCACCTCTAAATACATTAAACTTCTCCAATTCCCAATTCTAAACAATATAACATTTCAATCACTTTGTAAGGTAACTAAACTCTTTTAAAATTATTTGTCTCATAAGATTACACACTAATTTATAGGAATTTAATTTAATTAAATAGAATTTAATTACAATCATTTTAGTCTTTTATTTGTCGATCATTGAGTCTATAGGGACACTATTGTTCAATTTCATTGCATTATTATGCAATTTAAAAATTTCTTTCTAATGTAGCACACAACATAATGTACTCTAAATCTAATTTGTTCAATTCATAATCAATTTACATTTTCCCTAAATTTATATTATGAACCCTAATATAAAATTCATGAATTTGATTTCAATTGCTATTAATTTCATATATAGTTGTTATATTAGGTGTAGAACTTTTTATTAAATAATAATCTTGTTTTTGAATATCAATCAGTCAAAAAATTCCAAGCCTCTCTTATTTCTCCGTTGTTTCCATGATTGTGCCCTTAATCCACCTATCAATTCACTCTTATTTAATTGTTTATGGGTGTGGTTGTCATAACCCAATTTCTGGGTTACTCCCCAAAATCTATCCAAAAATAACAAAAAAAAAGACCGGCGTTGGTAGATAAATCAATATGAAAATTTTGATTGTTTTCGAGAGTCTGATCGTATCTTTTTGGTCCCAAAAATAGAGGAAAATACATATTTAAGGCAAACTTAATTTATCATTGGATAAATCTGTGTAAAAATTAAGTTGAATGATATAATTATATTTTTATGAGTTGATTTGATTTTTAAGGTGTAATTATGATCAAGAATTAATTTAGGGTCCAATTGAAGGATTTAATTAAGTGCAAGGACTTAATTATACTTTAAATTGGTCACATCAAATTAATAAAGGGCTTAATTGGTAAGAAATCAAGTGTTTGAGCTTAATTGGGGCTCAATTGAGAAGAATGGAAGTTTCAGAGACCCAATTGAATTTTTCCAAGCCAATTGCACGAATTAGGGGTCAAATTGAAGACAATTGAGAGTTTAATGGTCAATTAAGGGTCAAATTGCATAAATTGGAAGCGAATGACCAAAATAAAAAAGGCACGCAAAGTCAAGGTTGCTATTGAAATTCTGACGGGGATACAATTGCACAAAATTACAAGTTTAAATTCAATTGGTGGTGCAATTAGAACAATCACAAATTGAAAGACCAAATTGCATTTCCACTTTCTCCCAAAACTGCAGTCCTGTCGTTGCTTTTATTTGCACGCTGTCGACCAGCCACCTACACACCTGCAGACAGCCCACCGCCGAAAGCAGGCCACCATGATGCCATCGACAGCCACCGTGGAAGGCCAAATTCTGCTATAAATAGTAGCCATGGATGCTGCATGCGGGGGAGGAGAAAATTCACGAACAGAGGTGCCAAAAACTAGAGAAAACGATGAGTTTGCAGAGAATTTTTGGCAAAGGAAAAAAAAGGAAATATTACACAAAAATTACACTATCATCCCTCATCTCCCTTGGCAACCAGTTCTCTCTCTATCTCTCTCGGTCTGCAATTCCTCTCTCTCTCTAAAATTAGCTCAACCAAGTTCTCTCTCTCCACTAAAGGTGGTTGCCGGCCACTCAACACCTCTATCATCATCACCGTGAGCTTTCCCTCTACACCATCAACCTAGCCACACTCTCTGGCGAGGCAACAGAGACGGTGGCAGTGGCAACAGAGACGGTGGCAGGAGCATCGACGTGAACCCGTGGAATTCCGACGCCTCCTCCGGCCAGCACAAGCCACTGTTGACAACGCCACCACCACAGAAATCATAACCTCGACCTCCTCTACCCAACGGTACTAACAGGTACTCTTGTTGTTAAACTTAAAAATCCCTATGTTCATCATCTTCTTCATCCCACTACATGTAGGGGGACGTAATTTGCGTCCCCCTGTTCATGCAGGCTAGGCTTGAGTGAGGCGAGCCAGAATTTTTTGTCCGGCCCAAGCATATAGGGGAGGTAGGCTGCCAGCCCACCTGGACTGGAGGCCTAGTCCACAAGTGGTTGGCTGATAGCCCACTTGGACTCAAGGCCAGCTCATGCAAAGATGGGCTGGATAGTCAACCCAAAGAATTTTTTATTTATTTTTGTTTTATTTTATTTATAGAAATAGCAAAAAATATAAAAATACAAAAATTTCAAAAACATAAAAAGGTGTTATGTTCATGCATACGCCCGGATTCCAAAGTTTTTCCATCATATTTTTCGTAAAAACTATATGTTGCATCTTCTTCATATTTTAAAACGAAAATTGGATATTGAAATCAGTTTACGATTATCCATTGGAATTTGACCAAAATACCAAAAAAAATAATAATTATTTTGTTTTAACTATCGAGGTGTAAAACTAAATTGTAAACTTGTAAACTACACCTGCAGATAAATTTTTTTTTAACTACGGTGTAGATTTACATTGTAAAGTACATCTGTAGATAACAAAAAAAATTTAACTGCGGTGTAAAATTACATTGTAACGTACACCCGTAGACAAAAAAATGTTTTTTTTTAAATACAGTGTAAAAATTTTTAACTTAGAAAAACAATCAAACAACAATGCAGTTTACCTTAGGTAGGGTGCACTGGGGGTGATGCACAACAAGTCCCTTTACCTAGACTCTTGCAGACCAATAGGTTCCTAGTGACCTTAATACTAGGTGGCGACTCCTAATAATGATAGTCGTAATTTTACAACTATAAAATACATCTCTTTACACCGCGCACCGTTGTCTCCCCCAAATCAGTGGCGGTGAGTAATTCTCTCATTCTTCTTTTAATCTCATGTTTTTCTAGTGATTTTGCAAAAGAATTTTTGAAGAAATCAAGTTTTTCTCTCTCCTCTTGTTTGTTTAGCTATAGTCGGCCCTCAAGAGAGAGAATAAAGTTATGTGTCATTCGAAGAAATAAAGCTTTGAAAATATTCATAAGGATAACATTTCAAAATCAATGAAATATTTGGTTTCTAGGGATTGACATAAATTTTAGTAATAAAAAGATAATATGGATAAAATCTTTTATTTTAGGGATTCACATCAAAATTTTTTTATTAATATTTAAATATTGATCTTATTTTTTAGAATTAACATTAATTTTTCATTGAAAGGTTAAAATGGATAACATGTCAAATTTTTAAGGATTAACATCAAAATTTTCATTAAAGAGTCAAAATTGATAAAATCTTCTACTTTTAGAGACTAACATAAATTTATTGATAAATCTTTTATTTTTAAGGATCGATGTCATTTAAAAAAAAATGAATGAAAATAAATCATGAATATGCTTATAAGTTAATTAATAAAATTAATAGCATGCATATTATAAATTTAGAAAGAACATATATCAAATGTAATCTTTTGTTTGAAAGAATATAAAAAGGGAGATAAATGGAGTAAAACAAAATAGAAATAAATCAAGAAATAAAATCTTCGAGAGAAAAACAAGTGAAAAATCATTTTAACAAAGAGAGAGAAAGAAACAAAAACACTTAGATGATTTATTTGATGATGTGACTAGATTTAGATTGGATCGGTGTAATCTTATAAAGTGCAATTGACCATTAGCTATACATCATTTTTTTTGGATCTAGTGCTCGCATATTAAAAATGTGAATTAGGTCTTGTCACTTAGACTTTTATGTCAAATAATTTAAGGTACACATATACCAATAAATAATTACAAATAAAACCACGTGGGAACTCTTGTTCTATTTTCAAATTCTTACAAATAATTTGTTCTTTACGCAATTGGATGAACATGTGTCATTCGAAGTGAAAAATAGTTCTTAAAAACCGGATTCCAAATCATACTTCATGTTTCGAATGATTATTTTTGGATACGGAAACTTTATTTTTCAGAAAATTTATTTTATAGATTCAGATGAGCAAGTAAAACTTCAGTTATCTTATCTTTTAAAAAATCTATTTTATAGATTAAGATAAAAAAAAGTAAAACTTCTCTCAGACTTATACAGATTGTAAATATTTTATCATCGTGACACCTCGTCAACACAACAAAAACAGAGTTCCTCTCAAGACTTATTTTGTTTTCTCTGTTTTTATGTTATAGTTTTGTTCTAAGACACTACAACGTGTTTGGAATATTCCCAACCTTTCCCATCTCATTATTAGTTAGTACAATGATCGCACCAGGCTGATCATTTAGCCCCTGATGGTTTCGTCAACGCAGACCCAACTTAACAAAACATGGATCATTCGAACTAGCATCTTGAGCATCTACTTTGGCTCTAGTCTAGAAGAGGATTGCGAAAGCCGAAACATCAGTCCCTATGATATTTATTCGTTCGGTTAAGGTTAAGGAACCATTTTATCTAAAAATTTAAAGTGTTAGGTGAGGTTCTATAATATGATTTATATTATTCTTTAACATACTTCCTCAAATAAAACTCTTTTGAGCTTGAAACTTATATACCATGTTAAAGATGGGATGGTGAGATTCAAATTCGTAACCGCTGGGTTAACAAAAAATCATTTCACCTAAAAGCTTAAACAGTTAGGTCACACCCTATAATATGATTTATATTATTCTCTAACACGTCCCACCAGATATAGGAAATGTGAAAGGAATACTCATTTCATATTGTCAAAAAATTGCTCTGCTTTCTTCGACAAGATTTTATTCATAGTCTTGCAGAAATTAAGGAGTCGAGAATAAAAAGCAATCTTAATCTAAGGAAAAAAAAAAAAAAAAAACACGAAAAGAGTGGCCACCGAGTTATGCTGAAAACATACCACTAAGAATGAAAAGAAAATTTGCGCGATATTTCAATGAGTTTCTCTTCAGTACGTGCCCAAAACCGAAGTGTGTAATTCCAATACTTCAAGTCTCTGGAAGTCCTTTAGGGTTGTTTTCTTTGGCATCTGTTTCCCCTCCCCATCTTTTTATTCTGTCCTCGGCAATAGAAGCCTGCATGCAAAATATATATTTATGAATAATTAAACACTTAAGATCACTGGAAATTCTTGAAGCTGCTTGCTGGTGAAGTTTAGCAATATTGAACACACCTCTTTGTTCCAATTTGTTCTATAAATTATCCAGAACAGGATCAAAGTCTGCACGACAGTCCCCGACAGCATTCCATACCAAATCCCCTGAGCAAAATGGATCAAAATTTCAGAGCAGTGAGGTTGAACGGCATGTTTATTACTTACAGGGGGCTTATTCTCTTAGTTAATTATCGGATATTAATAAATGACAGTGTCAGTTGTCAGCTGTTTAAATGAAGAATAAAGAAGTAAGAAATCTGTCTTATAACAATGGTGGTCGATATGGGTGTGAGAAAATCTTGGATCGGAAGACGAAAAGAAAACGATGAACTCACCTTCACTCCCAGACCAACTTTGTAACCCAATATGAGACCCAAGGGAATCCCAAATATATAGTAGCACCCAATGTTTACATAAGCTACAACAGCCTGCCATCCAGCTCCGATTGCCACACCTTAAATTAAAAAAAAAATATATAAACACACACACACACACACGTTAAGGATCAAAATAATTTCCAGACAGAACTGGATGAACGTTAATAAGAACTATGAGTAGAGCTAGTTTATTACCAGAGAGAACTGGCTGGACGTTGTCAATAACAATGCAAAGGGCCAGCAACGGAGTCAACTCTTCAACAAGTTTCTGCACTTTCACGTCACTTGAAAATAAAGTAGGGTAACTTTTTCGGAAAATAAGAAGAATGGCTGCGAGAATGAGGCCAATGATGAAGGAAGATGACACAGCCACCACCAGTGCGAACTTCGCTGTTCTCGGATGAGCAGCACCCAGTTCATTTGATATTCTCACACTGCATGGATCCACAAAAACATTATTAAACGACCACATATTTATGGGATTGATTCATTAATCAAATGTAGGAGCAGACAGATATAGCAAACCTAATCGCTGCATTCATCCCCAAAGCTACCATCACCGTCCATCCCAGTATGTTCATGCTGCAAATTTTCAATAGTTTATGGAACAGTTTTTCTTACACAACAACTTAGAAAGAAAAATGAGCAAGGAATTTGACTTGACAATGCATATTCTTCTGCCTCTCTAATTGTGCAATCAAGTCTTGCTCGATGAAGTTACTGTTTGTTTTTCTTACACAACAACTTAGAAAGAAAAATGAGCAACGAATTTGACTTGACAATGCATATTCTTCTGCCTCTCTAATTGTGTAATCAAGTCTTGCTCGATGAAGTTACTGTTTGGGAGTGTGGTTCAGATTGTTTTTTTAAGTATTTCTCTTTCAGAAATGTATTAAAATAATATTTTTATTTTTAAAAATCATTGTTTTTACATCGTCACATTAAAATAATCTAAAAATATCAAAAATTTTAATTTAAAATAAAAATCATTTTTTTCAAAAACATTTTCCAAACGCATTCCGAACCCCTGAAATCTCTTACAAAGGCATGTGTGAAAAAGCACATATATATATATATATATATATATATATATATATATGGGGTCTCGAAATTCAACTAATTAATTACTATACAGTTGTAAAATCATAAGGTTCTGTTATAACTTTTTGTTTAAACATGTGATAAACTCTAAAATTTATCTCTAGCATCAATACAATGAATTCTAACAGGACAAAGAAAACGTCCCATTACATTTTGAATGGTAAGTAGAGAAAGAATGGTGGATGGAAGTGGACCGATAAAACAGATAGAAAATCATTTTTTTTACATCATCATATTAAAATGATCTAAAAACATTAAAAATTTTAATTTAAAAAAAAAATCTTTTTTTTTTCAAAAACATTTTCCAAACACATTCTCAACCCCTGACATCTCTTGACAAAGGCATGTGTGGAAAAGCATATATATATATAGATGGTCTCCAAATTCAACTAATTAATTACTATACAACTGTAAAATCATAAGGTTCTGTTATAACTTGTTGTTTAAACATGTGATAAACTCTAAAATTTATCTCTAGCATCAAAACAATGAATTCTAACAGGACAAAGAAAACGTCCCATTACATTTTGAATGGTAAGTAGAGAAAGAATGGTGGATGGAAGTGGACCGATAAAACAGATAGAAAATTATTTTTTTACTTGGTGCTGAGAAGCCGTGGAATTAATTGCAGACTTCCGGTTAAGAGTAGTAATCATTCAACAGTCTGTGTCACGAAAAATAGAGATGTCTGAAGAGAGACCAACACAACCTGCCATATGCATGCTGACAAAATACTCAAAGAGGAAAATCTCATTAAAGTTGTCGCTATCGGGTGTGTTTTAAAGTGTTTTTCATTTAAAAATATATTAAAATTATATTTTTTTTATTTTGAATAAAAAATTTGATTTTTTTAAAAATTATTTTTGAAACAGAGGGTCAAGCATCCCCTTAATATTTATCAAAACTAGTTAAGTAATAGACATGGTATCAAATATAATTAAATAAGTGATCACTTTCTCAATAGACACATGAAAAAACCGTGGCTAATCATATGAAAATACAAAAAGTAGTAAATTAAATTAAATTTAAAGTTTTTGGCATTTTATGGGATTGACTGGTAGCTCAAGAGTGAGCTCTGTTCTCTTACTGTTAGCTGGTATAATTAGCTCTACCAGCAATTCTTTGATTCTGTTTTGTTTTTTGGTTGAAGCTTTTGACTTGGTGATAGCCATTCATCAGTGGGGTGCACGTGGAGCCAGGAGAGCGGAGTATGATGACGTAAGCATGGAAGCAATGAAAAAGTGGCTAGCAAGTAGCAACAGAGCTAGAGTGAATCTTGTTCAACGTAGATGGGGCCAAATTCAGGGGGCTTCGGGAAGACTCGCAATACGACATCGTAAGCGCAGTTGAGCAGTTAATGTTTTTAAAATTTATTCATACTTTTTTAATGCCCTACTGAGCGGCGAAAAAACAAAATAAAATAATAAATAGAGAATAATAAATAGAGAATAATAAGAGTCTGACCATATCGACAGGGCATCCACCGCAATCTCGGCGTTCTTCAGATATCCAGCGAAGAGAATCAATGCCATGAAATACCACACCTCTAAGCTGCAAAACGATTTATAATAATAATAATAATAATAATAAATATATATTAGAAACTGTTTTTGCAGTGAGATCTTCTAAGTTTATAAATGGGATTCGGTACACTTTGACTTAGTTGTGTACTGAGTAAGAAAACAAAAACATAAAACAATAATAGCTTCACAGTAATATTTGCAGCGACCAGGCCACTTACGTCTAACTATATTACTTAGAATGTTTGTTTTTCTAGGCTATAATAATTGTTTTTTAAAATATTATTTTATTAAAACAACAAGGAGATAATAAAATTAATTTTGAAGTAAAACACACCCCAGATAATAAACTCTAAAGTCTTGAGATACAATGCAGTTCAATCACACTTTAGACCCTGTTCTTACTCTACTATTTCTATTCTAAAACAATAATTAAAGTGTACGTAGAGGTAGGTGTTTTAAAGTTATATTTTTAAAATCATTTAATATATGAAAACAATAAAAATATATAAAACAATCAACTGTAAAAAAAAACTATTGCTACACTAACCTACTTTCGTTTGGAATTCTGATTAAAGTTATTTTTAAAAGTGTTTTTGGTTTAAAAATACATTAAAATAATTTCGGAACTTACCAAAGCATGACAGCGGACGCGAGAGATAACTTGACAAAACCCCAGAGGTTTTGAAAGGCCTTCAACGAGAAACCATTCCATGCCCGACCACAGGTTCCACTGATAATATACACAAACTGTGCTAGGTCTATGATCACCCACGAGGCATTCAGCACCACCGCTGCGCCGACCAGACCCCATTTCAGCTTCAGCATCAGCAGCCAGCTGAAAATCGTGTGCAGAATCAGGACCGAAACAGAAATCACGGCCATCACCATGATCTTGCTCTGAGATTGCAGGAATTTCGCCATTGGAAAATTAAACGCGTAAGCGAAAAGCTGTGGGATCATCCAGACCGAGAATATCCCTGCTGCTTTCGAAATCGCTGCGGTTTGGCCGATGAGCCTTAAAAGTGGGCCTGCGAAGACATAAACCAGACTCAGCAGTATGGCTGTGGTGTTGAGTATGAGCCATGATCTTTGCATATAAATTCCGAGCATGTCGAGCTGTCCAGCTCCGAAAGCTTGCCCGCATAATGTTTCGAGAGCGCTTCCCATGCCAAGCTGATCACCATTCAATTCCGTTTAATCAGTCCATGATTATATATATATATATATATATATATATATATATATATATATATATGTACATACATTCAGACACAGTTAAGAGATGGGTTTTAAATTTGGTTCTGTACCATGAGACCGAAGGAGAAGCCGGCGATGACTGAGTTCTCGACGGAGACGGCAGCTAGCTCGAGAGTGCCAACATGGCCGGAAAAGACTTGAGTGATAGCGCCGAGGGAGTACTGGCACACGGAGGTGAAGATGGCAGGGGCGGCGAGGAACCAGAGCTTCTTGGACTCCCTCAAGAACTCTCTAAAAAAGTCGCGGACACCATTGATTGGCTGGATGTCATCGGCATCGGCGGCGAAGGAGGAGGCGAATGAATTGCTTGTGATTGATCTGGTAAATGACATGAGTTGGTCATCGTTCTCGTTCTGGTTCCCTCTCGGAGAGAGAAGTGGCTGCCTGGAATCTGCCATGTGCTGCTACTGAGAGAGAGAGAGAGAGACAAGAGGGAGATTTGCCTTTTCCCGGCTTGAGGCGAAAGCTATGTGTTCATGCTGTTCTTCAAGTGTAGCATTTTATAAGCCAACACTTGTTATTGTGTGGATAAAATTTATTGCCGAATAAAATTTGTAGGCATTTTGCTAAATGGGATGTTTAAGGAAGATTTAATTTCACTCGATAAATTTTAAAAAATAAAGTTTGTCAAAAGTCAATTGTATAATTTAGTAATTCGTTTTAGAGTATAATTACGGTTATTTTTCAATCAGTAATACATTAAAATGATATTTTTATTTATTTTTTCAAAATTATTTTTGACGTTAACATATAAAAATAATCTAAAAAAGATTTTTTTAGTTTAAAATAATAAATTTAAATCTGTATAAAAATAATTTTAATTCAGAAAATATTTTTAAAACAGACAATTACTGGTAGATAGGTGACACAGTACACTTGCTCACCTTCACTATCACCCCTTGTTTGGTAACACGATCGTCAAACACAACAGGCGAAATTCATTTTCTTTCTCACAAAATTACTATTCCCACGTTGCTCTGTAAAAAAACACACTATAAATTAAAGGGAGGAAATCTAGCCTTGAACATAATAAAGAGATGAGTTAACAATTTAGCTTTTTTAAATAGCATTTTTCGTTAGAGTGTTCATTAAAAAGAAAGACATTATAGTATTCAAAATATTATATTAAGAGTTTGACTATTTAAAACTCATTGCGCGTAAAAAACTTATTTGTAAAAAAATAGTGTTTGTTTAGGAGTGTGGTTGATGTTGTTTTTAAAAGTGTTTTTTCGTTTGGAAATATATTAAAATGTTATTTTTTAAATTAATTTTAACATCGACATATAAAAATGATCTAAAAACACCAAAATAAATTAAATTTAAAGTAAAAAACCTTTATAGCCATGAGCCGACAATACATTTACTTACCTCTTTTATTCTGATCACCTACTCTTCTTAACCCTTCGTTTGGTACTAGGATCGTCACCTACTCTTCTTCACCATGCATTCCTTTGTTATGTTATTAAGGGAATTAATTATATGGCTAAAAAATTCGAACTTAAAATTCAAGAAAGATATCAAAACTGATCGACCCACCTGGCTAACGCTGAGCCCTACGATTACACCCGATCAACTTTGAAGAACAAAGTTTGACAAATAAGACCTCGGGTCATGGATGGATGTAATATACTCACCCTTATAAATTACATTACAAAGAAACTAAACTGTGTAGGGAATTAACTGTAGCTCCCCACACAAAGCACTAAGTACTGTGGATTTTCACAGTGTTTCTCTCTTCTTCTTTTTTGCTTTTTGTTTTTTTATTACGTTTCATTTTTATTTTTTTCTTTCTTTTTTTGTTTCTTTCTTTTTGTTGTTTTTTTTTCTGTTTTTTTTCTATTTTTTTATGAAATATTTTTTTCACTGGTTATATTTTTTTTCTACTTATATATAATTTCATTTTTTTTTTATAATCGGGGTGTTTGGTCTAACTTAACCACACCACAATTAATCATCAGATCTAATTTTTTTCCTCTATTTTTCTTTTTTTCTTAAAAAATATTCTGATTATATTTTTTCAATTTTTTTCCATGAAATATTTTGTTTGTTGGTTACACTTTTTTTCTTTTTTTTCTTTTTAAACTTATATATATATATATATATATATATATATATATATATATATATATATTTTTATGATCGGGGTGTTCGGACTAGCTTAAACGCACCATAATTAATCCCGGATCCCATTTTTTATTATAACCAGGGTGTCCAGACCAGCTTATGCGTACCACGACTAATCCTCGAACCTATTTTTTTTTCCAAAGTGCTTTCCCGCTGATATATTTTTTTCCTTTTTTTTTCTTATACTTTTGTTTTGTTCACTTATATAATTTTTTTTTGCAACCGGGGTCTACAGGCCAGCTTAAGTACACCACGACTAATTCCCGGAACGAATTTGTTTTTAAAACAATATGGATTGCTACAGTGCTTTCACGCTTATTTTTTTTCTCTTTAACTTATATATTTTTTTATAACAATGGTCTCTGAGCCAGCTTAAGCTTTTTATTATTATTTTTTTTTGTTTATATATTCTTTTTATAACTAGGATTTATGGGCCACCTTAATCTCACCACGACTAATCCCTGGACCAAATTGTTTTTTGATAATCAGGGTGTTTAGGCCAGCTTGCGCGTATCACGACTAA
Organism: Salix purpurea; assembly: GCA_027405865.1. NCBI lineage: Eukaryota > Viridiplantae > Streptophyta > Magnoliopsida > Malpighiales > Salicaceae > Salix > Salix purpurea. The sequence goes on along the minus strand of JAOWLH010000016.1, from coordinate 2,775,338 downwards.
TCTTTGTACCAATTTATTATTTTTTTAATTTTGTTCCTCATACTTTTTTTTTCCTTATGCCCAGACCAAAAAAAATTTATAACTGGGGTCTCCGGGTCAACTTAAGCACACCACGACTAATTTCTAGACCGAATTTTTTTATAAAAAAAAAAACAATATGGGTTGTAAAGAGTGTGTGGAAAGCACTGTAGCTCCCCACACATAGCATTGTTGATTGCAACAATGCTTTTCCCGCTACAATGTTTTTTCCCTGTTTTTTGCTTCTTCTTTTTTTACCTTTTTTTTTCCTTATTAAGGTTTTTTTTTATTATTATATTTTTTTCGTTTTTTCCCCAAAATAATTTTTTTTCCTGTTATACTTTTTTATATTTTTTTTCTTTTTCCACTTATATTTATTTTTTTGTTTTTTTATAATTAGGGTGTCCAAGTTAGCTTAAGAGCACCACGATTAATCCCTAGATATATTTTTTTTTATGACCAGAGTGTCCATGCCACCTTATGCATACAACAACAATCCCTAGGCCCACTTTTTTTTTATTAAGTGCTTTCTCGCTGATATATTTTTTTCCTTTTTTTTCTTTCTTATACTTTTGTTTTGTTCACTTATATATTTTTTTTTATAACCGGAGTCTTCGGGTCAGCTTAAGCACACCATAACTAATTCCTGAAGCGAATTTTTTTAAAAACAATATGGATTACTACAGTTCTTTCACACTTATACTTTTTTTTTTGTTTTTTTTACTTATATATTTTTTCTATAACCAGGATCTCCAGGCAAGTTTAAGTGCACCACCGCCACTCCCCGGACAAATTTGTTTTTTGATAATCAGGGTGTCCACGCCAGCTTGGACGCACAATGACTAATCCCCAGACCAATTTATTATTTTTTCCTTATACTTTTTTATGTTCACTTTTTTTTTTGTGACCGGTGTCTCCGATCCAGCTTAAGAGCACCACGACTAATTCTCGGACTGATTTTTTTTTTAATATGGATTGCTACAGTACTTTCATGCTTATACTTTTTTTTTCACTTATATATATATTTTTTTTTATAACCAGTGTCTCTGGGCCAACTTATGGTTTTGTTTTTTTGTCTTTTTTTTCACTTATATATGTTTTTATAACCGGGGTCTCTGGGTGAGTTTAAGCGTACCATGACTAATCCTCGGACCCTTTTTCACTTATATGTTTTCCATAGTGTTTCTCTCTGTTTTTTTTTTCTTGCTTTTTGTTTTCTTATTACGTTTCATTTTTATTTTTTTTAATTATTTTTTTCTTTCTTTTTTTCTTTCCATCTTTTTGTTGTTTTTTTCTAATTTTTTTTTCATGAAATATTTATTTTACTGGTTATATTTTTTTTCTACTTATATATAATTTCATTTGTTTTTTATAATCGGGGTGTTCGGGCTAACTTAAGCACACCACAATTAATTATTGGATCTAATTTTTTTTATAGTTTTTTTCTCTTTTTTCTGTTTTTTTTTAATTTTTTTCTGATTATATTTTTTTTTCACTTATATGTTTTTCTGATTATATATATATATATATATATATATATATATATATATATATATATATATATATATATAAGTGAAAAAAGAAAAAAATAAAAAAAGTATAACCAACAAAAAAAATATTTCATGGAAAAAAAAATATAATCAGAAAAAAATTAAAAAAAAAACAGAAAAAGAGAAAAAAACTATATATATAAATTTTATGATCGGGGTGTCCGGACTAGCTTAAGCGCACCATAATTAATCCCCGGATCCAAATTTTTTTATAACCAGGGTGTCCAGACCAGCGTATGCGTACCACGACTAATTCTCTAACCTATTTTTTTTTTGCTAAAGTGCTTCCCGCTAATATATTTTTTTCCTTTTTTTTCTTATACTTTTGTTTTGTTCACTTATATATTTTTTTTTTGCAACCGGGGTCTACGGGCCATCTTAAGTACACCACGACTAATTCCCGGAACGAATTGTTTTTTAAAACAATATGGATTGCTACAGTGCTTTCACGCTTATTTTTTTTTCTTTAACTTTTATATTTTTTTATAACAATGGTCTTAGAGCCAGCTTAAACTTTTTATTATTATTATTATTTGTTTATATATTCTTTTTATAACCAAGATCTATGGGTCACCTTAAGCGCACCACGATTAATCCCCGGACCAAATTGTTTTTTGATAATCAGGGTGTTCAGGACAGCTTGCGCGTATCACGACTAATCTCTATAAAAAATTTATTATTTTTTTAATTTTTTTTCCTTATACTTTTTTTTTCCTTATGCCCAGACCAAAAAAAAATTTATAACTAGGGTCTTCGGGTCAGCTTAAGTACACCACGACTAATTACTGGACCGATTTAAAAAAAAAAAAAAAAAAAAAACAATATGGGTTGTAAATAGTGTGTGGAAAGCACTGTAGCTCTCCACAAATAGCATTGTTGATTGCATTAATGCTTTTCCCGCTACAACAATGCTTTTCCCGCTACAATATTTTTTCCCTATTTTTTGCTTCTTCTTTTTTTGCCTTGTTTTTTTCCTTATTAATTTTTTTTATTATTATATTTTTTTTCGTTTTTTTCCCCAAAACCTTTTTTTTCCTGTTATACTTTTTTATATTTTTGTTCTTTTTCCACTTATATATTTTTTTTATATAATTAGGGTGTCCAAGCTAGCTTAAGAGCACCACGATTAATCCCTAGATCTATTTTTTTTTTATGACCAAGGTGTATGCCAACTTATGCATACCACGACAATCCCTAGACCCACTTTTTTTTTTCTTAAGTTCTTTCTCGCGGGTACATTTTTTTCTCTTTTTTTCTTTCTTATACTTTTGTTTTGTTCACTTATATATTTTTTTTATAACCGGGGTCTTCAGGTCAGCTTAAGCACACCATAACTAATTCCTGAAGCGAATATTTTTAAAAACAATATGGATTGCTACAGTTCTTTCACAGTTATACTTTTTTTTTTTGTTTTTTTTCACTTATATATTTTTTCTATAACCAGGATCTCCAGGCAAGTTTAAGTGCACCACCGCCACTCCCGGGACAAATTTGTTTTTTGATAATCAGGATGTCCAGGCCAGCTTGGACGCACCATGACTGATCCCCAGATCAATTTATTATTTTTTTTCCTTATAGTTTTTTATGTTCATTTTTTTTTTGTGACCGGGGTCTCCGATCCAGCTTAAGAGCACCACGACTAATTTCCAGACTGATTTTTTTTTTTAAATATGGATTGCTACAGTACTTTCATGCTTATACTTTTTTTTCACTTATATATATATATATATATATATATATATATATTTTTTTTATAACCAGTGTCTCTAGGCCAACTTATGGTTTTGTTTTTTTGTTTTTTTTCACTTATATATTTTTTTATAACCGGGGTCTTTGGGTGAGTTTAAGCGAACCATGACTAATCCTCAGAACCTTTTTCACTTATATGTTTTCCACAGTGTTTCACTAATTTTTTTTTCATGAAATACTTATTTTACTGGTTATATTGTTTTTTTCTACTTATATATAATTTCATTTGTTTTTTATAATCGGGGTGTTTGGGCTAACTTAAGCACACCACAATTAATTCTTGGATCTAATTTTTTTTTATAGTTTTTTTTCCTTTTTTCTGTTTTTTTTTTTAATTTTTTTCTGATTATATTTTTTTTCCATTTTTTTCCATGAAATATTTTTTTTGCTAGTTATACTATTTTTTTTTCTTTTTCCACTTATATATATATATATATATATATATATATATATATATATATATATATATATATATTTGTTTTTTATGATCGAGGTGTCCAGACTAGCTTAAGCGCACCATAAATAATCCCCGGATCCATATTTTTTTTATAATCAGGGTGTCCAGATAAGCTTATGCGTACCACGACTAATCCTCGAACCTTTTTTTTTTTTGCTAAAGTGCTTCCCGCTGATATATTTTTTTCCTTTTTTTTCTTATACTTTTGTTTTGTTCACTTATATATTTTTTTTTTTGCAACCGGGGTCTACAGGCCAGCTTAAGTACACCACAACTAATTCCCGGAACGAATTTTTTTAAAAAACAATATGGATTGCTACAGTGCTTTCACGCTTATTTTTTTTCTCTTTAACTTATATATTTTTGTATAACAATGGTCTTAGAGCCAGCTTAAACTTTTTATTATTATTATTTTTTGCTTATATATTCTTTTTATAACCAGGATCTATGGGCCACCTTAAGCGCACCACGATTAATCCCCGGACCAAATTGTTTTTTGATAATCAGGGTGTTCAGGCCAGCTTGCGCGTATCACGACTAATCTCTGTACCAATTTATTATTTTTTTAATATTTGTTCCTTATACTTTTTATTTTCCTTATGCCCAGACCAAAAAAAATTTTATAACTGGGGTCTTCGGGTCAGCTTAAGCACACCACAACTAATTCCTAGACCGATTTAAAAAAAAAAAAAAACAACATGGGTTGTAAATAGTGTGTGGAAAGCACTGTAGCTCCCCACACATAGCATTGTTGATTGCAACAATGCTTTTCCCGCTACAATGTTTTTTCCCTGTTTTTTGTTTCTTCTTTTTTTGCCTTGTTTTTTTTCCTTATTAAGGTTTTTTTTATTATTATATTTTTTTTTCGTTTTTTTCCCCAAAACATTTTTTTTCCTGTTTTACTTTTTTATATTTTTGTTCTTTTTCCACTTATATTTTTTATTATTATTATAATTAGGGTGTCCCAGCTAGCTTAAGAGCACCATGATTAATCCCTAGATCTATTTTTTTTTTATGACCAAGTTGTCCATGCCAACTTATGCATACCACGACAATCCCTAGACCCATTTTTTTTTCTTAAGTGCTTTCTCGCTGATATATTTTTTTTTTCTTTCTTATACTTTTGTTTTGTTCACTTATATATTTTTTTAATAACCGGGGTCTTCGGGTCAGCTTAAGCACACTACAACTAATTCCTGAAGCAATTTAAAAAAAAAAACAATATGGATTGCTAAAGTTCTTTCACACTTATACTTTTTTTTTTTTGTTTTTTTTCACTTATATATTTTTTCTATAACCATGATCTCCAGGCAAGTTTAAGTGCACCACCGCCACTCCTCGGACAAATTTGTTTTTTGATAATCAGGGTGTCCAGGCCAGCTTGGACGCACCATGACTAAACCCCAGACCAATTTATTATTTTTTTCCGTATACTTTTTTATGTTCACTTTTTTTTTTGTGACCGGGATCTCCGATCCAGCTTATAAGCACCATGACTAATTCCCGGATTGATTTTTTTTTTTAAATATGGATTGCTACAGTGCTTTCATGCTTATATTTTTTTTTCACTTATATATTTTTTTTATAACCAGTGTCTCTAGGCCAACTTAAGCTTTTGTTTTTTTATTTTTTTTTTCAATTATATATTTTTTTTAATCGGGTTCTCTGGGTGAGTTTAAGCGTACCAGGACTAATCCTCGGACCCTTTTTTATAATCGGGGTGTCCGGGTCAGTTGCTACGCACCACGAGTTGTATAAGTACGTATATACCCCTTATAAGACAAAATCCAAGAGTTGGTTATAGGGGTGTATTGGTAATTTACCATCGTTTATTTATATTTTCTGTCAGGTGTTGTGGGCATGACATCAATTTCAGAGTTCATGCACATTTCGAATGACGCGTGCGGCGTCGTAGAACTTTTTAAAATGTATATTAGTTTTTTATATATTTATTTTATTATGTAAAATGTGTTTAAAATAATGTCATGGCATCAAAGGTATTTGTAATTTTTTTTCATTTCTGTGCATAGTACAATAATCATACTACCTTCAAATAAGACAAAAACCAAGAATTGTTAGTGGGGTGTCTCAGTAATTTTACTTTTTTAGAAACTAAACTAAAAAATAAAAACCAAAATACAAAATAAAAAACTTATATGTATTAAAACTAGAAAAAAAAATTTAATCCCTGTGGGGGAGCGCGGGTTTATGGCTTGTATATTACAATCCTTATGATTGAATATTAAAATAAATAAAAGATATCTTAGAAATATAGTAAGATGATTTTTTTTTTAATAAAATTGGAGAAAACCCAAACAAAGAAAAGAGATAGGAGAAGGATGGACTGAAATCTGTTTGGATTACACCTCTAGATATGAAATTGACATCGCAACTAAAATTGATTATATCAAGAAAATATTTATCAATTGTATAGGTGGTCAATAAAAAAATATTGGTAATTTTATCGGTAATTAAATTTGTCGCACCCTCCGCGAAAAGCGCGGCGTCTCAACGACTCTCCCCGTGAGCGGGGTTATTCAATTCGGGGTTTCATCTTTATTTTTTGTGGAAAAGGGAGTCGCCACTTAGTATTATGGTTACTAGAAAATCTAAACTGGTCTTTTAGAAATTCTAAGGCAAGGGACTGGTTGCGTAAAGGAAAGGTTTTAGCACCCCTAGTACGCCCTACCTAAGGTAGGCTGCTTGGTATTTTGGTTTGTCTTATGATTGCTATATTATTAATCTTTTGAAAATATATTGGTTAAATGATGATGACGTATTATTACTGTAAAAACATTTTGGATATTTACCACTTCAAGATTTCTTTATCCAAATACCAACAGTGAATAATAACGAATTATCCCTGCCAATATTTTGGATATTAACCCTTTTAGGATTTATTTATCCAAATACCGACAGTGAATAATAACGAATTATCCCCGCCAATATTTTGGATATTAACCTTTTTAGGATTTATTTATCCAAATACCAACAATGAATAATATGTATCACCAAAAATAAGATTTTGATATTTTTGAAATATTAGCCAATACCCTTTGGATTTTACAAACATGTTGTAAAATCCAAAAATACAAGAAATGATTTTTCCTTGCGAAATCCATGCCAAAACACATTTTTTCTTCAAACACCGAGATAATATATATATATTTTTGAAAGAAAAAAGAATTTTTAAAATATGTTAGTGTAATGGCCATATGCACAAAAATAACACATTTTTTCTTTTTTAATAAAAATTTTTTTATGCAAATTTTGTATTGTTTTATTTTTCATTATATTTTTTGTGGGCTGGCTGCCTAGCCATGATGGGCCGAAAGGCCCAGCATTTGGGGCTAGATTGCCAGCCCTGGTGGGCCTAACAGCCCACCCATTTTTGGCAGGGCTAGGCCTCGCCCTCGGACTAGTCATCCCACTATTCTGCATAATGCAGAACAATGGCACGAGGGAGTGAATTAATTCACTCCCCCGTGCATGAATGAAGATGGTAACAATAACTGAGGATTTTTGAGTGTGATGAACGACGTACCAGTTAATAATGTTAGGTAAAGGAGATCGAGGTGGTTCTTTCGGTCATGGTGGCGTTGAAAATGGTAGCCAAAATAAGCGTCAGAAGGTGACTGTTTGTGCTCGTTGTCGTTGGGGCTGTTGCTATTGCTTCACCAAATAAGGTGGTTGGGCTGCTGGCATGGAGGGGAGGCTTCTAGCGTGATAGGATGGTACAAGGTGGTCAGAGTTAGTGGCTGCTGGAGGTGAGAGAGAGACGTCGACGTGCGTTGTTTTACTGAGAGAGCTCTGCTGGAGGTGAGAGAGAGACGTAGACGTGCCTTGTTTTAGTGAGAGAGATAGAGCTGACAACAGGAGAAGAAGGGGAGAGGGAGAGTTGTCGCTGGAGATGAAGATTATCTAAGTTTTTCGTGAATTTTTCCTCTGTATTCTTTGTTTTTTTCTCTGTTATTACACGATTTTCTCCTCTGCTTCCTCTCCACTGTCTCCCCTGTTTTTTTCTCCAATCTCCCCTCACTGCAACCGTGAATTTTCCTCCTCCCTACTCTCAGCCTTTTTCAATATTTTCTCTTCTCGATCTTCCCTTTCTCTGTTCTTTTTCTGCCTCCATCTTACGTCTCCTCCTTACAGGTAATTTTAGGGAATACACCATATAAGAATTTTTACATACGTCAATTTCTTAGTATCCTAGGATAAGGAGTTTCATCATAGATTTAACAGCATAGAAGTCTTGTTCCAGCACATTCCTTTAGAAAAAATTTCAAAATCTAAAACTAACCCTAACTTTTATGGGAAAAAACTATAAAAAAAAACATACAAATGAACTACATATATACTATATCAAAATGCCAAAAAACCAAAATTTTTAAAATGGGTAGTTTCGCTTGGTATTATGAATCTTTAAAAATGATTGAACGAGAACATAAATGTTGACATAATGAGTGTTAGAGTAATTGAATTTGTGATCATGACAACTAATTTTTTTTATGATAGCAACTTGATTTGTGATAAAATATGAGGGTGTTATGAGTTTTTTTTTATGTAGAATAAAAAAGAAGAATAAGAATAAATTGAGGGAGAAAAAAGGGGTTGTCTATCAAGTGATAACTTAACGTTTTATCAATAGATTCACAAACGAATATTAATGATGACATATTTCCTCAATAATTTTGTGTATAATAATGGCACATTACTTTATTTTAATTCATTTCTTCTATTAAATCGTAACTCTTTTGATAGTCATCAATGGAAAATTATCATTGTTAACTAGTAAGGGAAATAGTGAGATAATATTTTATCAGTAAAATTCACTTTTATTTACCGAAGGGTGTTTTTTCATTGATAGTTTCATTTATATTTGATAATTGTATAGTAGTTGTCGCACCCTCCACGAGTAGGGATTCATGTCGGGGTTTTCTTTTATTTTGTTTTGTGAAAAAATGAGTCTGACCTAAGTAAATGGGTCGGCCTATCCAAGTTGGGCCTACTGGACCTGGGTTGGACCCGTCTAGGCTGAGCCAAAAGCAACCAGCCCAAAAACCAAACTGAATAATATATATATATATATATATATATATATATATATATATATATATATATATATATATATATAAAAGTTGTCGCACTGTTCACTGAATTGTTCACAAGTGAATTAATTCACTGCGTTCTCGTAATGTGAACAGTAAAATGGAGGGTGACCGATGATGACGAGAGGATCACCTGTCACTGTCGTCGGGTAGAGGAGGCCGAGGTGGTTGTCCCTATGGTGGTGGTGTCAGAAATGATGTCCTGTGGTTGAGGCAACAGAAGAGGGCTGGTTTGTTGTTGTTGCTACTTCGCTGTCACTAGAGTTGGAAAAGGAAGGCTGGGTCATTGTAGGTGTTGCCGGAACTGAGGAGGGAGACTAGATAGTAGTCATCGTTGGAGAGAGAGAGTTGGAGTTGCTGCTAGGGAAGGAGAGAGAGAGGGATGATTGTCGACGATGGTGGAGGTCTTGCCAGCGCCGGGGAAGAGGAAGAGTGGTTGTCGATGGTTATATCCGTGTGCAACTTTTGGTCATGGCATCCCTGCAAATTCCCAGTGCTCGTCGTCCTCCCTGTCGTGTGTTCTGCAAATTTTGTATGTGTTTTTTTGTTGTGTTGTCCAATGCATTAACGATCTTCCCTCAGTCAAAAACCTCCCTTTTGCTTTGTTTTCTCCTGCTATATATAGGCGAAGGAGGTAAGGTGAAGGGCATGGGCTGATGTTCGGAGATGGTGGGTTGTGTGAATTGGTGATAGGCATGGCTACCAGCATGGTGTGGCATGGCTCCAGCAAGGTCTGGACAGTTTTTTTTTATAATATAAAATAGATTGAAAAAATAGGCTGTTACAAAAAGAGTTTTTTCGACAGAAAAAATGATGTTTTTATCTTCAATTTTGGCTTCCGATTTCACCCAAAAAGTTTTGTCACTGAAAATTTTGATCTTCTCAATTTAACCCAGATTAGGCTTTCAAACTTAATTTCTCACCAATTAAGCCCTTAAGAAAATTAATTTAACCCATTTAAAGTATAATTAAGCCCTTGCACTTAATTAAATCCTTCAATTAGGCTCTCAATTGATCCCCTAAATATAATTACACTTTAAATTGACCAACGATTAAATCAAATTGGCCTATAAAAATATAATTATGCCTTTTGACTTATTTTTATGTAAATTTATCCAGTAATAAATTACTTTAGCCTTGAATCCTCGTTTTCCTACATTTCCGGGAAAAAAAAAGGTATGATTAGGCTCTCGAAAACATCCAAAATTTTCACCTTGATTTTTTGCCGACACCAGCCCCTTTTATTTTATTTTTGTTATTTTTGGGTAGATTTGGGAAATAGCCCAGAAATTTGGATATGACAAAGGATCCAAAGCAAGAAAAAGTCATTTTTGAATAACAAAATCTACCCGCAATTTGCTTGGTCAAAAACCAAGCAAAATTAGTCATTTAAATGGGAATATCTCAAGCTTTCAATATCAAAATCAAGTTGTAACAACCCGGTAATTTATTGAATATTTTGATATATTGTTAAAGTTTCAAAATCACATGGTATATTATTATTATTATTATTATTATTATTATTATTATTATTATTATTATTATTATTATTATTATTATTATTATTGTTGTTGTTGTTGTTGTTGTGTTAAGTACAAAATTAAAATTTGAAGACAAATTTTTTCTATGTTATCCGATTTATTCATTATATCATTATATTAAATGTATTTAAGAATACTGATATTAATTTTTTTTGTTTAAAAAATTGTAGGTCATGTTTTCTTCTCCCTATATACATTCCTATGAGATAATATTCAATAAATATTAGAACATATAATTAATGAAAGACTAAAAATATCCTAGAAACTTTAAGAAAAGAAAAAAACAAATATCATTGCCATTACTATCAAAACAATAAAAATTATTAAATTATACGGAGAACAAAAAAACATTAATAAAAGAGTAAGCAAGAAAAACAATTAAATTATTATTATTATTATTATTATTATTATTGTGTTAAGCACAAAATGAAAATTCGAAGATAATTCTTTTTTATGTTATCCGATTTATTCATTATATAATTATATTAAATGTGTTTAAGAATACTGATATTAATTTTTTTTTGTTATCCGATTTATTCATTATATGATTATATTAAATTTGTTTAAGAATACTGATATTAAATTTTTTTTAATATCCTAGAAACTTTAACAAAGGAAAAAAATAAATATCATTGTCATTACTGCCAAAACAATAAAAATTATTAAATTATACGGAGAAAAAAAAACATTAACAAAAGAGCAAGCAAGAAAAACAATTAAATTATTATTATTATTATTTATTATTATTATTATTATTATTATTATTATTATTATTATTATTGTGTTAAGTACAAATTTAAAATTCGAAGACAATGTTTTTTTTATGTTATCCGATTTATTGATTATATCATTATATTAAATGTATTTAAGAATACTGAAATTAATTTTTTTTATTTAAAAAATCCTAGGTCATGTTTTCTTCTCCCTATATATATTCCTATGAGATAATATTCAATAAATATTAGAACATATAATTTCTGAAAGACTAAAAATATTCTAGAAACTTTAACAAAACGAAAAAAATAAAATATCATTGCCATTACTGTCAAAACAATAATAATTATTAAATTACACGGAGAAAAAAAAATTAACAAAAGAGTAAGGAAGAGAAATAATTAAATTATTATTATTATTAGTATGAAAGAAACAAAAATAAAAGAAAGACTAAAAATGCTAGAAACTTGAACAAAAGATAAAACAAAGACATAATATAAAAAGAAAAATAAAAATTATCATAGCTATTACTGACAAAAAAATAAAAATTAAAAAATTATCCAAAGGAAAAAAAATTATCAAAGAAGCAAGTAAGAAAAAGAATTATATTATTATTATTATTATTATTGTTATTATTATTATTATTATTATTATTATTATTATTATTATTATTATTATTATTATTTATTATTGTGTTATATTAGAAATTCTAAAAAATAAAAGTGTAAGGGCTGAAATGAAAATAAAATATAAAGGGATGAAAATAACAAATTAAAAGTTTAAGGGCTGAAATGAAAGTTAGATTTATTAACATTCTCAATTCAAGGCGCCACCGCCGCTTCCACGCCCACCGTGTAAAGAAACGCGCCGCACCGGGAGGAAGACCAAGAGGCGGTGAACCAGATTGGATGCTGGTAGACCATTTCCGACCACCGTATCACACCGCACGCGCCTCTTGAACGGGGCGTCGGGGCGGACATCGTCGAGCGCATGCACAGAACACGTCTGACATATTTTAAAATATATATAAATAATAATGGTCAGTTACTGTTATGTCCCTGACCTTAATTAATAGATTTTGTCTTATTAGGGGCTAGAACCGTCTTTAGCCATTTAAAAAATTAAAAAAAAAGGTTGCGGCGGACCGGTCCGGTCCGTACGCGCGCAATTACCCCCTTAACGCTCAGCCGAAAACGTTATTTTGTCTTACTATCGGGGCTAAAATCGTTACTACACTGTTTATAGGCGGAAAAAACAAAAAAAAAGGGTGAACAAACTCGCGCGACGCACGGAGGAGAAAGCTCGCGTCCACAATGATTTTAGAGTGTGTGAACAGTGCATGAATAGTATTTTTCATTTTCTTTTAGTGTATTTGTTAATGTATAGCATTTTAAAAACAAATTAGGATCATTAACAATTTTGTTACATGTTAAAAAATTTGGTGTTGGTTGTGGCGAAACATAATGCAAATTTTTATTTTATTATTATTAATAATAAGGCACAATTTTTCTATATGTCTTCTATACGTGTGGTTTCGTATATTTTGTTTTTGATATGAGATCTGAAATAGCATACTTATAAAGACAAACACATAAGTTCTTTTTCACAAGAAATAAAATCATTTTTAAAATGATCACAAACAAAAATTAAAATATAAATATTAAAAAAAATATCCTTAATAACATTGAAAATAATAAAAATTGGTGACATCATAATTATTGTTAGAGAAAAAATTCCATATATTTTTTTTACTTTTATATTATTATATTGAAAGTATTTCAAAACAATGATATTAATTTCTTTTTTAAAAAAAACTTAGTTCATATATATATATATATATATATTAAAGCTCTAATATTAAATAAATACCAAAATATATAATTAATCTATTATATTTAAGAGAATAAACCTAACAAATAATTATTATAATTATTTTGAATATTTTATCTGTAATAAATATAAAATTCAATACCTAACAATATTAACAAAAAATAATATTTAAATAAATATTATTATATGTAATTGGCAAATGTCAGCTTGTCTGTCCTACGCTCGTTTGGGTTTAGCTTTCAGGGGCAACCCTGATTTCCCAATGAAAAACATCTAAATAATCCTTTTCACTTGAAACGACATAAAGATTATGCTTTCACATGGAAAATAAAGATAGATTTTTAGGCAGTGTCTGATATTATTGCATTAGCTATTTAGTTATTTTTTCAAGTTTTTTCTTGGTTAAAAATCATTAAAATATTATTATTATTATTATTATTATTATTATTTTGAAAGTTTTTTTTTATATAAACCCATCAAAACAGTTCAAAAATACTAAGAAAATAATTTAAATCAAAAACCAAATTTAAAAAATTTCAAGAACACGATTTCAACACAGTAACAAATATTGACTTAATATCCAAAATGATCTAATAACACGGGACAACCTAGCAAGACATTTGCTAAAAATGTGTAGAAGGAATCAAAATATACCATTGGTCATCTGTCTGAATCAAGCGAAACAGATGTACATGTATAGAAAATAATGGAGAATAAAGCCTCCCCTTGCTTATATCCACACATACTGAAAATCAGAGTGGCACAATCCATAAATAGCTTTAGTATATCAAAGTGAGATCATGGAGGTGAAGTTTTATGTCCACAAAAAAAAGCCCCACTCAAGTCTGACCAATCAGGCAAAAAATTTCAGGCAACGGGTATCATCATGTATCTTCTGGCATCAGAATGAACAAAAACGCATTCCACACTTCGCACATGTATAATTGGAAGTGAACTCACAAACAATACAGAAATGCCCACTGCAAGTAGAGCTTGGAGGTCCCACTGTTGCCCTCATATATGATGGAACATGCGGAGGCAAAGCTTTCAGGTTTGCATGTTTTCATTTAGACCTACTATTCATACAATTAATACATGTTTAGTGTTTCCATTCATACCTCGTGTAAGAGCTCCAGGAAATTTCTTGGGGCTTTCCTAGCATTTCAAGTGCTTTTGCTTGCCGAGTCTTATGCTTTGTGCCTCTCTGCTTCTTTTATTTATAGACTGCAATGGAGATCAAAAAATGTTTTAAAATAATATGGCTAAAAGAAATAAACAATATGATCAACTTGCACTTTGTTATGCAATCCCATTAAACTACCACTACTTATGACAATAACTTAGAAGGAATTTTAAGAAGGATTCTCATTCTCCCCATTCAAATATTTAAATGTTGGTTATGGATTGATGATAAAAATGTCAAGTTCAAAACTTTTTAAATAAATGCACGCTAAGCAAAACTCCTTGGAGAACAAATTTGAAAAGGGACATGTTTCAACATTTTAACATATAGGTAATTAAACATAAATATGGGACATAGCTTTGCATAACATTATTGAAAAACAAATTCACAAAAAGGGACATGTTTCAATCCAAATAGTTAAGTGCCATAAACTTGTCTTGCCGAAACAGAAGATGCATTAGAATAGATAACTGACACCATGAAAAAAATAACATAAAAGATGCACACAACAAACTTCTTTGTGAATACTAATAAAGAAAACCAGCTAGCTATATATAATCCTTGCAAAAGAAAAAATGATAGGGGAAAACATAAACATATCATACACAGAAAACACTGCACGTCTTCAATGCATCAAAGGACATTCTCTTTAACTTGAAACTGTACAAAGCAAAGCATACCAATGGATAATGCAACAAAGATTTTTTCAAGACAGAAAGAAAAAAACACAAAAGAGAGAAATGAATGAGAGATTAATATCGTCATCGTCAAGAGAAGCCTCATCATCATTAACTGCTTCTCCTGTTTCCATCCTTGTATAATCATTCTCCAATGCTTCAAGTCTAGCAATCGCTGCCTTAAAAAAAACTATCTTCTTTAAATCAACGAAACATAAGTAAAACAACAAAAGCTTTGATCTTCCCTATTAAAAACAAAGCCCAATAACTAATATCTTTCTCAAATGAGCCAAACATCAATAAAAAAAAATCAATCTTTTCTTTTAAAAACAGAACCCCAATTCACAACTCTCTTGTTTAATAGTTCAAATAATTGCAAAAATAAAAAATCCTTCAATAAAAAGTCAGAAACTTGATTTTTGTTATCATTGTTAGAAAGCGCAACCGCCATTTTTGGAGCAATCTTTCGAGTTCGCATTGACATTCTTCAAAACGGGTTTGAAACGTCATCTTCCATTAGCCTTCAAAAAATCCAAAAAAGAATCAAAATATAGTTACTTGAAAATATAAACAAAAATGGAAAAAAAACACAAATTTTGGACGAAGACGAATATATTAAAGAGAAAGAGAGTGAACCCAGGTGAAGGAAAGCGGGGGCCTTTGGATTCAATTCCTCTGGTCAAATTCTTTCGAGATGAGAGAGAATTGAAAAAGCTTGAAGAATTGAATCCATTTTTACCAGATCGACAATTTCTCTCTCAACTGTCATCGACCTGTTATCTTATAAGAGCAAGTCTAACTGGTGTGCCATCTGAAGAGGCAAACATACAAAAAAAAAATAGCATATTTGTTCAATTTTCTTCATTCCAACGGGAAAGCTATTTTGATAACCAAACTAACTTTCCCTTACTTGAGTTGCTATTTATAGCAACTCAAATATAAAAACAATAATATTATGCTACTATTTTAATATTTACCTTAACCATACGCATTAAGGTTGTTTTATGCTCTTGCAGGTTTCCTTTTAGAGATTGTCCAGTAGATATGCCGCTTGATTTGCCCTCTAATCGGTGGAATCGGTTTCTTATTTTTGCTTCCTAAAAGCTGGCTTGATCCTAGAAGCTGAAGTAGAGATGATGCAGGTGTTTGAGAAGCTGATGAGGACTCATCTGATGCATGGGCGATGAAATTTTCATGCTGAGAGAGACCGAGAGAGAAATGATTTGAAGTTTTTAGCAAGGAGAAAGGCACATATGGGTTAGGTTATTTTAATTATTTTTAGAATAGAAAATGGTGAGAGAGAGTGAGAGAGATATGAAGAGATTGTTTTTCAATATGTAGTCATGCTGGGTTTTTTATGAAGAGATGATATTTTTTATTTTAAATAGGGGAGAGTTAGGCAGGCAAAGGGAAAAAGGAAAAAATGAAGGAAAACAAAACAATTAAATGAAACAATTGTTTCAATCATAAACAATATTATATGAACAATATTTACAAATTTAGTTTATAAGTTAATAATAATATTGAGTGAACCGATCTAGTCCAATCATAGTTATTAATTTCGTTCCGTTCCGCCCGGAATGGTCAGAACGTTCCGTTCCGTTCAAAAAACCGAGACAAAACGACGTCGTTTTCATCTCGGTTTTAATTCCAGTCGTGACTTGCCGCCCTTCTTTTCCCTTATTACCGTATTTAATCAGAATTGAACACAAGGAAGACGCTTGGCTGAGCGGTTGCAGCGGCGTCAATGCAACAAGGGGCGCAGGGGTTCGAATCCTAGGAGCGCTACATTATTTTTTAGTTATTATATATTTTAAATTTTTAATTACTCTCCCCTGTTCCACTCCCATCCTCTAATATAATATATAATATATATAAAGGGTGAGCGGGAGAGTTCTCCCGCCCTCTTTATATATATATATATATATATATATATATATATATATATATATATATATATATATAAAAAAAAAATAAAAAAAACCAAAATCAAAATAATAAATATATATAAATTATAAAAAAATAAAATTATTGCATCAATTTTGATTTTATAAAAAATAAAATTTATATTTAATTTTTTTTAATTTTTTTATTTTTTTCATATATATAATTAATTAATTATATGTAAACAGTACAACCCCGAAATGGCACGCCGAAACGCTCCGAAACCAGAACGTTCCGTTCTAATAGAAAAACCGGAACGACGACCGGAACGGTATTGACAACTTTGAGTCCAATCCCAAATGGCTCTAGATATTCTGGAGGTTAAGCTTGTTGAGGAGGGAGGACCTTCCCAAGATAATGTGATGGGGGAGGTCAATTCACTTATGGGAGAGGTAAATTCACGTGGCCTAAGCCTAATCTCTTTAATTCATGTAGAGTTTAGGATGCAGTGTGTATTAGCTAACTTTTTACTTTTTAAAAGGTAGGCCACAATGCTTTATCTCTTTTTTTCATTTTTAATTCGCGTAGATTCATCTTTTTGAACCTTTAATGGCCTGTTTGGGAGTGTAGTTGCGATAGCTTTTCAAAGTGCTTATCGTGCTGAAATACATCAAAATGATGTTTTTTTTATTTTTTAAAAATCATTTTTGAAATCAGCACATCAAAATGATCTAAAACACACAAAAATATATTCATTTAAACTAAAAAAAAAATCAAATTTTGGCCAAAAGCTGGTGGAATCACAATGCCAAACGGGCACTAAAACGCACCCGTGCACTACTTTCGCGTGAGCTTTTGAAATTTTAAAAGGCACCGATATGTAAGCCTACTTGAAAAACCTTGCCAGATAAAAATACAGCAGTATGTTGCCAAAGGCGCCCATAACTCCCTCACTTTTTAATTGTTTTCCATTTTTTTTAATCATGTCCAACTGTTATCCTTTCTTCGTCAGACTTGAAATTGGTCAGCTCAAAAGCTGTTCTTTTTATTTTTATGTTTAAAAAAAAATTATTTTAATATATCAATATGAGAAATATTTTTTTAAATAGTTAAAGAATATCATTTTAATATATTTATATAAAACACATTATAAAAAATAACTATCAATGCATACCACCGGATAACTTTTCGAGTTTGTTTAATATTATATTTTAAAAAATAAATTTCTTTTTCTATTTTTTTACTTTAAATTTGATTTTTTGATATTTTTATATATTTTGATTATAATATAATTTAAAAAAAATAAAAAAAATCAATTTAAAATATTTATAAATAAAAAATAATTTTATAAAGAAACTCTAAAACATTCAAACATGGCCTTCGTCTCTCGACCAAGGTAGTCAAAATCGCGAGTCAACTCGCAAACTCGTACGAGTTTGCGAGTTGGCTCAGCAAACCTGGTTGGACCAGTAGAAAAACCGAAACCGGTCAAACTCGGTCAAAATCGGGTTGACTCGTAAAATCGGACCGAATCGGTCCGATTTCACGATCCCAGCTGCTCGGCCTTCGCTCTTCACTTCAGGCTTGAAAAAAGAAAAATCATTCTTTCATTTCACAGACAAAAAATAAATAACCCCTCTTTGTCTTACTGTGCCCGAGGAAGGGAAGAAAGAAGATGACAGACAAAGCACAACGGAGGAATGAACTTCAAGCATGGAGGGGGAAAGTAACGGCGCTCAAAGCTGTCTTCCTCTTCCATCAACCAAGCATGAAAGTTGAAAGTTTTTTTCATCTTTATTTTTCTCTGTGAAATGATCTTTCAGCTCGGTCTCCTGTTAGGGGAACTCAAGCCCCGTTCATGTTCCAGCCAGCCCTTTCACCCCGTCCCCGTTCATGTCACTTGAAAGTTGAAACAGAAGGGTGGGCTTGAAAGTTGAAACAGAAGGGTAGGCGGCGGCGTGAGAGAGGAGAATGAGGGATTTAGGCATTTAGGGATAAGTTATAATAATAATAAAAAAAGAAGAAGAAGGTTTCTAACTTTCTACTTTCTACCGGGGGGGTTTGTTATAAATTAATAATAATAATAATAATAATAATAATAATAATAATAATAATAATAATAATAATAATAATAATAATAATAATAATAATATATACTGGGGGAGGGGTTATGAACTTATGATAATAATAATAATAATAATTAGCATAAAAAATAGTTAGTATAAAAAGTAATTTTAAAAAAATTCTATTAATTTAAGATAATAAATAACATTAATTAATTTTAAATACAACAATCATTAAAAAAAATATACAATTACTTGTACGCCAGCTGAAGATTTGTTTTAAATTTGTTAGTTTTTAACTTATGAACTTTTAGGGACATATTTATTTTGTAATGTGTTTTGAAGTTATTTTACATCATGTATGAACCTAAACTAATTAAGTTTTATGTCCATAATTATGCTATTTTGTATTTAGAAATATTTTAGATACGATTTTACGATTTTTCTTCTCACACGATTTTAACTGTGATTTTACGATTTTTGTACGGACATATTCGGGTACGATCTTTCTACGATTTTACAATTCGATCTTACGATCCAATTTTTCGGAGCCCTTTCCGATTCGTGTCAAAATCTCGATTTTGACTACCTTGCTCTCGACAAATAAAAGAAAAGCTCATTCCAAGGACACATTTATGACCTATGACCAGGCCGTACATGAAAAAGCAGGTGAACAAAAAAGAGCAAGGACCGCACTGTGCATTGCTAAAAAAAGCACTTTTGTGAACAGTGAAAAGTACTGTTCATAGATGAAAAAATTAAAAAAAAAGGCTTACGTAGGCGCGAAGCAGTGGAGTAAATATCCAGTCTACAGTGACAATAAGTCTGCGTGCATAGTGATGCTACAGTGAAAGAGCGAGCTGTTTTAGCTCTTTTACTAACTAGTTCATTACCCGCACTACGTTCCGGGCAGAGTAAATATTTTTTACAATTGTTGGGATTGAAACAATTAATAAATTTTGCTAGTTCAAAAATAAAATATAACATCTATACATGCAAGATTTGATATAATAAAACATATCAACACACCATATTATAACATCAATAACATCGAAGGCTTAACATCTAAAAATATTATTCTGAGGAGAAAAAAACTAAAATTATTAGTATTATTGCGTGAATAATGGAAAAATAAATTCAATAAAAGAATGAAAAAACCCAAAAGCTTTAACAAAACAACAACAAAAAAAATTATTAGCTAAAAAAAACATTTGACGTGAAAATAAAAAAAAAACTAATAAAAAAACCAAAAGAATAAACAAAGAAAAAAAACAGAAATATCAATTTTTAAATTATCATAAACACAAACTAAAATTTAAGAATAAATTTTATGAAAAAAATATTATCTCAACAAAATAGAAAATAATAAAAAGTAAAAACTAAAACTATAGGCACATATATATAACATGGACAAAAATA
Organism: Salix purpurea; assembly: GCA_027405865.1. Taxonomy (NCBI): domain Eukaryota; kingdom Viridiplantae; phylum Streptophyta; class Magnoliopsida; order Malpighiales; family Salicaceae; genus Salix; species Salix purpurea. The sequence continues at coordinate 2,755,145 of JAOWLH010000016.1, read as the reverse complement.
TGAACTATTTAAGAAATATAAAAAATTAAAGGAATTAAAATAAAATTGAAAAAATCAAATGACGTATAATATTTATACATGTGAGGTTTGATATAATGAAACACATGAACATACCCTATTATAACAACATGAATATAGAAGCTTTAACATCTACATATATCATTATTATTACTGCTAAAACAATAAAAATAATTAAATTACCCCGAGAAAAAAAAATCAAAAATATTAACATTAGAGGAAACAAGAAAAAAAACTAAAACTATTATTATTATTATTGCGTTAATAATGGGGGAAAAATCAATTAAAGAAAAAAAAAGGTCAATAACTTTAATAAAAGAGTAAACAAAAAATTAAAAATAAAATAAAATTACTAGCTAAAAAAATTATTTAACGTGAAAATAAATAAAAAATCTAATAAAAAACAAAAAAAAAATGTATAAGTTAAAAAGAAAAAAAATTAAAAAGGAATTAAAAATGATAATGACAGGACATTATCATTCACAGCTACAATGAAAGGATGAAAAAGTTGAATTGGTAATGTTAATATATAGCGAAAGGAATTGAAGAGGAACAAAAAGACGAAAACAAAAAAAGGCATAAAACATCACGCGCAGGTTCAAATAAATGATTCTGCCTAGAAAATAAACACTTTGTCCACTTAGTTACAGGACACTATACTTTATCCACTGAATTATAAACTTTTCTTTGTATTTTATTGTGAAAATTAAATAAAAAACAGTAATTTGTGAATCGAATCACCCCAAACCGACTTGAAAAGTGAGCAATATTATTGTAATTCACATTGATTTGTCTTACAATATACAGTAACTTAACCATGAGTTCTTTTAGTATATAGTATAATATAATAATATTAATGTTTGTAGAGACAATAATATTCTTGTATATGTTTATTGTAGGGCGATTCTTATAGTCTTGGGTATTATCAAATTTTTATATAAGTCATTAGATTTAAATAATATAAATATTATAGATTATAAAGAGTTAAGAAAAAATAAAAATGCATATCACAAGTTAGGTGGTGTGTTATAATTTTTAAAATTTGATCAACCCGACCCAACTCATATATTTTATACTCATTTTATTGAATATTTATTTTTATTTTATTTTATTTTCAAATATTTTTGCTATAAAGTTCTTGTTAATGAGTTTTCAATTAGATTACTTTAATGTAGCAAAAAATTACTTGTCTCTTTAGTAGAAAGGAGAACAGAGATAATAAGAATTAATAGTGGTATAAGGTATCAAACCTATACCATACATGACACCTAAAATCTATATTGTATTCTAAATTTATCTCTAAATACAAAATAGTAAGAATTATCAATACATGCTTAACTTGTGAATATTTGTGATATTTAGAAATGTTTAGTCATATCTGATATATTAAATCCACTCGGGTATACAAAAATTAAATAGATCACGTTTATAATTTATAAAATATCAAAAAATAAACATAATATAAATATGAGTTCAAACTCGAACCCATCTATATTCATAAACATTCTTATATATATTAAGCTACTTTCATATGCTTTATTATGGTTCACATTCTTCTTTTTTTCTCAATCATTTCCATCCCCATTTCCATCTCAATTATTTCTCATGTACCCCCTTTCACAATTATCAATCCTTCTCTTCCTCTTCATCTTTTTTTTCCCTAACCTTTATCTTCCTCATTCCGCTCAAAATTTATTATTTTTATTCTTATTTTTTATATTAAATTAAAATATTTTTATATGTTTAGATCATTTTAATGTATTAATAGCAAAAATATTTTTAAAAAAATAAAAAACATTATTTTATATATTTATAAACAAAAAATATGTAAAAAAAATATTAACCACACCCAAACATTCACCGATAATAGTGTTATTAGATACTGCATCTGTCACTATTTAAGTGATGAAGGCTCTGCACCCTCTTTTTGTAAATAGATCTTTGATTTCGGGGGTGTTTGGAGTACTTTTAAATAGAAAAAAAAATGATTTTTATTTTATTTTTTATTAAATTTTTATATATATATTTAGATCATTTTAAAAAAATAATTTTTAAAAAATAAATAATATTTTTAAAAACAACCATAAAGTAGTTATGATATCCCATTTTTCATTGCATTGCATTTATTGTATTTTAATATCTATGAGTATACTTTACAATATAATTTTAGACCCCCTTAACTAAAACTTCCAAAAAATGAACGAAATGATTGTTAATTGTTTTTTGATATTTTGACCAAACTATAATGGATAATCATAAAGTAGTTATGATATCCCATTTTTCATTTCAAAACATGAAAAAAAATGCTATATTTTTTGTGAAAAATATACTTGGAAAATTTTAGAATTCAGCTGTATACGTGAAAATAATTTATTTTATTTTTATTTTTTAGAAAAAAATGAGATGCATTTTGTATTTTGTACACATTCTTATGAAGATTTTATTTTCTATTTTTATTTATTTTCTATTTTTTAGGGCTGGTAGTCCAGCTCAAATGGGCCGAAACAGCCCATCACTTTAGGGTTGGACTGGCAGCCTGAGTGGGCCAAAATGGCCCATCCCTTTTTGGTGGCCTGGCTAGACAATACAACTAGCTCGCGCACCACCCCACATTCACATGCAGGTGAACAGTAGGGAGTAAATTAATTTACTCCCTACTGTTCACCTGTGGTGAATAGTGCAAGGAGGAGGAAGGACGGAGACAAAAGGGGCACCTATCACTATTGCCGTGTAGAGGAGGTTGAGTTAGTTCCGCCGATGGTGGTGGTGTTAGGAATGATGGTTTATGGCGGTTGCAGGAGGAGACAAAAGGTTGCTGAAATGGAGAAGGAAGGCGACGCTGCTGCTACTTGTGTCGCCAGAAGTGATGGAAACACTGCCGCTGCTAATGGAGGACATGAAGGGGTTGCTAAGGGTGCCAAGAAATGGTTGTTGACCTCGCCGGAAAGATGTAGACGCTGCTGCTACTTTTGTCTCCAAAATTGATGGAAACACTGCTGCCACTACTAGAGGACATGAAAGGGTTGCTGCGAGTGCCAAAAATGGCTGCTGACCTTGCTGGACGGATGTAGACGTTGCTACACAAAGATGAAGGGTCTGTTGATGGTGAAGACCGCGACTACCACCTGAAGATGAACTAATCGGGGTTGTGGTTGACAATGGAGAAGAGAAGGACTGAGGTTGCTAGATGGAAGAGAAATGAGGTTGATTGTGCCGAGAAAGAAGACGAAGGTGTCCCATTGGCGATAAAATTGATATTGTCATTGCCCTTTTTCATTATTTTGCTTCCTCGTTTTCCTATTCATTCTTTCTTGCAACTATTTATAGTGATACCACGACACTCCAGTTCACCGTTGCGTGCAGCAATGGTGCTTGCAGGTTGCTACAATGATGAAGACGAAGGCAAACTTGCACCGTTACATATCAGTGCATAGAACACTGTATTGGCTGGTTGAAAATTCTACAAGATGATAGAAGTACAAATTGATCCCTCAATTTATAATTGTTCTAACTGTGCTCTTAATTAACTTTAAACTTTTAATGTCAAGTTATTACTTTTATAAGAACATCATTTAATTTCAAAACAACAAAAAAACTGAAAAGGCATGTGTTTTACTACAAAAACACAATCCAATCCTTAAAAACTGAAGAATAACAAAATGGTTGACAATGCAATACCCTTCTTAGAATCATCTTCCCCAATATATAGTCTATATCTCGTTAGCATTTATCAACCATTTGTTATCTCATGAAAATATAGTAGATTAAATTATCTTTTACAAAGTCAACTTTTCCTTTGCTCATTCAAACTTAATACTCTTAATTTCTTCTGATTTTCAATTGAGTAGCTTCGGAAAAAGATGAATATGATTGTTATATCTTGTTCATAGTAAATTGCAGTGGTTTCTAAGGGTAAAAGTCATGAATCTAAGAGATTTTTTCCTCTTTTATGCGAATGATTTAATCATTAATTTTATGATTTTATTTTCTATTTAATTTCCTAATTTGAGTAGAGGTAATTAATTATATGTGAGGGAAAGAGTCGTTACGGTGACTTTAGTTTTTTTTTTTTTTTTTTTATTTGCTCTATCAAATTGTTTATCTATTTTGAGACAAAATACACAACAAGGATGACAGCAAGAGCAGGAAATTTACATACACGTACTATCTGATCTCACATACCTAAATCTGAGGACAGCACTGCTGGTGGGATGCTTTGTTGATTCCTGAAAACGTTGTCTGGATCAATATAAGTTTTTACTTCAACCAACCTATCGTAGTTTCTCAGGAAGTACTTTTCGCCCCAAACCCTAGCAACCTCCACAGCATCTCTTGCTGGAACCATCTCCATCACCGATCCTAGGTCAAAGTCCATGTAATTGATATAAGCAGCCCTGGGATCGAACGACACAAATGGTGTCATCGCTGTGTAAAATTCTCGGATCCAGCGAATATACTCATTGCTTTTGCTGTCATCTTCTTCTTTCCATTCCACCAGGTACTGGATTGTGAAAAGGTTACCTTCTCTGTGAGGGAAGGCAATGGCGTCGCTGCTTATGTTTTGCATGATCCCTCCGTATGGATCTAAGATGACATAACCTTTCGGCTCCTTTTCAAGTATTTCCAGAGCTGTTCTTATACCCTCGAGAGAAATATGTCTCCTCACGTAGTCTGATTTGGCCTTGAAGTAGTTCTTCTCTTTCAGATACCGATTTTTCAAGTCGGAAAGTACTGAGCTTCCATCGCTTAATCCAGAGAAGAATAGGATCGATTCTATCCAGCTCATTTCTTTGCAATCTTCTGTTTCAATACCCAGTTCAGGAAAAACTTGGTGTAGGATGGATACCATTTCATTTCTCGGACCTAGATAAAACCCTTTAAATGTAGCAGATATTCCTCTGGTTTCTGTCCCCGGCAGACCATCTCCCACAAAGCATGACAAGTAGAAATCTCCGGCGAGGCTGGGTGCTACACCTTGCCAAGCATTCACTAACTCGGCTACGTGGTCTTTCGTGCCAGGTCTAGAGACTATAAAACCAGCGACAACTTGCGGCACTCTCAGCAGCCTGATTTTCCATGCATAAATAACGCCCCATGCACCACCTCCGCCACCTCTAATAGCCCAGAACACGTCCTCTCCCATGGCTTTTCTGTCTAGCAAACGTCCATTGGCATCCATAAGAAGTGCATCAACCACATTATCTGCCGCGAGTCCGTACTTCCTCGACAGCAGCCCAAACCCACCGCCTCCAATATGACCGCCAACTCCGACGGTCGGACATGATCCAGCTGAGAACCCATGAATACTGCTTGCCTCCGAAATTGCAGAGTAAGTCTCACCAAGGGTTGCACCTCCTTCCACCCATGCTGTTTCTGTCTCCAGATCCACTGAAACTTTGTTCAGATTCATCATGTCTATAATCACAAAAGGAGCTCCATCATTATCTACAAATGAAGTCCCCTCGTAGCTGTGCCCGCCACACCTTACCCTTATTTCTAACAACCCTTCCCGACAACACATCACACTCTTCACTAACTCATCTGAACTCTCAGGCAGGATAATAGCTAATGGCTTGGCAGTTGTTAGTTTCGTGAATCGAAGGTTTTGAATTGAGAAATTAAGGAGCTTATAGTATCTTGTCGAGTCCTCATCTTGTTTTGTTCGAGGAAACGTGGTGAAGTTGTTTATATCCTGTCTGGTTAAGCAAGAGGTGATTTGGTCTTCTGGGGCGCATAGAGATGGATATAAAAGAGCAAAGGACACGAGGAGAAATAGAGGAGATGGGTATTTCATCAAGGCAGCCATGGTTGCTCAGAGCCTTGACCTTGGGGGAGAGAAGGTTGGTTTTGGAGCGATGGAAAAATGGGTTATATTGAAAAAGTGGAGAATCATATCATACGTTGCGGACATAAAGATGGAGAAATCAAAGCTAAGATCACATAAGTGGCCGGCAGTTCATCTGTATTCATTTATTTGATTCATTAGCTCATCCGTATTCATTTATTTTTAATCTGGATAAGATTTGGAAAAAATACTCACGAGTTCTTAGCTCACGAGTTAATTTTTAATAAAATGAGATTTCCCCAAATAAAAAAAAATATTAAGTCATTTGTATTCAAATCAATGTTTACTTATTTTATAAAAATATAGAATAATTGAGATTTTATTAACTTCACTTAACTCGAACCCGCAAAAAAATAAAAATTAGCAGTTGCCTAACGTAGTACAGAGGGACTCTCTCCATATTTAATTGCCTCAAAACAACGATTGAAGGGGGACAAAAGCCATATTCAACAATTTGCTATGGAAATAAATTAACTTGGCCATGGATGAGCATGAATATATTAAGCAAGAACAACTTGATAAAGATGAGAGTTACACAGGCAAGACAAACATAAACATCCAAGGCCTGCTTATGTCTGGTCGGGTCATATTTTTCCTGACGTATATTAATTATAGCTAGATAGAAAGCATGCGCAAACCTTAATTTTAGCTAAATAATAGATTTAATGTTAGCAATTTTAACTCTACATATTTTTTTATAACTCAGATTTATATTTTCAAGCATGTAATAATATATAACATTGCCAGAGAAAGAAAGAAGAAATGCACACTGCCAAAAGCTGCCCATGGATGTCTACTCTTTTTAATTTAAAGCTAAATGAAGAAGAAAAATGACGACAAATTAAACAGCTGGCTTTATCCCATTACTCGTCCAAGATCACTGCATCTTCACACTGCCAGGAGATGAACAGGTGTTGATGGGCGTCTGCTGCCCGATGACAAAACAGCCTCCATTGCAGCTGTGCATTCAACCATTTCCAGCAACACTCTGTTTCCCTCTGTTCTTTTATTCCGTCGAGAATGCAAGGAAACCAGGTACAGAGAGGGCAAATCATTTTCCAGTTACGAGGGCCAGCATCTGCCAATCATCTCTCTCTCGCTCCCTGCTTCTCTCCCGTTACCGGTGACAGTTCTTGAGCTGTGCCCATAGCACTGTGGAGGGGGTGGCTGCAACCTTATTTGCTCTGCCCGGAATGTTGATGATGCCTGCTCTGCCCGAATGCAAAATCAGTGAGTCACTACAACTATTCATGCCTCCCATCTAATTAGAATCTGCAGCAATTAAAGCTGCTAAGAAACCTCATCATTGCTACGCGATGCCACTGTCAACTCCCCAAAAATTAATCGAACATCTGTATCTAATTAATGCAGCCTTACATGTAATTAAAGAGTTTTGTCATCGTATATCCGCAAATCTACCCTGCTACAAATACAAATATCTCTGATGGAAATTTAGGAACCTTCGTTCAGTCAAAAGCTTGCGCAGGATGGGGCTGTCAATTTTGAAGCATTGCTGTCATGAAATCAACGGCGCAGAGGCTTCATCAAAAAAATATTTCATTCAGATGCTTCACAGTCTTCTCTGTCAAAAGGTTAAGGGCCGTTCCAGAAATTCCGGCCGGAACGTTTTGGTATTGTTCTGGCAGTACTGTTCTGGCAGTACTATTCCGGCTCAAAATTATAGTATTTCTTTTATTTTACAATATTTTCCTATCATAATATTTTGGAATTTTAGAGATGTTTCTAATTTTGAGATTATGTTTGTTTGACTTTGTGTTTGTATTGTATAATTCAAAATTAATTTATCTTGAATTTAAATTATACTTGTTAAATTCATATTTTAATTTCTAATTTTAAATTAAACCGAAACGTTCCGTTCCAATAGAAAAACCAAAACGACGACCGAAACAGTATTGACAACCTTGGTTAAGGCTATTCAGTCTCAAGGGAACTCACCATTTACTCCTCTTTTTGTCCACGCGGTTGTGTTTCTTCAAAATTCGCTTCGTGCCTTTACTTTCAGGTTTTCTTCTTTGCTCTCTGTTTGTTTCACCTCTGCATTTCCGATTCCATCATTCACTGGCAGCCTCTTTATTCGTTAATTATGTTCAGTGTCTTTCTGCCGATTGTGGTTCTGTTATTGCTTTTGTCTTCTTTTCAAATCCCAGAAAATAGTTGTTGTTTATATATGTATGACACTGAAATTAAACCATTTGTTCTGGGTTTTGCTATTATATTATTGGGACAAAAAGTTGCAGGGAAATCCTAGATTGTTAACTTAAATAATTAATTCTGCCCTGCGGTTAACATAATCTTCCACAACTTTAAAGTCTAAGCCACAAGAAACAAAAATGTCATATTTGCATATTCTGTACATGCATGTCACAAATTTAACTCCAAGGCAGTTGCTTCTTTTTCTATTTGTTGGTTTTGGTTCCACTTATTATTGCTGATGTAGTTATAATTCAGTTGTTGCTGTTGTGACTATTATGTTTTCTTAAATGATTTTTGGTTTGGTTTGTTAAGTGTTTTACTATTGCTGCTGATGTTGTCCCCTATGGTATTATCACCTCCATTTGTTGTTGCTGCTGCATTCATTGATTTATTGTTGTTCCTGCCGTTGCAAGCGTTTTAAAAATGATTGTTATTACTAATTCAATTTAATAACTTTTGATCTTATGATTTTTCCCCAAATATATAGTATTAAGCATAGTTTTGTCACTCATTTTTTTCAATTCATGATTAATAAATGTACTAAGACTTTATATTTAATTTTCTAGTGACCATTAAGTATTTCAATTTAACATACAGAAATAAGAATCAATCCACCAGCAGAAAATTTCAAAATGCTAAGAATCAATTCCTTCATCATATGGGGGGAGCTTCAAATGGGTGTGAGAATTTTTTTTTTTTTGAAATTTACTCAAAATGCCAATGCAATTGACTGCCTTTGGAGATTATTTTGAGAGAGTTGATTTTTTTTATTTGTTATAAGCAATTACTTGGTTACAATAAACCCTTAATCAACAAAAATTAGCTTATAAAAAGTATACAATGAATAATGCTAAATCAATTATGTAGACTTATGAGTTTTCACGGTTGAAAGATTTAAGTAGTAAATTCATTTAAATAGTGCACAAAAATGAGATGGGGAGAATTTCATACACAAACATAAGAGATACTCGTAGGAAAAGCAATCAAGGATTGCATGATGATGGCTTGGTGGAGCAAAATATTACTTTAAAAATCTATTTGCAACGTGATAAAATTGATTTTTAAAAAAAAAATTATTTAAAAATATATTAAAATAATTGTTTAAAAAAAATTATTTCTTATACCATAACATCAAAATAATCTAAATACAAAAAAAAATTAAGTTAAAAATAAAAATAAAAAATAAAAATTATTTCAAATACACTTTTAAAACATAGTATCAAACAACACTAAATTAATACTACAAATAATTTATATCTTGTATGAAGACAAAAAAATAAAATTAAAAAACCAAACCGCACTGGCGTTGAATAATAAAAGCTTTCAATTTTTCCATCGCATCGCATTGGAACTTACAAAATGTAGCATAAAAGGGTATTATTGGAGTGTTTTGATAGTTAAGAACTGAAAGAGAGAATTCTGTAAACTGCAAGGTTATGTTGGACGAGACAGATCCCATTAACAAGTTGAGGGAAGCAATAGAATCCATCCCCACTCTTTAAGAAACGAAGGTTAATCATTGAGAGACTAATCCAATGCTCTGAGTGAACTTCTAAAAAGCTACAAAACCGATTGAATCCCACGCAAACAGAAACATCAAGGCAGAGGGAGAGATGAACCACTATAATGGCAACGACAAGAGTGGTGAAGAGGAAAAGGGTTTGCTGTGGAAGCTTCCAGAGGTTAGGTTTAAGGAGTTTGGGAAGGTGGGTCCTGCTTTCGGCTTTGGTGCTGGTTGTGGTGTCGGCTTTGGTGTCGGCCTCGTTGGAGGTAATCCATCATCTTCTTCTTCTTCTTCTTCTTTCTGAGTTCATCAGTTTGTTAATTTTATTTTAATTATGTATTTGCTCTCAAATCTCATCTTAGAAAAAGAAAAATCTCTCTTTTTACTTACCCCAAATGGGTTCTAGATAAAGACTGAAACTTCGATATTCTCAATTGGCCTTTTTTTTTGGAAAAACAAAGGTCTTAGTTGGGCTATTTGACTGCATTTAATATTTCTATGTGATGACTGCAGCTTGTGTTGCCTTCTATAATCTCATATGTGATGATGATGATCATTATCATCATATTGTGTTTTACTGAGGTTTTAAATGGCCAATTCTTCAGGTGTTGGGATTGGTCCTGGAATTCCTGGTTTACAGTTTGGCTTAGGATTGGGTGCTGGATGCGGGATTGGTTACGGATTTGGCTATGGTGTGGGGAGGGGTGTAGCTCATGATGAGAAACGGAGATACTCTAATGCTGGCAAGAATTTTCGTGGTCCTGTAAATCTTCCAACGAAGTAAGTATATGATCATGTTTCTATAGATGTTTAGCCTTTTCAACTGCACTGAACTTGCTTAGATGGATCGTGTATTATTTTAATGTGTTAAATACAACATTCACTAACCTGCTGCAGCGGTATAAGTAGAAAGCACTTTCGAGAACTTTCCAATTGCTTTTGCATTAGTTTTTCTGGGAACCTTTTCTACTTTAGCAGGGGAGCCTTGTTGGGACAACCAATTAAGTTTGCATTTACAGAAATTAATCATCAAGAATTGGAGATCAATGGCTGCAAAGAAATTAAATTTGGTTTAGTTTGGGTTGCCTGAAAATAGTAAGATGATAATGCATTCTAAATGACTCTTTCTGGGGCCGGCCATGCTGGATGCACTGTGTGCATGGGATTTGCTAGTTGGTGATGTATATGAGAAAACAGGATGAAAATGAAATTTCATTATACAAAACAAAATATTGTTTAACTCTTTGGGTAGATGCATATCAACCTTGTTTGCAATAGTAACAATAATTTGTGAAAATGTGATTCTTTATAAATTTTGCACCACGTTCAGGATTTTGTTTGATGCTGTGATTCAATGGTTAGATTATCCGGTTCACAAAATGCATGAATTTTATAAATTGCTTCACAATAATTTTTCTTTCAAATTCATTAATGTGTTTGATACATATAAATTTTAAACACTAGATATAATGAAAACATATGACATGATGCATATTGGTTGTGAATTCATTATTTTTTTATATTTTCAATTAGACCACTGTCACCTCTCCCCATTACTTCACAAAGGCATGTGACACACACACATGCTTCTAGATACATGTATGTGTTATTGGTGTTTCTCAATTATAATTTGGATGGTCACATGTCATTCTTCTCACTTGGCTTCTGGCTCATGCCAGACTTTTTTACTTGTTAGAGATTTGTTCTCATTAACTAATGAAGCGTGATTTGGTGTTGCTGCTTGTTAACATGTTAATTAATAAGAAAAAGATTTGAAAGAGTATTAATTTGCAAATATTGTGCCAATAATTGGTCTCATATGCATATATTGTGCCAATAATCAGTCTTATATGCATATATTGTGCTTTGCAAATAACATTATAATTTAAACTTCCACAAGTTATAGGTGACAGTACTGGGATATTTTTAAGTTCAATTTTTTCATCAATTAATTTTTGCTTGTGTTGCTATCAGTGATGAGATTGGTGGACTTATTGATGAGCTGGTCATCAACACCAAGAAGCTAGTCAAAGCAACTTCAAGAGAAATTGAGAAGTGGAGAAAATGAGTGAAGTCTATTGGGTTCTTGTTTCATGGTGTACAAATTGAATTGGTTTAGATCTGAGTGCTCTAACAAGAGTGTTCACAAATGCTTGTATAGATGAAATGATATTGTTTTATATACATATATTTAAGATTTTAGATTCAATAGTTGTTTGGTTCGTTTGTACCGATAATTGTGCTCGGCAAGAAATTTTTCATGCTTTATTGTGTGATAAGCCAAAAAGATGCATGTCTCATATTATGTTGCAAATTATAAAAGATGCATGCTTCTTGGTCCTTGCTATTAATAAGACTATGCTTTCCTATAGTTTATATATTTTTGGTAGTATTTCCATTGTTTATTTTCCTTTTTTTGCTCTCTTGGTAATTTGTTTTTCCTTGGAAATTATAGTCAATGGTAGTTTATCCTAAAAATATTTATTGTTACTTTTGAAGTAGCAATTATATCTCAGGTTGGCTTGAGATTGTTTGATGCTTTGCTGATAAGAGCTAGGAGATAATTTTAAAGAGTGTCTGATCTTGGTTGCTCACCAGTGTAGTGAGCTATTTTCTCTGATAATTATGTCTGTTCTGAACTGGAAGGATGCAAATTTTGCTTGCTGGTTAACCTTAGTCGATACCTTTCAAATTGGTGATTTTTGTGATGTAAGGACTTCAAGTCAATTAGATGATTGAGACCACCACGTTTTAAATTGGTGATTTATGTTTTGCACGAAACGGTCAAAATATTTTGTACCAGTTAAAAAAATAGGACAAAACGGTATTGTTTTTATCTTGGTTTAAATTCCGGTCCGTTCCGTATTTTTCGGCTAAATACTAGCTGAAATGTACTGGTTTCGTTCCGCCTGTTTTGTTTCGGCTAAAAAGTGTTTTTATTTAAATAATGAATAATTTTACAATATTAATCATATCTCTTAATCTGAATGTTAGATTAAGATGAAATTTTACAAGGAGTCTTTTGATATTTTTATAAATTATGTTAAAATTTCAAAATAATCAGAGAATGTAATGATCTTGCGAAATTGATGATGATATTCTTGTAATATTATACATATTCATAATTTTATTTAGAAAAATAATTTTAGTGTTATTTAAGATTAAATTGCATAATTCTAAATAAATTTTTTTTGAATTTGAACTATTTTTTTGTGAATTAATATATTTAATTATATATATATATACATACACACACATAAACAGTATAATTCAGAAACGATGCGCGCCAAAACATTTTAAAATAAAAAAAATTATTTTAATTAAAAAAAAACAAATATTACAGTATTGACAACTTTGGCTGTGACAGGGAGTAGAGGCCTCTATTTGAAATATGGATAATTTTGTCAAAAGACTTGGCGAAAACACACAATTTCACTTCATCCACGAAAAAGAAAACTGATGGATGAGAATCTGGATAGTCCACCAGTATTAATATTATCCATCTTTGAGCAATCCATGAGCTTCCACATCAGCACCATGATCTTCCACGTCAACAAAACCATCCTATCAAACCTCAGCGTCGGATTACACATCTTCAAAACCGACCAATCACAAAGCATGACTGTGTATCCTATGTGGCATGTCTACGTCCACCAGCTCAAGCATAAAGTTTCTCATCATTCAGTTTTCTAGATTCCATTGTTAGCTTATCATATCCACACCAGCAGCACCTGAGCGCCTCGCAAAAAAGAAAAACTCTGCAGCAAACAGATATGGCTTCCCTGGCGGCATCCAGAGCAGCTGCCTCCCTTGGAGTGTCTGAAATGCTAGGAAACCCTCTCAACTTCAGTGGCGCCACCAGGTCTGCTGTTCCTCCCGCATCAACTCCGGCCACATTCAAGACGGTTGCTCTCTTTTCCAAGAAGAAGCCTGCTCCTAAAGCAAAGCCTGCTGTTGTTTCACCAGCTGACGAGGAGCTCGCCAAGTGGTATGGTACGTGATCCATCTTCTCATCTTCACCTTGGTCTTTCCATATATATGCTGAATTTGAGTTCTACATGCTTGAAACAAAATGCTATTCCTTTGGTGGTTTCAGGTCCTGACAGAAGAATCTTCTTGCCGGATGGGCTCCTGGACCGGTCTGAGATCCCGGAATACTTGACTGGAGAAGTCCCCGGAGAGTAAGATCACTTTTCTTGCTCTTAATCTTACCTGGATCTCTGTTATTATCCCATTAAACTACAGCTCAGCCTTCTAAATTTACTGTCATGATTACATGTGAGTTGCAGCTATGGTTACGATCCTTTTGGTCTCGGCAAGAAGCCAGCAGACTTCGAAAAGTATGTCCAACTCTCTATGTGACTCTAGTTTTTCTCTCTTAGACATGTCGGTTTTCCTGACGGAGATTATACTTTTTTTATTACAGGTATCAGGCATTTGAGTTGATTCACGCCAGGTGGGCCATGCTTGGAGCAGCTGGCTTCATCATCCCTGAAGCTTTCAACAAATTTGGAGCCAACTGTGGGCCAGAAGCTGTCTGGTTCAAGGTTTGCAACTCTTTATGGTTATCTCAATGACAATTGTTGATTTTTCCTGTCTCGGAATTAATCTTGATAGAAAATTATCATGATACTAGACAAGATCTTAAATGATTTCTGTTTACTTCCTGCAGACAGGAGCTCTACTTCTTGATGGCAACACATTGAGCTACTTTGGCAAGAACATCCCCATCAATCTAATCCTCGCTGTCGTTGCTGAGGTTGTCCTTGTTGGCGGTGCTGAATACTACAGAATCACTAATGGCTTGGTAATATTTTGTTTACCATCCCAATCTAAGAATAGCTCATTTCATATTCCTGCACTTACAATTATAGGAAATAGGAATCATTTACGGGCACATTTCTTAACTACAAGGTTCACGTGTGTGCCAATTGGCCCTTCTATTTGCTAAACGAAGTCATTAACAACCAATTAAGTGAAATTTGAGAAGGGTTTAAATACGGATGTTTGAAATCTATTTGAACCATTTGGTATTAGAGAATAATATAAATCATATTCTGGAGCCTCACTTAACAGCTTAACTTTTTAGATGAGATGGTTTCTTTGATATGTGGTACATGGTGCATAGCCTAAAGGCTCTCAAATATGCTGGTAGAGATTTCTAAAATGGTAGCAATGACATGGTTTTATTGTATTCTTGGCAGGGTTTTGAGAACAAGCTTCACCCAGGAGGTCCTTTCGATCCCTTGGGCTTGGCAAAGGATCCTGATCAAGCTGCACTCCTGAAGGTGAAGGAGATTAAGAATGGCAGGCTTGCAATGTTTGCCATGCTAGGTTTCTTCCTCCAAGCTTATGTTACTGGAGAAGGCCCCGTAGAGAACCTCTCAAAACATCTCAGCGATCCTTTTGGCAACAACTTGCTCACTGTCATTGCTGGTTCTGCTGAGAGAGTTCCTTCTCTGTGATTTTACTGTTCTTGATGTTCACTTCCTGCTCATAATCTAAATGCACCCTACATCTCATTGAGACATTTCATGGGATTAAATCCTTAATTCATGCACTTAAAATCTGATCTTTCATTGAGATTCACAGTTATTCACGTACACATAATTGCAAAATATAATCATCTAGCAGAGATACTCTTATATAGTAAAGAGGAAAAAGCAACACTAATTTCCAAGTCCCCAAACGACGTGGTGTAAGAGCAAAGGGTTTGAGATCTGCATTGCAAGTCTCGAGTTCGAGTCAGAGCGTGCATCTCTTGTAAGAGCCTGAAATAGCCAGGGTTTTACTCATTCACCTGAACCCACAAAGTACGCTTTTGGAGAGTTTCCTCGAATTAAAAAAAAAAACCACTAATTTCCGAGGTATATGATATTTACACATTTTTTCTATAGAAACACCATCCGACTACCACAGAACAATCACAGTTACGTACCTCCAAGGGGCCTGTATGAATCAAATATTAAACACTGTAATAATAATAAAAAAAGAAGACAGAGAGATCAAATCAGCCTGCCTGTTTTATGCTATAAATTGATGATAATCATTACAGCTACAGTCTATCATCTGTAGTTGATAAAGAAAACTTGTATTTATTCTGTTTTTGTGCTCTCCCCTTTCACAAATTTAGCAGCAATTACAAGCTGACTGTTCAAGAGTGCTGCATCAGTATCCAGGATAAACCGATAGGAGTATGAATCAAAGAGCTTGCAATGTCCCTCTTTCCCAACAAAAAAACTAAGGTTGGAAGTTGCAAGTGGGTCTTGGCCTAGCGGTTGAAGGGATTTGTTTCCTTTCTCTGCACCAGGGTTCAAGTCTTACCATGCGTGCCTGTCACCCCTGCGGTGCCTTATATTCTCACTAGGTTTGCAGGATGTTCAGTGAGTACAGGGATTAGTTGTTACAACAAATAAGATCGGGGCATCAAAAATTGAAGCTGGAGTCTTTGTCAATCTAAGGAAGAATTAAACCAGAGAGAAACTGCTGTTAATACATCGAATTCTCCCTAGTTTACAAACCATGCCGGCCCGGGCAAGCAGCTAATGCAAACAGAGTAACTTGAGCTCCACTTGTGTAAAATATGAATAATTCCTGAAAACAACCATTTCCTTCCCAACCTATCCAGCCCCAATAAAATAAGTCTGATAATGTATTTTATGGGATCAAATGCACAAGTAAAACTTTAATTGTCCCAGAATCTCAGAGCATCTTCAAGACAAAAAGCTATTTAGAGAAGTCAAATTAATGATATGACTTTTTGAATAGTATAAATATTACATTTTTTATATTTGCACTCCAATGAAAAAAAAAATATTTAGAGAAGTCAATTCTATTTTAATATATATAATATTAATATAACTATTTATTTATAATAAATAATTAATACAAGTGCAATCAAAACCACTTTTTTGCTTAGAAATATATTAAACGATTTTTGACTTTTCTGATCAAACAGGTAGGAATAACTCTTCAACTTAAAATGTTGTTTTAGCTCTTCAATATATATCTCCTCTTGGTGCTATGAAACTGAAGAATAAAAACTATTTTTTTTGTCTTTTACCTTTAGCTTTTCTTTTAACTCTCGTATTGGAGTTATTCTTATATGATATGCATGTTCTGACTTACACTTGAAACCTGTTAAACAAATCGCAAATTCTTTACCATCATGTCACCATCTGCCCATATTTATGTTGCCCTGTATGAGCACAGCCATCAACAGAAAGCAAATTTCAAACCAAATTCAAGCTGTTCGAGGAACATTAATGGCATACAGAATATTACTCGTTCAATTCTCCTCCTTGACTGCTTCCAATCACACATCAAATATTTACTGAAACAATGCCACTTCATTGCCACAGGTTCAAATTTTTTACCATGTAAATTACTCAACAGACAAGTCTCTCTGATGGTTAAGCATGCAGGAAATAATTGTTCCCAAGGAGCGTGGCGTTATGCCAAAAAACTTGAGATCTGCACAGTAAATTTCAAGTTCGAATCAAAACGTGCATCTCTTGTAAGAACCTGGGATAACTGGAGTTTTAATCGCTCAACTAATATGTTTTCCTAGTGAGATTTCCTCGAATCCAAAAAGAATTTCAGTAAATAATTAACAAACACTCCTGAGTCATAACCAGTCAAGGCTGTCCAGAAACTAATTATTTCCCGGAAACCAAATATGCCCTGCATTTATAATCCCTCCATGATACTTTTCATTGAAATAGTACTTGTAGTTTGCAACCCTTCAAAGAACACCTAATAACTTATTCGTTGGTGTACGAGTTTTTGAAATTACTAATTACTGTTAGATGAGCTTATAATATATTTTAAATTTATTAATGCTTTTTAAAATTATAATATATGTATAATTTCTATCAAATAAAATAAAAATTATGAGATTATAATATTATTTTATCCAAAAAGTCAGGTTATTAAATAAAATCCAGAATATAATTTATATTAGAGATTTGAAGTTTGATCTGTTAAATGATACGTGTTTCTCTGGTCATGAAAAATCTAGCTGTATCAATTTAAAACATTAGCATTTTGAAGCAGAGTAAAATAGCACACAACAGAGCCATCAATAATTTTATTATTTTTTAATTATTTTGATATGCTGATATAAAAAATAATTTTTGAAAATTAAAAAAAAAATATTATTTTAATATCTTTTTAAATAAAAAGTATTTTGAAAAAGAAACTTTAATCCCTCCATTCTGAACATAAATTCATTCATTGACAAAAGAAAAACCCATAAAGTTGATATAATATTTTTTTCAAGTCTAATTTATGTAGTTTAAATGCTGATGAGAAATTAAAAAAACCATTGAACATGTAATGAAATCATACTTAATGAGTTCCAGCTCAGCAATGCAAGAATAATAAATTATAGACAACTTATTGATGGACTAACTGGAATTAATACATCATATATCATTAATTGATTCGTTGATAGGATCAACAATGTACAATTTTTATCAACAAGTCTTTGGTCTTTATTATAATTATTTTTCTATTCTCCAAGGAAAACTATATATTAACGATTGAATAACCGATACAATTTTTATATTTTTCAATAATTCTATCGGTATTCAAGAAAGCTATTTCTTTTAATACATGCTTATTTGGATCAAATGAGTTGACATTTAAACACCATTAAACAGGTTGATTTAAATTTTAAAAAATATATATTTATATCATTATATTGTATTTTAAATATGTTGAAAGGTCCTCTATGTGTTTTAGATACATGTCAACATTATATGTTTCCTATATATATATATATATATATATATATATATATATATATATATATATATATAACAAGTCAAAGATTTTGTTAGAAATACATTAGCCCAAAAAACATTCAAAGGGTTTCAAAGCTTACTTATAACAAACACCTCGAGTTGACCATCGATGAACTATCACACCATTTCCTATCTACTCTCCTTCCATATAGGACTATGTATCCTTATTTCTTTTCGAAGACCCTTTCTGTGATCCCTTTCTAAGACTCTCTATGTCAATAACTCTATGTGTGTCTCCTAACTAGTCCTAGTGATATGGGGAGGTCTAGAATTCTTCCACACCCACAAATTGTTTTGCATAGGTGTAGGCATCGTACCAAAAACAACGCAACTTGGTTTAGAAATTCATTAAACAAAGAAATATAATGAAGAAAAAATTGGAATTTTACAAAAATATATATAATTCACATGTTAAAACTTATATAGTTGTATTTTTGTTTTCCTAGGCTCCCTTGGTTATGTAGAGTTTGCCTCGTCCCATCAAAAACATTTTCCATAATAATCTTTATAAAATAATTAGTTTCTAAATTCTAGCATATATTGGTACTAAAATTACTGGTTTTCTAGAAAACAAGTGCAATTTCATGATTGGCATCTAAATGAATCATAGTTTGTTTTTAACACCATAATCATTGATTCTTTGAATAAGATTTGAAACTCTTTTCAGATCTATCTCTATTTTGCGTAAGAATTTACAATCAATGTTATTTAACCCATGTGAAATATTTTCCCTTATCAATTGATCATGTTATACCAATATATGCATATTTGTTACTATTAATTAGGACAACGTGTACCCAGATCAAAATATAATATTCTATATATAAGATAACTTAGTGATCTTAAATTTATTGATTACCTATATAATTGTAACATGATATTTTCTATAAACACAGTTTAGTGTACATATCGTCTAATAAGCATCTACATATTAATTATAGATATATTTCATACCTTAGTTTACCATAAAAATTATTTCACTTCATAATGCAAAGGATATGATGTGTATCAGTCCTAACAATTTTAATATTTAAGAAGTAAAAATAATTGTAACCATAAATTTTAAATTGATAAATGATCACCCAAATATTTTCTATTGAGTATTTATCAAATAATAATGTATCTATATAATAAACCATATTTTTATTCACCCACCTTAAGTTTAGTTTGAGGTTTCGATGTAGAACAAGCAATACCTTTTTATTTTTTAATTAAATATCATTTTCTTTTGTATGGTAATCAATAAAAAATATTTATTCATTTAAGAAAAGGAGAATGAAAAATACTTAATTATTAAATCTTTATTAATTATAATATCATAATAAAGAAAATATCAATTTTTATTTAGTTATATTTCCTAATTAAGTGATTTCTTAGATTTTTTTTAATTAAATACATGGACCTATGAGCATTTTCTTTTATTTACAATCACTTTTGGTTATTATTTTTTTCAAATTAAGTGCATATATTTTATTTATGATATCTGAGCATTTTTGCTTTAAAATTTTTTATCAATTGAGTAATTTTAAATTTAGAAGCTATGAAATTTCCATTTCACATGTTTATGTAGCCCATATTAGACTAATTAAATAAAATTAATAATTAATAACAGGAATTTAATATATAAAATAAGAATAAAAGACGACATGGTCAAATAAAAAATATTACTCAACTTCCTCTACTTTCTCAAAAACCATATAAAATTTCCATCTTTAATTATAAAAGGTAAGAAAATGAATTATTCTTATAAAATAATTAATGATTTTAGATAGAAATTCAATATATAATAAAGGTAATTTTTATATTCAATTTCAGTGTCCTAATTTATTTTTGTAATATTTGTTTCTTTTTTTTAAACTAAAATAAATTATTAAACTATGTTATCGCTTTAGTTTTATAACATTAGTATGGTTTTATATATTAATATATTTGTTTTAGTTTGCATGTACAGCTTTATCGAAAATTGATTTTGAAAAATAAAGCCTTATTGAAAGTTAAAAAAATAAAAGAATATTGTGTTATATAATGATTACTAGAGACTTACTTGGTTATTAATTTCATTACCTATAAAATTAATTAAGATATACACAATCTAGTTCGAATTCCCACGTCAAAAAAAAAAAAAAAATAGAAACCTCAAACCCTACCTTGAAGTGACAGGAGTACAATGTATCTATCTATGTGAGCCTAATTAAATACTCAAAATAACTAGTTAAGAAAGATAATTAAGCCAGGATTCTAACAATTTTACCAAAACCATTTAACAACGTAAGAATAATTGCATGCAATCTCATGCTAGTGCAAATCTTGCTGTTTATTACTCTTTCCTAATCCACGTACCAAACACTGTCGTGCACTGAATAAAATCAGTGTTAATTACCGAAACAATTTGTGTATTTCCTCGCTGTAAATACTAGTAGATCGTAGAGGGGAGGAATACACAGCAAAATACGGAACATTAGTTGAAGATACTGATAGAAAAGGATACAATTTTCCTAAATTGACAGCAATCCATGCGGTGGTTGGATTTCATTACAACTTTCTCGGCCATCGAGTTCTGAGATCATACTATTGTCTGAGTTGTTTTATTAGGGTTTGGTTGGTATATATTGTCCTGTTTTCTCGATCAAAACTCAAAATCAAAAGGAGATGGCTTCTAAAATCACAAGAAACAATATCATGATAGCAGACATTCTATCAAGACTGCCTGTGAAGACCCTTCTGAGGTTCAAATCTGTATGCAAGTCATGGTGTTGCATGATTGGTGATTCAAGCCTTGGATTCCAGGCCTTGCACTACGATCGATCGCAGAGGAAACCTCGATTCCTTCTGCAATGGCCGGACTTCGATTTCCGGCCGCTTGAACCCGCCGGATGCCGGTACGTGTATAACTTTATTTCGATAGACACGGAGGGGAACATGATCAGTCCGATTCAAGTTAAGGTGCAAGAACCTGTGAAACTCATCCTCCCAGGCTGCCACGGTTTGCTTTGCTTAGCTACAGAAACACGTATTCATGTGTTTAACCCTAGCACTCGCCATCTTGTTGCTCTGCCGGCTGATGGAGGTGAAACAGCAGGATTCGGGATCGGGTATCTGAGCCCAGCAAAAGGACACGTGGTAGTGCGGTTGAACATTCCTCGGCAATCAAGAACTTCCCTGAGATGGAAACTAGAGTGCTCAGTTTTCACTTTTCTTCCGGAGAACGGCGGCCCTAGATGGAGGGAGGTGGAGGACGGCTGCCCGTATCTGGTGGAGCAGTTCAGTTTTCCGGCGTTCGCTAACGAAACTATTTACTGGAAGATCGATCGTGGGAAACACCAAGCACTCCACAGGCATAACGATTTTATCGTCTCGTTTAATATTAGTGACGAGAAGTTTCAAACCATAACTCATCCTGCAGACTGGAGGCCTGAAACTCATCGTCAATGGAGATTGCCGGTTCGAAACTCAACGCAGCTGGTGGAGCTACGTGGGCATCTGTACCTGGTAGAGACGGCAGCATTTTCTTACGTGGCAGTATGGAAACTATCCGACCCCGGGAATTCCATATGGTCAAAAGCTTGTACAATCGACATAAGCAAATTTCATCCGAGTTTTGTCGGAGAAATCCAGTGCGTCAAGGGTACGGAAATCATATTCAACTCCTGTACTAGTCTTCTGCTCTACTATGATGAGAAAAATAAAACATCTAGAAGGAAGATGCTGCCTTGCTCTGCAGCAAATCTTACCATTTATTGCGAAAGTCTTACTTTCCCAGCAACACAACAGGTATAATTAACAGCAATTACTATTCTTCCCTGCATTATTTGCTGATAACCCCTTGAGTTTTGGCAAAATTTTCGTTTGGATCTTTGGTGTTATGTGCTGCAAATCTTACCATTTATTGAGAAGGTTTTTTCTTCATTCTTCAAGAAAAAAATACAATAGAAGCATGTCATACATATGGTTGATCTTAAATATGATTCATATACTTCAAATGCAGGAATGAATCGTTCGCTAAACTTCACAATCATCAATCTTTTAGGATCTGCTTTCTAGAGCCTACACTATACAGTTTTGATTTATGTTATTTCTACCAGGTGGATATTATTAATTAGAGTTTTTCAGGAGGAAGTAACTCTCAGCCATTCATCGCAAGATATTCAGAGTTAATCAGGAGAGCACCAAAACAAGTGATCAAATATGTCCCTTGCAAAAGTTCTTAGCAGCAAGTAAATTGTCTATTAGCAGCACTAAGTTTTCGACCTTGAGAGATTGTCATCGAAACCTTGTTACTGAAACCAAGAATATTATACAGTTATATGTAAAAATTTCTGTAAACGTTTATGAATGTTTACAATGGTTTTTTTAAAATCATATTCACAGGGCATGGAGAATAAATATTGTAGGTATAATGAATAGCCTACCCTATCTGGGGCGGCTCTCAGTTTGTAGAAAGCGGACATATTCCCGCTGAAACATCTGTCCTCCATGAACCGGATCAAAGCTGCACCTGTAAAAGCTGGTAATGGGAAAATCTTTAAGATTAGAAAATTGTGAAGCACCACTCCATTGAGAGACAGAGAAAGAGTACACATGCAAAACACTGTATTTATATCGGTGTGCCACTGTCCAGTATCCACAATTTTACCACAACAAGCTTTGCCAGCAATGGTCACCACCTAATATGGTCTTCATTGAAGGCACACTAACTAAACCATCCACATAGTAAAAACATTCAATTATTAAAAGTAGTTTCAATTTCCATCTACATTTCTTTTCTATCTTCCCAATTCATTCAGTAAGTTTACAGATCACGAATATGCGGTTAGTGAGGTTATGGAGATAACACAGAATACATGCAAAAAATAAATCTTTGTAGAGAAAAAGTTCAACAATGAATTAAGACAATCAGACATTTTTCTTCTTCTTTTAAGTCGCTAGAGTTATTAATTTTAATGAACCATAATTTAAAAAAAAAAAAAAAAAAAAAAAAAAAAAAAAAAAACCTTGCTTTCAAAAGCTTTTAGTTTCTTATGCAGCCAAATAGGAAAACAGAATCACATGTACAACAACATTAGGTAACAGGATGAAAATAACTGCATTACCTCCCATTAACGCCAACAATAATGACAGTATTCTGAGATGAAAAGGCTGCAATGTACTGAGCGTCTTCAGGCAAGTGGAACTGAGCAAATGACCACTCAGAACTAAAATATCTTGGCAAAACCCCTGGGCAAACACAAGAAATATGAGACTTTGTTTACGAGAAATAGAAACCAGAATGTGCGTGGAAAAGGACTCCCATAAGATATAATCCTCATCTCTCTCTCTCTTTCTCTCTCCTTATGAACCAGCCAATTTCATTTGAGTTATAAGAAGCTACTTGGGAAATAACAACCAAAGATAGTGCCTACTATTGCTGACAAAAGGAGATCAAAGCACCTAATCCATCTCACATACAGAGGACTCCATCTCACATACAGGAAGTGGATTAAAAAATGGGAAGAAAAAAGATGTTCAGACCAGGTTGATAAGCCCAGTCCCTCTTTCCAGACCTAATAAATAAGTGAAAGAAAGGATGGAAAATTCAGATTTATAACTCAAATTGATTACACATGTTTGGTATTGTGGGGTCGGATGTTTTTCAAAAGTGTTTTTCACTTGAAAATGCATCAAAATATTTTTTTTTCAGAATTTCTGTTTTCATTTTTGCATCAAGACATCAAAATCATCGGAAAACACTAAAAAAACATCAATTTAATCCTTTCTCAAGCCAAACGCAGTTATGAAATGCACCCAAACACAGTTCCAAACAGCAAGATATTTGGCAGTTGAGGTGTAGTTACTTCCCATGGAGCCAATTACAGTTTCATTAGTTTGTTTTACTTTAAATCCATTAGTTCTGCTACTTCTGTTAGCCCACTGCAGAATTACTTCATAAACGTTTTCCATAAAAGAAGTAAATTAGATTGGAACAAGAAATTAGTAGCTGCATTAAAGAGAGCAAGAAAGGAAGTGTGAGATGTTCGTAGCAGGTAAAAATAGAAATGATGATTCTTAAGAAGAATAAAACAATATATCACATCGATGATTTGATGCAAACTAGTGGAGTTTTGGGTTAGATTTCTGCATTTCTTCAATATGATATAGGGTAAATATAATGTGAGTTGTTTAAACTCCATGGTTTTATGAGAAGTTGTGATTAATGATAAGGCATTCAATGATTATAGTGTTATCTGGAATTATCTTCAATTTTTCATTTATAATGTCTATACAGAGATCAATTTAGATGGATATTGAAAAAAAAAATTATATTGCTTACAAGAAGTCATTCTGAAGCTAGTTTTTTTTTTTTTTTTTAAGAAATCATTATTGACATCAGCACATCAAAATGATCTAAAAACACAACATATATTTCATTTAAAGCAAGAACAAAAAATCATTTTTTTTCGAAAAGCATTTTTGGAGTGCTTCCCAAACACCCCCTTAAAAAATTGGATGACATGGAAGTTAAATTTGGTGAAAAATAGAAATGATGATTCTTAAGAAGAATAAAACAATATATCACATCGATGATTTGATGCAAACTAGTGGAGTTTTGGGTTAGATTTCTGCATTTCTTCAATATGATATAGGGTAAATATAATGTGAGTTGTTTAAACTCCATGGTTTTATGAGAAGTTGTGATTAATGATAAGGCATTCAATGATTATAGTGTTATCTGGAATTATCTTCAATTTTTCATTTATAATGTCTATACAGAGATCAATTTAGATGGATATTGAAAAAAAAAATTATATTGCTTACAAGAAGTCATTCTGAAGCTAGTTTTTTTTTTTTTTTAAGAAATCATTATTGACATCAGCACATCAAAATGATCTAAAAACACAACATATATTTCATTTAAAGCAAGAACAAAAAATCATTTTTTTTCGAAAAGCATTTTTGGAGTGCTTCCCAAACACCCCCTTAAAAAATTGGATGACATGGAAGTTAAATTTGGTGAAAAATTGAAATTGGCAATCCTATAGTTGAAGGCACAAATGTCATGAATATGAGCAACTAGAAGCAACATTGCAAGGGAAGGAACATGTCTCCCAAAACTGATTGACAAGCAAACAAATGCTGTAATGATAAGAGATAAAAATGAACTTCATAATAGCAGAGCTGCAAATTGAAGATTCTATTGCTGTAGACATAAGAAACCAATCACATTGACTTTCAGTCATTCGCATTCCAATGGTGTGGTTAAGAAGAAAATCAAATAGTCATCATTTTTACCTTTATTATAGAAAAGAAAAAGGTCTCACGTGTAGAGAAGTTAATTATGAGCTATAAATGACCACTTAAATTGTTGCTCCGATTCAGTACAGTAATAAGACCTTGAAATTCTCTATTTGCAATATCTTGTATTATGATTTGATCACTTTCATAAGCTGCATTTCATTAAGATTCTATTTTCCATATTTTACTCTCATTTTTTTGCGTATCTAGATCCTATATAAGCATTGACAAACATTTTACAAACAAAATTTACAATATTGAATGCTTTTTCCTTCTTGCCTTCAAGAACCTTGGTTTCTGGGATTCACAAGAACCATAGGAGATTCAAGGTTTGATAATTGTTAGGTTGTAAGATTTAAGATTTACATCTTTTCATTCATCCCCTTTTCTTGCATTCTCCATCATATCTTGGGAAAAACTGAGATGATATTTTAGATACCTCTTTCATGTTTTCGCAACTTTCAACAATATATCACAAGGTTTCATTACTTAAAAATCAAATTTTCTCCATGTATTTCATAATAGGAGTTATATGTCTTCAACCAAGCCATGAACTAGATTATTGTTACCAGAGTCATTTAAAGCCTTTGTGTTCTATTCAAACCAAAAGAGCAGAGAATTGAACACTACAAAAAACAGGAAGCAGAATAAGAAAGGATTTTTAGGTTCATCTTTGGAACCATTTATCAACTGAGCTTTCTTACCTCTCATAAAAGACAATGAAGAGCCAGGATTCGCACTAGTGCTTGGAGAAATAAGGCCATCAAGGGAAGATGATGAATTGTGTTCTAACAATGCCGGGCCCTGAGCAGGGCTCAAACAAGAGGAAGAGTCCTCTCCACCCACTCTAACTCTTAGACTGAAGATATGAACAGTAGCTTTGTCACTTGATACAGCCAACCACTGGACATTCCGAGAGAGTGCAATGCCATAAATCTCTGCTCTATCAACTCCTCTTCTCACCTGCAGAAAAGTGGTGTTATCAGCACATTAAATGATGTTTAAAATTCTATTAGCTGCTCTTCCAAGAGGAGAGAGGGGGGAATGCATTCTCGTGTTCTGAAAATAGTATAATTAAAGTTTAAAATTTCATTGGATACTAACTCAAAAGCTTCCATTGCTGCTGAGGAGTCTAATCCAAGTAAAGGGAATGATGAACAAATGAGCTGAGCTTCATTAACATTATATCAGTGATACAAGCGAGCAACAAATAACTGGCATCTCAGAATAAATTGTCAGCATATGATACGACTTCCCTATCAAATGCAACTACATAAGTACTGCAGTGAAATTTCAGGAGGAGATCAAAAGCATGATAGTTGTAAACTATATTTTTAACAAGCTACCTCTTGTAAACGAGTGCCATCCATTGTATTGAAAATTCTTATCAAAGTGCCCCTTGTACTAGCAGTCGCAAGAAGCAAGCCATCCATTGTCAAGGTCAAGCATGCAATATGAGAATCATGAGCATTAATCAGCTTCATGACATTCAACCCGAAGTGTTCGATTCGGACCTGGCCCCGATGAAGCCCCGGGCATGCCAACACAAATGTATTTGAATCGTGAGAAAGGCAGCACAGTCCTCTAGGATTTCTCAGAGTTTCAATCTGATGAAGAAGCTTCAAATCCATGAAATTATAAACATATAACTTGTGTTCAAGAACAACAACAATGCGATCCCGCCTTAACTTCACAGACCGAACCTCAGACCTAAATGAAAATTCACCAACACACCGGCTCTGATGATCATCCCAGATCAAAACTTTGTTTGGAGGATATTGAGAATTAGCATCAGCACCAACAAGTGCCAGAATGTTGCACCGGAACAGCATCTCAACAATTTTGAATCCCCCACTTTTGAGATCACGTCTGAAAGTTTCCTTAAAAGGCTCACAATTATAAATGCGAAAGCCATGGCTTGTGCCAGCAGCAAAGCAGCCATAATCCTGGTTCCAAGATACAGAAATCAGTTCCACTTCATTGCTACCATTGGATTCCATCTCAGGCTGACCTAAAGAACCAGAAGCAAGAGCATTTGAGGATTCAAACGAACCATGCCTTGCTGGGGAAAGGAATCCTTGAGAGGTTGAAACAGTTGAACTCATGGTCATCAAAACTTGCTTGAATCGGTCAAAAGTGGTAGAGATCCATATGAAAAAGATATACAACGTTGGAATAGCAAACGTGAGGCTCTGCCAAATCAGATGACAAGCATGTTAAACATTTCAATCTTATATTTACACATTTCAACATCCACAGCTCACCATAAATCAATCATTAGCATTCAAAAGAGATAAAACAACTGCATCAAACAAAAAAACAGATGAAATCAGTATAATTGGATTCACCCATCGGAGCAAAAGAAATTGAGAGCCCACTAAAGAAAAAACTGCCCTTTACAACATCCACTTAAATCTCATTCACTAAAGTCCACAATCAACATTCCAGCATGACCCGTTATTAAAAATGAAGAGAAATGATCTCCCTCTACCCCTCCTTCCACATTGAACATGGTAAAACACAGTAAGAATTAATTACTTCATTGAAAGAGAAAAGGAGAGAGAGAGGAAAGAAATTGACTTACAGGCAGGGGAGGGTTGATGATAACAAGAATTGTGTGTTTCCTCTAATCTTCAGATCAACTTTCTGGGTTTAAATAACTACAAAAAACAAAAGGTAATTGCATGGGTTTCTTGAATAACCAAAAGTGGGTATTAATGATTTGCATTCATCCATATCTAGAAAAAAACAATAAAACAAAAGGGGGGGCTTTTGAGATACAATGAGAATTGAGGTGTGAGATTGACCTTGTGATCAAATTAATAAGTCTTCTTCCAAACTTTTCATCCTCTCTCTGTGTTCATGTTTGTGTTGAGAGACCTGATCAGACATGACAGACCAACTGGAACACAATGTCTATATCTATGCCAAGGCAACAAGGAGGAATTCACAAAACATTTTCATTTTCATTTTCTTTTCCTTTTTTTTTTCTTTTTCTTTTTTTTAGTTTATTATTAGTTTGGCCAGCTGGCTATGAAGTCATTATTGGGAATCTTTGTACCGCTATTTCTTTCACTCCACTCTGCCACACCCCCACAGATACTGCTATTTTTTCTTTTCCATGTTTCTTATTCGGGCCTTTTTTTTCTTTTGCATTTATTTGTTGGAAAATATTGTTTTTAAATAGTTTTTATGAGTCGAAACCCGAACCGAACGACCCAAAACCCAAAAACCAAACCGGACCAAGCCACTATTACAATCCACAGTAAAAATACTCATAATACACAATATTTTCCTAATATCTTTTAGTATATTGTATAATAAAAACTGTTTTTTTAATATGACATTGTATGTAAGCAACTTTAGCCCCTAGGCAGTGGTCAACCTAAATTCTTAACTTTGGTGTGTCTTTAGAAGATATTGTAAAATCCATTTCAACCAATATTTAATATTTTGCATTTTTAATAGGATATGAAACACTTTCAATAGAAGGTGGGGCAATATTCAAAGTTTAAGTGATCAGACGAAGAAAATAACAGCAACAACAACAACAACAATTAATTGGCCAGAGACATATAATTCAAGGAAGTTGCCCTCTCGAATAGTAGTAAACCTAAGAAAAATTACAAGTGCAATTATTTTGAAGAGTGGTAAAAAAAAAAAGGTTGTTATTCTAGCAAAAACAACCTTCACATCGTCGAACTAAGAAAACAAGAAAAACATTCCCAATAATTATGACAAGTCAAAGAGTAAATGCAAACATTCAATGAAAATCAAGGACCGAATTTATAGAAAAGACAAGCCAAATTATATAAAATTGGAACTCTTTTTTTAAAAAAAAAAAAAAAAAAAAAAACATACTTTGACTGTTTGACATGCATGTTTTCGCCATTAGTTGTCGATGAAAATTCTACTTTTATTAAAAAAAAACTACAAAAAACAAATATATGAGAGAGTAAACTAATTAATAGAAACAATTTAGAAAAATATATCATGAAACAAAACCTTTTACCAAAAATACACATGTTATTAATATAAATATTTTCATTTAACTAGATATGAATGTTTTTATTTAGAACTTAAATAAATGTGGATTCTACATTTGGTGTAATCCATAGTGTCCATAATAAACTAGAAAGTTCAAGCTCAATAACAAACCATAAGGGTTATTCCAATTAATTCTTATATTGACCATAAACCATAAAATAAACAACCATGTTTAAATTAATACTTACAAACAAATATAAAGTATAATCTGAATAAAATTATAAAATTTGTATTGACAAAAATCAAAAGATAAATTGCAGAGCAAAAACAAAAATTAAAAGAATTGAATAGCTTCTGGTATTAATTAACCAGAACTGTATGCAATACATGCTATATATAGTGAAGTCTGTTACAATGATAAGAATACAAGTCTACGTGATTGTTTACAGTAGATAGAATTTACATAATCTTCAAGTGGATTCTTCGTGCAGGACTCTTCATGGATGGGTCTCTGTTGCAATTGAAGTAGGAGAGTGTTGTAGAAACACTTTATCCTTATCCTTATCATTCCCCCGCAAACTAGCAGGGAGATTCAACACTGATAGTTTGTCTCTTAGCATACAAAAACGATCTGCAGTATGGCCCTTTGTAAAAATATCTGCAGGTTGTAAAGAAGAAGGGACATGTTGGACTATGATGTCTCGGTTGGCCACTTTTTCTCTTACAAAATGGTAGTCCACTTCAATATCTTTGGATCGTGCATGAAAAATGGGATTGGAAGCAAGAGCAAGAGCACTAACATTATCACACCAGACAACAGGAGCAGATTCAAGTGATATTTTCAGTTCACACAATAGCATACGCAACCAATAAACTTCAGCTGTCACCAAGGCCAAGCATCGGTACTCTGCCTCTGTGCTGGATTTGGATACTATCGGCTGTTTCTTAGCTGACCAGGAGATTAGATTAGGACCTACAAACACACCATACCCACATGTTGATCGTCTATCGTCAGGATCACCAGCCCAATCCGAATCACAGTAAGCATTGACATTGAAGGATCCCAGTTTGTAGAAGAGGCCGTGATCGAGTGTGTGCTTTAAATAGCGAAGCACTCGCTTTGCAGCTGTCCAATGAGTAGAGGTAGGAGCCTGCATGTGCTGGCATAGCTGGTTGACGGAGTATGCAATGTCGGGCCTGGTGAGAGTGACATACTGAAGGGCACCTACTGTTTGCCTATATTCAGATGGGTCTTGAAGAGTTTCTCCATCAAATTTGGACAATTTGGAACCTGAAACACAAGGAGCTCTATATGGACGAATGCCCAAAAGTCTAACACGATTCAATAAATCAATGATATATCTTGTTTGCCGAAGATGTAAACCAGAAGAATCACGTATAGCCTCAATTCCCAGAAAATATGATAACTGACCAAGATCCTTCATAGCAAATTCACATTGCAAGCTAGTAATAAGTGATTGAATGAACCTTTGATCATTAGAGGTGACCAAGATATCATCCACATACACTAATAAAAATGCATGAACTGAATCTTGGTGATATGTGAAAAGAGAAGGATCAACTTGGGAGCTTAGAAAACCAAGAGATAAAAGTGCAGAAGATAACCGATTAAACCACGCCCGAGGGGCTTGCTTCAAGCCGTAGAGTGATTTGTGCAATTTGCAGACAAATTGAGGATGCATGGGGTCTTCAAACCCTTTCGGCTGTGCCATATAAACTTCTTCCTCTAAAATTCCATGAAGAAAGGCGTTGGACACATCCAATTGCCGAATATCCCAGTTGAACGACACTGCAGTTGCAAGAACCATTCGCACAGTGGAGGGTTTAATCACTGGGCTAAATGTCTCATGAAAATCAATGCCACTTCGCTGAAAATAACCAACTGCTACTAAACGTGCTTTGTGACGGTCAATGCTCCCATCAGGTCTTCTTTTTAGCTTAAATACCCACTTACACGGGACCACATTTTTACCAGTGGGACGAGGGCATAATGACCATGTCTCATTCTTCAATAATGCCTGAAATTCACTTGCCATTGCTTCCTGCCACTCAAGTATTGCAGCTGCTTGTCCATAATTTCTAGGCTCCGAGATTACCACACTTGCATGTAATGCTTGAAGGGGGTGACGGGTAGCATAGTGTAGATGGTAATCAGAGAAATTACGGGGTTTTGAGTGTCCCGTTTGTGACCTAGTAACAATGCCAGATGATGGATTTGTAGGAGCATGGTCAATCGCAGCTGTCACGGGTAATGAAGTAACCTGCGAAACATTTGAAGCAGTATGCAGAGAAGGGGGATCGGGAACAGGGGAGATGGGATTTTCATGACAAATGCGATTTGTGGAGTTAGGCACAGTGGTAATGGAAGGTACTGATAAAAAATTAAATGGAGGGGAAGAGAAGGGCAAAGTGAGAGTGTCAGTCGTACCTGAGGAGTTCAAGCAACTGCCGGGTTTAGTGAAAATGGATTTATCATGTGCAAGGAAGATACCTTCATCAAAAATCACATTCCTGGAGATGTACACCCTTGTGGATGATGGATCAAAGCATCGAAACCCCTTGTGGTTTGAACAATAACCAATGAAAATACAAGGTATGCTGCGATATGATAATTTGTCAGGTGAGTAAGGGCGAAGACAAGGAAAGCATTGACATTCAAATGTGCGAAAATATGAGAAGTCAGGTGAACGGTGAAAGAGACGTTCATATGGTGAAGAAAAATCAAGCACTTTGGTAGGCAATCGATTAATTATAAAAATAGAAGTGAGAAAAGCATCAACCCAAAAGGTTTTAGGTAAGCCAGATTGGGCAAGAAGAGTGAGTCCCATTTCCATAATATGGCGATGTTTTCTTTCCGCGAGGCCATTTTGTTGAGATGTGTGCGGACAAGAAAATCGATGAAAAATGCCATTTTTCGCTAAAAATTGTTTAAAAGTGGTAGAACAATATTCACCCCCATTATCACTTTGAAATTGTTTAATGGTGAAATTGAGTTGTTTTTCTACCAAAAGCTTAAAATTGACAAACGTAGAATAAACATCAGATTTTTGTAAAATAGGAAAAAGCCAACAAAACCGAGTGTAGTCATCAATAAAAAGTACATAATACCGACAACCACTGGATGATGGAGTGAAAGTACTCCAAACATCGGAATGAATGAGTTCGAGTGGTTTTGTTGATTCTCTTGAAGAATCTGAAAATGGTAATTGTTTTGATTTGCCCAATTGGCATGACACACAAATACCCTGATGTTTATTTTTGGAATGAATAATTGGAAGAGAAAATTTAGAAATAACACGATGTAAAATAGGTGCGGAAGGATGTCCCAAACGACAATGCCAAGTTGAAGTAGAAGCCTTGACGCCAACAGTCATCGTAAAAGCATGTAATTTGTATGAGGAAAGTTGACGAAGGTTGATTGGGTATAATCCATTTTCACTTGGCCCCGTCAGAAGCGTGTTCCCCGTCAGGATGTCCTTCACAGAAAAATGAGTGCCCGTTAGTTCAAAAAGAACATTATTATCTTTGCATAGTTTATTGATTGAAACAAGTTGAGCCGAAGCTTGAGGGCAATATGCAACATCTGTTAAAGTGAGAGTAGAAGAGGGAGTTTGAATGGCAGCAGTGCCAATATGAGAGATATGCAAACCTGTCCCATTACCAATACCCACAGAATCATCTCCATCATAAGGTTCGGCTGTTGCAAGATTGGTAATATCAGAGGTGACATGAATGTTGGCACCACTATCTGCATACCATTGATTTTGATTGAGATAAGTGGTGTTAGCCTCAGCAACCATGGCAGCCAATTCTGTTGGAGGATGTCTTCCCTGAAAAGAGTAATTCATTCGATTAAAACAGTCAAGTGCTTGATGGCCATCTCTTTTGCATATCTGACAGGGAGAGCGAGAGCGAGTGTTGGATGGTGCGGTTGATGTAGAAGAGGTTGGCAGGTGAGGCAATGGTTGCCGAAATTGAGAGAAATTAGGACTGGATCCTTTTGATGGTGCTGAAAAGCGCAACTTATTGTTGTTACGGAAACCTGGTTTAGAACCAGATTTATGAGAGTAGAAGGCAGCATAAGAACCCGTCTCCTGGTGAATGGATTGACTGTGAAATTTTTGCATGAGATCAAAATTTAGTAGCTCTGCATGGAAGTCTGAAAATGACATTGATTTCTCCTTTGCAAGCAGCATATAGGTCGTGACAAACGAATGGAAGGAGGAGTTGAGACCATTCAAAACAGAAAGAATTAAGTCTGAGTCATCAATTGGTTTCCCAACAGCAGATAATTCATCAGCAAGAGATTTAACTGCATCAAGAAATTGTTGGCATTGCATGGATCCTTGCTGTAAAGATTGCAATTTCCTTTTGATAAGGGAAATACGGGAAGTAGAGGGTGCTGCAAAACGTGCACCAAGGGCTTGCCAAGCAAGCCGAAAAGTCTCAAGGCCATAAATGGTGGAAACCACCGCAGGAGATAGAGAAGAAATAATCCAGCCAAGTATTGTTTGGTCTTTGTACTGCCAAACCACATAATCAGAATTAAGAACACCTTGAGTTTGATGTTCAGTACTGCAAAATTTTGAAGGTGATGGTTCTGAGCCATCAACTATGCCCATGAGGCCATAGCTGCGAAAAAGGGGGAGTAACTGAGCACTCCATGAAAGAAAGTTTGTGCCATCAAGTTTGATGGAAATCACTTGAGCTGGAAGATGAAAAGCAGCGGAAGAGGAAGTCTCTTTAGTGACAGACATTGGATCAATAGAAGCGTGAGCTAGAGATTGCTCTGATACCATAAAAGAATTGAATAGCTTCTGGTATTAATTAACCAGAACTGTATGCAATACATGCTATATATAGTGAAGTCTGTTACAATGATAAGAATACAAGTCTACGTGATTGTTTACAGTAGATAGAATTTACATAATCTTCAAGTGGATTCTTCGTGCAGGACTCTTCATGGATGGGTCTCTGTTGCAATTGAAGTAGGAGAGTGTTGTAGAAACACTTTATCCTTATCCTTATCAAAAATTGTATCGAAATTACTAGTATTATGAGTATAAATAAAAATTACTATAGAATTCAATTCCCATCTAGTAAATCCTCATTCATATATAATAATTTATAATATCTATCCCCTGATGTAATGACAAAGATTCTTGGATCTGTTTTGTAGGATTTGAATTCAAGTTAAGACATGCCCATCTTGTAAGAGTCTGAAACAGCCGGAGCTTTACCTGCTCAACCCGGACCGGCAAAGAATGTATAAAGAAAGATTAAGTTTTCTCGAATCCAAAAAAAAATATATTATAATGTCTGAATCAATCAAGAAAATAAATAATTTGTTATAAATAAGATTATAAAGAACGAATAATTAAGGAAAACCTTGCACAATAAATGGCAGAATCTTACAAGAGATTTCTTGATCACAAAACTTTCTTCGTCTATATATATTTCATTATCCTTTCTAATTTATCAAGAAACAATATCTTTTTTTATCGAGCAACATCAGTCTTACATCAAGTACCAAAAACATAGAAGCGATCCGACATCCTGTGCCCAAATTTGGTCGCAAATGTCTTGTAATGATAAGGAAGAGAGATATTGCAATTTGCATGCAAGCCTTCAAGAGATCCAGTGCCGAAAGAAAAGGTTGAATTTTCCATAACATGAAGAATTAAGGCTAGTTTAGGGAGGTAGCCTCGTCCATATTTGGCAAAATAAGTCACTCACCAAAGGTATTTGGGATTAAGAGAGATTTGTTACTTATGTGGTCTCAAATTTGAGATTTACAGTTGTTAATATAATAACCACTAGAGACTTACATGGTCATTAACTTCAAGTCTCATAAGATTAGTTGAGGTACACGCAAGCTAACTCAAACACTCATGCTAATAAAAAAATAAAATAAAAATGTCACTCATTATACTATTTCTTTCTCCAACATTGAAAATAAAAAAATAAAAAAATGTATCACTCACCAAATCATATAATAGATGATAAAAGATTGGGACTAAAATGTTTGCTTCTTTGTGATTTCAGATTCGAGCCATGTGATTATTAATATGATGACCACTAGAGGTCTATATGGTCATTAACTTCAGGTCTCATAAGATTAGTTCAGGTACACGCAATCTAACACAAACATCCATGTTAATAAAAAAAATTAAAAAAAAATATCACTCATTATATGATATCTTTCTCCGACATTGAAAATAAAAAAATGTATCACTCACCAAATCATATAATAGGTGATAAAAGGTTGGGACTAAAATGTTTGCTTTTCTGTGATTTCAGATTCGAGCCAAATGGCTATTAATATGAAAACCACTAGAGACTTACATAGTCATTAACTTCAGGCCTCCAAACACCCATGTTAATAAAAAAATTAAAAAAAATTGTCACTTATTATACGATTTCTTTCTCCGACATTGAAAAAAAAATGTATCACTCACCAAATCATATAATAGGTGATAAGAGCTTGGGACTAAAATGTTTGTTTCTTTGTGATTTCAGATTCGAGCCATGTGGTTATTAATATGATGACCACTAGAAGCCTACATGATCATTAACTTCAAGACTCATGTAATTAATTAATGTATATACAAGTTAATCCAGATACTGAAGTTAATTAAAATATATATCACTCACCGCACGATTTCTTTCTCCAACGTTGGAATCCAACCACCAACATATAAAAAAAGTGGTCGTAAAATGTAAATACCCAACATTTCTATTTCCAAGAAAAGCAAAAACATGGTTAACAACGAAAGAAAGGCATGTTAAAATATGTGCTACAAAGTGGAAGCTAATGTTGCAATATTGGTAGTTGAACCTCATGGCACTGTTTCAAATGAATAGATAAGTGTTTGCAACTGTACTTTCCCCCACTAAGAACAGCAAAAAAAATAAAAATAAAATAAATAAGGCATTTTTTTTAATTCATGTGAGCCATGGATGAGCTCGTGCCCTAATGGCAATCTTAATTTGAAAAACAAGAGGGACGGGATGTTGGAAAAAAAATAAAAAAATTGTTTTATCTTTCTCAAACAAAATCAAATAACTAATTCTTATTCCATTTTTAAAAGATTTCTTAACGATTTCATACTCCATTTTTAATTCTTATTCCATTTTTTAACGATTTCATACTCCATTTTTAATTCTTATTCCTTTCTATCATATTTAATTCTTTTTTTTCTATCATAAGGTCATCATGATATTTTATTTGGATTTCTTTCTGAATCATTTTTCTGACGACATGTCTTTTGCAATGACAATTGAACCATTTTAATGAGTTCTTTCTAGTGGTGAAAGCAACAATGAGTTCTTCAATGATTTTTTTTTCTTCTCCTCCTCTATTTCTCCTCCACTATATAATATAGACGACTTATTTTCTTATAATTAATTATTGCTAATTTTGTTTTTTGCACTTTATTTACTATTGATATTTTTTAATTATATTATTAAAATAACTAAACTTATTAAATACAAGTCAATCTCAAAATTCTCCAGTTGTTTTAAAAACATTAATGTCACTGAAGTTATTTTTTCTTTGAAAAAAAAAAGTGTAAGTAGAAACATCCTTACAAGTCACTCATCTAGGCCAGTTTCATAAACCTGGAATGAAGAGATAATTGAACTGACAAAGAGAAACAATGCGAAGAAATGAAAGAGGGAGCATAGGTCAAGATTGACTCAAATAGTATTAACAGTTCTAGGTTTAAATTCACAAGTAAAGATTGACTCAAACAGTATTAACAGTTTCAGGTTTAAATTCATAGGTAAAGATTGTTAGAAAAATAATATAAATCATATTCTGAAGCCTCACCTAACAGCTTAAGCTTTTAGGTGAAATGATTATTTAATATGGTATCAGAGTTTTGTTGGCTCAGCAGTCACGAGTTCGAATCTCACCACCCTCGTTCTATTTGATAAAAATCAAGCACAAGGTAGAGTGGACTTGTGTACAAGTTTCAAGTCCAAAAGTCTTTCACTTAAGAGTGTATGTTAAAGAATAATATAAATCTTATTTTGGGATCTCGCCTAACAACTTAAGTTTTTAGGTGAGATGATTCCTTAATATGGTATCAAAACTTTGTTGACCTAGTGATCACGAGTTCAAATCTCACCACCCTCATTCTATTTTATAAAAATCAAGCATAAGGTAGAATGAGTATGTGTGCAAGTTTCAAGTTCAAAGAGCTTTTACTTGAGAGTGTGTGTTAGAGAATAATATAAATTATATTTTAAGGACTCAACTAACAGCTTAAGCTTTTATGTGAGATGATTACTTAACAAAAATTAACTCAAAAGATACTAACAATTCCAGGTTTTGACATCTGGGTGGCGATATCATATGAGTGTTGTATTAGTGTTCCAAAAAGAATTCCAGAAAAAGTCACGAATTAAGGTGAAAAGGGAAGACAAAGTAGCAAATGATCCTATAAATGCATGCATTTGAAATGGAAAATAGGTATGAAAGCAAAACAAGGTATGAAAAGTGGGTAAGGAGCATTAATTAAACAATATTTGTAAGAAAATGTACAAATTCTTCAGTAGTGGAAGAGATTTATTACAGGAAAATTTAGGACATTAACCAGTTGATCATATGATATGACAGAACAATTTTAATGAAAGCAATAGAAGGAAGGAGCTCCCTTCAGTCCAAGCACAGAATACGAGTGGATGAAAAATTATCTCCCGCATCATTCACACAATCACAGTAGCGAAAGAATCACCATTCCCTTTTCTTCCTACTGGTGCTTGAATGAATGAGTCGGCAGCTAGTTCATCCCCCTTTGTCCTATCCATGAGTGGGCTGAAAGAAGCTCTCTCCCACCATTAGCATCAAGAAATATAATAATTACCAAGTTCGAATGGAGAAGTTGAAGTTCACTTAAAGAATCCATTCCACTGACTTCTGCCACATGGAAGATAATCATCTTATCAATGATGTGATTGTTGTGAATGCGTCCACACTGAACATGAAAATTTCACGTGAAAATATTATTTATTTTATAATAAAAGCTAAATAATCTTTAAACTTGAAATCACTAAGTTATTTTATATATAAAAGCTTATGTTTTGATCAAGTTACATGTTCTCTTAATCGAGATATAAATATTGAGTATAACATTAACTATATAAAGATACTTAAGTATTCAAGGTAGAATTCATCACCTTGAGCGAATTAGAAAAAAAATCATATATTCTTAAATAATATTAATTTAGAAATCCATTATCAATGAGATTTTAAAAAAGTTTTGAACTTAATTGAAATAATCAATTACTAGATAATGAATATAATTTAACATGCCAACTATATTTTATGTTTTAATGTCGAATATTAATATTATTAATGAAATAATATTATAAAAGATTTTTGTAAAGAAAAATCCAGTAAAAGCAGTAGAGAGAATACGCGGCAGTAAATCATCTTTACCTAATTGCCTAACTGTAGGGGAAGAAGGCAAGTATATCAAGTTAGCCATCAAATCAGCATTATCAAAGAATGTGACATATTTTCATGATAGAAAAAGACTTTGATAATTAAAAAATTGTAAGAAATGCTTCACATATCTGCATTAGGGGCCAAATCATTGCAGGAAAAACGGAAAGCAAATACTTAACAAAGCTAGCAGCAGTAGAGTGGTTTTGGACAGGCCCCATCTAGCAGCAGCCTTACAAAACCCCACATCGATCTCATCAACGAAAGCAAATAAGGAACTTATATGATTGACCATGGAAAGAAAGAAGGAGCTTACCATGGAATCCTGGGAAAAATCACAGGAAAAAGGTTTTGCTCTGCAGAAAAGGTAGAGAGAAGATAAACACATGATCTAACTATCAGGGACTGGCGTATATACGATGTGTATATATATATATATATATATAGATATTGAAAAGTAACTCCACTGCTTTGCACTGTACTCCATTAAGAACCGAAACCCTAAATCTGATGTTCATATGATGCTCTAGTAAGATCTATCTTTCCCATTTATCTACATATTACTGTACCTCTCAGTCCGCTGCAAAAGGGACAAAGATACAGAAAGCTCGAGAGAAGTTTGTAGGGAAAAAAAACATAGAGACTTGCACAGCACAAGGCAGAGAAGTTGATTTTCATTCATCGGAAAAATGATGGGTCATTTTCGTTGTAAAAATCATGCTGAAAAGCGACTCCAGATCTTAATAAATCTAGAGAGAGAGAGAGATACAGTAAGAGAGTTACGCAGGGGACTGTGTAGCAGAAATGAGGGTGTCAGGCACTTGACCAGAGCGAGAGAGCTGCTTGTGCTCCCAGATAATAACAACAGAGCTTGCAAAAGTATTTGAGGAAGTGAAAACGACAGGTTATTTCCTTTCTTTGACCATCAAATAAGGGGGCCTCGCAACTCTCCATCTAAAACTGCAAGTTGTAGTTTTTTTTTCAAGAAATGAATATGAGAATTCAATATATAATTCATATAAGTTTTATTAATTAAAAAAAAAAATGACTGAATTTTCAAGAACTTTTTCTCCTCTTCCAAAACCACTACTCTATTTCTTCTTAAATTAATTTGAGTTTCTTCGTTAACATTGCCAAATCAACTCGACTATGGATGTATATGTATGTTATATCTGCCAAATTAATCAATTCGTTCATGACTACAGAACCGCGTGCCTTTCCCTGCATGGAGTTCCTTTACTGGAAATTAATTAAAGCAAGGGAGCAAAGGACTGACTTCATCGAATTCCCATGATTTCTGCTATTTCAAGTGCTGTTTTTATATGGTTTTGAATGAATTTATAATGAAAATTGCAAGCCAACATAATCTCCCACCTTATCCGTCTCTACTTGCTGATGCCTAAAGTGTAAATATTGGGTCTTCAACCACTCTAATTGGCAATCCTCAAAACCTGGTCATAGTTGTTCAGACTGAGAATGCTTGTGGGTACCTAAAACGTGGCGTGATGATAAAGTATTTATGATTTGTATAACAGGTCATGAATTCGAATTAAGGTGTTTATCCCTTGTAAAAGTTTAAAATTATTAGAGTTTTACTCACTCACCTGGGCTTATAAAATACATTTTCTAGGGTGGTGTTGGATGCTGACTGCTTCTCTGCTTGTTTTGCTTGATGTGGCTGGTTGTGATTTGAGCTGTCTTGGCCATTTGTTGTCCTTCTTTGAATTGGCTACTAGTGGCTAGTTCCTTGTGCTGTTGTCCTTTGCCTAGAGCATGAGTTTTTTGTTGTTTCTCCTCATAAATATTGCTCTTCTTTTAGTTCTTGCTTTTTGGTTGTATCCTAGTCCGCCAACTTCTTAGTCGGATTGTAGGCGAATACTATGCTTCTTGTTTTGGCTTCTCCTTAGTTTGCTCCCCTTATTTGGCCTTGGGATTGTGTTCCCTTGAGGTATCTGTTCCTTTTTAAGTTCTTTGACTTTGCTGTTCGCAGCTTGTTTTATTCTTTGATTTTTTTTATATACTTATATTTGATAAAAAAAAAATACATTTTCTGGTAAATGTAGTTTTATCGCATGAAAAAAGAAAAAAAAAAGTTTCGTTTTTGGAATCTCACCAACGATCGAGTTCTTGAATATTCTGATCCATGTGCTGCAAGTTATTATCTTCTGCTTGGAAAGATGAAGAAAATGCTATTGCAGATGGCGATGTCATTTCTCATCGTTTTTCACCTTCCACCATATCACATCTTACATCTCTATAAATTCTCAAGAACGGAAT
Organism: Salix purpurea; assembly: GCA_027405865.1. NCBI lineage: Eukaryota > Viridiplantae > Streptophyta > Magnoliopsida > Malpighiales > Salicaceae > Salix > Salix purpurea. Next base: position 2,713,752 of record JAOWLH010000016.1, on the reverse strand, counting down.
TCCATACTAGAATCAGTAAACATGCAAGAATGGTCATTTAAACCATGATGAAACTCTTAGAAATTGGGTTTTGAAATTGGGAATTTTTGATAAGGGTAAAGATTTATAAATTCGGTTAGAAGGTATTGATTAGGGTTTTTTTATTCTATAGTTGGTCTTTAATTTATCTTGTAATTAATCTTTTAAATATTATGCTTTTTCATCTTGAATTTTGAAGGCTGGTAATACTTTGCTTCCTCGAAAATTGGTGCAAAAACAATTAGGAAAACACATTCATGTATTGACAAGATTATCATTGGATTTCAAATAATGATAAAAATAACAAAAATACTACTAAAAGCCATAGTTTTTTTTTTTAAAAAAAAAATTGCTCAATGTTTAAATAATTACAAAACAAATAAACCTCTTAAAACTCTACGATCCATACAAACACAATATGAACTTATTATGAGGCTGACATTATCTAAATCAAATGTCGGTAACATACAAAGCTTTTACAACTTGGACAAACTTAATGTGATGTTGTTATTATACAAATTAATTATTATAACTTAAATAAATAAGATAATAGAGTAAGTAAGGGGTTGATCCTACAAAGAATATCTAAAAAGGGTGAGAATATTTACGTTATGTAATGGCAAACAAAATAAGCTAATAAACAAAATAAAATAAAAATCCAAAATTTATGAATGCAAAAACCAATGAAACTAGTTGTGTAGTGGAAAGACGCATTACCTCTAGTGCACTCTATCTATGATAAGTTTTATTATTGATTATTTGTTATTCTAAGTCTTATTTTTATTCATCGGTCTTATCTAAGGTTTAAGGAAGATCTTCTTTCATACAAAAGTCCTTACATTATTGGGTTAAATTCTATCCTTTTTAGGGCCTAAGTTTTGGCATTTCATATTTCTCTTACTTTATATCTTCAATACCTAAATTTATACTTTACGATGTAATTGTATATCATTAAATAATAGTGTCTACAACTAATTCATAATGTTTACTGCTATTAATTTAATTAATTTAATATTGAGAGTATGTATTATATTGTGAGATTCATACCCCAAATATTAATTAAACAATTTATTTTATATAAATATTTTATTTTTTATCAAATCCTGATAGACAATCATACTATTGTTACAATATCTATTTTACATTTTAAAAATATGATAAAAATGTTAAAAAAATTATATAAAAATACATGTTATAATATTTTTAGGAATTATTCATAAATATGAAAGCAAAAAATATTTTTTTATTTTTAAAATTGAGAATTGTTTTTTGAATTGTTTTGACATTTCAAAAAATAATAGTATAACTTTAATATTGGGTTTGTATCTTACAGTGTAAGTCTACAACCCAATATTAAGTGAAATTATTGAATACAAAACATAATTTTGTATTTTCTAAAATAAGTAATTTTTCTTATTTCTTATTTTGTTTTTTAAATTTTAGAGAAATATCAAGTATTTTTAATACCGAGTTTGTATCTTATAATGTAAGTCTACAAACCAATATTAAACAAAATTCTAGAAGAAAAATATATTATTTTATTTTTTCAAATAAAGGAATTTTTTTATTTTGGAAATTTAAAAAAATCAAAGAAAAATCATGTATTTTTAATATTGGATCTATATTTTATAAGTATATATCTTAATATTGAAAAGAATTACTAGAAAAAACATATGAGGGACCCATAAATATTTTCAAAATAGTCTCTAAATGTTTTCTAGTCTTGTTTTAATTTTCTAAGTTTTGTTTGGCTAGACATTAAAATAAGAGAAACCTAAAGCTAAAGGAAAAGGTTATAGGACATGCTTGTCAAACACACTCGTATCTTAAAATCAAAGAAATTAAAAATACCTTAAGGTAGTATTTGATAAACATGTCTTAAGGACTAAAAAAAAATCCTTAAGCAAAATTAAGGTGAACTAGATGTGCCTTTAAGGTCTACGATAGGTTTGACCTAACAATATAGGTTGGGTCTAAGGCCTAAAACTAGGCGTTCGATTTGGGCTCAAGTCTAATCTAACTTGATTTATAGGGATGACGAACGACCTAATAAGCTTTATTCTTTTTTTTAACGATGCGAGCTAGACCCAGCTTAACCTATTTGCCTTGTCACTAACTCAGTTTAGTGACAAGCATTTTACTAGTAAATGTTAATAACATAATTTAAATTATTTAACACCATGAATGAAGATTTCATATTTCAAGAAGCACAAAGAAGGAAAGAGAGATTACTTGGTCTTAGGGAAGACATTAGCTATGATACTTCTTTAGGTGTTGACAGTTGTTGATGGTTAAAGGAAAGGTTGCAATGGGTTGAAGTTGAAAGAGCAACGCTATGCTAAGGAGCTCTTGGAGTGGAGGTTGATATTATGGGTGATAGTGACATGCAAGAAAGGTAAAAGGTAGAAGATGCAGTATGTCTATTTTAGGCTTGAAATGGAAGAGAGAAAGTTTTTATAAGTTTATGTTGTGGTGTAGAACAATGGTGGGTTTTTTGTCTTTCTTTTTTAAGGTTTTCTTCTTCAGTCTTTTCCTCCTGGTTTCTCCCTTGCCTTTTATTCACTTGAGATTCACCCTCATTTATAAAGGTGGAGAGCTTTTTAGGTTCTTTTCCAAGGTTGATTTATAGACATTGATTCAATTGGAAAAGATCCTAACTATTGGCTACAAGCCAACGTAAAACCAAGTTATAAGGGTGGCTAGGTTAGGGTGTTTTGACCACTCTTTCAGTAGTTTCTTGAATGTTTTTACTTAAATTAGATCATAAATGTCTTTTATTTAATATCAACCCTCAATCTTTCAATTTATTCAATTAAATTCTTAATTAAATTTTAAATTTAAGATTCAATTCAATTTCACCTCTACCAAGTTTTAAAGTGACCTTATGAGTTTAGCGCATTTCTCAACTTACTGCTTGGATATTTTTAATTTTATCTCTAATAAATATTTAAACTTGTAATTTCTTCAATTTCACTTTTATTTTCAAATCAAATTAAATCCCCAAATTCACATGCATTTGTCAAAGTCCTTGGTTGTTAAGTTCTTCAGTTTGAACCTTAACTGAAATAAAAACTTTGATTTTCTTGCAATTTATTCCCTAACATTACCTCATTGGGTTTGTAAAAATTAAATATGATCCTCTAAAATTTTAATATCATCAATTAAGCTCAAATTAGGCTTTAGAACATAAGTTTTCACTAATTAAGCCTTGATAAAATTAATTTGACCTATTAAAAGTCTGAATTAATTCTTAAACTATATTAAACCTTTAATAAGTCTTATGATTACATCAAATTACCCAAATAAAATCTAATTAAGTCTTTAGACTTAAATTTATTCAAATTCATCATATAATCATTTAATTTGACCATAAATTTGTATTGTCTTTCAATCTTGGATATAAGAGGGTACATTTGGACTTCCAATTTTGTTAAAAGTTCTAACTGAATTTTCATATATGTTTAAGACCCTTCTTAGCCTTTTTTTTCAAGTTATCTATCTTTTATTTTTTTAACTTTTTTCTTTATATTTTTATTAAAATATTTTTGTTTTTAATTTTAAAATAAAAATAATATTTTAGGAGAAATCTAAAATTGGATTATGATAATTGTCTCATCTTTACAATGCTCATGCAAAAATGTATTGTGAGAGATTTTAAATAGTAAGCTTGTAAAGAAGAAATGATGATAAATTACGGATTTACTAAGAATGGTCAACCCTTCCAAAGTATCAGAAATGAGGGCTTGAAAGCGCACTTAGAAAAAAAATACTACCATAAGCTTTGTGTAAAAGAGATTGGAATATAAAATGAATTATATATAAGATCAGGGCTTGAAAGTACACTCAAAGAAACGATATAAAGTTAGAAAATACATTATCTATAAAGTGAAGGTTAGAAAGTGCACTTATAGTGAAAATAATAGGGCTAGAAAATGTATTATTAGAAAGGTGATGACTGAAAAATGCACCCAAAAGGAAAGGGATGGTGCTCAAAAAATGCACTACCTGAAAGTTAGGGGCAAGAAAACGCACTTAAAATAAAATAGTTTCAATGATATTGTCCAAAAAACACTTTATAGGTTTTGTAATATATGGGAGCCATTCTTAGTGTAGCCTTTTTCCTAGAGTCTTCTTTCAATGAAACCTTACTAGGATTTTAATCACTGAAGCCATGGTAGGCTTAAAACTATACCAGGTTCTTATATGATGAGGTCATGCTAAAAGAGTTCAAATTTATCATGTATTACTTTCTTGAACTCTCTACAAGGGTCAAAATACTTTTTTTATGATTAATATGCATGTATTTTCACCAGAGAAATTTAGGTCCTCTTTCTTAATGTACTTTATCTCTCAAAGCTTTAATCCTTGTAGTAATCTTTCATAACTCTATTTTTGCATACTCCAACCATAATTCATACACTTAACCTTTAAGAAAAAGATGTTTATTTGCTTAGATGACTTAAGCATACTTATTATCCAGGAACCCTTATCTCAAAGATTATGACCTATTCCATAATAATTTTCCTTAAAGCCATTTGAGGATTAAAATAGCTTGTTTATCATTAAAATAGGGTCATCTATATTATTTTTCTTAAATTGCCCCCAATCAGGCAATGCTTTATCTTATTATGTTTGCTTAGGTTTTCTTAAGAATGATGTTATATAGAAGATAAAATATCATCATAAAAAAATCAATAATTTTATTACTATTTTCAAAGATCAAACCATTTTGATGTAAGTTTAAAGCAAATTTGCTTTGAAAAACTCTCAATAACATGGTTTCATAAAGGTGGAGTGACCTTTTATTTCATGACTTATTGGTTAGAAGGGTTCTAACTTTGACTTGAGAGTTTCGGAGGAAGAAAAAAATCTTTAAAGCATTTATTTACTTGTATGAATAATAAAGCATAACCAAAGTTTTATTGAAAAGCTAATTTCGCATAGGAAAACATTGCTTGCCTATCTAATTTTTTATTCATTTTATTAGAAAGGACTTTATTAGACATGTAACTTGGGTCTAGGCTCTTGGATATAAAAGAAAAAGATTTTTATAAGCTCAAAACGGTGTTTAAGGGATCTCAAAACTAAATATCACTAGCACTTATTCCTATGCTTTTATTTAACTAATGGCCCTCAAAACCTTATGATTTATCTTGTAAAATGATTTAGTCTAACCCTAGATTGAGGTTTTGATTTTTTGTTTATGTTTTATTTATTTGGTTTAGAGCATCATCGTACTCAAACTTCATTAATCTTTGAATTTCTTCATGACCCCAATGTCACTTAGGAATCTTTGACCATTAATTATTATTTTGTATAATCTTATGTTAATTTTTTTTTCTAATCCTCGTACATGTCCCTAGTACAGGGTATTTATCCTAGTTAGGGTTTATTTACAAGAAGTTATTAGGCTCAAACAAGGGTTGTAAAGGATAATTTTTAGTATTATGTCAGATTCAATGGAGGATTACAAAGGATATTTTTTAGTATCATAAAAGGATTATCAAAGATGGTTCAAAAACATACATCTAGGATATGTAAGTTGTTCTTTCTTTCATTATTTTTAGTTTGGAATTGCAAATTTTGTTCTCATTATGATTATGAATCATTAATTATTAAATTAAAGCTTTAAATTTTTCTTTAGTGGTTTTTGGTATATTTTCTAGGTTTTTAAGTGTTTGGTCACTTCACTAAGAGACCACTTAAATTCCCAAAACCTGCCTTTTAAAATATACATTAATTTGACCTTTATATTTGTACTCATAACTTTGATTTCCTAAAATATTTTATGAAAACATATAAACAATATAAACAACTTTTTTAGCCTAAGAGACCATGCAAAGTTTTTAGGTAAAGGAAAACACATCAAAACATTATTAACCAAACTTTAATTTTATTTATATTATTTAATGAAGTACATCAAGCATAATATTTATTTACAACATAAGAGTTTACAGGTTTTGGTAGATCATCTCCATCTATCTTGGTTAAAATTAAGGATCCTTTATATAAGGATTTCTTCACCGTTTATGCTTTTTCATTTTTCGGTGTCTATTTAGTTATTCTTCTCCATAAAATTAAGGATCCATACAAATTTTTACAGGGATCTCATCAATAGTAAACTAAGATAATTTCAAAGAAGAACTAAGACAATTTCAATATGATCATAATAAAACTCAATTAAAGTTATTATTACTAGAAATATAAGATCATTGTCCTAATCAAGAAGAATTTATAAATTAAGGACTACCTCCAACATCTCAAAATAATATAATAACTAAAATCATGCATAAGGAATTCATAAATACAATTAAAACTAAGAATTTCAAAAATGGTATATAGTAATAACATTAGTCATCAATAATGAATATCAAATCAAAATCATTGCTCTTGTAGATTATTGAGCATATCAAAAATGTATTAAGAAAGGATTAATGTCAACTAGATATTATAAAAATAAACAAAAAAATGTTAAATGGTGCTAATGGAAAAACAAAATTTCAAATCAATTATGTAAACAATTTTTCACATATGCAATCAAGGAATGTGTTTTAAGAATATTTTAAAATTTATTGAATATTTAACAAAAAAATCATTTTAGGAACCGTTTACTAACTCAAATATACCCTTTTAAATTTAATAGTCAAGGTAGCAAAAAACGATATTTAGGCAAAAAAAATTATTTTTAGGCTTCTATTATCCCAAAGGCTAATAGAAATAAATAATTTTTAAAACAAGTCAATTTATAATTTGATTTTTATAATTCAAAACAAGAAACACCAACACTCATTAAATCAATAAGTATATTATAAAAAAGTTTGAAAAAGATATTAAACTTTCTCATAATCAAGAAAAAGTCAAACAATTTCAAGAGTTATTTGAAAAAGAAATTTTTTTCTAATCTACTAAATGCGTTTTAGAACATAAAACATCATACAATTCAATTACTATATGAAAGAGAATTTATGAAAGAAAAGTCCCCCAAAAACTTAGACCTATTCAAATAAATCAAAAATTACTCAAATATCGCAAAACAATAATCAATAAATTAATCAACAAAGGTTTAATTAGGTCAAGCAAATTTATTTGGTCTTGTGTTGCTTTTATATACCACATCAAGTTGAGATTAAATAAGGAGCTTGAAGACTTGTTATCAATTATGAATCACTCAATTAAGTTGCTAAATGGATTAGATATCTTATTCCAAAAAAAAAATCATTAAACAACTTCATAATGCTTTAATATTCGTAAGATTGGATAGGAAATTTGGTTTCTAGCAAGTTAAAATAGATGAAAAAGAATGCTATATAGCCTTCATTATCCTATTTGGACATTACCAGTGGAATTTAATGCCCTTTGGTCTTAAAAATCCCCCTTTAAAATTTCAAAAAATCATGAATGTCTAAATCCTTAGATGTTTACATTTATGATGTCCTAATATTTTTAAATCAATGAACATTATAATCATTTGCAAAGAAAATAAATATTATTGAACAAAAAAAGCTAGTTGTGTTAGCTTTGAAAATCCAAATATATCAAATAAAAACTAGATTTTTAGGGTATGATTAATTTTTATCAATGATTTATAACTCCAATTAGCATACCAATTGAGATTGTTGATAAATCCCCTTATGAAACCAAGGATAAAACTCAACTTCAAAGGTTTCTTAGATGTTTCCATTATGTCTTATACTTTTGTTTTCCAGATCTTAGAATAATTTGTCAACCTCTTTAAAAGAGACTCGATAAAAAGCCTTATATTTTATTCCTCAAATGATCAAAATTACCCTGTCTCTTAATTTGATCAAAAGTCTTTCTCATATTCTAGATCTTAAGGCTTTTCTCATTATCAAAACTAATATTCTAGATATATAGGTTATGACAAGATTCAAGATCATAAATAGGTTGTACGATACCATTCTAGCATATGGTTGGGTCCTCAAACAAAATACTCAATGATTAGAAATAAGATTTTACTAATTTTTTTATGCATATCATCTTTTCAAGATGATTTATTTTGTAAAAAAAATCTTTTAAGAATTGGTTGTCAATTAGTGAAATGTCATTGAAAAAGATATTAAAAATAGAATTTTGCTAGATAGCAAGCTATACTTTCTAGCTTTGATTTTGAAATTGAATATATCAGAGGTGATACTAATTCTCTTCAAATAGTGTTTATAATGTTCAAGATGAGCACACTTATCAAGAAAATTAAAGAGTCACATGCCATTATCCCTTAAAAAACAGTTCACTCAACCCTAAATTTTGTTAATTCAACCCAAGTCAGATCTCCCTATATGAGACCAGTTTTTACCTTAACCAATCAGTTTTCAATCGAGTCAAATTCACCTAGTACTACCACCTCACCTTTAAAATTTTCTCAAGCTTTTCAAACCTCAAAATAAAGACTCATTTCAAACATACCATCAAAATCTTCTAAAAAAACTTGTTGACCCATATAAAATCAAAGAAGTGTCATATGTATATTTTCCAATAGAAAAACAATTGTAATAAAGATCCTAATAAAATCATCCCTCGTATGTCTCCTCCTTAATTCCAATTTTCCCTATAAAAAATTGCAAAACACTTGAAAATTTTATAATGTCATCTTGATTGACATTGACTCGATCATGATTACTCATAATCATGATACAAATAATTCTTCTAAAATTCCATATCCTGAAATATTGTAAAGGTCTTAACCTTTATAAATATTGGAACCAAAATCCTTATATCTAGAAAAGATTTATCTTGAGTATCAACAAGCATGGTTCAACACTCTTTACCAAAAAAGTATGATCACTCTTGGTTTATTCATTTTGATAAAAGTTGTCCAAAGAGTTTTCCACTATGGTTTTCAAACAAATGGTGGCAATACTTTTTCTCTAGCATATGAAATTCTACCTCAAAATATTCTAGAAGCCTTGGATCTATATGCATTAAAGAAATTTCTAAATATATTCTTGCATCCTTAAGCTAGATCTCTGGATTTTATGTTGGGACTTCATAATAATGCATGATATAGATGAAAAAATTGGTTACTATCCAAATCTCAAGTTAGATGTCAATGTTAAATGGTGGTCACAATTTAATGTAGATGCTCTCAAGCAATCCATTCATGACTGAAGTCTTCCCAAGACCAAACAACATCATCATCCTCATCTCCTGAGCAAATTTTTTTTTTTTATCAAAAAGCAAAATGTAAGATGACCTTATCACAAATTTCAAGCTCATTATCCTATAAAATTATTATTTTTCTTTTATTTCTAGACACTAAAAATAAATATTTAAATATTGTTGAGTTTAGAAAATATCTTGAACCATCAAAGTTATTATGGAAAATGTTTTATTATAATGATCAACATTCTCTATCTTGTCATTAGTTATACCCTTAAGAGAATTATAAACAAACTCTTCTAAATATTTTTTAATCCTTATAAATAATGTTTAAACAGAATTCAAAGTTCTCTTATCAATATCAGAAAATTTATTGAAAAAGGAAAAACAAATGAAGAAAAGCACCAAAAATGGGAACAAAACTATTAAATTATAATAAATAATCTGTTAGAAATTTGAGTCAAAATTCTTAAAATTTTACTTGTTCTACCTTTTTCCCGGAAAAAAACATTTAAATCATTTTTATCAAACTTAAAATTATTCTGATTTGAGTTATTGGATTGTTGGCTTCCTATTTACGAAGGAAACAGGTATGATCACCCAACTTTTGAGCCTTGGTTTTTACTCAGTAGCATAAACCAAGGTATGATGAGATGGTTGGAGGGAGTAAGAACCACAGGAACAGTAGCCCGTCTAAAAACGGTGCGTAGATGTGAAGAGTTGGATTGTTGATATCAAGGTTGTCAATTTCATTTCGATTGTTGTTTCAATTTTTTAATTAGAACAAAATGTTTCAGTTTTGGAGCGTTTCAGCTTCGGGTTTTTTTTTAACGGTGCGTGTTGTTTATATATATATATTAATCCAAAAAAATAGATTGAATTCAAAAATAAAATTATTTAAAATTGTACAATTTAATTTAAAAAAGACAATAAAATAATTTTTCTGAACAAAATTATGAACATGTATAATATTACGAGAATACCATCATCAATCTCGCAAGATCATTACATTCTCTGATTGCTCTAAAATGTTAACATAATATATATAAATATATCAAAAGACTTCTCTTAAAATTTCATCTCAATCTAACAGTCAGATTAAGAGATATAATTAATATTTTAAAATTATTCATTATTTAAAAAAACACTATTTGATTGAATAAGCGGAACAAAACCGGAATATTCTAACTGAAATTTGGACGAATTTCCAGAACAGGCATAAATTTTAACAAGGTAAAAACTGCATTTTTTTTATCTCGTTTTATTAATTGGTATGAAACATTTCAACTGAAACGAAACAAAATTAACAACACTGACTGGGATAATACATTCAGGCAGGTAAACAGACATTGCAAAAGAAATTGAAACATAAAATTGTTTCAACTCCACGGGCGTAAAGCGCAGGACCCTGACTAGTTCAGCGAGTTTTTCATATCTTCCGCGCAAAAGAAATTGGAGGTTTCACTCCTACCTCACGTTAACAGTGGCGCTGGCAACAGCAAAGGATTGTTTCAAAGAGTGCCAGCAAAAAAACAGATGTTTACACATATAACAGTCACAGAATCCATTTCCAGCACGCACACAGCAAACGGAAATGAAAAGGCAGAATCCATGTCCTAAGCTAGCCTCTCCAGTTGTCCTTCATTAGCCTTATCTTTTGAAGAGCTTCAACGGGAGAGTGGCAACCAACCTTGGCCTGTAAATGAAGCAAATGTTTAGGTATAAGGGTTATGTCTCCAAACAAGCCAAAACAAAACCAATCAGATCAGTATTGTCGGAGTTTTGTGAAGCTAGAACGGGGAAAACATGGCAGACCACATGCCATTTCCAGAATAGTATGCCACGTTATCTCCATAGCATAGGATTCATGCTGTTAAAATACAGTCAAAACCTCAATCTTGTTAATGAAAAGTGAACCTGAACATCTGGAAGCTCTGCGCGCATGAATGGATTCGTCTCCATTTCTTCGTCAATAGTTGAAGGAATGGTGGGGAGCCCTGCTTTGCGTTGTTTCTGAGCCCATGATAGCTTCTCCTGTACCCTTACATTGTCTGGTTCAACCGTCAAAGCAAACTGCAAGTTCTTCACAGTATACTGGGAGCACAAAACCAAATGTCACAGGACATCAAAAGTAGGCAATGACACCCCAAAATGGACTGAGATCAACAAAGTAGTTAATAGATCTTTGCATTTAGTTCAACTTTTCCATCTAAGATTGGAAATTAATTGTGGACATAAGAGTTCATCTGGTAACTGGAAAAAATAATAAAAGAAAAATTCACTAACACGCTTGAATTCTACCACGAAGCACTACTTAGCGTGGATTACTCCCACACCCAGCTTGTGCTGAATAATAGTGCATCACAATGTTTCTCATTTGCATTGGTCAATAGCATCTCATTGCTTTCCATTATATCAGATATATCTTTAGGTAAAAGCATTTGGCCCTTGCCCCTCAATCAACAGAAACAAACAGAAACTCCCTAATATTCAATTTGAATTTACTCTCAGATCCACTGTCACACGGCTAAGCTTTCAATACAAGTTTTTCTAGTAGCACCCTAACTGCAAGAGATTGATCACATATATGAACTCTGAAGGCTCTTTTGAATTCAAGTTCTCAACATAATAATGTTCCATTGCATGAGGGAGGAGAAGAACACCATGGTGGAGAGAGGGGAGGAGAAACATGCACAACACACGCATACAATTTATTTGATATACCAATTGAAGTCCAAATTAGCTGGGAGCATCCATATAGGTCATGCATCCAACCCCATCTTCTCATCCACAAAAGTTATAAGGGAAGTCTGCAAAGATCTTCCACCAAAGGAAAACAACCAGCATTCAGCCCAGCACCAAGCATGACTTCAGGGCATTAATTGTCAAGTCAAATATTACTGTAAATAGATATATTCTGTAACGGCTTCATTGTAACGGGAACAAGGTGTAGTTTCCAAATCTACACCTTATAGACTTGTATATATATCTCTATACTGATTATGAATAAAGTGTGTCTGAGAATTTATCCAGTGATAATCCTTCTAGCATTTGTCAACTTCATTAGTGGTCAATATTCATTATGGTATCAGAGCCACATACCTCCAACGAGTCACCGATCCAGCCACTCTCCATGTCTGAACAAAACACAACCATTAATCTCAACACCCAAGCTTCCCCTGCAACCGACAAACAAATCATTGCCTTCAATATCACTGCCCAAATCAACGAAAAATTAACACCCTCTACCTTCCCTCAATGGCGTGCTCAATTTGAAGCACTTCTCATCGGGTATGATCTACTCAAATTTGTTGAAGGGACTCTTCAATGTCCCTCCTCTAATGGCACCACTGCAGACGAGCTCTGCAAAACACACTGGATCAGACAGGATAAGCTAATCCTAAGTGCTATCTTAGCATCGACATCTCCATCAATAACTCCTCTTATTGCAACGGCGAAGACCTCCAGTGAAGCATGGAAAAAACTCAACAATTTATATGCTAGCCGATCCAGAACTCGTGCTATGCAGTTGAAGGAAGAAATTACCTTAATTCAGCGTGGACCCAGGTCAATTACAGAGTATCTCCACGCTGTGAAGGCTTTGGCTGATGAAATAGCCATCATCGATCATCCAATCTCAGATGATGATTTAACACTGTATGTGTTAAACGGGTTAGGCTCCGAATTCAGGGAGATAGCAGGACCCATCCGTGCCCGAGAATCCTCTCTGTCATTTGAAGAGCTACATGACTTGCTTGTAGGACATGATACTTACCTGCGACGACTGGAAGCTGCAACGCAGCAAATGGTTGCTTCTGCAAATTTCACAAAGAAAAGTAACCCAGCAGGAAGACAAGCATGGAAGAAGAATGAAAATCGTGGGTATCAAGGGCCACACCGTCCCTTTTATGATGGCCCAAACCGGCCTTCTTATGATGGGCCAAACCGCTCTTCTTATGATGGGCCTATAGGGCCAAACCGCCCTCCTTATGGAGCCCAACGTGATGGGCACAGATCCACCAGGTTTTTAAACCGGCCCAATAACTTTAATAGAAGGCAACCCAAGTGCCAATTTTGTGACCAAGTGGGCCACATTGCAAAAAATTGTTACCAAATTCAATCTCACAATCCGTCCATCAACTATACCACATCGTCAAATAGCATGGATAAAAGCTGGTTACTTGATTCAGCTGCTTCTCACAACATCACGGGTGATTTAAACAACCTATCCATTCACTCTGAATATGATGGCACTGATAAAGTCATCCTCGGTGATGGCTCAGGTTTGACTGTCTCCCACATTGGTTCTCTTGATTTACAATCTCCTCTTCGTAATTTTACTCTTCGTGATACTCTTTATGTTCCTAATCTTTGCAAAAATTTAATTTTTGTCCATCATTTCACTAAGCAAAATAACGTGTTTGTTGAACTTCACCCCTTTCATTTTCTTGTGAAGGACCAAATCACGAGGGCACCCTTGCTAAAAGGAGCATGTAACAATGGCATTTATACCTTCCCGGGGTCCATGGTGGCGCCTCCAAAAGTTGCCAACGTGCATGAACGAACCTCCATTGACGGATGACACAAGCGCCTTGGGCATCCTTCATCCAAAATTGTTCATCATCTAGTTAAGAAATTTTCTCTTCCTGTTTCCACAAATAAAGAATTGTCTTCTCTTTGTCAACCATGTTCAATCAATAAAGCTCATCGTCGACCTTTTCGCATAAATAGTCTCAAGAGTCACGCTCCACTTGATCTTATTTATGCAGATGTGTGGGGTCCGGCCAGTTACACTGGTACTGATGGATCGCGATATTACCTTCTATTTGTTGATTTTCACACAAAATACATGTGGATGTATCCTATGGCAAATAAATCTGATGTCAATCGAATTTTTCCACAATTTAAAAAATTCGTCGAAAATCGTTTTCAAAACTCCATAAAAACCCTATATTCCGACAATGGTGGTGAGTTTATTGTTTTAAAAAAAAATTTTATCACTCATGGTATTGCTCACTACACTACTGCTCCCCATACCCCTCAGCAGAATGGTGTTGTTGAGCGTCGCCATCGTCATCTTGTTGAAACAGGTCTAACTCTCCTCCATGATGCTAAACTTGATTTTTCTTTTTGGCCATTTGCTTTTCAAACTGCATCTTACCTTATCAACCGCTAACCAACTCCTCTTCTTTCTGGAAAATCCCCATTTGAAGTTTTGTTTAAGCAGAGACCAAATTATTTAAAATTAAAACAATTTGGTTGTTTATGCTATCCTTTTACACGGCCATACAACACAAATAAAATGCAACCTAAATCAAAGGTCTGCATTTTCCTTGGCTATTCCCCTACCCAAAATGCATATCAATGTTTTGACATTCAAACAAAAAAAATAATTATCTCACGGCATGTTTTATTTGATGAAAATAAAACAAAAGCGTCGTTCCCGTTTCCACACACACTCTCCGGTTCACCCGTCACACACCAACCACCGTCTCTTTTCCCACAGGTTCTCTTTGGTACCCAGAACCTAACTTTGCCTCTGTCTCCGTCGATCGGCACCAACCCATCACTGGCTCCCCACGAAGGTTCTCCTGCCATTGTTACTGCTTCCACAGGTAATGTTTGTTTTCCTCGATCTGCATCTCAAAATCATTTACATTCCATGCATTCATCATCATCATCCCAACCCAACTCAGCAGACCAAACCAGCCACTCACCATCCTCCTCCTCTGTTATACCACCAAACCCCCCTCCTAATTTCGAACCTATCAACCCAAATTTGAGTCTTGAGGAACCTGACCCACCATCTGCTCCTACAAACCGAACCCACACCATGACAACTCGATCCATGAACCAAATTTTCAAACCCAAAACCATAAATGTCATCTCCAAACACCCTCTTCCCCCAACAATTGAACCTTCCAGTGTGCATCAAGCCATTTCCCAACCCCATTGGCGTGAGGCTGTCTGCCGAACTCACTGCCCTAATGCAACATGGCACATGGGACCTTGTAACCCCACCCACAAATTGTAAACCGGTAGGTTGTAAATGGGTATTTAGGGTGAAAAGAAATGCTGATGGGTCAGTGGATAGATTAAAGGCTAGGTTAGTTGCTAAGGGGTATCACCAACGTCCCGGAATTGACTATGTTGATACCTTCAGCCCAGTCATAAAACCAGCCACAATTAGGGTTGTTTTAACTATTGTTGTCATGAATGGGTGGCCGTTGAGGCAATTGGATGTTAATAATGTGTTTCTTAATGGTCAACTAACAGAAACTGTGTTTATGTTGCAACCACCAGGGTTCAAAGACTCGGCATACCCTCACCATGTTTGCAGGTTGAACAAAGCCAGTTATGGACTCAAACAAGCCCCTAGGGCTTGGTTCACAGCACTGAAATCAGCCATTTTGCAGCTGGGATTTCATGGTTCTTTGGCTGATACATCTTTATTTATTTATCGTCAAGATTCTATTATATGTTACTGCCTTGTGTATGTTGATGATTTAGTGCTAACGGGTAATAATTCTGCCTTTGTGTCAAGTATTGTTCAACAACTAGGTACCAAGTTCTCTCTCAAGGACATGGGCTCCCTACATTTTTTTCTTGGAGTAGAAGTCATCCCAACACAATCTGGATTGTTACTGTCGCAACATGCGTATATTCGCGAACTCTTGGCTACAACAAACATGGATGGGGCTAAAGACATCTCTACACCACTTTCCACCTCTCAAACCCTAAGGTTGAATGATGGAACCACAGCTGTGGACACATCAGAATTTCGCAGAGTTATTGGCCGTCTTTAGTACCTTTCTTTGACGCGTCCGGACATCTCCTTTGCAGTCAACAAGCTATCTCAGTTTATGCACAAGCCAACGACGACCCACTGGGCTGCCACCAAGCGTCTTCTTCGCTACCTAAAGCAGACCATCTTCCTTGGTCTTCAGATTAAAAAAACTGGTTCCCCTGTCCTGCACACTTATTCCGATGCTGATTGGGGTGGTAATCTAGATGACAGAACATCCACCTCTGCATACATAAGCTTCTTGGGCTCTACTCCCATCTCTTGGTGCTCCAAAAAACAGCGCGCAGTTGCCCGCTCCTCCACCGAGGCGGAATATAGAGCCCTCGCAACTGCTGCCTCTGAAACGATTTGGCTGTCCACCCTCCTCAAGGAGCTTACTTTTTCTGTTCCAACTGTTCCTCAGCTTCTATGCGACAATCTCGGTGCTACGCACCTCTTTAATCCAGTTAACCATTCACGCATGAAGCACATTCAAATCGACCTCCACTTCGTCCGTGACCTAGTGCAAAAAGGCAGCCTGCATGTCAAGCATGTGCACACCCAAGACCAACTAGCAGACCTCCTAACCAAGCCCTTATCGCGCCAGCGCACTGAGTTCCTTCGCAACAAGATTGGCCTTGCCGATGGCAGCCCAATCTTGAGGGGGCGTATAAGGGAAGTCTGCAAAGATCTTCCACCAAAGGAAAACAACCAGCATTCAGCCCAGCACCAAGCATGACTTCAGGGCATTAATTGTCAAGTCAAATATTACTGTAAATAGATATATTCTGTAACGGCTTCATTGTAACGGGAACAAGGTGTAGTTTCCAAATCTACACCTTATAGACTTGTATATATATCTCTATACTGATTATGAATAAAGTGTGTCTGAGAATTTATCCAGTGATAATCCTTCTAGCATTTGTCAACTTCATTAGTGGTCAATATTCATTAAAAGTTTGGAAAAAATTAACCAATTTAGAAGTACTGAAAAGAAAAATGAAATTAAAAAAAGAAGAAAAATATCTTTACCTCGTGGCCACAATAAACTTGAGCAGGCTTTGGCAATGAACCCAATGTTACACAAAGTGACTGATACATCTGTTCTGCTGTGCCTTCAAAAAATTTCCCACAACCAGCAATAAACTGCACATCAATGTGTATTGCATGAAGCTGATAATTACTTCATAGCTCTCTTCAATGAAGAGAGGATAATAAATCTCAGCCAAAAGAATTTCATCTTCATACTGTCAACTCAAAAAAATTCAATCCAATCAAAACAATTGAGGAGCTTGAGGGGATCCTTAGAACTTACCAGTGTGTCGCCAGTGAAAACAGCTGGGTCCTCTCCCTCCTTGCCAGTAACATAATAACTTATGTGGCCTTTGGTGTGACTGATAATAGAAAGTTGAAGAAAGAACAGAGACAAAAAAAAAAAATTACAACAGCCTCTGGAGAGAAAAAACACAAGGATATAAGAAAGTTTTGTCTCCACAAAACAAGACAGAAATGCAACCTATATATATATATATATATATCCCACGCCATCGTAGTTTGATTGGAATATTGTCCAATCCTCATATCCCTCAATCAAACATTACAGTTTCAGCAAATGCATTCCCAAGATGAGGTAATCATTACACTTCTATAATGTAAATAAAATGCAAGTGTTTTTAAGCACTAAGAAATTGTTTAGCCCCAAATATATATATATATATATATATCAAGCACAACTGGATAGCATCAAGAAACAAAGAGGCTAACTTCACTGACATTCAAGAATCTCACCCTTCTTAACAGGCTAACTTTCACTACAACAATTGAAAAAAAAAAAAAAAACCAATATCTTGAATAAAACCATACCAAGGAGTGTGAAGAGCCAAAATAGTAACATCAGCACCCAGCGAGACCTTGTCACCATTCTCCACTTTATTAGTGCAACCCTTAACATTATCAAGTGAACCACCATACACCTTAATTCCAGGCACCATCTCCTTTATCTTCTCATTACCCCCAGCATGATCCCTACCAAAACAAAGTTTGGTTGATTACTACTTACTGCACATGGTTACCCATGGGGACGTGGCCCATATAATTAATTTGAGGGACTCATCAATAAATCGTTTAGAGTAAGAAACATTCTACTAAAAATAAAAATAAAGGGAGAATTTTGAAGAGTAAAAAGGAAGGACCAGTGATGGTGAGTGGTGAGGACAAGCTTGAGATTGAGTCCATGTTCTTTGGCAGCATTAATAAGCTTCTCGGGCTCGACTGGATCAACAACCGCTGCTTCTTTAGTACTCTCATCAATGATTCTAAGAAAATTATTCGTATAACAATAAGTCAATAATCTTGTATATATTCGAATAATTAAAATCCCAGCAATAACACACACACAGGTATCCAGGTACTCACAGGTAAGAGTAGTTGTCTTCTAAGCAAGGAACGTGAAGTATCTTCATTTCTGCTGCAACTTCAATCACGGATATGAATAGCTTCCTTCTCGGCTGGATCGAGGAAGAAGCAGGAGCTACAAATGGGAAGCTGTTTTGTTTAGTTTATCTTGAAAAGAAATCACTTGCTGTCCCCTAAATCCCGATACGTGGCAGATAGCCATGCCTCCTCTCTATTCGATTCACAAGTAGACTTTTTTTTCTTTTTTTAAAAAAAAAAAACTAGGGTGGTTCCTGGTGTAATTATCTGTTTGGAATTGTGATATAATTAATTTTGAAAGTGATTTTCGTTTAAAAATATATTAAAATAATATTTTTTTTATTTTTTAAAATTATTTTTAACATCAGTACATGAAAATAATATAAAAACATCAAAAAAATAATTTAAAGTAAAAAATAAAAATAAAAATTAATTTTTTAATTTTTTTCAAAAACATTTTTAAAACATATTGATAAACAACCCCTAAGAGTGCTTTTGTAATATATTTTTTTAATACCGATTAATTATTTTAAGATTAAGATTATTAATTAAGTATATGTTTATACTATATTTCAGAAATATTTTTGAAAACAATTTCATTTTCATTTTCATTTTTGTTTTTGTTTTAAATTAATTTTCTTGTGTTTTCAAATCATTTTAATATGTTAATATCAAAAATAGTTTTTAAAAAATTAAAATAAATATTATTTTAATATATTTATGAATAAAAAAATATTCTAGCATTATTCAATGAAACTGTGCAACTTTTTAAAATTTATTTTATTTAAGTGGTGAGTGTTTTTAATTTCCTCTTAGAAATCATATTGTTTAATTTATTTCTTTTTCCTTTGAGGTTTTTTATTTCAGTCATAAATTTAATCTTTATTTTATTTTTATCCTTAAAAGTGTTCAATTTAGAATACAAATTTACTATATATAAAAAAAAAAATCAAACTTAAGAAAGAAAAACATTTCAAACTCTGGCTCACTAATCGTGTTGTGCAATGTTCACTCAAAAATTTCAAACTTAAATAGTAGGCTGGAGAATTTATTGTTAACCCCTCACTGTTGCATTCATAAATATTTTTGAAAAAATTGAAAAAAAAAATATTTTTAATTTTTAATTTAAATTAAAAAATATTTTTTTAAGATTATTTTGATGTGTTTATATAAAAATATTTAAAAAAAAAATCATTATAATACTATTATAAACAAAAAAATACTTTAAAAACAATGTCAACCTTGGAGAGCAAGAGAGGCCACATAGTGTTGTGCAATTTCATTTCTTCGTTTTTGTCCATTAACCTTTTTTATATTTTAATATTATTTTATTTCAATATAAAAAATAATTCATTCTTAGAACACGTTGTGTGATTTTTCTTTTTTTTCTTTTAATA
Organism: Salix purpurea; assembly: GCA_027405865.1. Classification (NCBI taxonomy): domain Eukaryota; kingdom Viridiplantae; phylum Streptophyta; class Magnoliopsida; order Malpighiales; family Salicaceae; genus Salix; species Salix purpurea. Next base: position 2,694,003 of record JAOWLH010000016.1, on the reverse strand, counting down.
TTTTTTATTTCAATTATAAATTATTATTTTTTAATTGTGTCCTAAAAGTGTTAAATTGGTGTTCAATTTAGAATACAAGCGAGGTCACTTGCCCGCACGTTGCGTTGAGTTTTCTTATGCAGGAAACTGATTGAATATTGTTATTGTTAAAACTATCATGATAATTATTTAATAGACAGATTGTAAAATTATAATCGATGAAATTCATTGGAAATGATCTATGTGCTTTGTTTAACACATTGATTGATTGTGTTCTATATTTTATTTGTTTGATGAATTATATCATTAGCAAATAGTAAAATTGCAATCGATGTAGTTTAACACAGATGAGTGATTTTATTTCTGCAGCAAATAATTTAATTGGTGGTCTTGTTTTAACTACTTAGGTAATAATTTAATTAACAGATAGCAAAACTGCAATTGATCAAATTAACTAAAGATGAGTTATTTGTTATCTGTAACATACTAACTGTTTGTTGGGCATGTTTGAACTATTTGAAGAATAATTTATTTGACATATAGCAAAAATGCAATTGCTAAAATTTATTAAAGATTAGTTATTTGTTTTATTTTTTGAATTGGTTGATTGTTGCTATTGTTTTAATAGTCTGCATAATTATTTAAGCGGGAAAAACACTATGGATTGCTACAATATTTTTCCCATGCCATTTATATTATAGGTAATATAGAAAGGAAAAAAAAACATCAAGGTTGTTAGGATATTGAGATAATTTGGATTATTAATACAATTTTTTGTTCAGACACGATAAATAATACAACTCATGGTATTTTTAACCGCAAACGTGGCTAATTATAAAAGCAATTGCTTCTATGTTTGACCAAACATCCGTGTGTTGGGCAATCTTAATAGCCAATAATGATAAGGGGGCTAGTGAGCTCTGACAATTATTCATGTTATTCATGCTAATTAATTAGCATGAGCAGTTGAAAAAAAAAGCGACATCAGTAGTTGAAAAAAAAAGTGACATGAGGTCGTGAGCTGCACTGTTCCAATCCACAATGAATTCAGTGTGGATGAACAATGCAATCATGACCTCATTAAGCTTTTAGGACGAGTTACCTTGCTCGCATGTTGCGCTGAGCTTTTTTTCATGTAGCAAATTAATTAATAATTGAGCTTGTTTTAATTGGTTAACTATATATTTAATTAGTAAAATTATTTTGTTAAAATTCGTTTGAAATGAGTTATTTGTTTTTTGCATCAAAGTGATTCAATGTTGTTATTGTTCTAAATGTTTGGAAAATTATTCAATCGGTAGATTGTAGAATTGTCATCAATGAAATTCCTTGGAAATTAGTTATGTGTTTCCTATAGCACATTGATTGTCTTGAATGTATGTTTTATTTGTTTCATGAATTATTTAATTGAGAGATAGTAAAATTGTATTTGATAAATATAATAAAAAAATGGGTAATTTGTTGGTTGCAGCAAATTGATTAATTGGTGGGCATGTTATAATTTATAATTGTCCGGGAAATTATTTCATTGGTAGATGACAAAATTATTATTGATAAAATCTATTACAAATGAGCGAATTTAGCCACGTGCTGCGTTGGGCTTTTTTTCCATGTAAGAAACTGATTGATTTTATGTATGTTGTAATTGTTTATTTTAATATTTAATTAGTATAATTATAATTGATAGAATCTATTAGAAACAAGTTTTTTTTCCACCTAAAAGTGATTGAATGTTCCTACTATTAAAACTATTTTGATAATTATTTAATCGGTACAATTGGAATAGAAAATTTTTTATGATTGTTGTCTATGTTTTATTTGTTTCATCAATTCTTTCATAAGCAAATAGTAAAATTACAATCGTTGAATTGTAGCACAAATGAGTGATTTGTTTTATGCAACAAACAATTTGATTGATGATTTTGTTTTAACTATTTTGGTAATAATTTAATTGGTAAATAGCAAAACCACAAGAGATCAAATTGAAAAAAGATATATTATTTATTGCCTGCAACATACTAATTATTTGTTGGGCATGTTTTAACTATTTGCCGAATAATTTATTTGACGGATATCAAAAATGCAACTGCTAAAATTTATCAAAGATTATTTTTTTCATATTTTTTCTTCATATTATTATATTAAAAAAATTTAGAACACTAAGATTAAATTAATGTGAGATTTTTAAAGAAAAGTCAGTTTAAATTTGTATATATATTTTAAGATGTTAATATGAAAAAATAACACAATATATAATTTATCACAATTTTTTAACATGTAAAAAAATTGATAATGGTCCTAAACTTATATATATATATATATATATATATATATATATATATATATATATATATATATATATATATAAGTTTAGGACCATTATCAATTTTTTTACATGTTAAAAAATTTGATGCCTACTGTGGAGAAATGGAGGGCAGTTTTTTAATTCATTATTGTAGATAATTTGGCATAATTTTTCTACCTGTCTTGTCCACGTGTGGTTTCATATATTTTTTTCCGTGATATGAGATCTGAAATATTATACACAAAAAAAGAAGCGGAAGTTATTTTTCACAAAAATAAATTAACCAATGACGTTTTATCACAATTATTATACATAATTAATATTCTAATTATTATTGGTCATACTATCGATGACACCATCATTGTTGTTTAAAAAAGTTTTTTTTTATTTGTTAAGATTTATACCTCGTATTGTTATATTAAAAATATTTGAGAGTAATGATAGTAAATTATCACAGTGTTTGAACGAGTTGTTTTAGCTTTTTTCTTAATAATAATAGTCATGACGTGCGTAAGCTGACCAAACACCCCAATTATAAATAAAAATTATATAAGTGTAAAAAAATAGAAACAAATGTAAAAAAAAAGTGGGTTCTAGGATTATCCGTGGCGCGTGTAAGTTGGCCCGGACACCCCGATTATAAAAAAAATATATATGTGGGGAAAAAATCACGGTGCGCATAAGCTGACCCAGACACCCCGGTTATAAATAAAAACAAAAACAAATGTATAAGTGGCAAAAACAAACAGGGAAAAAATATAGAATCCGGATATTAGTCATGGTGCTCATAAACTGTACTGGATAGCCTGATTATTAAAAAAAAGTGCAAGGAGAGTAATCTTGTTTAAACTTGGTAATGCAAGAGAGTAATCTTGTTAAAACTTGGTTTTGGATTTATTAATATAAAATATTAAAAGCATGTGTAAATAATTATAGTTAATCAAATTGATAACAATAAATGTATAAATAAGTTTTTGAAAATATATTATAAGTTAAAACAATTGTGGATTGAATAATTTGGGATATAATGAGATTTCATAATATCTAATTTAATACAATATCTATTTCCTTGATTATTTACATTTATCAACATATATTTGGAACTTAATCTAAACTTATTTATATTTTAATTGAATTTCAATTTAATTAAAAGAACTAAAATAAATTTTTGTAGGTAGATCCATAACAATATGTGGTCCAGGTAACATATTCTATATAAACCTTTCAAAATAGCATCCGCTAGATTCTATGGGATCATATAGCATAGTCATTACAAAAATTTTAAGGTGATAATATATTTTATTTAGCATAATCAACCCCTTGTCTAACACTTTAAAAGATAGTTACGGTTCATGTGCCCATAATATTATTTGTAACTCATTGACTTCTTATTCCTTCTTCAAACATTCCCTTATCTATAAATACAAAACTTAGGAGAAAGAGGTTGATCATTGCAATATTAGGTGTGATATAAGGGTTAAAGGGTTGTGGGAAGATGTTGAGGAGTGTGTTTTTCTAAAGTGTTTTTTTTTTCCTGTTAAAGAGCCTTTGCTAAATGATATTTTTGGTAGCTTTTCTCAAACAAATAAGTGAGCCTCATGATCTTATTTTTTATTGATTCTATCTTTCTTTATAGTTTTGATCAAGATGACCTCTCTCTTAATCTTTCATGACTCTAGGAAATTTGAACTCTCAAAATATTATTTGTGTTTATATATCTTTCTTTTCTTATAAAAACAAACTAAAAAAGTTATATAAATAAAAGCATTCATATAAATAAAGTAAAAATGACTAATTGGTAGCCTTTTAAGATAGGTGATAAGGATTTTTTTAATCTTTTGATGTTGCAAAGGAGTTTGAAAGCCATTTTGGTGGTCCTAAATTTTAAGATAAATTACTTTTACAAAAAAATAGGATGTTTCATTGTGACTTTTTTTTATTATTAAATCATTTTCTCATTAGAAGAATCATTAAATCACTGTTAGTTTAAGGCTAGATATGAGCAAACTCATCATACTCTTTTCCCATTTTCAACATTTGCATAATGGTTTTATGATATATGATTGGATCTTATCATGTGATTACTTAAAACATATTAATCAATACATTTTAGGAATAAAATTTTAAATTTTCATATATTTGAAAATAAGGGTAATGATTTAACATATTGTCTATATTATATAGAAAGATAGTTTAAATTATTTTTTTCATTTGAAAATATGGAACAATTCAACATATTAACCCATTTGAGAAGAAAATATTAAAATTTTGATTTCATCCAAAAATGGGGATATATATATATATAGAGACGCAAACATATGTATAGTCCATTAAACTCATCATATATATTGATTTTTTCAGTACTAATCATGGCATCTTCTCAAATATATCAAGAAATGTTTTTAATAATTAGGCTTTTGTGATGTCATTTATGTTTGTTTTAATAATTGTTTGTCAAAGGGATGCAAATTCTTCGAGCCAAACAATCCCCATCAAAAACATTTTGTTAATCTTTAAATAATAATTATTAAGTCCAACTTAGAGGTTGACTGACCACGTGGTGGAGTCCAAATCATCGAGGTTGATTCGAGTCATCTTGAGAAAATGAAAAAAAATATGGAGTAATTTTATTGGTTTCATAGACATCCATCATCTCTATGCTGGATCACTTTCTTTATTGAGTGATCATTTAATAGTCATTGGATCTTGATAACCTTAAATAAGATTTTTGAAAACCTTAATCATTTAGTTTTTGCATTCATTCATAAACAACAAACAAATCAGATGAAAATAAACTTTGTTAAAAGGTTAGTAAGAAAATATAATTCTCTCTATATGTTTGATTTAATTATTTTGGTGTTTTATACATGATTATTTTGCTCTTATTGATTTGGTATTTGTTTATTTTCTTAGGCTTTATGTGTTAATTAATGTTAAAGAGAAACTATATATTTATACATAAAGCACACACCTTCTTTGTTTTGATATGAAAACTACTGTATTCATGTCTTGATGGGGAGGGAGGCAAATTTATAATATGTGTATTGTGTTTTGAAGTTTTAATATCTCACATTAAAAGTGTTAAAACAACATGTATGAATGTAGGCTATTAAAAGAGAAGTGTAAGTGTAAGTTAAACATACATTTCTAAGTCTTTTGGTTAAGATCAAATGTCATATTTATCTCTATCATTTTAATATTTAATGCTATGTCAATGGCTCACATGATATTAAATTTATTTTTTTAAGGTTTCTTATAAAATATAAAAATAAGTTGGGTCTCACCCAAGTTACATAGGGTCATCAAGGTTTTTGGTTGACTCGATGGGTCACCCGGATTTGATCGAGCCAATTATAACTCTAGTTTTTTTTGTGTAAAACTTGATCAAGGCCCCGAGTTACTCAGGTCCAAAGTCAACTTGTTGAGCCAGGTATAATAACAATGCTTCAAACTCTTTTAAAACTTTTATTATGTGTATTTCTTATTTTAGTTATCTTGCCACACAACACATAAAATTTCATGTACTTTATGTTTGCCTAGTGATATTAAAATGAGACATCCTAAGAGAGGGTTCTATCCATTATGTATAGGTAAGTTGGTTGACCCAAATTGGTTTTAAGGTTTCCCTAGCCATTTTGGTAAACAAACCTTAAAACATTAATAAAAGGCTTGCAAGACACAAAAAGTATAAACATATAACTCCTACCGACTATTAATTATGATCTTTGAGATTTTCAAAAATACAGTTTCATTAGTGTTAGTGTATGGTGATGATATATTAGGACACCAATGGTATTCATGTTAACGTAAAACAATATTTGTCCTAAAGAAAGGTGTCATGTAGTGGGTGCATGACACAAATCCATATCCAATCCATATATGATAGAACAAATATACGATTTTTTTTAAAAAAAAGCATAGATTAACAAGCACATAGAAACAATATTAAACCAATCACACTATATAAGTCATCATGTAAAAACAAATAGCTTAGCAAACACATCATTTTTAAAATAAACAACCAAAACCTATACTTTATTAAATTCCTAATAAAGGCACCATTCTATCGTAAGAAATATCTCAGTGAACTATGTGTAAACATGGTTAAAAATTAAGAACATGAAATGACACCTAGTCTTTAGATTTTCTCAGGGGTAAATTATGTAAAATAACAAAAAAACACATTATACATCCTACCTGAAGTAAATTGTTTTGTGTTAGTTTCTAAAGATACTTAGTATGTTTTTGTTATTATTTTTCTAAGCTAATATATATATATATATATATATATATGTGTGTGTGTGTGTGTGTGTGTGTGTGTGTGTGTGTGTGTGTGTGTGTGTTTGTTTGTTATTGAAAAGAAAACTATTAAAAAAATAATATGATGATTTAAAATAAAGACTTGGCAATAAGGTCAAGTCCTTACTTTCAAAATATAAGAATCAAACTTAAATTATGGTAAATGATAATTTATGTTTTAAGCATGTTTTCCTTGATTATATTAAAAATAGGCTTGAGGGTCAATACATGTACTCAACAGTTGTCAATGAGGTCATGTTGATCAACCCCAAGTTTACTCACAATAATAAGAAATACATCTTAGCTAAAAAAAATCAAACAAACATTTACATATATTAATAAAAAAACATATATTTTTATAAAATCAAATGTTGTCACCTCAAAGCTAACTTCACTGGCAAGATAATGACTCACTTTATTATATATATATATATATATATATATATATATATATATATATAAAGAATCATATAGGTATTGTCCAAAACACCCTTCACTCAAAGATGAGGATTTACATTTCAAATATATGTGATACATGAAATAAAGAGATTTAAATCTAAAAAGGAAAGAAAATAGGAAGTTAAGGAGAATAAGCCAAAGAAAGAGAAGAAAAGATTGGATAAAAGAAGATTAAGGGTTAAAAAAGTCAACTCTATAATTTTTAATAATTCATCATATGAAATTGTCTAACATTTTAAAAAATGACATATAAATACTAAAACCCTAAATAGATCAAATTAATTAGGTTTATGGCCCAATAAATATAATATCCAACAATAATTAATTAAGCCCAATAAATAAACCTAAATAAAATCTAATAACATAAAGATCGGGTTATCTTCCATCGTCACATACCATACAGATGTGTAAACTATATCTCGAGCCTGATTTCCTTATCACACGCGCATACTCTAATTGGTTTTAGAAAAGTCATTGAAGTTTTGTTAATGTAAAGTTCTTTCTGAATAATAAATATAAACACATCCACACTTGTATTGTCACATGAAAATTAAACATCTCCACACAAAAATCATCTATATCTCAACCCTTTGAAAATTTACCATATAAACTCAAAATCAATATTTATCAGGTTATAAATTATATGGAATAAATAAAATTCATTTTAGATCCAATAATAATCTTCATGACACATTAGAACAAGAAATGTCGACATGTGTTGCCTGTGCACGTGTGGCTTATATGCCACAGCTAGTATTCATATAAAAAATAAGCAAAAACAATTAGATTAATGTGTTAAAAAATTATAATTTTTGCTATATTTTTAGGGTGGCTTTTTATGGTGTTTTAAGCATGTTGACGAGAAGAATATAAGGTTTATCAATGACCAATTATAGGTCTATTGCTGGTGGGTTTGATATGTGAAAAAGGTTATGTTTGACAATATGGTCAATGGAAAAAGAGAGCAAACATGCTTGATTTAGTCAGATACAATACATATTAGGATAGTTTGGTGGTAAAGAGAATTAAAATTTACATAATGGAGGAAGAAGATGAGATGATGGTGAAGCATATAATGAAAAGTAAATTTGTTAGTGATTAAGAAACAAAACCCTAGGAACATTGAGAAACTCGTCCTCAACAAATATATATACAACCAAAAAAATCAAAATCTAACTTAACTAAAAAAATCTTTATGGTTCCAAATATAATTTTTGTAACATATTCAAGGAGAGACAAAACGACAATTGAATCCCTCTCTTCAACACGAATCCATTAACATCAATATTGATCATTTTAATGGCTAAATTATGATTGGCCAAATATTTTTGTTATTCTTTAACTTTTTAATGACTCTCTCTTCTCTCTTCTCATATTTTTAGAAATATAAATAAATAAATTATAAGAGTGAAATGTGAAGCCCACATAACATGTGACGGAAAAATCTTAAATTAAAAACTTTAAGGGCTAAATTTACCTGTTAAATAAAAAAAATAAATCAAAGGGCCGTTTTGTTTTTAGGTAAAGTTTTGTCCCTAGTGTTTCATTTTTTTTAATTGAAAAAATCATTTTCTATTTGGTAAAATTAAGCATTGATTTAATTTTAATTTTTTTGGGACATTATGAAACCTATAACCTGTGAAATAAAACTAATTATAAGGCTTAAAACCTTGTTAATGTAATGGGGTGATTAGACTTAAAAATTAAACTCAATGAGTGCAAAAAAACACAATTCTTTGACCAAAGAGATCACCCAACTAAATTGTTCCAATCCATAATGCAGTAACTACAACCATGAAACCAACAACTCTTTCATTTATTTATTTATATAATTCATCTACACATCCAAGTGTTAAGTAATTTGGTAGTAATAGTTCATCATCCGATGATGATTACACAACAATTGTTTATAATTAGATACTTGATAGAATATAATATTTTATTTATAGTACATGTTTGGATGTGTGGTGGTTGAGATTGCTCTTGAAAGTGTTTTTCATTCAGTAATGCATCAAAATGATATTTTTTATTTATTTTTTAAAAATCATTTTTGACATCAGCACATGAAAATAGTATTTAAACACCAAAAAAAATTAATTTCAAGTAAAAATAAAAACAAAAAAATTACATTTTTTTCAAAAGCGCTTTTGTAACGCAGTGTCAAATATCCTCATAAAAGAAATTCACGGTAAGACATTCATGCGTAGTAGGAATGATTATATACTTGAAGTGTTGGTTTAAAATATAACTAAATATTATAAGAGTTTTTGTATAATACCACATGTCTTTTAAAATTTATGTGATGAATTCGGGTTAAAAAATTGGACGTGAGATTTTAAAGATGTTACTGTGGAGGAAATTGTAGCAATGATATTACCCATTTTATATCATGGAATCACATAAATACTTGTAGTTGAACAATTTTAACATTTATTTAGGATAATGTTTATTGGTTTTAAGAAAAAAATGATAAGAGCACTAATTTTCTTATGAGCTAAACTAAGTAAGTCAACTAATAAAGGAAATGAATTTTAAGATAATTAGAAATAGTATTTTTATTTTGATGAATATCATGTTTATTAAATAAAGATATGCTTATGATTCTAAATTGTTTAAATATCTATGAATGATATGATATTTTTTTATAATGAAAATGATAGGTGAAATTTATGAAACTCATGTAGCTCCTTGGTTAATTAAATCAAAATGAAAAACTTTTTACAATAAAAAAGTATCACATATGATACAAAATATCTTGGTCACTTGTTCCATGATATGACATTCATATTTTTCTATATTGGCTTAGGCAAGAACAACTAATAGTTCATATATTTATTGATGCATTATTAAGACAACAAAAGTTTTTTTTGTCCATGCCAACTAGTGTTAAGTGAGAATACTTTAGCATTTTAAGTGTCTATTTAGGAGTGTGGTTGAGATTGTTTTTAAAAGTACTTTACGTTCACAAATGCATCAAAATGATGTTTTTTTTTTATAAGAATAATTTTTGACATAAAAACATTAAGCTAATAAAACACCAATTTTTGTTTAATTTAAAGTAAAAAATAAAAATAATTGTTTTTCAAATTTTTTTAAAAACGCTTTTGAAACGCAGTGTCGAACACCCTCAAATAATCATCATTCATAATTATTATAACTTACAATTATGTTAATTGTAGATCATTCTTAAGTAATGAATACTTGTTATTGTAATGTTCTTAATTTCTTAGCTCCATATGAGATTGAACAATTAATGAGAGTCTTTCTTTGGAGTGGGTAATAAACAATATTATTTTTATAGTTTTCATGCTTTGTAGTGGAAGAATAAAAAGAAAGTGTCAACCTTTTAACTATATATATTTATCATTATTGAATATCATTTAAAGGTGTTTTGGTGTATTGAAGACTATATTTAACATCTTAAATGCAATTCCAGACTATCCACTAAAATAAAAATAAAAATCCAAATTTTTGCAAGTAACATAATTTTCCTTATAAATATATTATGTATAGAAAAATATTGGAATTTCCTATTAAGGATGGTGTTAATATGGTGCAAGAAGACATTTAAGTAGATATGAGTCAACAATAATAAATGAAATTGGTTAAGAAAACTAATATAAATTAAATGCTTTTTTATTTTTGAAACTTGGAAAAATATTTTGAAAATAAAAATGAATAGAAAAATAGAATTATATAAAAAAAACTAAATTCATCATATTGAATATACCTTAATAATTTCTTTAAAAGAGTTACAAACATAACAATTGATGTAACACTATGAATTAGATATAATCAAACACATAAAAAAGTGACTCATGTTCAATTTAGTTGCCAATTATTTTTATATTGGCATCTTTCCCCCCAAGCTAAACAAATTATACACTCTTTGCTTTTGCATTGTATTTTTAAATATGTTTCTCAAGTGTTTTTCATTTAAAAAATATTAAGTTATTTTTTTAATTATTTTAATGTGGTGATATAAAAAATAAAAAAACATCTAAATGATAGCTTTAAAAAGTATATACAATGGACCACATTATCCAATACTACTTAGGTTGTGTTTGTTTTTGTAGTCCAAAAAATCATTTGAAAAATATTGATTTTTTTTTATTTAAATTAAAAATTTTAATGTTTTTTTAATTTATTTGATATGTTGATATCAAAAATCAATTTTAAAAATAAAAAAAAACTATTACTATAATATAATTCCACGTAAAACTTAGTTCAAAAAATAATTTATACTACAATCCTAAACATGCTCTATTGTATGTTTGATAGTGTGTTCTTATCTATGTTTGGATGCATTTTAAAAATATACTTATAATTTGTCATGCGCTTCGCCATAGGGAGAATCATTTTTTTTAAGATATAAAAAATAAATAACAAGAGTGTGTTGTTTTATATATTGCCAAAATAATTAGCGTTCATAAAATATTTTGTTAAGTAATGTTAAAAAGTATTTATCAGATAATCTTTTGTGTTTAATAATAATGTGAAGTAAAATAATTTTACAAAATTAGATATAAAAAATTTATCGACAACTGCATCGATAGATTTATGAGCAGATAATTGATAAAATCCATTAAAGCTGAGTTATTTGTTTTCTGTAGTAAACGAATTGATCTTTGGGCTAAATATTTAATTGACAAATAATAAAGGTATAATTGATAAAATGCCCTAAAGATGATTTATTTGTTTTTTTTTTGCAGCAGATTGATTGATTGGTGTAAATTTCTAAATGCAAATTTCTTCTTCTTCTTCTTCTTCTTCTTCTTCTTCTTCTTCTTCTTCTTCTTCTTCTTATTGAAGTCAAAACTAAAAACAATATTAGCAACGTAAAAAAAAATAGTATTTGATTTGAAGAATAAATGATAATAATTAAAGTCCAAGATTAAAAGACAAAAAATTAGTATTATTATCATATGAATATAATTATTATAATCGATTGGATTATAATAAAATTATTAAATTGTCCAAAGCATAACAAAAAAAACTTGCAAGAGAAGAGCAAACAAGAAAATATTTATAAAAAACAATATTATCATTGTGTAAGCAATTAAAACCACAAAATTATACTACAGAGCATAAAAAAAACCAAAAAAACTCCAACAAAAGAGCACATAAAAACAACCAAAAATAAATGGCAAAACCAAAATAAATATTATTAGTATTTAAAAAATCATTTGATTTGAAGAATTAAAAAAAATAAGAACAAAATAAAAAAGCGAAAAAAGAAGAAATATAAATTTTAATAAAAGAGCGATAAAAAATAACAAAATAATAAATTAAAATCAAAATAAATATTATGAGCAAACAAAACGTATCTAATATGAAGAAAAACTAAAAATAAAAAAATACTAAAGAAAAATAACAAAGAAAAAAAGTATCAATTTTAAAATGATCATCAATATAAATTAAAATTTCATGATTAAAATGAATAAAAATAAAATCCCAAGAAAAGATAAAATGATAAAAATAAAAGACTAAAACCAAAAGCATGAATACATAAATAGTGACAAAAAAAAATCATCTCAGAAGGATAGAAAAAAATCAAAGTATTGAAATAAAAACAATTAAAAGTATAAGGACTGAAATTAAAATAAAATAATTAATGCTTTTGCTTTTGTCCAAAAATTATTTGTATAAAGTTATTTGCATTGTTTGCTTATGTAAAAAATAACACAAGTAATTTTTCATTCTATATTGTATTTATTAAGTAAAGTTTCACTGTTTGCTTATGTGAAAAATAACCCAAGTAATTTTTCATTCAATGGTGTATTTATGAAGTAATTCACGCAATAAATTATTGTTGTAGTTTTTGTTTGTTTTTTTCTTATGAATAATTTAACAATTTTCATTGCTTAAACAGTAATAGTAATAATAATGATGACAACAACAAGAATAATTTATTATGATGATTGTAGTGCTTATGATATTAATAATTACTGCTATGATGCTAATAATATCGATAATTCATAAAATAATATTAAAAATATCAATAATAGTAACTCATAATATAATAAAATTTATTATGACTATGATGCTCATAGTTATGGTGCTAATAGTACCAATAACCCATAAAATAATATTTAGAATATCAATAATAATTTTTTTTTAATTATAATTCAAATGAATAGAATAATCATATTCATAAAGATAATAATATTAATTTTGATTTTATAATTTAATTATTTTCATAAGTTTTTCAGATGAAATAATATTTTTTAATGTTGCTCATAATATTTTTGGTTTTATCTTCAATCAGAATAATAACAATAAGAAAAACAATTCAAGTAATTTATCATTTGATGTTGCATATAAAGAACTAAGTTTCGCAACTTCTTTATATATAATGTTTTAAATTGAATATCTCGGATTAATGATCTAGAAAATTCTATAGCTTAATATTGTCTTTAATTTTTTTTTATCTTATTTGTTTTTAAAAATTGTATTACTTAACATTAGCACCAAACAAAAAAAATGTCTTATTTATTTTTTTGTTTTGTATTCCAGGTCTCATTCTTTTAATTTTTTTGTTTAATTTTGATTCTTTTCTTTTTTTTGTTCTTTTAGGATAATTCCTATTTTCGTTTGTACTTATGTATTTATATTTTTATTATTTATTTATTTTTCTGTTGTTATTTATCTCTGCGTTAAATGCAACATGCTTCAAAAGAAAGAGTAAGTTTAGCTCTAATAGCGTGAAAGAATATCGAAACTCTCTTTTGAGTATGTATAATGAATGTTATATTGTCAGTGATTTGTTATTTTTGTGTTTTTTTCACCTATTTTGTCCACGTGTGACTTAAGAACACTGAAATTAAATTAATGTAAAATAAAAAAAACTCTTATATTTTTTTTATTAGTGTTGCTTATACCAACATTGTATTATAAAAAACTGATTTTTTAATTGATTGTGGTTTTTGTGGAGTTTTTAAAAGAGTTTATAAAGATTTTTCTTGTTTTTTTATATTATTTTAATATGTTAATATTAAAAAAATATTTAATTAGCCTAACATACTCTTCAAGAAAAAAAACTGTAAAAATAATTGCAATCATAATTTTCCTGATACATGATAAAATTAATATAAAAAAACTAAATAATTGAAAGAAATAAAAAAACAATTAAAAGAATAAGAATAAGGGCCAAAATAAAATATAACAACCGATTTTTTTAATTAGTTGTGGTGTTTGTGGAGTTTTAAATAGAGGTTATAAAGATTTTTTTGTTTTGTTTTGTTTTTTATATTATTTTAATGTTTTAATATTAAACAAATATCAAAATATATAATTAGCCTAACATATTTTTCAACAAAAAATACTGTAAATATAATCGCAATTATTATTTTCAACACCTTATACATAATAAAATTAATATATAAAAAACTCTATATAATTGAAAGAATTAAAAACAATTAAAAGAATAGAGGCCAAAATGAATAACATAATACATGGTCAATTTCAATCGAAGAACAAAATTGAAATAATTAAAACCTCAGTATCGACAAAATAATAGGAATGAAAAACAAAAAATATCAATAAGAATAAGGGACGAAATGATACATAGATTTTTGATTAATTTCAATTGAATGACGAAATTAAAACAAACCAAAACTTTAATAATAGAAATCAGGACAAAAAAAATTCAACAAAAAGACTACGGATCAAACGAAAACAACCATAAACATTGAGGATGAACTACATTTTGCAGTTATAGGAGAGAGAAAACGAGACAAAAACAATTAAGCGACCATCGTCAATTGTCCGACCATCGTGAGATAATACGCGCACCACCATGTGGAAGAGAACACGGTGACACATCCAGTTATACGACGTTGGACGCGCCGCCTGAAGGGAGCATAAGGAAGAAAATTGTTGGCATGTCGGGATGACGCGTATGCTGTTTTCTACATAAAATAATAATAAAAACCTAAAATTACCTAAACACCCCTGCAACCAAGGCTTGGATTTTGTCTTTTCAGAGGACATATCCGTAATTTTACTCTTTAGAAAAATTTGAATTACCATAAACACCTAATCCGACAAATCTTGATTTTTGTCTTATTGGAGGATAATGTGGTTATTTTACTGTTCACAACAGTGTCAGAACTTAAAAATACCCTGGAAAGTCAACTGTTGTTGTCTACTGATAGAGATAAAAATGTAGTTTTACTGTTCAAAAAATCTAGAAAAGATGTATATACCCTCAAAGAATCAGATAATGTCAAATGATCTCATAGAAAAGTTGAAAATGCCCCGATGCCAAGAGTTAAATTTAAGCGCATTAAGAGGTAAAATGATAATTATACAATTACAATCCATAATAATCTGTGTTTAATGCTACAATATTTATCCCACACATTATAGCTTTTTCGTTAATTTGCTTTTAAAAATTAAAATAATATTTATTAATACTTTGTAATATTTTTGATGTGTAAATATAAAAAAATATTTATGATTTAATTAACAAAAAACAACCCCATCCATACGACAACTACCCTCCATTCTTGCCATGTTTGGCAATGCGTTTCAAAAATATTTTTAAAAATATTTGATTTTTTTATTTTAAATTAATTTTTTGGTATTTCTAGATTATTTTCATATACTAATATCAAAATAAAAAAATATTACTTTAATGAATTTCTGAACAAAAAATATTTTTAAAAACAATCTCAATAATCCTTTCAAACAGTTAGGGGGTGTCTAAGAATGTGTTTGAAAAACATTTTTGAAAAAAAATACTTTAAATTAAAAAAAAATGATATTTTTAGATCATTTTAATATACTAATATAAAAAATATATTTTTAAACAAAAAATAATTTTAAAAATAACATTAACCATACTCTTAACCTGCCAATCAATCTCTCTCTCGTACAACCACATCTAATCTCAAATAAAGAACAAAAAAAAAAAAAAAACACGCACACCCAAAGTTCCATACCCACAGCTATCAGCCAGCTGCAACCCAGCGATCTCGACAGCAGCGGCTTTACTCTGCAGAAATGGCAGAAGCGCCACTACTTGGTTTGCCTTCTCTCTTTGATGTTATAGTACTTTCGTTTGATGAACTTGTTGGATTAGTTTCGAATAAGAACTCTTACGTGTATGAGGTGTAAATCCGAAGGTTCTTTGCTTGTAAAATTTAAGGGTATTCTTGAAATGTGAAATTTGAAGGTTCTTTCAATTTATTGTTAAATTGATTTTGATTTGATGGTTTTGGAGATTCGAAGTGAATTGAATCCGCTAAAATGGATGGGTTTTCTCCTCTACTTGCTGAAGAACCCGGGTGCATGTGTCGTCTAATTCAAGCGATCATTTGTTAAACGGGGTATATGGGTAATATCCGTTTATAATACATATTTTTTCTTTTCTTTTAGCCTTCACATGATACCTACGGGCCAGGTTATGGTGGAGTTGGGGATGTGTATCTATAAATCAGGTTCGGCTTTGGGAAAGGTAGATGTAGGTGTGGGGTACTCTACCTGTTGCCATCCCTAGTTATGTGCTTTGTTGGTGATGACTACTAAGATAATTTTTTGATTGTTAGATACTTTGTTTCTGATTATGCTTTTGAATGTTGAATTAGCGAGAATGTCGAGCTCTTACATCTTAGTTTGCAATGATTTTTGAGAATTTTGATGCTTACCTTGTTTAAACATGTTTTTCAATAACAGATATTGAGGAGGAGGTTCGCTCATTGCAGCTTGACTCAGCAGGTTGTAGTAGTGTTTTTTGTTTCTGATTTCCCTTCTTCTTCTTCTTTTAATATATGGGTTACAAATTGAATGCTTTAATTAAATCTTAGCATCAGAGATAAATGGGGTGATTAATACTGAAGATGCAAGGCCAGAAGAAGTTGAGAAGTTGGATGAAATGGAGAAAGGTTGGTGGTATAGTGAAATTCATGCTTGGAACTTTGTTTTGGTATTTCCCCCCCCGTGAAACTAGTGTGTGTTAATGATTTAAAAGGCCTTGCATTGTTGTTCTGGATATAATTCAGGTTAAATTTGAAACATGGTGTCTCAGTAATGCTTACTTAATCTATCCAAATCCTGTAGACAGCTGACTATCGAATTGCATTTAATGGAGATTGAATCGTGGTGCTAAACAAAATCAAGTCCTTGACTAGTTGTGGAATCAATTAGCTTGCTCTCTTTTCTGTATTTGAACTAGTCATTGTTTAGGTGAGTGTCACATACAGTCAAGCCATTTCACTTGTGATACTTGTGTTCTAATCTTGAAAATAGGGGTTGATGGATTGGAGTGGATCTAACATGCTCTTCATTTTGGTTCCAGATTTACTATTGACAGTGGTAGATCATAGAGCACCATTGCCTGAAAATCTTTCTTGATTACCTTGAAACACCTAGTGATTGATAAATGGAAGAAAAAGTAAATGCATGTAACAATTTGGTTATTGGCCCCTTGGCATGCTGGGCTCTTTGTTCTTTACTTCTCACTAATTTTGTAGCTTGTTTTATCAAGAATGAAGATCATTTTACCTTTTCTTTTTAGTTTTATTGAGCACCATGCTCTTATTAGATACCTTGAAAAAGCCTGTGACAATATAAAGAAGGAAAAGAAAATAAACTTACCCATTCTAGTATAGTGACTGAATGACTGGTGCTTTTGTTTGTTTCTTTTTTGCCAATGTGGCTTAAATTTCATTATAACTAGTATATTGAATCATATGAAATTCTATACTCTATTTCTATGCATAGAAATAGAAATTTGAATTCTATTTCTTAACACACTAAATTTCATTCATTCAAAAAATTGTTGACGAGTCTAAATAAATAAGATCATAAAGATATATTTATAGATCTGCTACTGCATGAAGACCATTCCACTTTTTCTTTTAGTCTTTCAAGACAAATTGTAAAATGTAGTTTGTAATTTTCTACAAAACTCAATAATTATTGATGGTTGGCCCACTGTTCGTTTTTGTTCTTGTCTTCTTCCCCTCCATGCATCTACACCTCAACATGTGTGCAAATGTACACATGCGAAATACAGCTGGTGAATAGTTCATGCAAATGTGAAATGTATGCATGTCTGTATATTTTAACCAAGACAGATTGTAAAATGTAGTTTGTAACTCTCTATAGAACTCATCAATTATTGATGGTTGGCTCATTGTTCTTCGTTTGTCTTCTTGTCTTCATCCCCTCCATGCATCTACACACCAACACGCGTGCAAATGTACACATGCGTAATACAGCTGGTGAATAGTTCATGCAAATGTGAAATGTATGCATGTCTGCATATTTTAACAAAAGAACATGCTAATAGCATCATACGTCTTCCTTACAAAACAATTAACATTTATGCATCCCTTGTTTCATTGTGATTAGGTGTTTGTTATTGATAATCTGATAGTGGTCTCCCACTTTTTCTGATTCATATATCACGACCATTTGGTAATTTTTATATCAAATCATCATTTACAGCTTTGCTTTGTGTGTTTTCAGATTCAAATGATAAAGTCACTGTGAGCTCTCAGGAAGTGCAGGCTGAATTGCCCAAAGGTATGTTGTGATTATCCTTCTATTTTTTACTCTGACATTTATGAATGCATTGAGATATCTGACTTATTAACATTGTATTTTGTTCATCATATTTCTGTGTGTTACCTTATTTTTTGCTTATCTTTTGTTTTGTAGTTAAAGATAAAGAAGTACCTGCACCAGAAGATGTGGAAGCACTGGTTGAGGTGGAACAAGACAATAAGAAGCGGCACTTAAATGTTGTTTTTATTGGCCATGTTGGTAGGTCAATTTACTTCACAAGTTTTCCAAAGTAAATGCTGGCCTTGTGATTGTTAAATTGTTTGGTCCTTTTGCTTTGTACCCAATAACGGTTACTACACTACTGCTTTGAGATGTTTTTGTTAGTATAATCTAGTTGGTGCGCATTGTTTTATGGTTGTTTAAGTATCATAACTATTGTCATGGTGCAAGTAGCTGTCTCCATGAGGGCAGATGGCTGTTATAATCCTTGCCAAGTACTTCCATGTCGTATATATGCCATTTTGGTTTGGCAATGCTTTGCAGCATTGGTAGCCAGATGCAGGCTGTGATCTGGCTGGATTTATTTGAGATTGATCATCAAATCTTTTCCCTGTGTAGTAATTTGATCTAGGCAGGGTTAAGCACATGAACTGTAACAAATTGCAGCATCATTTGATTGATGATGTATTCTCAATCTTTAAATTTTAGTCTAGTGTTCTGGATCTGGTTTGATCAGTTTTGGGCCTCTTAATGTAAATGAGCTATCTTTTCTTCCATTGTTGCACTTGTTCATGTGCTTTGTCTGGCTGCAGATGCTGGCAAGTCCACCACCGGGGGCCAGATACTCTTTCTTAGTGGCCAGGTGGATGATCGCACAATCCAGAAATATGAGAAAGAAGCTAAGGACAAAAGTAGAGAAAGCTGGTAGGTCTTCCCTTTTTGTTTATAATTTGGATTTATCTTATTGCCATTTTCTATTCCTCTTCTTTGCAAGAAGGTGCACATTGCCCTTTCACTTTTGCTATAGCTTAATAACTGATCTGCAGCATCTTATTTTGGTTGTTACGTTTGTGACTTCCATTATTTTTATACTGGTAGGTTGGCTGCTGTTATTGCTTATTGATATCTGTACTGTTGAAATTTCTTGTCCTTCATTTTTGGCAGCAGGATTGGAAAAATCATTTTATTTGGAAAAGCTTGTTACAATTGTTTGTTATGTGAATTTAGTACTCTTTTGTTGATACTAATGGGTAGTGATGTGAATTCAGTTTTGGCAGCTGGATTGGAAAAATCATTTTACTTGGAAAAGATTTTTGCAATTGTTTATTATGTGAATTTAGTTTACTCTCTTGCTGATACTAATGGGCAATGATGTGAATTTAATTTTAACCTAACTTAAATTTCACTCTGCAATGTGCTTCTCTGATTCAGAACTTACATGATTTGTAGAAATCTCACCTCTCTAGAAATTTCAATCTGCAGGAGTTCATTTCCATATCATGTAATTTGATGTTGAGCTCTCAGATGGATCCAACAGTAATGGTTAATTTACAAGTTAATCAAGGGGTTGAGTCAATAACTACTTAAAGTCTCATGAGATAACAAGTCACATAACATTATAAGAATTTCTTTCTCCCGCAAAAGAACCTATCAAATGAGATTTCATAATTCATTTATAAAGAAAAACATTACTTGTTCTTTTGAGATTGCAATTCCAGAACATGTTGGTGTATCCAAATTATATGTATACTTATTATCTGCATATGTTGAGGATTATTTTTCAGTGATCCAGTATTATTTGTGTGCTATCAAATGATCCCTCATCATAACTTTTCAAACTGTTGCTGTTTTTCCCAAGTTTTGAATGGACTATTCCTTAATTTTTTTTTTGTCTTAGATGTGTGTGTTATCACTGTAATTTGCTCTGCATTGTGTTTGGCATTTGATTCATCAAAATAATTGACTCTTCTGTAGATTTACTTGTACCCTTTGAAGACCATGATTATATTCCATTTGCCAGGTACATGGCTTATATTATGGACACTAACGAGGAGGAGAGGGTTAAGGTAAGTTTCTGTGAGGCCAGATGATTATTTGTTGTTGATTCTGTTTCAGTTTCCATTTTGATTCATATGCAAAACTGATTAAAAGCCCACTGGTAACCTTTACTTTTATAATGTTGATTTTAGGGCAAAACTGTTGAAGTTGGAAGAGCATACTTTGAAACAGAGACAACAAGATTCACAATTTTAGATGCACCAGTGAGATATTACATCTTCAAATTATTGTTTCCACTTTCTTCACTCCAACTGATTTTATCTATTATTTCCATTCTAAATGAGTCTGGCTTTGCATGGCATTCTTCTCCCACGTAGTGGTGATCTGAAAAATATGCTCTCAGTGTGTTCATTGGCCAGCAAGGAAATTTGGTCAATTCAATTATTAAGGGGGATAACTATAGACCAAATGAGAGGCAGACTAAAAGCTTACATGCTGAAATGATCTAGCACTTTAAATACTTATAGAAGATTTTACTCCATGACCTGTTTTCAGAATGGAAGTTGGGCTGACTGTGTTGTTTGTGATGTTACTGCATTTGTTTTTTGCCTTTTGTCTTTCTTTCTGCGTCTCACTCATTTCCATCCCTCCCAAGCTACTTGACTACCATCCTGTTATGTTGCAGTAATAGCGTGTGAAAATAATGTATTTCCTATGTTTTTGGCAAACTGTTTCACCAATTAATAAAGGACAAGCCTGATAGTGCCCGGATTTGATCACCAGTTTTGACCACAGTTATCAGAGCAAATGACTGGGTGGGAAATTACAGTGATCATCCTTCACTCCTTAAGAACTGGCAATAAAATCTGCAGATGATGCCAGAGTCCCTGTATGCTTGTTGTGATGGCTTTTGCCTTCCTGAAGTTATTTCATTTGCAAGTAATATTATTAGAAATAAAAGAATTCTGAATGCTATTTCTGTTTCACGGGCTCAAATATTAAAATTGAAGATTTGCTTGATTTGTGGATTGATGCTTGAGATCATCAAATGTGTAAAGATATTTCCTAAATTAAGTTGCACCAATCAACTTGGAATGGCTAGATTCAAGCACAAACCCTAGCATCATATGTAATGTAAAAAGAGAAGATATTAGAAGACATACAATTGTTATTCGACCAAATTAAAATATGCTTAAAAAGAGTGCACACATTTAGTTCCGACCAAAACTGGTTCACTAAATTCATGAATTTGTCTGTTGGTTTGGATTTTTTCTTGAAACAGAATAGGCCAGAAATTGAAAACGACAGAGCTAATTATTTTTTTGAATTATCCAA
Organism: Salix purpurea; assembly: GCA_027405865.1. NCBI lineage: Eukaryota > Viridiplantae > Streptophyta > Magnoliopsida > Malpighiales > Salicaceae > Salix > Salix purpurea. Next base: position 2,672,114 of record JAOWLH010000016.1, on the reverse strand, counting down.
GTTGTGGGGGAAAAGATACAGAGGTAGAGAGAAGCTCAATAGGATGTAGGTGCTTTATATCATTCTTTGGCACAAAAACCAGCTCCAAATCCTGTTTCAAAAGTGGATTCGTTGATTAACCATGTATCATAGTACCCTTTTTATGCCTCTGTATGTCTGTCTATTGACCTAGCTATCTGTAGAAAGAGAAGGTGCAATGGTGAGAGCAGTATCTCACTAATCTGATATTAGCAGGTGGATAATCTTGTCTGTTAATAAACAGAATGAGCATCTTGTCTTTGGTTTTTCCTTTCCTGTTGTTTGCAAAATCTTTTCCTGCACAATTGTTTGTTTAACTGAAATTGAAAGAGAAGTTTTCATTGGTGCTTTTGAATCTCTTGCAGTGGCAACAATGTCTCCCAATTCCATTCACTTAAGCTTATTCTTTGAATTACCTCAAATAGAGTGAATCAAAATTCAACATTTTAGCTATTTCAATGGTTAACGTTAGATTCTTAAATTGTTGTAATAGTTCTCGTGCAGCAACTTGTTCTCTACTGAACACTTATATTTCTCAGAGGTGGTAGTCTGTTGAGAACATCCTGTAAAAAGGTTTGGATGTGAAAATGGTTGGTTGTCAGTTTTATAGGGTTGATATGCAAATTTCTTTGAACGAGACAGTTTGGGAAGGAATTAGAATGAATAGAGAAAGCTGAAAAAACACGCAAAAAGAAACGTTTGTTTAATTGCTTTTGTAGATACCTCTACAAAAGTAGCAGTTTTGCTATTAGAAATTCCTAATGGTTGTATGAACCGCGCACTTTGTAGCTGAAAGTATGATCTGCTGTAGTTCTTCCAGGTGCTGCATATGAGAATTTTAGGATGAAAGTGTTCATGCAATATAAAAGAAGCCCTTCCCTGTCTTCTAGGTTGTCTGTGCTGATTTAAATTTAAATTTTGATTTCATTTCTAATTTAACATCCTATTTTTTTGTTGGAAAGTACCTATGATTTTACTGCTCTTGAATCTTCAGGGTCACAAGAGCTATGTTCCAAATATGATTAGCGGAGCATCTCAGGCTGATATTGGCGTGCTAGTAAGTTTGAACCAAACTGTTTTTGTTTTCCACATCTATTTTCTCTATGTCCTTTGAAAATTTTGACAGAACCCTTTCTCATGATCAGGTTATTTCTGCTCGAAAAGGAGAATTTGAAACTGGCTATGAGAGAGGTGGGCAGACCCGTGAGCATGTTCAACTTGCGAAGACCCTGGGTGTTTCTAAGCTGCTTGTTGTTGTAAATAAAATGGATGAACCAACTGTGAACTGGTCAAAAGAAAGGTGCTTCTTCTCCCTGTTTGACAGTGTGCTTGTGCACTGCGGAGGTGCATTTATTTTCGTGTTCTCTGTGGGTATAATCTGCTAGCGTGGAAGCACCTGCAGGCTCCTTATGCTTCTTCTGGGTCTGTTTTGTGTCATCTCGACAGTGTTTTGATTTGTTTTCATAATGTCTCTCAGGTATGATGAGATTGAATCAAAGATGATACCGTTTCTTAAGTCTTCCGGCTACAATGTGAAGAAAGGTATTGGAGGTTCTTTTTCTATGGTCTTAAGCTGTTGAAGCATGATCTTCTCTAAATATGTATGCTTTGTTTGAAGCTTTTCATTTTCATCTTAGCTGTTAAAAGGTCTGAGATGTTGTATAGCTTCTGAATTTGGACACCTTAGATTACTTGTTTAGTAATTAAAGAGGCCTCTGAATATACAATGGAGAATGAAATATGTTTGCAAAATTCCATGCAATGCTTTGATAGAGTTTCTCAGGGCACCTTCCCTTTTAGAGAGTTGCTTTATGCACAACTCTCCAGCGGGATGTAATCGCATGTAATTTCTGGAGTTAGAATAGTGCATCATTTACTTCTTATTAAGTGTCACTTATTTGGAAATTAGTTAATTGGTTTGCCATGTGTATGACCTTACATTCAATTTGTCTTGGTGGCTGGTTGATTCACATATATTTCCCTATTACTAAATTGGGGCTGATGTGAGTAAAATGGAATTGAAATTCTCCCACCATCTCAACTGACGCTGTTTATGATGATTCCCATTGGATCATTAGTTGGTAGGAGCTATTCCATTTCCTCTCCTTTCACAATTTCATCTTTCTCAATTCCATGCGTGTAGCAATTGATCTATGCATTCTTCTGGGTTATTTGGATCATGTTTGTCAAAGGTATGAGTCAATAGCGTTGGTGCTTTATATTGGTGACATTTGCAAACTTAAGAGTTTGTGATTGACTTTCTTTTTTTTGAAGCTTTTGGGGCTTTCACTCCAAAAACCAATATAAAAGGTTTTATGAACTATTAAAAGTTGCTTTTACAAGATTTGGAAACTAAAAGTCAAAGTGTTGTAGGTTTTTGAGTCGTTTAATATAAAACATTTACGACTCATACAAACACTTCTACAACAATAAACAGAGAACTACAGCAGCTACAACTAACAGCCCCAACCCAAAAAGAAGTTATAACTCTACCATTGGAGATGACTAGTTATAAAAATTATCTCTGATGTTGTCATTGTTACCCTTTAAATATCTTGCACATTTGGCCTCATCTTAGTTATTTGAACATTAAGGATGCTATGTTGTTGTCTCAATCTGGTCTGATTGCTTGATCATGATGTTTTTGTCTCTAATATTAGTAAATGGCTTGATTAACTTCGGAGTTGCCCTTTGTTACAGATGTCCAATTCCTACCATTATCTGGTCTAATGGGCGCCAACATGAAAACAAGATTGGATAAGGCTATATGTCCATGGTGGAATGGTCCATGCCTTTTTGAAGTTCTTGATGCTATTGAAGTTCCTCCACGAGATCCAAATGGTCCTTTGAGGTAAACTCGCACCCCGCTCCCCCTAACCTTTTTTCTCCCCCTATGCATCATCGTATCTACTCTCTTTGCTTGTTAATCTTTTTTATCTTTTCTATCCTTCTTGTTTTAGCATGTTATTTTTCTAAATCATCAAATTGAACCTACGTTGCTGGTTCACCAACATTTTTTCTTCATTTGAAAGAGTTGAAATGTTATGATGAGAGAATGTTTCTTATGAAATTGGAGCAAGTGGCTACTATACTAATGATATTTTACAAGGAACATTGAATGATTCCACTCTTTGTGGTGAAAGAGACGTCTTATGATTGAATTTAGCTTTTGTACTGGATTGGTGGTGGGGTTAGGTCAAATATTTCCTAGCTATGCTTAAGTGGTGAAAGTGTTTTTAAAGTAGCAAGAAACATTTAAGACTCGAGTCATTGATTGTTCAATAAACTTTGCTAATTTAATAACATAACTATAAAAAAGGGACCACCAACAATAAAAAAAAACAATGACCAATTGAAAAAAATAAAGCTTTCCAATATTATGAAAAGATACCCTCCAAATATTCTTAAAATTTCCCAATGATCTCATTTGATAAACAAAGTAAAAAAGGAATTGCAATGGAATAACCTTATAAAGAGGGGAAAAGTAGAAGCTCAATTATCTACTGAAGCACAAATTGAAAAAAAAATCAATTTCAAATAAGAAAAAAAACTTGACTCATGTTAGCATGGTAAATTTGAGACCTGAATTATTTATTTGAATGAATTCAATAAGCTCAATTAATTTAACAACTTTATTATAAAAAATGGTGACAATAACAACAACAACAACAACAACAATAATAAAACAATAATTAATCAAAAATATTGAAGGCTTGCCAATATTATGAAAATATAATCTCTAAATATTTTTAAAAATCTTAATGATCTCATTTGATAATAAAGCAAAAAGTGAATGAGAACAAGATAATTTCATAAAGGAAAATAAAATTTAGAAGCTCAATTACCATTTGAGCAAATGTTGAAGAATGAATTGAAAATAAAACAATGTAAAAAAGGAACAGTCAGTATGCCAAATTCATGATCTAGTTATGAGGTCAGAATAACCTTGTTTAAAAGAAATTGAGTAAAACAGTAGAGTTCAACTCTCAAGCCAACTAAATATTGAAAGGCAAACAAATAAAAGAATTGATTAAAAAAGACTTCTAAAAATAACCCGAGTTAACCCGGGACTAACCTGCATCTTGGGATATAAGGACATAATAACACCATTAAAAATAAAAATCAATTTAAAAAAAAGGACCAAAAAATGACCGATGCCAAATCAAGCTAATTTTCAAAACTCGTAACTCGGGTCATGAGATTGAGTTACCTTATAAAAGACAAACCCTAAAATGTCCCGAAGCAAAATTTCTAATTATCCAAAAATAAAAAACAAATACACAACAATCAAAAGAATAAGGATCAAATCTAGTATAAAATTTAAATGAAATATAATAATGAGTAACAAAATTGAAAATAACATAAATCGAGATAAGTATAAAAAAATAAAAGAATAAGAATAGTATTAAATATGATAGATATGAAAATTGGATGATGAAATTGAAAACGAATTTCAATTTTATTAATGATTTTAAATAAAATAATAGTAATAAAAAAACCAAGGACCAAATCTGAATGAAAACAAATTAAAGGGTTGTTTTGAAAAGTTATAGGGGCAAACACACAATTCGAGGGGGTGAAAAGAAGAGAAAAAGAAGGCTATCAACATCAAACTATAGGTTACTTGGCCACGCCCCCTCCCTAGGACGGAGGAGGCATTAAAATGATTTAAATGATGCCCTAGAAGACACTGTTAGGCCATAGGACGTGCTATTCATGGCCCAAATGGCAGACACCTCCCACAACAAGTGCCAAACACTTTTCCTTAATAATATTTTATATTATTAAAATACCAAGTGACCATCTTCCAACCTAATTATAACCAAAAAAACAAAGTAAAAAAATGAAAAAGCTCTTGAAATCTAGTTTATTTATTTTTTCTTTCAAGTATTATGAAGTAATTTTATAGTGCTAAAAAAATATGAAAAGACCATTTTGACCCAATCAATTTGGTAATGATCAATGAGTCATGTGGAAAAGACAATTTTACCTCACTAGAAAGTCCATTGGTTTTTGTGAAGAAGGGTGAAAACATAAAAACAATGTTCAATTCGTGGTGTTTAGTTTCTTGGTCTGCTGTTGATTCCTCAACTGGCTTGAGAATAGGCTTGATGAACAAACTCCCGATACGGAATCTGAGCCTACAAGCCAAGCCCTTGAACAAAAGAATCGATCGCGTTTGAAGATGCCTGCAAGATGAAGTCAATAGACGGTAGATAGATTGTTTCAAGTCAGTTGATTTCATTCCATCTTGGATCAGTCAATCGAGGATCAGCTAAGAATTTGCATTTCTTTTTTGCTTGATATTCAAGATTGAGCTTGATCAAAGCAAAGTGAGAAGAGTGAAAGTCAGGCCACTCGATAGGGGAAGGTCTTACTAAAAGACTGAATTTCATTCATTAGGCCAGCGTTATTCTCATTGGATGGTTCTAATTTCTCTCTAATTTCCTATTCCTTTCATTTGGTGAAAGGGGCCAACTCAGAATGCCTATGATTAGTATAGTAAACTGCTGGTGCTACTTCCTTAGTGAACAAGGCAAGCATCCAACCAAGCTAAGCAGCTATAGATCTTGAGCGTCTTGCAAGGGCTCTGGAAAGTTGAATCCTGCCCTTGCGCCCTTCAACTTAGGGAGTGTGTCGATCGCTATCCCCCTGGCAAGCTTTGAGATTCTCTTCATACCTCAAAAGAAAAGGCTTTGCTAAAGCCAATACAACATTCACAGCTGGTGAAATAGCCATAGACCTGAGAAAAATTATGGTCGTGTAATCGGAAGAACATGAATTGCCTCACCGGGATGGGAAAGACAACCAAATCTACACAACGCAAAGGGCTCTCATGTATAGCAGTGGGGGTGTTCCTAACGTCAGAGATGCAATCCAATTGACTTAGAATTCAAATTTAATTGTATTTCCAATTACTATGTTTCTTTAGTTTCAGTTTCCGTGTTTCTGTAGTTATTGGCTTGCAGCGCCTGTATTGAATGCTCGAATGTATTTGATATCCTTTGTCGCTTAAGCTGAGTTCAAATTTTTTAGATTTTTGGATTAATTGGATAGAAGATGTCATGTAATATTTAAATTTGCAGGATGCCTATTATTGACAAATTTAAGGACATGGGAACAGTTGTTATGGGCAAAGTAGAGTCTGGTAGTGTGAAGGAGGGTGATACCTTGTTGGTCATGCCAAACAAGGTCTATACTCTGATCTGTCTTTAACTCCTTGCTCTCTTTTTTCTTGTTTATGCTGTGTGATATATCACTTTGTGTACACATCCGCAGACTCAGGTGAAAGTTATTGCTGTGTATTGCGATGAAAACAAGGTAAGACGTGCAGGACCAGGAGAAAATGTGAGGGTTAGATTATCTGGAATTGATGATGAGGATATATTGTCGGGTTTTGTTCTTTCCAGTGTCGGTAAGTTTCTTAAGTTTGCCTTAGAAGTTGCAAATAAAGGTTTATTAGTCTTTGATGTTCTGAAAATATTTCAAGGTGTAATATCCTATGATCATAGTTACAAGGCATTGATTCATCTGGGTTAATTTTAAAATATATTATTTGAAGATTTTCTTATAGAAAAAGTCAGAAGATTGATGTTTTTGATAATTTTAAAGAGTTAAAATAGCTATTTTCAATCATAGCTATTTTCAATCTTCAACAAGTTTATAATTCAAGTATGTGGTTGTGTGAGCATTGTTATGTTTTCTCACTCCTTTCTTGTTGATCAAACATTTTATTGTTGCTTCTTTATGCAGCAAGGCCAATCCATGCAGTTGCAGAGTTTGATGCCCAGTTGCAAATCCTTGAGTTACTGGATAACGTATGCCTGCGAGTGTTAATTATGTTTTTTCACGCATTCCCTTTATTTTCTAGTCTCATCAATAGCTTGCTGTGCTTATGACTTTTTTAGATCTGCCTTGATTTATACTGTAGCGTATAAAGCAGAACATTGTTGTTGATATTGTAGGCAATTTTTACAGCTGGCTACAAGGCTGTCTTGCACATACATTCTGTTGTTGAGGAGTGTGAGATTGTTCAGCTGCTGCAGCAAATTGATCCAAAGACTAGGAAACCTTTGAAAAAGAAAGTCCTCTTTGTGAAGAATGGTGCAATTGTTGTCTGCCGTGTTCAGGTATTAGGACATGGCTAATATGGCTCATGTACCATTTCTCTAGAAATCTGTGTCTATTTATATGCTCTCGAATGCTTATTGTACATGCTGGTACATTTAAACACAGGTTATTTAGTAAATTTCAAATTGAGCCAGAATTAATGCCAGAAAACCTTTTTGATATTTATTTAATTCTTCGCTTGCTATTATGCCTGCTAGGTAAACAATTTGATATGCATTGAGAAATTCTTGGATTTTGCACAACTCGGCAGGTTTACTCTTCGTACTGAGGGCAAGTTTCTGAACTCAAGATTTAACTGATACTTAATTTGTTAATTTGTTGAGATCACATCTCAAGTGTCATTGTGTTTCTCAGGGAAAACAGTTGCAGTGGGAAAAGTCACAGAACTTCCTTCTGGTTCTAATTTTTGAACAATTTTGCATTAAAGGTGAGTGTGTTGCTTTCTAAATCCTTGCATTTTTCTTTATGCATATTAAGCTGCAATTCATCTTTGCACTTACTGGACAGTCTTGTATTGGAACAATTAAAGTTTTGTTTTGGTATTTTGGTTTAAGACTTGATATTTGCCTCTGTTTTACATGAATATTTTTTATGTTTTTGAGCTGCAATTCATCTTTGCACTTACTGGACAGTCTTGTATTGGAACAATTAAAGTTTTGTTTTGGTATTTTGGTTTAAGACTTGATATTTGCCTCTGTTTTACATGAATATTTCTTATGTTTTTGCTCTGATTTGGTTGCCTTACATTTCTTTGGCATGTCTGTTGCATTTATTAACTGGTCTTTTTGTGTACCTATCTCTGAATATTTATTTGGGTTTGAAAATATAATATACATCTTTGGTTTTTTTATTCCCCACAGAGGTTATTTTTATTGAATTGCTCTCCAAGCAGCTTGTATAAAATCATGTCTTGATCTAACTGTGATGTTATTATTTATCTGATGCGGGTCCTGGTTCCCTCCAAGGAAAATACTGCTTGCTTGTGTTTCAGATCATGAAATTGACTGATACCAATAATTAGGCTGCTGTATATGAATTGCTTTATTTTTTAAAAGTTTATTTGAAAAGACCTGCATTTTGCGCACAATTTCTCAAACATTTCCTTGACGCAACTTGAACTATATTTTGACAGGCAGTCAGAGTCAATTGGACTACTTTTTTGTGTATTTTGGCAGCCCACCTATAAATCATTACATGTGTCGATTCGTATATGTGGGGGAAGGTGCTTCTTATGCAGTTTTTGGAGGTTGGGTTATGGGCACTGGTGCTTGTGTTCTCTATCCCCTGATACATAGTAGTGATGTTTTAATCATAGAATTTACCTGATTCACCAAGTGCATGATTATTGATCAATGTCATAAGTTTGTCAGGCATGGGATTTTTCTTACTTGATGCCCATATAGCGTGACATGAAATTAAGTTAATTAAATGTTTTCAATATGGGTGCTATGTTTGTGACATTATCCCCTCGGTTGCCTTATCTATGGCTTCTGTTTTGATGCCACCTAGTTATGTATAATTGTTTCCATAACTAGTAAATACATATTACATAGTTTGATGGTCTAGTGCTTCTTTTTTTCTCCCAATGGCACTAGCCTATTTCTGGGATAGTAAATGTCATCCTTTGCCACTAGTTTTTATAGCTCATTGACAATTATTGACGCGTGGAAACTTCCTTAATGTTCTTGGTATAAAAATATCTATTGCATTATTTCATTAATAGTTGAATTTTAGATTTTAATGAGTTCAAGAAAATGAAGATATTGAAGGTCCAAGTTAAAATTTCATGATGATCTGTAAATAGGAAGGACTTTAAATAAGGGATGGAAGTCAATGTGTGGGTTTGTATTTATTTGCCTTGCTTCATATTTAGAATAAGATTTTTAATTTAATTAGTGTTGTACTATTTAGCAATTCTAATACTAGATGAGGTTTATTGTTTAATTTTTAATTATTATATAATAAGCATTCTAGGTCGAAAACTAATATAAACAGGGATGTCTAGTTTATTTGAAAAAGATATAAATTATTATTCATTTTCTTTTACTGAATATTAGAGGTTTTCTCTAAATTACTGATCAACCTAGGTATCAAAATTTGAAAGCTTGAGAGCCATAGTCTCTTTTCTTGATATGTGTTGTGTTAATTAGGATTGGAGCTTGTTGGTCTTATTGATGGATGAAAGATGATAATAATCTCTATATCGCGAAGCAGTAGTAGTGGAAGTTAGTTTTTAGAGAGTTGAGCAGGCTCGAGGGCGGATTGGAGCAAATTTAGAGGCATAATGGATTGTTTGGATCAAGCATGAACATGCCTATCTTGGCTAATGGAATGTTTTTGAAGATGATGAACTCAAGTTTAAGATAAAAGAATGTGGGAATGAATAATTAGTGGATTTCATAGCAACATAAAGGACTTTGTAGAAACATAAAATATAATATTAGATATAAGTTTTGTGTCAACATGTATACATCATAGATTAAACCTTAAAGTTCATAGGGTAAAAATGTAATATTCAAAAATATTTAATTTTGTGGTTTGGAAAAGTTCAAGATAAATAACACAAGATATTGATGTGTGGGAAAATATTTTTTAACATTCTTGGTATAATAATGTTTATTGTATTATTTTATTAATGATTAAAGTTTTTAGGTTTAAAAAGGTTTAAGATGTATTTTGTTAAGTTAAGCATAACTTTTATTTAATTATTGAGTCAATTTAAGTTTTTTTTAAAAAAAAAAAAAAACTTGAAGGCTTTGTTTCCTATTGGATTAAGATTTCATAATGATTGGAGGTTAAGGTCTTCAAATAAAGGATTAAAATTGTTGTGAGAGATTATTGTTATTTACCTTATTGTTTTGGATTTTATTTATTTATATTATGACTTTTAATTTAATTAATACCTTCTATTTAGAAATACTAATACTAGATGAATTCTATTAGTTAAATAAGTTTTAACTATAAATCATTTTTTATATATATAAATGTCTTTTTTTTAGATTTAGGTTTCTATTCAAATTATTTTTTTATATAAAATATTATTTGTTTTAAAAAATTACTCTACAATTTAGGTTTGTAACTTTATACCATCTTTGAATATATGCAATATATATATTGCATATTATCACATCATTTAGTAAAACCATCCAGTTAACTAATGCAAAATGATCTTATTAATTCAGGGTTTGAAGAAAAATTACAATTTGATCCAATACGAACACTGTCTTGAAGAACCAAAATTACTTGATCTTATAACATGATACCTAGAAGCCAAGACAAACTGACTGATCCATGATAGTAACATCAAAAGCAGTAACAAAACTATGAACAAAATTAAAGTATTTTCAAGCCTTTCCCTCCATCCGGGCTTGTTTTTTATAAACATGGATATCCGAGCTAGTTTATGTGTATTTTAACTAATTTTATATACTCTAAAATTAATAATTATATAAATCTCTAATGATTATTATATTAGTAACTAAGCTCGGCCTGCATGATTGAGACAGTCACGGGAATCAGTGAAACTGCTTTGCATGGATTTTAAAGATAATTAAAATCAAATTTGAAGCCAGTAATTTTCACAGCTTTGCTTACCAATTCAGTAAACCAACCATAAACCCCATCAGTACAAATCATTTCAAAATTGCTGAATTTACGGCGCAGAGTTCACAAGATAAAGAAATGAATGTAAAGTTCAGTTCTTTTCAAGCCCAAGCATATATATATATATAAAGGAGATAACTTTATATGTTCGACAAGTATATGAGAGAAGGAATTACAAGAAGCCAGGGCAAAGAGGCCTTGATGTGATTATACGAGGCCTTAGTTGTTTCCACCAATAAAAGATTGAAAAGGAATATAGCCATCATGCTGATACAAGAAAAATTATCTTCAATAACCATTTTACATTTAGAAAGAAGACAAGGCAGCTGCATTATTTATTTTTGATGAGTTTTGATGGGTAATATTTATTTATGTGAATAAATCTAGTCTTAAAATTATATTATGGGCTTGCGTATCTAAATTAAATATTAGAAAAAAAAATCTATATATATACCTTACAAAGATCATCTATCCTGGAAAGCAGATGAATTTTTCCATATTTCATGTATCGTAAAAATATTCTAAAAAAAATTAATCACCCCACAAAACAACTATGGGGATTTTTTGGTCATTTCAAGATATTTAAATATTAGCCTGCTTCTAGGTCCAACATTTATTATCTGAATTTATATTATTAATTCTCATGAATAAGTTTACGATTTATTTAAATATTAGCCAAATTCTTGAAAAATTAATAAACTAGTTATTAAATTTTGAAACTGATGCAAACATATTTTTTTGGTTTTCGTATGAAAATATTAAACGATGTGTACTTTTGTATTTTTTCAGAAAGCTTTGACCGAAAGGAATTAATAAAAAATTTCTGCATTGAACAATTTTTTGTAAATAAAATGCATTTCTATATCCAATTTAGTGTGCAAAGACTAGTTTTTGAAAACCATAGAGGTAAGATGTTAATGCATTCAAATGTTGAGACAGAGAGAGGCTAATTTCCCCCCCAAATAGTACTATATAGATAATGGAATTATATGCAATTTTCATAGAAAATTTTAACTTGAGATATTTTTTTATGAAGAAAGCTATAATAATTAAAATACTAAATCAATTGATTTTCTTTCATCGTCTTCTTTAGAATCTATACTTCAGACATTGAAAGTATTGACATCACATAAATACACTATTTAACTTAATTTTTTATTTTTTATTGCATAGTGCAATTAAGAAATTTAAGTAAAATTTGATATCAGTATAATAATCTCACATAAAATGAATTTTAATTATTTTTAATTATTAAAATCTCAAATTAAGTAAGTGGTTTCTTAATCCATCTACCATCTCTCTCTTGATACATGCTTACTAAGACATATTTAAGGGTAGAAAATAAGGTTCTAATTTGAAATTAATAAATAAAAGAGATTAGAAAAACATTGTGGAAGTACATTTGTCGTGCTAGAATAGTGAAATGATGTTTTTTTTTTCTCTCCTCTTAAAAATAAAATAAAATTGGTCAGCAAGGATAAATTAGATTTTTTTTATAAGGTCCATTTGTCATTAATAAACTCGTGGGGCTAGAACAATTTAACATATTTTTCAAAGCATAATGAAATGATTTAATCATCTTTGAAGGTAAAATACTAAACTAGTGTCTAAATAATGGTTTTCATAGTGATGTTCGAATAGTCTCAAGGGCCTGTTTGAGAGTGTGGTTGTGGTAGCTTTTCAAAGTGCTTATCGTGCCGAAATACATCAAAATGATGTTTTTTTATTTTTTAAAAATCATTTTTGAAATCAGCACATTAAAATGATCTAAAACACACAAAAACATATTCATTTAAAATGAAAATAAAAATATTTTTTTTTTCAAATTTCGGCCAAAAGCCGATGAGATCGCAATGCTAAACGGGCACTCGGTGAACACTCCATCCTTTTATGGTGCATGTGGCCAATGGATCTCTAGTAAATAATCCTTTTGATTATTGTTTTTTTTTTATTTGAAATGGTTTATATTTTTTTTTATCAATTCACTTCTCTTTGATTTTGTTTCATCTATTAGATTTGGTTTGTATTTTTTATTTTATTTTATTTGAGATGATTTTTAAACTTGAGATTTTTGCTTATGATTTCATCCTCTTTCATTTTTTTCTTATAAAATTTAATCTTTATTTTTTTGATTGCTATTTTTTACTTTGACAAATTTTTTAAATTGATGTTTTTTTTTTCAATTTCATATCTCAACATATTAGCAACCATGATCAACACAACAACCTCAACAATATGTTAATTAATATTTTTAGAGCTCTTTCGATGATCTCATGTACACGAGAGTTATTATTACTTTTTTTTTAATTACATGACTTGAATGTTCTTTCTTTTGACTTTGTTTGATACTGTGTTTCAAAAATATTTTTAAATTTTTATTTTATTTTTTTTACTTTAAATTAATTTTTCTTGGTGTTTTTAAATCATTTTAATGTGTTGATATCAAAAATAATTTTTTAAAAATAAAAAAAATATTATTTAATACATTTCTAAACGAAAAATATTTTTAAAAAAATTAAACCAACACTCTCTAGCCCTATCTTCTAATTTTTCCTAATTAATCATAGTTATCTTATAATTATTCATTTGTTTATTTCTTTCTGATGTAGTTTTATAGTGTAACACCTTCTCCCAGAAATTAGTTACACACAAGAATAAAATAAGAAAACCTTTTGGATTCATATCATAAATGACACCATGTTTTAACTTCAATTTACTTGTCAAGGAACCACCAGTACAAACCCATTTTTATTTTTTGTTTGCTAGTTTCCTGCAAACATTTTCTTTTTTCTTTTTACTAACCGATCAACAATGTCGAGACACTCGCCAAGAATCATCCAAGGTCTTCTCAAACTTCACTACAATCATGTTTCTACTTCCAAGCCCTCACCTTTAACCACTCCTCTTGCCTCTAAAATTGCTACCTCTTTTACTAGGCCTTACACAAATGCCTCATCAAATTTCACTTCTTTTAACTCTCAAATCCCATGTTTTACTTCAAAACCCACTTCTCCTAATCCGGGTTTATCTCAATTTCTATCCTGTACAAGACCCAATTCTTCATTTTCTAAAAATGGGAGTTTTTTCAATGGGGTGAGGCAGTTTTCTCTTAAAGGTTCTTCGAATTTGGGGAAAAGGGTTGATGGGAATTTTGCAAAAAAGCTTCTTGAGAAGCCGGCCACTGCTGTTACTTCTGCTTTCTCGAGGTACCGTGAAGCTTTAGGGTTGCAAATTGATGCCTTTTTAAAGAGGAATTCCTTGTTTTTGATCGGGGCAGGAGGAGTGATAATTTGTGCCTTGCTTTGGAGGCTTATGTTTGGTATTGCTAATACTTTTGTTAGTCTATCTGAAGGCATGGCGAAGTATGGGTTTCTAGCCCTTTCATCTGCCATGGTTGCCTTTTCTGTGAGTTCTTTCTCTAATCGTTTTACTGTGTTTTGTTATTTCTATTCGTGCAACAAATTTATTCTTGATTATATGTGAGTGATGTCTCCCTTTGGATCATTGATGTGAGAACCAACTATAAAATTTATGTTGACTTCACGATTTTCCTAAATGTGATGAGCGGGAGTACAAGCACGAGATGGGTGCTCCTGTTATTCTTATGGTAGTGCCTCTACCAATATTCTATACTCGAACATGTTTTTGTGGATAGCTTGTTATAGGTGGTGTGTTTTTAACTTCAAAGGTGAGTGTTGTTTACACATGAATCAATGATGATTGTGGCAAAAGCACAGTCGATCTACCATGCATTCACTAAAAGGAAGTGAGTTATTAGAAGTGATCGGACCTCAAGTTTAGATGCAGTGATAAGGTGATGATTAAATCTCTTAAGAATGAGACTCCGATCTTTTGATCAGTCTGTCATACATTGAATATACAGATTAATATCTAGTTGTTTCTACCTGGCTGAGTGAAGTTCCGAGTCTTGATGTCGAAGCTTTCTAGTCCTACTTATGTGCTGAAGTTATATAATCCCATTCTTACAAATTCTAAGTGTAGAAGCTACCTGTTCCAACTTAGGAGTACCTAGTGTTAAAACTTCAGGTTAGTATGAAATAAGAGTCAAGTTTTGAAACTGTCTAATCCTACGTAAGTGTCTCTGTGGGAGTGTTTAAGTTGAGATGTGTAGGAAATTCTAGTCTTGGGCAATGAGCTAACTAGATGAGCACATAAATGTTTTATATATGTAGGAAAGGCTAAATGGTTATGCCTTTGATCAGTTTTCTCTTATTGCTGTTGAGGGTTGATTGTTTCTATCCAGTTTAAGTCTCTTACGTTGTGGTTTCTTATTCCATATTTTTCTTGCCTTTTTGCCTGCCCATGTCCTGTCCATGTCATCCATAGGAGAGAGTAAAAATTGAGAGTTTTCTTTCACATATCACATGGTTTAAAATGTGATAGAATAGTGACTACAAAAACCATGGCTTGGCTCATGTTCACATGTTTTTATACTTGGTGACACGTATGCGAATAGGGAGGAAATGAGAAAACAGAAATTGACGGCGACACCAAAAGGAAGGACACTTGAATTGATAAAATTTGTTTAAAAGCATAGCATGTAACCATAGAAGAATCCTTTGAAAGGCTTAGTTAATTTTACTCATTGCCTAGACTTCTAATTCCTTGATACCCTCTCACATTTTACTTTTCGTAGTGTATGCTGCCTTGCACATGTGCCACATATAGTCATTCTGTTTTGTTTATTATTGAGGATGAATTGTTATATACATGATTAAAGTTTTTTAAAACATAACTATGCTCATAGAAAGTAGCACTTTAAGAACAAATACCCAAATTTAATGCTGTGTATGTAAACAATTTAAATAACAAAATCATTTTTCGTACATGATTAATTCTAATATTAATATCAACATAAATCTATATAATATTAATATCAACATTATGCACATCTGAAAGAAAATCAATTAGTGAGAAAATCCAAATGCTATATTGTCAAAAAAATATAATGTTGTTTTCTTGTTAATTAATATGCTAAGTAAATTTGCAGGACAACGATTCAAGTTAGAAGCTTGGAATTTCTTTTTTTAATACTATGTCATGAAGAATATTGCTTAAATTGAAATTTTCATTATGCTTGTTATATAATTATTTCATTGTTTTGAGTGAATAAAACATTTTGGGATTTCATGCTTTGAAAATTTATTATAATAATGACTGTTCAAATAATATCAAGTTTCATAGCAAATTGCAAAAGAGAAGAAAAATATAGTTGGAATGTTTGAAAGTGAAAAAAATTAAAATAATTAGTCATTGTCTTCTAATGCCTTCTACAGAGGTACACAGCGTTATTTCTATATTTAGTATCATTAACAATCGGATGGACAGTAGATTATAATAATGGGAAAACAGGATTTGTCAGGCTATAGAGATAAGCCAGAAGAGAAACAGACCTCACATAAATCCTACTAACACCCTGATCCACACAAGCTCCTTATTGAGTACGAATGAGAATTATAGCATGGCATGTTAGAAAATTGGAAGTAGTAACAAATTGATAGAATTAGGCACCAATAATATGAAAGTAAAGCAGTCATTATAAGAAGATTATGAATTTATGATCATATCAGATACTAGCAGCTGGCATTCTCCTAGAATGCAGATGCTGCTGCTGTTCATGTTTCACACCTAAAGCTTATGCTAAATATAAAACAAGTTGGAAGTCATCATTATGGGTCATGACTCATGATCAAAAGTGAAAGGTGCATCCTTAACCAGAAGTCCTCGAGTCTTTCTATTTATGGATTTTCCATATATTTAAAATTACAGATTCTGTTGCAAACTATTGTTGGTTTTGTCTGTGTACCATAAGCAAGGATCAACTTACATGATAACATTTGTGTGTTTTGTGCATCTATGTCACTGCTAAAGGGCCTGTATATCCGCTCAAGAATTACAATCAATCCTGATAAAGTTTGTAGAATGGCCATGACAAAGCTGAACACCTCAGCTGGCATTCTTGAGGTCATGGGTGCTCCTCTCACAGGAACAGCATTAAGAGCCTATGTGATGTCGGGAGGTGGACTTATTCTAAAGAACTTCAAGCCAACTGTTAGGAGCAAACGTTGTTTTCTCATTTTCCCAATACTAGGTTCTGAGAGAAAAGGTCTAGTCAGTGTTGAAGTTAAGAAGAAGAAAGGCCAGGTATGCTCACTTTCTTTGTTTTGAGCATCTGATCAGGTAATAGAATGTTCTTAAGAAATGAAAAATTGGACTATATGATTATGATTCTCTTGGTCTTTTGCAACACACAAATCGTAAATTGAGCTTCTCTTAAGTGGAGCAATGCCACCCCATTGCTAGTGTGCTGCTGTTACATTAGACATTTTTCTAGCTACATGAGTATCTGTGCAAGAGAGAGGGAAAGGGGGTTGGGAGGATTGATGCATTAATTCTTATCTGCCTATTTCTATCAATTTAGAAGTTAGAGACTGTTATTGGCAGCAGCTTCATTTATATATTCCCCTGAAGCTCTGTGCACAAGTAATCCCAGAGCTGTCACTTGTATGTATATATATGTCTGTGTGTGAAGAAAATTTACATTTTGATAAAGGTATATGAAAAACTTAACCCTTATTCAAAAAATGTTGTAAATTTCTGTGCAGTATGATATGAGGTTACTGGCTGTCGACATCCCCATGGCATCAGGACCTGATCAGCGATTATTTCTGATTGGAGACGAAGAAGAATACAAGGTTGGTGGTGGTTTAATATCTGAGCTGAGAGATCCTGTGGTGAAAGCAATGGCAGCAAGCAAGGAATTTGATGTTCTTGATCAAATCGAGGAAGAGGAGGATGCTGAGAGGGAACTTCAGGAAGCTGAAAGAAAGCACCGCGAGGAAGTTGAAAAGCTTGAAAAAGGTGGCTCCTAGTGCCTGTTAAGCAAATTGATGTTCGTTTCTCTTCCATTCATTCCTCTTTTTTTCATTTCATTTCCATGGATTTGTTTTGCTTAATGGAGGCACATGGCTTGATGTACGGACATCATAACCAGTATCACAATTTGTGCACAGTTTTCCTGTACTGCTAACAAGTCATCTTCAGAAATCTCACAAGTTTTTGTATTACTGAAGTTGAGATGGCCCATTTGAGGCAATAAAAGCATACAACTGAGGTAGCCATTCACACAGAAGGCAGTTTTTCTGACATGGATCGGTTTCTTTGCCTTGCTTGCCAATTTACCCTGGAAATCTCTCGTTGCAATAATTTATAATTTTTCTTCAATACTCTAAAATCATTCTAAGATGATCTGCTTTGTTTTATAGATTGAGACCTGGATTGCGATGGTTTCACTACCGAAGATTAGATATCAATGTT
This sequence comes from Salix purpurea, assembly GCA_027405865.1. Classification (NCBI taxonomy): domain Eukaryota; kingdom Viridiplantae; phylum Streptophyta; class Magnoliopsida; order Malpighiales; family Salicaceae; genus Salix; species Salix purpurea. The sequence continues at coordinate 2,654,024 of JAOWLH010000016.1, read as the reverse complement.
GCCTGTGCCTTTTAGGCAATTTCATTTTCTTGCCTGTGACTTAACTTGTTTTAAAGCCTGTTGCATGCTAGGTTATTTCTCTCGATCCAGAAGCTTCCAATGGACCGTTGTTAATTTTGCAGTCTAGTTTAGAAGTCATAAGTTCTGTGAAAAGTCTGCTTGCCAGCTAATTCATGGGATGGTTGCTGTTTATCACCAATATCTGGGGTACTGTTGCTGATGCTTGATAGGTAATCATGACAAAAACACTGCATGATAACTGAAGAACACCAGCAGTTTTAACATCTCTGTATTTTTAAGCACATGAAAGCTTCCACAATTTGCACCTTCACTGGTTATTCTAACTTCTAACGCGTCTTCATTAAAATCCTGTCCTTTCCTGTCTGTTATTGCCGTTGCCATGACAGCAGGCAGTATTCATGGCTTGATGCTTACACCTAACTGCCAAGGACCTTCTGTGGAAACTGACAAACTCATTTGGTCCCATTGTGGATTCGTGTCTCCCAAGAACTGGATAAAACTTGACCAGTTTGTCTAAGCTGTGGTCAGTTCGGTTAATTACTCACGAACTGGTTGGAAAATCACACCCAACTAGCAAGACGGCACCGTCTATTCAATTTCCAGCGGTCACTCTGCTTCGGCATCAAACCTTGTGTCATTTGGGCTCTTTCGAGGCAGGATCTTGTAATAAAGGAAACGGGCTCCCTCTCCTTCCTCCCATTGTGAAAAGAAAAGAAAAAATGGCAAGGACCCTACCATGTGAGTTCCGGTTTGTAGTTTGGAAGTTGAGCGTGGAGTCAAAACAAGTCATTATGCATGATGATCTCTCCATGCTTAAAATTATCATTCTTTTTTCCAGAAAACTTTCAAATTCGTCATAATGTATATGGAACCATAGCGAGGAACTCATTATTGTCGATATCATTGTTGTTTTTTTGGATTCGAGAAAACCTCTTCTCCCGGAAAGCGCATTTTGTAGGCGCGGGTGAGCAAGTAAAACCCCGACTGTCTCAGGCTTTTACAAGAGTTGCATGTCCTGACTCAAACTCGAGACCTGCTATACAGATCTCGAGCCTCTCCTGGAAACCCCGGCTGTCCCAGGCTCTTATAAGAGGTGCACATCCTGACTCAAACTCAAGACCTGTTATGCAGATCTCAAGTTTTTTATCAACAAGCCATGCCCCATGGGGACATCGTTATCATTATGCTAACACATTGCAAGCTAATGGCAAACAAATACGCTTTAAACATTTTCTAAAAGGGTGACAACTTAAGAGCTTATTCATGATCTTCTGTCCACCGGAATTCCCCTTGCCTGTATGTGCTAAAAAGAGGAGAAAGAAATCTAGTGTTATCTATCCCTTAGTAAGCTCAAGGAAGTTTTGACTTCTATCTCCCTGTCAAAAATAATGGAAGAGTCATCATAGATTTTGACTAACATTCGTTGCCATCATCGAGTTTGTTGTCCAACATTCGTTGCTAAAATCTCAAGGCAAGAAAATGAAATTGCCTATCCTAATCTGTCTTCACCGTACCAGAACAAAATTACTTTTTTTTTAATCATACTAGAACAATATTAAATCTATAGATTTCTGTTCTTATCATCACTCCCCCCCCTTCTCTCTCTTTTTCATACACGTATAGAAGATAATAGATGAAAAGGCTACAGTTTCTTGTGAAGTTGAGAAGTGGACTGTGAGCTCTACAGATTCGTTGTGCTGTTCACAGACTCTTACTGGGTAATTTAAGGATACATTTACTTTTAATATCAAGCTTTATTGGACTTCAAATGCTTTCTGTTGCATTGTCAATGGTTTCATGCATAGAAGAACACAGTTTTATTCCAATAGAAAAAGAAAAGAAAAAAGGGACCAAACATTTTACTTTTGCAAGCATTTTACTTTCTTAATTCCTAGTTACAAAGATAACCACACTGTCGGCTGTCTTGTTGATGGTCAAGAATTATTCTGCATGCAAAAACGTTTGATAATAATAAATAACCTCCATTTCTATATTCATAGCTTAGTTTTTTTGCATCTGGAATCAGAATGGGGTTTTGCCTTGATTTAAGTGTTTTGAGTTCCAGTTTTTCTGTGTTTCTTCTGCTGACATCCAGTATTGAGACTTCAAAGGAGTTTCAGACCTTCAATTCATGGTCAGTGATAATGCTTCCTCATCTGAATATTCAGACAGCAGAGTTGGGAGATTTACTTATTAAGAGTATACATACAGTTGCCAGTCTATAAATTTGGTGACCCAAATCAGCTTTTCATTACTATCATTGTTACTTCCACCTTTTATTTTTGTAATTTTGCGCTGGACTGCTCAACTGAAAGCACTTGAACTTGAACTTGATTTTAGTAAAGTTTTCTGTATTCTGATTTTCTTGCAGGTGTTGTTGAATACGAAAGACAGAAATTATTAGATTGAAAATTGTCATGTATAAATCTCTATCTCCATAGTATGTATTTGTCACTTGTCAACTTTGGAAATATACTTTATGTTGTTATCAGCAAGTGATATCAGGCACACTTTCTTCAACATCCAACTGGATATTAATTGTTTGCTCCTTTATTTTTTAATTTTTTATGGTTACTTCCTGTGAGCTTCCCTCCTGTATGATTCCCAATCGATTTCTTTTTCTAATGGATCATGCAGGCTTACAAAGCTCCATAGCTCAAATGAACAAGCATGAAATGAGATTCTGAGTGAGTGCTAATCAGAACAATAGTGCTGCTCTCTTTATGCCTTTTCTTTAACAAAAAAAAAGGAGAATTTAACTTTTTTGCTTTCTCTTTAAATCAATCTTTTATTTTCTTGGATTCTTTATCACCACTTTGCTTTTGACATGTGCTTCCTCTGGTAAGTGAGCTTTTCTTTCCCAAAATAAAAATGTCAATCAAGAACACCTTATTACTTTTCTCCTTTTGTTCTGAAGAAAATTCAACTTTAAAGTATAGCAATGAACTGTTGTTACAGAACCATGTTCAGCTAACTCTTAAATGTTCTGACTCACTGAACCAGGAGAGCACCAGGATCTGCTGAGGTCAGAAATAAGCGTAGTTCATCTCAAAAAGAGCAACTATCGATGAAGCTCCTGTCCTATGTTTTCTCCACAGTTGCTTTCCTTTTCTTCATTCTTCCAGTTGTTCCTCAGATTGTAGCTGACCTGAATTCTGAAAGACAAGCACTTCTTGACTTTGCTGCGGCTGTTCCACACATCCGGAAACTCAACTGGAATGTTTCTACCTCAATCTGCTCCTCCTGGGTTGGCATTGCCTGCAACAAAAATGGAACTGGAGTGGTTTCTGTCCATCTCCCAGGCGTTGGACTGTTCGGCCCTATCCCGGCCAACACTATAGGAAGACTTAATTCTCTCAAGATTCTCAGTCTCCGATCCAATAGCCTCAATGGAAAGCTTCCTTCTGATATCCTCTCGCTCCCTTCCCTTCGGCACCTTTACCTGCAACAGAATAACTTCTCCGGCAGCATCCCTGCCTTTCTCTCCGTTCAACTCAACGTCCTGGATCTTTCCTTTAACTTCTTCACCGGGAGAATTCCACCCACCGTACAGAATCTGACTAAGCTCGCTGCATTATACCTCCAAAACAATTCCTTCTCCGGAGCCATACCCGATATCAACCTTCCAAAACTCAAGGCTTTAAATCTTAGCTTTAACTATTTCAATGGTACAATTCCACCATCTTTACAGAAGTTCTCCTATCACTCATTCATTGGGAACTCTCTATTATGTGGACTGCCTCTCAAGCGTTGCCCCACCATCTCCTCCTCACCTTCTCCTTCCCCAAACGACTTTCTAAACCAACCAACAAGGCCTCAATCTCAAACTGCCAGCAAGAAACTTGGTTCAAACTCTATAATTGCTATAGCAATTGGGGGGTCAGCTGTGCTGTTTCTCATAATTATGGTTATCTTTGTTTGCTTATTGAAGAGAAAAGACGGGGCAAGAAACACAATGTTGAAAGGGAAGGCGGAGAGCGAGAAGCCCAAGGATTTCGGTAGTGGGGTGCAGGAGGCTGAGAAGAACAAACTGTTCTTCTTTGAAGGCTGTTCTTTCACCTTCGATCTTGAGGATTTGTTGAGGGCTTCGGCTGAAGTTCTTGGTAAAGGAAGCTATGGAACAGCCTACAAGGCGGTTTTGGAGGACGGGACGTCAGTGGTGGTGAAAAGGTTGAAGGAAGTAGCTGCTGGAAAAAAGGATTTTGAACAGCAGATGGAGGTTATAGGGAGAATTGGACAGCACCCTAATATTGTTCCCCTCCGTGCTTATTACTACTCCAAAGATGAAAAGCTTCTCGTTCACAACTACATGTCAGCTGGGAGCTTGTCTGCACTGCTACATGGTAAGCTGTCTTTTTAGCTCAATTATAATGAAAAAGTTTTGTTTTCCTCTCCTCCACATATTTTTTTTCATTAGAAATCTGTTCATGGAAGATAGAAAATTTCTCAGTGTTATCTTATCCAGGGAAATTGGTTTTCACCTGGTAATGACTACCTGAGAACAAGAAAGACCAATGTTCACTAGTTTAATGAGAACCAGAGAATGTCTTAAACTTCAGCCAGTGAGTTATGTTCTTTTAGAAACATGTTTTGGCAAATGAAAACGGTGGAAGGTTGTGAACTTCATGTATCAGACAACACTTCTGCATCAAGTCCTGTTTCTTGCAGTCTAGCACAAAGTGGCCAAGATGGCTCTTTTGATTTGTTGAGTGGTTACGCATTAACAATGGCTTAAACCATGGAAATTAAAGAACTTGCAGAGAAGATTCGTAGCATTTGTAAGAGAAAATTTTGTTCAGTTAGTGAAAAATACCGAATAGGTGAATAACAAGTGATTGAATTCTCTATAATCAAACTATACTTTTGATTTTTGCCGATTGCTGCAGAATAATGTACTCTTTGATCGAATTGATCTCAATGGTTTTATTTTTTTCTTGAAAAAACCTCAAGAGTTATGACATTCTGATGAATCACTTCATCAGTACAGGATTTTGGAAACAGGTAACAATATCAAATATTGTGAAACCTCCCAGTGTATTGAAAATGATGTAAACTGGTTTCTTGATGTGCTGTAATCTGCATAATTGCCATAACATTTGCATAAATAAAATCTTTTCATCTCACTTCAGTTGTCTTATCAGTTGTCTCTGATATGAATTTTACACTTCTCCCCCGTGCTCGTTCTGCATGGAAAAATTAGGCAATAGGGCTGCAGGTATAACGTCACTGGATTGGAATGCTAGAGTGAAGATATGCCTGGGGACTGCCAGGGGAATTGCCAGCATTCATTCTGAAGCTGGTGCCAAATTTTTCCACGGAAACATCAAGGCTTCCAATGTACTCCTCACCCCAGATCTTGATGGGTGCATCTCTGATGTGGGCTTGGCTCCTCTGATGAACTTCCCCACAACCATGTATAGAACCATCGGATACCGTGCTCCGGAGGTCATTGAAACACGCAAATCCTCTCAGAAATCTGATGTTTATAGTTTCGGGGTGCTCCTCCTCGAAATGCTGACGGGGAAAGCCCCGCTACAAGCTCCGGCGCATGACAGCGTGGTTGATCTGCCGAGATGGGTGAGGTCTGTGGTCAGAGAAGAATGGACTGCAGAGGTTTTTGATGTCGAGCTTGTAAGGCAACAAAATACTGAAGAGGAAATGGTGCAAATGCTTCAGATTGCTTTGGCTTGTGTGGCAAAAGCACCTGAAATGCGTCCCAGAATGGATGAAGTTGTCAGGATGATAGAGGAAATTCAACATTCTGACTACTCGAAGAACAGGTCATCCTCGGAGGCTGAGTCTATTGTCCCAACCCCATGAGAGCTTTAAATTTTTACGAACCATGGAAATGATTATATCAGATGCTGTCTGATATGGTAAGGCGACATGCATGAATGCATCATGCACACATGCTAAGCCTTAACCTCTGAATGTATCCATTCTTCACCACGAACTGTACTACTTGAATCCTGTAAAAGCTTTTTAAAATTAATTATCGGAAAAATAAACTTCCTGCCCCTTGATTTCTTGTAACCGAACTATTTTCAAACTATTATAAGCTTTAACTGATCCACAGAATCCATGAAACTGAAGCTTCCTTATGCTCGGCTGAAATTCAAGATAACTCTACAGATAATTAATTGTGTTGCTACTTGTTAAGGAACCATCTCACTTAAAAGCTTAAGTTATTAGATGAGATCCCATAATATAATTTATATTATTCTTTAACAAATCCTCTCAAGTGAAAATCATTTGGGCTTGAAACTTGTACAGGCCTACAATACCTTGTGTTTCATTTTATCAAATAGAATGAGGGTGACGAGATTCGAACTCGTGACCGCTAGGTCAACAACGCTCTGATACCATGTTAAAGAACCATCTCACCTAAAAACTTAAGCTATTAGATGAGGTCCCAAAATATAATTTATATTATTCTCTAAGTTTTTACATGATATGGTTCGTTAACACCACTAACCTCCAAAAAACACCATCCAATTTCAGGTTAATCAACTCAATAAAATATATAGATATATATAACACTTCAGATAATCCACAAAATCAATGAACATGGTGCAGTAAATTAATTCAAAAGAGATGAAAGACAATTTTCCAATGACTGAGATTAAAGCATTTCGCAAGGGTAAGGTGGGGCTTTGTAAATGAATACTGAATATTAACAACCACTTTGGTTAATAATGCCATGACCAAAAAAAGGAGGTCGTAGGATAGAAATAGAAGGCCAACAAAGATCTTATTAAATAGGGCATTGTTTTACTAGCAGCCCTTTGTTTATTCGTAGGTTATAGTAGAATAAGTCGTTAGTTTACAACTCACAACCCAAATCTGGAAACTTGAAATGGCAACACCTGAAGGGAAGGACACGTATAGTTTCTAGTATTTCTCTTTCTATGTTGAAATTTTTACGGGATCTTTGACCTCCCATGTTGTCTATTTCTGATAAGGCTTTGATGACATGATCTTCAGGTGAAATCCTGGATTACACTACATATCAGAATCAATTGTATCCGAAGGTAAAACTTTCCTTCATGCCTCTATTTTTTTCTTTGTTTGGAATGCTCTAGCTGTTTCATTGGATTCTTCTCCATCATCTGAATCTTTTGATGATAATTAACATAGGAAATGATCTCATTTAGGTAATGCGGAAATGTTCTACAAATTTATCCAAACCTGTAATTTCCAATTGTTATTGCTTGTAAGTCAACAAGATGGTTTAGTTGAAATGCATCCACCAAAACCTGAATGGTTTTGCAGTCTCGGCAAGAAAAAGGAAGACTTCATTATTGTTTTGCAAAGCTTAGGATGGCTTAATATTTTCATTGCTAATGTAAGAAGGAATGGGAGAAACGTTTTACCTTGACGAGAGAAAATATAGGTATAAGATAATGAAATCCGCAGAAGATTAGGGGATTTATTTTGCATTTCGAGCCAAAAATAATGGAACTGGATTTTACTCTTTTGGTTTAAGGGATGATACATAAATAGAATTTGTTCCATTTATCTCTAGTGCCATTTGTGTTTTTCTTGGAAGAAGAAAGAAAAAGAACTGCAACAGATCTGATGGATATTCTCTTTTAGGAACCTGCTGTAATTGCTAATCCATCACCATCACCAGGGTGTAATGGGACATTGTTGGTCCAAGGTGAGTCTCTTTAAACAAGCTGAAGAGAACTATGCTTATCTCACCTCCTGATATTCTTCATGTATAAGTTATCTTCATTTTGTAATGCTTTTCCTGTTTTAAGGCTCCTGGCTGTTGTGACTTCTTTTGCACTGAATCTTGATTCTCAACTTTGTTTTTGTGAAGAACCATCTCACCTAATAGTTTAAGCTGTTAGCTGAAGCTCTAGATTATGATTTATATTATTTTCTAACACACTTTCAAGTGAAAACTCTTTGGGCTTGAAACTTACACTGCCGACACTATCTTGTGCTTGATTTTTATCAAATAGAATGGGGGTGGTGAGATTTGAACTTATGACCGTTGGGTCAACAGGGCTTTGATACTATGTCAAGGAACCATCTCACCTAAAAACTTAAGCTGTTAGGTGAAGCTCCCGATTATGATTTATATTATTCTCTAACAATTTCTATCGAATATAGTCTGATCAAGTTGCATTCTGTGTTTGCCTTTTGAAACCTTGACTCTTCTTCATTTCCTTGTTCAGTTTCTCTAAATCTCTCAGTATGTTTGTATTTCGTTTCAAGTGACAAATGGTTGTGGGGTTGACAATCCACCATGTCTTGTTTCTTGATGAGAACTGCAATGGTGTCTGCTAACAACTCATAGTATTTGTCAAGAATGCCTAGATTTAAGATCGCCTCTTCACTTCTCTAAACAGAACTTTCAATGGATTTTCCACTTAATATGTATTAAAATAAACCTGAAAGAACCTAGAAGATAATCTATACCGGTATGATCAGCAGTAACACAAGGCATTATCTAGCTCCTGAACTCACCCCCTCTGTTCTTCAAGCTTATCAGGGTTTTAATCGAAAGTTCTTGCATTTATTAAGAAACCGATCATTAAACATATCGAGGATAACCCCTGCAGGTCTGCGGTTGCTGTAATAACTGTCATGGAGGTGACGAAGAATGTGCTGTTCAAGAGAATTATCGTAAAGAATTTGCCAGTAGAAATGTTCACCTTCTTACAACTATGGAGAAATGGAATGAAAAAATATCAGAAGCAACTAGGGATGGGAAGATTGTAAGTTCTTAATACCTGGCTACCTTTTATGTTTCCTTCTCTCCATTTCCCCAAATTTCCTGAATTCAGTCATTTCAGAGTGAAAAATTCGTCTGGATGCTCTGGTAGAATTCAGATGTAGCTGTTATCATTTACATGTCTAATTTCGCACTTTGGTAATTTTTCACCTCACCTGTCAACAGGTGGTCGTAAATTTCAGTGCATTGTGGTGCGCTCCATGCAAAACAATCGCACAAGCCTATTGCGAGCTCGCAGATAAATATTCCTCCGTCATATTTCTAACAGTTGATGTTGATGAGCTTGCAGTAAGTAAAACATGCTCGTACTGTTAGCGTTAGGGAACACAGAATGAAGATCATTGTATGACATGTTAGGGAATAATAAAATCATATTCTGGATCTTACCTAACAGCTTAAGCTTCAAGGTGAGATGGTTCCTTGACATGTTATCAGAGCCTTGTTGACCCAGCGGTCACGAGTTCAAATCTTACCACCTTCATTTTATTAGATAAAAAAAAATCAAGCACAAGGTAGTATGGGTTTGTGTGCAAGTTTTCAAGCCCAAAGAGTTTTAACCTGAGGAAGTGTGTTAGAGAATAATATAAATCATATTCTGGGACCTCACCTACAGTTTAAGTTCTTAGATGAGATGGTTTCCTGAAACGACAAGACTGTCAAGATTTTCTCACTATTTTTACACGAACTCTCATTCACCTTTACAACTTAAAAGACAAAAGTCAAGGCTTATACACATCTACATGCATGATGATGAAATTATACTCAAGCTGTAATAATTCGTCAATGGCTATTTGAAACACAAATATGAATTCCTGCAGGGATTGTCACCATCAGGTTCTCACATCTGATCAGCATTTAGCAATACAATGTATTAATATGTTGGATTAAAGTTTTTAGTGTGTTCAAGAGATAGAGATTAATTGCAGAACGTGTTTGATAAGTGAAATGTGCGGTCTGATTGGATGCAGGAATTGAGTACTTCATGGGAAATTAAAGCAACTCCAACATTCTTCTTCCTTAAAGATGGGCGACCAGCTGACAAACTTGTTGGAGGAAACAAGGCAGAGCTCCAGAGGAAGACTGCTGCTATTGTTAATCTTGATTCTAGGTCACGTAATTGACACTTATTCCTGAAAACTGGCTTATTTTCTGTCAGGATTTCTGTTACAATGTAGTAGCGTCAGCAACCACAGAATATCAATTTTTGAAAAATATGATATTTGCACTTGAGATACCAGAGCATTGTTTTTTCAGACAAAAGAGTGAAACTGTGTACTCGGTAGAGTGTTTAGAGAAGGAAAAAACACAAGGAAAAGTTGCTCATTCCTGATGGATATTGCTTTGCATCCTGACTGAACTAGTGGATTTGTCAGGAACTGAGAGAAGAAAGGGATGCATGGTGGAAAACATCTTTCTTATACTAATGAGGGGAAGTCCCATGGATTTGAAAGTGCTCATGGACTTGGATTGCAATTTCCATGGTAATATGCACTCATAATCGAATCCAAGTGCCCGCGAGAATTACACGCACTATCTGTTGTTTAAATAGATGAGGCTAGGGCAAAAATAAAATTCTATTGTTTATACAGCAACCAGAGATAGACTTGTTTGTCTTGGACATGAAGCAAGCACCATGCAACACCAGAAAAGCACAAAATCGACCATCCTAATCAATCCAGATACTCTTAGCTACTGATGGGAGAAGTTTTATGATCCCACTGTTCGCACTGCAAACACAATCTGCCTGGAGTTTTTGTCAATTTAGAAAAAAATGGATTGTTCATATTTTAACATGAAAATGGTGATCTATGATATGAGAGGCAGAGTCTTTGTAATGTCTCTTTTTCACTTTGTAATCTTCAAAAGTGAGAGGCACACCAGCATAGCACAGGAGAAGAAGAGCAAGTATTTTGGCTAGTATTTTTCTCTTCTCTCTGTTTCTGATGATGTTGAAAGTCTTTGTATTTAAAGTTCACCCTTTCAGTTCTTACCCACCATGTTGATGCTTCCTGAACTTAGGTACTATACCAATCACCAAAGTGTTGAAACACCATCCGGTGGAAATCTCCGGACAATATGAAGGTTGGAGTTTTACTCGCTTACTTAGACTCATAAAATGTGTTTTTTGGAGGGCAGGGTTTCTCAAATCCAAAAAAAAACCCTTTGAAAGGTTGGATTGATCCACATGAGCATCATCAAGGTAAGAATTGTTAGAGAATAATATAAATCATATTATGGGGCCTCACCTATAAGCTTAAGCTTTTAGGTGAAATGGTTTCTTAATATGGTATCAGAGCCTTGTTGACCCAGTGGTCACAAGTTTGAATCTCACCACCCCCATTCTATTTGATAAAAATCAAGCACAAGGTAGTGTGGGATTGTGCAAGTTTCAAGCCCAAAGGGCTTTCACTTGAGGGGGAGTGTTAGAGAATAATATAAATCATATTATGGGGCCTCACCTATCAGCTTAAGCTTTTAGGTGAGATGGTTCCTTAACAAGAATTGTGCCTAGAAATTCATTCTGTGCGGACGTTCCCTTTCAAGTTGCATGTAGGTGGATAAGTGTATATCCTAGTTGTGTAATTGCAACTCATTTTCAAGAAAAGATGAGCTTATTGCAGTGGAAATCTTTTTTTTACCTAATTAGGCAATATTCTATATATAGCAACAACTTATATTTTCAGGATCTTTGTAGTTGATAGAGAAATGTTAGGGATTTATATGGTTGGTGGAGCAATGTCAAGGATTTTAAATGATTTGATAGAAGAAACCACAAATGTAATTATGATCATTAGGTAGTAAATAAATTATAACTATTTAAAGAGAGGCATACCTTTATTCAGAGGCATTAAACTAATTTCAACCTTCATAACATGGTATTAGAGTCTCTATCTTAAATATCTCCCAAATTATTTTGGTTTTCTGGTCTCTCATTTTCTTTGTTTTAGAGATATGAGATATTCTCATCTTGGTTTGTGGGCTTGATTCAATTCATTTTTCCTAGCTTGAGATATTCTTTGGCTTGGGCTGATTTGTATCAACATTTTGTTTTATGGCATTAGTATTTTCATTAAGGCTTGCCTATTTTTTTGGGGTTGTTGTATTTTCTTAGTCATGTCAGAAGAGGAAATCTTCATCGTTCGCATGAGTTGCAAGAATTATGCTTATTAGGAATTTCAATTTTGGATGTTTGTCAAAGGAAAAGAAGTACAGAATCATTTGAATGGGTCCTCCATGGTTCCAACATGGTTCCAACTGATCCTAACAAACTTGGTTCTTGGGAAAGAAAGGATGCCAAGGTTGTTGAGTTCTATTGAACATCATATCTTCAACAGTCTTTGTTCCTTTAATACTATTAAGGAAATATGGGATCAATTTTGGAGGATATATCATCAAGATAACTCAACTTGAAAGTTCCAATTAAAGTTAGATATTGGAAATTATTGCTAAAGGAATCAATCAATTGAGCTGTGTTATTTGAGCTTCCTAAGCTCATGGAGTGATTATTATAGGTTAGTGCAATCTATGGTTCCAAAGGAAGCATTGACGAAAGTAAAAACAATCCATTCCAAAAACTACCAATATGATCAATTCTTAATGATGCTTTGCTCAGAATTTGAAAGTATACACGTTGAGTTGATTAATCGCAAACCAATTCCAACCTTGGATGAGTGCCTGAGAGAGCTTTGCATGAAGAATAATGTCTTGCCTCATAATATTACTGTCACGAACTGATTCTCAGATCCATGATCGGCATATATGCATAATCCCCCTCCAAGATTCCACACCTATGTGAACCCAAACTTACATACAAACTTATCCTTCAACTTCAGAGTTCAACGCAACGTTAATAACAAATTAACTTTATAATATAAATTGATTTCCTTAATACAAGAGTTAAATACATATTGTTATAATTGTGGAGCGCTAACTAGACATAAGGCAAAAACATTGATTACAACAAAAATAGTAGGTTCTAAGAGTACATCAAAAATGACTTGCTAACAAGCTACAAGCCTGAAAATAATAAATAATAAAGGGGTGAGTTCAACAACTCATTGAATAGATAACATTCAATATATATATACAAGATAATACAACAATGAGAATTATATTATCAAATAAGGCTTTAAGTTCTTACAAGAAGGTTTCTCAAATAGGTCATAACAAGAATGTATAATGTAAAGCTCATCAAAAAATCAAAACACAGTGAACATGAGACTTCGTACTGTGGGATGATCAATCCACATAGGTTGGTAACTCCCCTAATCAACTAGGGTTTCAGATACAATGTGCACAAAGATTAACATTACCCTATTAGCATGGGTATTGTGACTGACATATCGTAAGTTTATATCATAATCAGATAAATATATTCATATCTCAAGGCTCAACTCATAATATCAATCAAATGGTAGCTATTAATTCACAAGCATATATTGGCTCATATTAAGAATGTATATTCAACAATTGATTATGCTTTATATTAACAAAAATAGTAATCAACGTATATATTATCAAGAAACATAATTCAATTTGTACTAGCAATTCAAATATTAATAATATTTCTCAAACATATTAAATATTATCCACTCATCTAACTCAAAAGCGATCGAAATTCAAAAGTAGATACCAACAAACTCTTATTGACGTCCCGCGGGTAGAATATCAAGAGTACCTAAATACGAAAGGAGATATACTAAAAAATAACTCAAAAGACGTAAAATCTCTTCAATAAACTTATCTAACAGTTTAACTCACAATCCTAGGCGTTTTTAAATCAAAATATCTATTTTTCTTAAAACCTAAAAAATTTAACGGTTTCTTTGAAATCTAATTCATAATAAATAATTTGTAAAATTGATAATAATTCACCAAATAATACTTAATTATTCACCAAACCAATCTGAAAAACTAATATTTCACCTAGGGACCATTCTGAATTTTTCTCATATTTTTAGGGTCAAGTTGTATTTTTATCAAATTGAAGGACTAATTTGAACATATCATAAATTCATAACTATACTGAATTTTGCCCATAATCCATCCTCAATTCTGTACAGAATCTCAAATTTTACTCCAGACACCAAACTGTAATTTTTTTAAAGTTCAAGGGACTAAACTATAATTTTCATGAAAGAGGAACCAAACTGCAATTTCATCATCTTCAACCTCCAGCCTACTGTACATAATTGCAACAATTGTTTTTCACAATTTCTCAATATTATTTTACAACAAACACATCAATTAACTTCAAAATCATCTACAATCCAATCAATTAAACCATTACCCAACACATTCAATCCCTAACATCTCAATCAATCCAAAACAAAATCTTCAAACTCTAATCATCAATACAAGCAAAATCTAACTAATAACAATATTTATTCATATTAAAACATAAACATTACCTTAACAACTTATTTCTCCTCTTTCTTTTCTCCTTCCCTCTTTTCTCTTCTTCGTCTCCTATCTTTCTCTCCTCCCGATTCTTGATCGTTGTGTTAAAAAGTTCTTAAACCCTATTTTTATCGAGTCCACCGGATGATCCTACCTCCAACCATACATTCAAATTGAAATCCAGATGGGTCAAATGATTGCTCCTGTATTTATCCTTCAACTTACTATTATATGTTTTTTGGAGAAAAAAAAGTCATTTTTTTGATGAAATAATAACTTAAAAAATTTTTTATGCAAACCAACATACCACGAATTGCTAAGCGTGGCTATCCATGAACTGTTGCTGCATCGCTTTTTGGCAGTTGTTACCCCATACATGCATCTCAACAAAATGTCTATTGGTAATGGATAACGTCCAAGAGCCACAGACTGAAAAAAAATGTTTCAGTTAAAAATATAAATACAAAATGGATGTAATTAAAAAAACATTCACAAGCGTTTCACATGCAAAATGAACTATAGGGAGCTAGTAGTGTGCGTGGTAACGGAACCTAGAAAACACCAGTTCTAATTTTGGGCACTAGAATGTAACTTTCATGTGAAACACTCGGACATGATGTGCTTAATATCTAAGATGTATGACTACCAAAATTCCTTCTAGACTGTCATGTCGTCCCTTCCATTTAAGATTTAAAGACCGTTGTTATTTTTCTCGCCACCTCAATATTTGTAAATCAATTTTTTTGTTAAATGAAATTATATTTGAATAAATTATTAAAACAATATAATTGTGAAAACAAAAAAAAAACCTACATTGATAGGTTTTCCTTCTATTCGGCCTAGTACTTAGGGGTAATTAGATCCCATTGTGAAGGGACACCCCTTCGAATTTACAACATTGCACTCAACAACTCTGCATCGTGAGTCTATGCATGTGCCACAATTGCCTATTCTTGATCGACACCTAATAACTCGTGGTCCTCAGAAATGTTGCTAGAAGAACCAACAACAATTCTATCTATAATGACAAAAAAATAAAACTATATTTGTTACTTGTTTTTTTTTCCTTTTAGCTTCGCTGTAACAAATTTAAGGTAAGATTTTTTTTTCTTCTCTTTTGTTGAGAGTTTTTTGTCTTCTTTTTGTTCTTAATGATATTGAGGTTATTGCATGACTTTTTCACAATATGTTTTGTTATTAATTGGTTTGGTGCGAGATTATTGCATTATTTTTAATTACATTTTCTTGTGTTAATTCATTATTAACTAATGATTTTTATGTTATGAATAGATTTTTTTTGTGTTAATTTACATTATTGTTTTAATTTAATTTTCTATTAGTGATGATAATTTAATTATAGTTTTTATGTGAATTTGTTTTGCTAATAATATGAATTGCTAAGTTCTTAGAATAGTTTTTGTAATTTTAAAATAGTGTTTTCCAAGTTTAGGATTAATTTTAAAAATATTATAACATAAAAAAAATATTTGATGGAATTTAATTATGAAAAGTTATTTAAGGAAAATGAATAATATCAACTGGTTTGTGGAATATATGATATGTATTTGTAGGTTTTAAATTTTGGGTGGTCTCTTTTATAGGGGAGGTGTGGCTATTTTTTTTTAAATGTATGAACCATTTAATTATTAATATATTTGAATTTGTGCAGATGACTAGGGGAAAGTCCATGCTCGACATCAGGAAAGAATCATTGCTAGCTCTCACAACAGTGATTCCAAGGGCCACTAGTTTTTAGGTGTCGATGACGGACAAGCACCTGAGGCACATCGATTCATTACGTGGGGTGAGTATGATGCCACAAAGTCTATCGCGACGACGATTTTTTTCGCGCTTCGCACCCCGCCATCCCCCGGATCGGGAGGAGACAACGACGCGTAGTGAAAATGGGGGGCTTTATAGTCATAAAAATTACGACTATTATTATCAGGAGTCACCAGGGAACCTATTGGTCTGTAAGAGTCTTGGGTAAGGACACTTGTTGTGCAAGGGGAAGACGCATCACCCCCAGTGCACCCTACCTAAGGTAAGCTGCATTGTAGCTTGACTGTTCTTCTAAGTTAAACTTTTTTACACTGCATTTTCAAAAACCATTTTTTTTTGTCTGCGGGTGCACTTTACAATGTAATTTTACACCGCAGCTACAAACCTTTTTATCTACGGATGTATTTTACAATATAAATTTACATCGTATTTAAAACCCTTTTTTTATCCATGGATGTACTTTACAATGTAAATTTACATCCTAATAGATAAAACATAAATATTAAATTTACTCAAATTCCAACGGGTAATCATAAACCGGTTACAATATCCAATTTTTGTTTTAAAACATAAGGAAGATGCAAAATATTTTTTTTATGAAAAATATGATGGAACAAATCTTGGAATCCGGCCGTATGCATGAAAACAAAACATTTTTATGTTTTTTTTTTATTTTTGTATTTTTATATATATTTTTTAATAAAGTAAAAATAAATAAATAATATAAAAAACAAATCAGTAGGCTGGGCTGACAGCCCACCTCTTTATGCATTTTGGGTCGGGCACAAAGCCCGACTTGCATGAACAGTGGGACGTGAATTACGTCTCATTGCATGCAGCGCTGAGAGGAAAAAGATGAATGAACAGTGATTTTTCAAGTGTGACAAAAGGTATACCTGTTAGTACCGTTGGGTAGAGGAGGTCGAGGTGGTTGTCCCATTGGTGGTGGCGTCGTCAACGGTGGTCTATGGTGGTCGGAGGAAGCATTGTAAGGCGTCGACTTACGTTGCAGCAACTGCTACTGCCTCTGTTACCGCCGCCTGGGGTGGTGGTTGTGTTGCTGGAGACAAAGGGAAGATTAATGTGGTGATGAGGGTGGTCTTGAGTGGTCAAACCACCATCACTGGTGGAGTGACAGGAGGCTCGGTTGGGCTGGTTTTAGAGAGAGAGAGAATGTTGTCTGGGAGAGAGAAAGGAGCTGCACCAGGGAAGATGGAGGAGTTGCGACGGGGTTGAGAGGTAGTATTGTTGTGTGATATTTCCTTGTTTTTGATTGTTTTTCTTCATCTAAAAATTCTCTGCAAGCTCCCTTAGAATTTCTCATTCATCTCCCCTGTTTTTTCTCTCTATTTCCCCTGTTTTTCCTTCTTTTTTTCTCTGTAAAATCTTCCTCATTCTCTCTGTGTAAAACTCTTTTTTTTTCTTCGTTTCCCCGTGTTCCCTCCCCTGTGTTCGTGTGCATGCAGGTATTTATAGGCAAGAGGCAACCCTTACATGCACCGATGGGTTGCCTCTTCACCTGAAATTAAAGAGGCAGTGGTGTGCCTGCACTTGTTCAGGTGAATGAACAGTGCAGTCACGCATGATGATTTTGTGAGAGAGTGTAAAATACAATTTGGTCCTTTAATTTTTAATTGGTTTAATCGCGCCCCTAATTGGTTTTAAACTTTTGGTCCCTGGCTTCCAATTTATGCTATTTGACCCTCAATTGACCATTAAACTCTCAATTGTTTTCAATTGAACCCCTGATTTCGCACAATTGGCTTGGAAAAAATCAATTCAGTCTCCGAAAATTCCCAACTTCTCAATTGAACCCGAATTAAGCTCCCTTACTTGATTTTTCACTGATTAAGCCCTTAATAAAATTAATTTGACCAACTTAAAGTATAATTAAGTCCTTGCACTTAATTAAATCCTTTAATTGGACCCTAAATTAATTCTCAAACATAATTATACTTTTAAATTGGCCGACGATTAAATCAAATTGGCCCATAAAAATATAATTATATCTCTCGACTTAATTTTTACACAGATTTATCCGATGATAAATTATTTTTGCCTTGAATCTGTATTTTCCTCTATTTTTGGGGACAAAAGAGATACAATCGGACTCACGGAAACAACCAAAATTTTCACATTGATTTTTTTCAACGCTGACCCCTTTTATTTTATTTTTGTTATTTTTTGGTAGATTTTGGGGAGTAACCCAAAAATTAGGTTATGACAAAGTCGAGGGGGTGTTCCTTCGCAACTAGATTAAATTACTTTCAAGTATTAGGCTTAATGGAAGGATGACCTTTCAATGTAGGTTTTTGTTATGATTAAATCTGTTCAATAATTTTGTAAGAAAGTAAGTTCATTTAGCTAATAAAATCTCAAGTTTACAAATATTGAGGCCACAAGAATAAGAATAATAACAATGACCTTTAAATTGTCGATGGATATTCCATTATTTAATGGAGCCAAATCTCTAAAAATCCTGAATAGATACTGCGAGTTGATGCATGATTTATAAGGTTTAATGTTAGTGTGAACCTAATTTTTTTTTTAATTTTAATCTATTACTTTATAAATAAATTTTATTTTCTAAATTTTCACTACAAGGAAGAATTTTATTGGGAGTATGCTAATGATGATGTTGCTAGCAGGGTGTGGGAAAATCATGATGCAAATAGATAATTTCAACAACATTTGCAAATCTCATTTGTTTTCAAATACCATAATTTATTTTTTATTTACTAATAAATAATTCATTTGTATCATATAGGTTGGTGATTTTTGGTCAAGGGACAGAAAAAAGCAAAAAAATATATGCTAGTAAAGGAGCTTCTAGACTGGGAGATTGTGGCACTCTAGAGGAATTTAGGCCACCATACATCTCTGAGGCAATATAGATGGATGAGCATATAATATCCAAGCATTTCACAACATGCTCAAAATCTGGTGCGCGAAACCAGAACTGACATTTTCTAGGTTCTGTTACAACACACACCTGAGGCTACATGTCATTTGTGAGATGCATGTACAACGTAGAGTCTGCTAAACAATAGCGTAACAACAATTTGTAGATAGTCACTCTCATCAATTCGTGGTATGTTTGTATCATTTGTTTTTTTTCTTACGTTATTGTTTCATTGGATTTTTCTTACTTTTTTTGAAATATTTTCATAATAGGAAACATATAATAACTGGTTGAAGGAGAAATATAGGAACAATCCTTCAACTAATCCAAATTTTGATCCGGATGCATGGTTGGAGGTAGTATCTTCCAGTGGACCCGATAGAAATCGGGTATATTGACTCTCTTAAACTAAAGCTAACAATTTGCAAATGACTCATAGTGTTTCAGCAGTTGGAAAGTCCTTCAGATTGATTTTATCCACGTAAACTCTGGAGTTCCAAGCGATTTTAACTAAGAAAGTGCGTGGTGAGATAGTCAAACTTCGTGATGAGACGATCATACTACATATAATGGGTATGCAAATACGATCACATTGAGGTGCTCCGTGTGCTCCTCTATCAATATCCCATGGTCCTAACAAACCTCCACCTCCTTCTCCAATGCCACCTCTGTTTTAGATTTATTGTACTTGAATTTTAAATGTTCAAGATTTAATAATTTGTAACAAATATTTTAATTTAATTTGAAATATATTTTGATTTTAAATTTATTTTCCAATTTATACTTTTGAAAAATAAATAAATTATTAGTGATAGAATTAGAGATGAAAATATCTTTCGATATTTTCCAAAGAGTTTGATAATAATTACTCAACTTAACACTATCACTAACGGATTACAATTCCTATTTGTAATAATATCTCCTTGTACTTGTATAGGAGTTGAGGCTTATAGATAGGTGCATAATTAGAAATATAGTTAATAAAATATAGAGAGGTATTAAGATGAGCTTATAATGTGTATGGTTTTAGAAAACACTTCAATGTCTTTTAATAAAATATAAATGTCTCTTTTTTCTTTAAGTTTAGTTTCTACCACACTTGTCCTCTTTTAACAAGTGATATGAGAGCTTAATAAAATAAAAAAATTTCTTTGTTCTGCAAGTTTTATTTCTACCACACTTATTCTCTTTTAACAAGTGATATGAGAGCTTGGGTTTGATTATTTAAGATGGCCAATCCAAATTTCCACCTTAATGTTCTTGTTTGACAAATAAAAATTATGAGACTTGGTGTATTCAAACAAAAGTTTGTCTAGGCTGCCAAAATGTATGAGAAAAAAAATCAAAAAATGCCTTAAAAAGTTTATTGAAGGAGTAATGTTGACTTTAACCTAAAAGGAGGTTGTGCAAAAGGCATGAAGGAAGGATCAACAAGCTTTTACTATCATCCCCTAATATTTTGATGATTTCACTTTTAAGATAATGAAAAAAACAACCATCCCAAACAAAATATGAGAAGTTTTGCTACAATCAAATCAAAAGCTGACAATGTGAGAAAGACATGTCCATAAAATCTACGTGGTGACTTTGAAAAGTTACATATACTTGAATCATATAATATTTTAGAATAATTTGTAAGAGTAATAGCCATATATAATCAAATGAAGAGACATGAGTACAAGATAAAAGAGACACATATGTTAGAGAAGATCTTATGCTTGCTATAAAAAACGTTTTCACTATTTAGTAGTCATGATAAAGGAGTCACAAAATATGAATGTTATTTCAATACAAGGCCTCATAAGAATTATAAGCTTTTCTTTTCAACCCTATCATTCTTTTTCACATTTGAGTGTGTTTTCCCAACCATCAACAATTAATTAAAATAGCATGCTTTCCATCCCCTTTTTCCCTCTTAATTTGAGTGTGCTTTCCAGCCCTCGACCATCAATTAAAATAACACGCTTTCCAATCCTATTTCTCTCTTTATTCAAATGTGTTATCCAACCCTCAACCATCAATTAAAATAGTACACTTTTCAACCCTATTTTTCTTTTTATTCTAGCGTGTTTTCCAACCCTCAATCATCAGTAAAAATAGTACATTTTTCAATCCTATTTTCCCTCCTAAATTGAGTGTGCTTTCCGGCCCTCAACCATTAATTAAAAAAGTGTGCTTTCCAGCCTTATCCTTCTCCTTCTTGCTGAGTGCACTTTCCACCCATACCCTGCCTTCAACCACCAGCTCAAATAGTGAACTTTCTAGCCTTCAACAACCAACTTGAATAGATCCTAGATAGTGCACCTTCTAACCCTATCTTACATTTCATGAAATGTTCATCACCATTTTTGTTGTTTTCACTTGGGTAGGTCACCCATTACAATGTGATTACCTTTCAGATTTCTACCATCTTCACCATTTTCACTTGGATAGGTCACCCATTACAATGAGATCATCTTTACCATTTTCACATGGGTAGGTCGCCCATTACAATAAGACTATCTTTGTGTTTCTTACAATCTTCACCATTTTCACTTGGGGAGATCGCCCATTACAAAAAGACCATCCTTGTGTCTTTTAGCATCTCCATGACTCCAGATGGGTAGATCACCCATTACAATGAGACTATTTTCTTGTATCTTTCACAAACATCATCATTTTTATTCTTTGAGTACCCTATTTAGACCTCAATTTCAAAAGTGCACTTTCTGGCCTGACCTTACCGTTCCTCTCTGAATGAGCTTTATTGTCCTCATTTTTCTTTCAAACGGATGAACTTTTCTTAGTCTGGTAAATCCATTATCTTTTTTTCCTAACAAAGTTTGCTATCATAACTAATTTATGGGTTATTCCCTAAAAAATAAAGGAAATAAAAAAATAAAATAAAAAAGGTTGATGTTATGGAAAAAATCAAGTTGGAAATTTTAAGAAGATTTGAGATTTTGATCTTACCACTATTGTGACCAAAAATAAAGGAAAATACAGATGCAAAGTTAAACTAATTTATTATTGGATAAATCTGCATAAAAATTAAGCCAAAAGACATAATTATATTTTTATAAGCCAATTTGATTTAATCATAGGTCAATTTATAGTGCAATTATGTTTAGGAATTAATTTATGGTACAATTGAAGGATTTAATTAAGAGCAAGGACTTAATATACTTTAAATTGGTCGAATTAATTTTATTAAGGGTTTAATTGTTGCAAAATCAAGTTTGTAGTTTAATTCCAATTGAAAGTTTAATGGACAATTGCGAGTCAAATTGCATCAATCATAAATCAAGGGACCAAAAAAATATTTGTGCCATTCTACAAGATTTACAAGCGTGTCTGCACTGTTCAAGCCACTGAACAATGCATGCACGTCATTCCAGAAGTTGAAGAGATCACCTATGTCTGCATGCAAGGAGCATTTGAAAGGTCGCTCTTTTTCCTATAAATACCTACACATAAATGAGGCAACAGACGGGGATATAAAGAAAAATGAATGAAAAAAAAAGAGAAACTAACAAAAAAAAACAACGACAGTATCACTCTTTCATTGCCGATAGGACACCAACTCCTCTTTGTTAAAAAATATTTTGTTTTTGTGTATACGGTCGAATAATAAAAATTTCCTAAGTTTATTTTTCACAAAAAAAATTGTATCTTTTCTCATGTTTTAAAATGAAAATGGAATATTGTAACCAATTTCTGATTATCCATTAGATGTAGGCCAAAATATCAAAAAACTTCCAAGAATCATTTTGTTCATTTTTTAGTTGTAAACTTTAATTATCAGGGTGCAAAATTACATTGTAAATTACACCATTAAATAGTAAAGTACAATAAATGTAATGCTAAAATTCAGATTTTAGAACGGTTAGATTTTCGACCCAAGAAATTAGAGACTTATTCACAAAAAGAGATCGACTTCAACCCTTAGAAAAGACCAACAAATAAAAAATATGACATAGAAAAACAATCAAATAACAATGTAGGTTACCTTAGATGGATGCACTAGGGGTGATGTGTCTTCCCCTTGCACAACAAGTTCCCTTACCCAAACTCTTACAAACCATTATGCTTCCTAGTGACCTTAATTCTAAGTGGCAACTCCTAAAAAATAATCATAATTCTACAATTATAAGAAAATCCATTTCCTGTGCACAGTCTCCCCTCTCTGGAGATTGTAGCGCACGAGGCGAGAAAAAATTGGTTGTCACGATAGTTATAAAGAATGGTTTAGTGTTGGAATTTTTTGTGTTAATTTTTTTTAACTAATATATATACACCAAAGTAATAAATTGAAGCCTAAACATGAAGTTTTTTATTAGAAGGTGATGGAAGAAATGATGCATCTTGAAATACCACGATTTATTCTTTAGTACAAAATGGATTTGAAGATAAAGGGTTAATGTTTTTATATAGTGTCTAGATGCAAGGGTTTAATAAATTGATTATATGACAAGTATTGTTTTATTATTCACAACATATAATCTAGCAAAGTAGTAAATAAGGAACCTAACACATCTTAGGTATGAACTTCACCTTGAAATGATAGATGGTTAAGTTATTATCAGGTATGTAAAATGTGACTTCATTATGACCATCGGATGAAATTCTGACAAATACAAAATGGAAAATAAAGATCAAGCCATTTGGAAAGTTGTGACTTCTATTTACATATAGCTAGGACTTTTAGAAAAGTTATATTACCTTTAGACCATTAACTGGAAAAAAAATAGAGTAAATTTTACCTTAAGATAATCAAAAGAATTAAATCAGTTGCATGTCTGAGATGATGTGACAACGTGGCTATTTTATTTGTCTAAGATTTATATGTACTTCATAAATTGTTACTTTGTAAAGCTTATTTGGGTTCATTTTGAATCGTGCAACAAGTTCAGGTTGAAATGAATGAAGATTTTCTAGTTGATGTAAAATTAATAAAGATCATTGAACATAGCGAAAAAGGATTAGGGAATAAACATTTTTCACTTGATGAAGATGATGTGAGAACTCTTAGATAAAAGAAGAGATTTGGTAAAGAGAGTAAAAAAAACAAGACGTATTCAAATGTATTTTGGGATATTTTAATACACTGATATCAAAATAATTTTTTAAAAAAATAAAAAAACAATATGAGTTTAATATATTTCTAAATAAAATAATATTTTAAAAAACAACCTCTAACAACACTGATAAATAATCCCTCTTAAAATGCACCATTTTATATCAAGTTGAAAAGGTTTGCTCCAAATATGGTGCAACATTTCATATATATATAAAGTGGATTTTTCAAATTGAAACCATAAATCAAGGAAAAGTGGATTTTTTATGACTTTGAGGTAAAAATACACAATAAGTTAGATAAAATTAAGGATAAAACTAAATAAAAGTATGTACAAAAAAATATGACAAATAAGAGTTTTGATAAAAATACCAAATATAGTATTAAGTGAGTGAATTGTCATAATTCTTGGGGAGAGGGGTAATCCTTTTGTCCTCTTTATACCATCAACCATGTCAAGTTAAGGAGAATTAGAAATTTTGATTGTTCTCATTTTTCTTCTTCTCTAAAACTACTTGGATTATGGGCATCATAGCATGATTAGGTTATTTATATCCATTCAAAAAAACTGAATTAAACAGAGAGGTTGGAAGCTTGAAAAATAGAGAGAACACATGTGCAAAATGTCAAAGAGAAAGGGGAAAACATTAGAATCTTTGCAAAAAAACATATTTCATTAGGTTATTTGATTGTGGTAAGAGATTCCTAACCAATTAATTTTAATTGTAGATTGGATTTTCATTACGAGGTTCAAAATCCTCAATTTCCAAATTTAAGGTTTTATGATATTTTGTATTGGAATGTTGTTTGGGTTTATTTTTATTGATGTTGGTTATAAAAATAACACAAGAAAGGTTCATGTTCTCTAATTAACATATAGAATTAAAAACGCCCAAATCTTTGAATTTTAGGGTTCATGTGAATTTGAAAGGGAGATACAAAATTATATGAAGTATTGAGTAATTGTGATGGATATGACTTATTTAGGGACTAATTAGGAGAAATTGAAAACTATAAAATTATACTGAGTATCCTATTGGCATTATAAAATTTGTGTGCTTGACATAATAATGGAGATGTGAAATATTGAATAGATCATATTAAAGATGTTCAAACAATATTATGCAAGTTGTGTGTAAGATAAAATGTTGAGTTTGTGTTTAAGCATGTTTAAAACTCATATAGAATAAATCATTTGGTTTATGATTAAAACTTATATAAAAACAATATTGTTATATTTTGGAAAAGAATGAAAGTTAGAAATTTGACAAATTCTAATAGTTTGGTGAATTGATGTTTTTGGTTGTATGGTATAGTGGAAGATAAAATGATATGTTTTAATGTAAATTGGTGATATGAAAATGATGAGTTTTAAATTAGGTTTAATCAAGGTAAATTGAGTTGTTATATGTTTGGATTTTTATTGATTTGCCTTGGAAGACTAGGAAAGTGAGATTTTGTGTGTGAACTTGATGACATAATTCTTAAATTTATTTTAATTCTTGGGTATTTTATGTTGGAAAGAGAATTATTGGTAGTCTAATTAATACATTTGAGGCCTACTATGAATTTTCAACAATGGGTGGCTAACCATGTCAATGAAATATAGGAAGTTGGTTATTAGGTATGATGTTAGGTTCATTTTGTGTTTATTTTTTTTTTTTGTACATTTTATGAGGATTATTTGCATGTTTGCGCTTGATTTTGTTTGTTATCAAATCAAATTATAATGTGTTGAGCTATTGTATATGAGTTTTGGAATGATGGGTAGGCCTAGTTCAATATAAAGAATGGATTCAATTGAATGCCCAACATGTGTTTGATTAAAGTTAGACTTTTATACATTAAAATTTATAGATAAAAAATATGAACATTAGACATTGAACTTTTTCAATGAAAACCTTAAACTCTTAGACATTAAAATTCATTAATAAAAAATGTAGACATTAGATATTAGAGATCATTGAAGAAAAGTTTAAACATTCAGCTTAGTTTACAAAATGTATGGATGATTTTGCATCAAAAGTATCATTAAGTCTCTTAAGTTACATATGTATTTATTGGTTTTATTTGGGTTTTTTTTATAATAATTGATGTGCATTTTTGTAATTAAGTTTCTATTAATGTTTCGACAGGTTTTTGGACCTTAAATGAATTATTTCAGGAAATTTAATGTTGGAATTCGGAACAAAGAATTGAAGAGAAATTTAGTTAAAGATTGAAGCAAATCTTGGTTCAAATAAGTGCTCCAAATTTACCACAGAAATTAATTCTATTCCAATCCTAGAAAAGAGTATCATATGATCTATTGCAGCCCAAACTTGACTCATGTTGTGTGCAAACATAAACCATCAAACACTCAAGGTTTCAATGTCAATCTTAGCCTAAATAATAGGTACATCTGTATCCTTATATGATGCTTAAAATCAGCCTCCAAATCAGCCCAAGCACAAT
This sequence comes from Salix purpurea, assembly GCA_027405865.1. Lineage (NCBI taxonomy): Eukaryota > Viridiplantae > Streptophyta > Magnoliopsida > Malpighiales > Salicaceae > Salix > Salix purpurea. The sequence goes on along the minus strand of JAOWLH010000016.1, from coordinate 2,627,663 downwards.
CCATGATCTTACATGTCCACACAACAAATAACATTTGATTTATTTGGGTAATCTATTGATCTAAGAGGTAAAGCACTTGGATGGAAAGCTGAAGGGGAGATTGCTACATTATTTTGGGTCAAAAACAAGAAAGATTCAGCTAAAAAGGGAGGAAGAAAAACGTGCACCAAAGTCTTCTCCAAGCTGCCTAATTTGACTTTTCAGAACACCTTTCGGTGTTGTAGCCATAACTTTTGACTTAGAGATCCTAATGATATGTTCTTTAATGATATGGAAAGATAACAGAATTACCTATAAATACGTCTCTAATAGTCATATCCAAAGGAGGATTCTAAGAAGGTCTAATTACTGTACTAAGGTAGCACCAAATTTGTGTTAGAATTTTAACCGCAGTTATGTTGTGTTCTTCTTTGTAGATTTTAGTTCTTTAGTTTGTAAAACTTATTATTTCAGTTTGATTCAAGTTATTTCATGTTTATTAAAGTGTTATTATATATAATCATGGTTGGCTAGTCTCTTTCTTGGATCCAAATCAAGGATGATGGTGATTGAGGTGAGTTCTTTAAGATATGAATGAAACTTAATGTTTATCTTCTCATTTTCTTCATGAATGTTTTATTATTGCAAAGAAATTTTAGAAATCATTTAGGTAATTTTATTATCTTGAATTTTTATGCACAAACCTTAGTTTTGTTCTAAAGATTGTTTGATTCAATGTCTTACTTAATATGAAAGTACTCGTTCATTCTTAAACAAAAATCAATCATTATCTTTTTAATCTTCATTGTAATATCTTCCGATCAATTATCATCATCGTTGATATTAGGTTGAGTTATATTATATATGTTGAAGGAATCACCAATACATCACCATTAAAATTGATTTGGAACGGAGACTTACTTTTTCTTGTCATTTAAAATCTATTTACACTGTGTCATCTTTGAAAAAAAATCCATTAATTAATTTCAACCAAATTATTGTAAATTTAATTTCTCTTGAGTTTTTTTGTTGTTGTTGTTACGTAGCTTAATTTCCATATCTATCTCTATGTGGATATGACCTCGATCTTACCAAGTTAATTGCTACATCGCACACTCTTGCACTTACGAGTTAAAACAAGTCGATCATAAAAAAATGGGCAGGCAATTTTGGCGTTGTTGCTAGGGAGTTAGCAAGCAAAGGTAACAATTTTATATTTTATTATTGGAAAAAAAAATACATAAAGAAAACTCAAATGGCTGGTTTTACCGCCTAAGAAAAGAATAAAATAAAATAAAATAAATTGACCTCAACTTTTCGGATATTGGATTGTGGACTGGACTACTAATTATTGGATTGTGGCTGGTTGAACCATTTTTATTTTAATCATTATTCTAATTAGTTTCGAATGTTTATTATTTATATTATAAGGCTGGTTCTACTGCCTCTTATTTATTTTATTTTATTTTATTTCATTTTATTTCTCTAATATTTATTGTTTGAAGTGCTTGGCGGGTATTACAACCTTTTCATTCATGCTTGTTATAATTATCTTTTATTGTTTATTGTTGTTAATATTTCTTATTAGTTGGATTGTGAATTTCCTAATTTGTTGTATTTTTTTTCTTAGCTATTACTTTATGTTGTTTCACATTTCATTTACTTTCATTTGCAATCTTCCTTTTCCTTTTCTTTTTCCTTTCCTTTCATATACATATAAGTGTTATATTATTTTCCATCAAGGCTAATGTTGAAGATATAGAAGGTGAAAGGAGTGTTCAAGGTAATGGACCTCCACAATTCAATGATCAACCTAATTTTCAAACTCTTAGAGAGTATCTTCACCCGGCTATACAGAGTACACCTTCGTGTATTATCTTGCCTCTTAACCAACAAGCTTTGAATTTGAAACCGGGCATGATTCAACTTCTTCCCACATTTTACGGTATGGATTCTAAAAATCCATACATGCACATTAAGGACTTTGAAGAGGTATGTAATACCTTTATTGATAGAACACGCACCGAGGAAACCTTTCAACTTAAATTGTTCCCATTATCTCTAAAGGATAAAACCAAGCTTTGGCTAAACTCCCTGCGTCCTAGGTCTATAGGTACATGGAGGGAAATGCAAGCAGATATTTTGAAAAAATACTTCCCCCTCATAGGACGACAACCTTACAACGTCAAATGATAATTTTTTGTTGTAGTCCAAAGAGTCATTTCACCAAGCTTGGGAAAAGTTTAAAGGCTTGTTAAATGCTTGTCCCCACCATGGTTTTGAGATGTGGAGGTTAGTGAGTTTCTTCTATGACTCTCTTACCGTAGATTTTAAAAAGCTAATGTCAACCATGTGCAATGGTGAGTTTTATGACAAAGAACCAAGTAAAGCCTACAATTTTTTTGATCAATTAGCTGAAAACACAAAGCAATGGGAGACCTCTCTCCCACTTCATGTTGAGTCTAGAAACACTATTTCTCATTCAAGTGGGAAGTTCCAATTGAAAGAGACTGATGACCTCAATGCTAGATTAGCCTCATTGGCTAGAAAAGTAGAGTCTCTTGAGATTAAAAAAGTGCATGTCATGAGTTAACAACAAAAGAAAAGTTGTGTTGTTTGCAAGAGCAAAGGGCATAGGACAACTCAGTGTCCCTCCAAATCATCCCAAGCACAATCCATCATCTTACATGTCCACAAAACAAATAACATTTTATTTATTTTGGGTAATCCATCGATCTAAGAGGGAAAGCACATTGATGGAAAGTTGGATGGCAGATTGTTATATTATTTTAGGTCAAAAAGAAGAAAGAGTCAGCTCAAAAGAAAGGAATAAAAGCATGCACCAAAGTATTCTCCAAGCTACCTAATTTGACTTTCAAGAACACCTTTCGGTGTTGTAGCCATAACTTTTGACTCGGAGATCCAAATGATATGTTCTTTAATGATTTGGAAATCTAAAAGATGACCTATAAATATATCTCTAATATCCATATCCAAAGAGGGGCTTCAAAGATATATTTATAGGCCATTTTGTTAGATTTCTAGATCATTAAAGAACATATCATTTCGATCTCCGAGTCAAAAGTTATGGCTACAGCACTGAAAGGTGTTCTGGAAAGTCAAATTAAACAGCTTGGAGAAGTCTTTAGTGCATGTTTTTCTTCCTGCCTTTTGAGCTGAATCTTTCTTCTTTTTGACCAAAAATCATGTAACAATCTCCCCTCCAGCTTTCCATCCATGTGCTTTCCCTCTTAGATCGATGGATTACCCAAAATAAATAAAATGTTATTTGTTTTGTGGACATGTAAGATGATGGATTGTGCTTGGGATGATTTGGAGGGACACTGAGTTGTCCTATGCCCTTTGCTCTTGCAAACAACACAACTTTTCTTTTGTTGTTAACTCATGACATGCACTTTTTTAATCTCAAGAGACTCTACTTTTCTAGCCAACGAGGCTAATCTAGCATTGAGGTCATCAGTCTCTTTCAATTGGAACTTCCCACTTGAATGAGAAATAGTGTTTCTAGACTCAACATGAAGTGGGAGAGAGGTCTCCCATTGCTTTGTGTTTTCAGCCCATTGATCAAAAAATTTGTAGGCTTTACTTGGTTCTTTGTCATAAAACTCACCATTGCACATGGTTGACATTAGCTTTTTAAAATCTACGGTAAGAGAGTCATAGAAGAAACTCACTAACCTCCACATCTCAAAACCATGATGGGGACAAGCATTTAACAAGCCTTTAAACTTTTCCCAAGCTTGGTGAAATGACTCTTTGGACTACAACAAAAAATTATCATTTGACGTTGTAAGGTTGTCATCCTATGAGTGGGGAAGTATTTTTTCAAAATATCTGCTTGCATTTCCCTCCATGTACCTATAGACCTAGGACGCAGGGAGTTTAGCTAAAGCTTGGCTTTATCCTTTAGAGATAATGGGAACAATTTAAGTTGAAAGGTTTCCTCAGTGCGTGTTCTATCAATAAAGGTAGTACATACCTCTTCAAAGTCCTTAATGTGCATGTATGGATTTTTATCCATATCGTAAAATGTGGGAAGAAGTTGAATCATGCCCGGTTTCAAATTCAAAGCTTGTTGGTTAAGAGGCAAGATAATACAAGAAGGTGTACTCTGTATAGCCGGGTGAAGATACTCTCTAAGAGTTTGAAAATTAGGTTGATCATTGAATTGTGGAGGTCCATTACCTTGAACACTCCTTTCACCTTCTATATCTTCAACATTAGCCATGATGGAAAATAATATAACAATTATATGAATATGAAAGGAAAGGAAAAAGAAAAGGAAAAGGAAGATTGCAAATGAAAGTAAATGAAATGTAAAACATAAAGTAATAGATGAGAAAAAAAATTCAACAAATTAGGAAATTCATAATCCAACTAATAAGAAATATTAACAACAATAAACAATAAAAGATAATTATAACAAGCATGAATAAAAAGGTTGTAATACCCGCCAAGCACTTCAAACAATAAATATTAGAGAAATATCACAACAAAATATAATAAAATAAATAAGAGGCAGTAGAATCAGCCTTATAATATAAATAATAAACATTCAAAACCAATTAGAATAGAGATTAAAATAAAAACGGTTCAACTAGCCACAATCCAATAATTAGTAGTCCAGTCCACAATCCAATATCCGAAAAGTTGAGGTCAATTTTTTTTTTTATTCTTTTCTTAGGCGGTAAAACCAGCCATTTGAGTTTTCTTTATGTATTTTTTTTTCCAATAATAAAATATAAATTTGTTACCTTTGCTTGCTAACTCCCTAGCAACAACGCCAAAATTGCCTGCCCACTTTTTTATGATCGGCTTGTTTTAACTTGTAAGTGCACGAGTGTGCGATGTAGCAATTAACTTGATAAGATCGAGGTCATATCCACATAGAGATAGATATGGAAATTAAGCTACGTAACAAATAAAAAACTCAAGAGAAATTAAATTAACAATAATTTGGTTGAAAATAATTAATGGGTTTTTTTTTTCAAAGATGAGAGAGTGTAAATAGATTTTAAATGACAAGAAAAAGTAAGTCTCCATTACAAATCAATTTTAATGGTGATGTATTGGTGATTCCTTCAACATATATAAGATAACTCAACCTAATATCAATGATGGTGATAATTGATCGGAAGATATTACAATGAAGTTTAAAAAGATAGTGATTGATTTTTGTTTAAGAATGAACGAGTACTTTCATATTAAGTAAGATATTGAATCAAGCAATCTCTATACCAAAACTAAGGTTTGTGCATAAACATTCAAGATAATAACATTACCTAAAAGATTTCTAAAATTTCTTTGCAATAATAAAACATTCATGAAGAAAATGAGAACATAAACATTAAGATTCATTCATATCTTAAAGAACTCACCTCAATCACCATCATCCTTGATTTGGATCCAAGAAAGAGAGTAGCCAACCATGATTATATATAATAACACTTTAATAAACATGAAATAACTTGAATCAAACTGAAATAATAAGTCTTACAAACTAAAGAACTGAAATCTACGAAGAAGAACACAACATAAATTCGGGTTTAAATTCTAACACAAATTTGGCGCTACGTTTGTACTGCAATTCAACCTTCTTAGAATCCACCTTTGGATATGGCTATTAGAGACATATCACTACAAGAAAAAAGAGGTGTTTGCAACGAACGAATCTGATGCAAACACCAAAGGAATCCGTTGCTAATATTAATTAGCAACGGAATTTGCAACAGACTTGATCCATTGCAATCATGTGATAGCAAATTCATTTGCAATGGATTATCCATTGCAAATTTGCAACGGACATTCTATTGCATATTAGCAACAGATTATCCGTTGCAAATTTGCAAAGGCAAATTCGTTACAAATTCAAATTTGCAACCGCAATTCTGTTGCAAATAGCAACGGATATTCCGTTGCAAATTTGAATTTGCAACAGATGTTGCCGAGTCTTTTCTTAATTATTTTTCTTAATTAATCTTTTCAAATTCCAAGCTTCTTGTGTCCAAGTTCTATCCTCCCTGCTTTTTATACGGGGTGGTTCTTCTGTTATTGTTCAGATCAGTTCAATATTGTCTAATTTCATCCCCATGCCTAATGTAGGCCATGAATCATAATCTCATAATAGATCTTTTGGAAACTAAAGCTTTTGGCTCTCTTCTGTTTCTTCAATTTTTGGGGAATTTTTTGGCAAACGGGTGGAATTTAGAAAATTGATTTGAAAGCCATTTGAGAGATAAAACTCGGAATTTATAAAACCTTGGAAATGCAAACAGATCTGTTGCATGAAAGTCGGTGGCGATAATTGTTGTGAATCAAAACCCATTTGCCAAAACACTTAACAATTCAAATGCAATCAGATCCAGCAAAATTAGAAACTAAGCAATGAAGAACATGGAAACGTTGACCGTACCGCGAGTGCTAGAAAGTCGAGGAAGCATAGCTTTGTTGTGGTGGTGATGGGTCTAGTGGGTAACTGAAGATCGATGCCGGCAAAGTGGAGATCGATGATGTAGAGCTGAAACAAATTTTGATTTCACCCATAGCCTAGGAGCGGCTGGCAAACAAGCTGGCCTCAACTAAGAGAATAGTTGAAGAGAAACGTGCAAATGCAGTGGCCAGACTCAACAAGAAAGCTGCCAAGACTTCTGAAAAGGCAGATCATATGAGAGCAACTTTGCACTTGCCCTCTATTTTCTCCTTCAAGTTACCTTCCCTGTGCTGGTAGCAACCCAGAACTATATTTAAAGGAATTTCCTAGCAACCGTTCCCATATCACGGTATTTAAGGAATTTGCAAAGTAATTTTCATTTGCAACGGATTATCCGTTGCAAATGGTTTTAAATTGCAACGGAATTTTTGTTGCAAATTTAGATTGCAACGGAAAATCCATTGCAAATAATTTTCATTTGCAACGGATAATCCGTTGCAAATGGTTTTAAATTGCAACGGAATTTCTGTTGCAAATTAAAGTTGCAACGGAAAATCCGTTGCAAAGTAATTTAATTTGCAATGGATAATCCGTTGCAAATGGTTTTAAATTGCAACAGAATTTCTGTTGCAAATTAAATTTGTAATGGCATATCCGTTGCAACCCATGTTTTTTTTCTTCTGAAATTTGTTTAGCAACAGATAATCCATTGCTAAACAAAATCTTGTGCAATGGATTTTCGCCATTGCAAAAATCCGTTGCAAACACCCTCTTTTTTTAGTAGTGTATTTATAGGCCATTTCGTTATCTTTCTAGATCAATAAAGAACATATCATTTGGATCTCTAAGTCAAAAGTTATGGCTACAACATAGAAAGGTGTTCTAAAAATCAAATTAGGCAGCTTGGAGAAGACTTTGATGCACGTTTTTCTTCCTCCCTTTTTAGTTCACTCTTTCCTCTTTCAGACCCAAAATTATGTAGCAATCTCCCCTCCAACTTTCTATCCATGTGTTTTCCCTCTTAGATCAATGGATTACCCAAATAAATCAAATGTTATCTGTTGTGTGGACATGTAAGATCATGGATTGTGCTTGGGTTGAAATAATAGTAACCATTATTAGGCTCGACGCATCATACTTGAAGGACCTATCATGCAAACACTAGTATCTTCAAGTTAGTGTATCCTATAAGAAAAAAAAATATCAACTTATAGGATATAAAGTTGAAGGACTTTAAGACAAGGTTTTAAAGTTGAACAGAACCTTGTATAGATTGAAGCAAATGAATGAGAAATCAGCTTTTCTAAAATGGATTTCCTGAGGAGAAGGTCTATATTAAACAACCTATGGGATATGAAGACAAGATTTCAAATTTGAACAAAGCCTTGTATGGATTGAAGCAAACCCTAAGAACTTGGTATAATCACATTGATAACTATTTCTTAAAGAATGGATTTGTCAAATGCATATGCTATCTATGTAAAGATAAAAGAAAGTGGTAATACTCTTTTTGTGTGTTTGTATGTGGATGAATTGATGTTCATAAGGAATTATCCAAATATGTTTAGAGATTTTAAGCAAACAATGATTAAGGAGTTTGAGATAACAAATATTGTTCGTATAATATTATACTTAGGGATTAAGATAAAATAATAAGATGATGAAATCTTTGCAAGCCCAGAGATGCAATGAAAATTCTTAAGAGGTTCAAGACGGAGGAATTATGCAAAAATAAATACTCTAGTTGAGTGCACAGTAAACATGTCGAAGAGTGATAGGGAGATAATAAAAACTCTTCAACATTCAAAAGCCTTGATGGGATTTCAAGATATTCAACATGCAACCATCCAATTTTTTTTAGTAGGACTTATGAGCAGGTTTATAGAGACACCAACGATGACACGCTTTAAAGTTTTAGAGCGAATTCTTTGGTATATCAAAGGTACTATTGATTTTGGTTTGTTTTTATAGATATTCCCATATATTTGAACTTATGGGTTATAGTGATAGTGATTGAAATGATAGTGATTGGAATGAAGATAGGGATAATAGAAAGAGTTCTAAAGGTTTTGTGCTCTAAATCTTGGAGCCTAATTCTGGAGAAGACCATTTGATCAATATATCACCAAAAGTCCAATTCAAGTGGCAAAATGCCTTAACATCACCTCATTGTTCAAGACGTAAATCTATTGTTCAAGACATCAATCATTTCGATTTTATACATTTTAAAAAAAAGTTATTATAAATTCAAAGTTCGAACTTAGAAAGCCGAAGGAAGTAGAACTCCTTGGCCATCAAATTAACCACTTTGAATTTCAAAATCTCAGCAAACGATTTTTACTATACATCATTACTATACATCATCGAATCAACCACTTTGAATTTCTGGTTTTTATTGATACGGAATGTATCGGTTTCAGAGCATTTCAGCATATTGTTTTGAGGTTGTACTGTTCATATATAATTAATTATATATATATATATAAAAACTTAAAATATTAATTTAACAAGTATAATTAAAATTCAAGATAAATTAACTTTAAATTATACAATATAAACACAAAGTTAAGCAAATATAATCTCAAAAATCACAAGTTAATCAAAATAAGGAGGATTTTAAGGCCGAAACGGCACACCCGGAATGGTACTGAGATGTTCCGGCCGGAATTTGGCCGGTATTTCCGTAACAGACCGGAATTAAAGCTGAGACGAAAATGACGTCATTTTATCTCGGTTTTTTTAATGACACGGAACATTCTGTCTGTTCCAGCCAGAACAGAATGATATTGACAATCCTGAGTATATCTTTTTGGGATGAAATTATCATTCCAAGTTAATACCAAAACTATAAATGTTGACAGTTAAAACTCTTCCTCGTTTGTTGTTGATCTAGTAATGGGTATTGACCACTTCCCAGATGAGCCGTGTAATTCATACACCGGATAGTCCCTTTACCAGTGGGTCCATCAGGAAGGTCCAGGCCACTAATGCTCCCGGCGTCAAGATGGAATGATCCCATCCATGGTTGATAATTTCATTTGTTTCTGATTCGTATTAGTTAAATAAACGAGATAAAACAATATAATTTTTATCTCATTTAAAATTTCAGCCTGTTTTGAAAATTTTGTCTAAATTTTCAAAGGAACGTTCAAGTTTTGTTCCGCTCATTCTGTTTCAGTCAAATAGTATTTTTTAAAATAATAAATAATTTTACAATATCAATCATATCTCTTAATCCGATCGTTATATTGAGATGAAATTTTACGAGGAGTCTCTTGACATATTTATATATATTATGTTAAAATTTTAAAGCAATCAGAAAATATAATGACCATACGAGATTGATAATGACATTCTCATAGTATTATACATGCTCATAATTTTGTTGAGAAAAATCATTTTATTGTGTTTTTTTCAGATTAAATTGCACAATTCTAAATAATTTTATTTTTGAATTTAAACTAAAAACAATTTGAATTAATAAATTTAATTATATATATATATATAAACAATACAACCCAAAACAATACAACCCAAAACAACACGTCAAAACTGAAACATCATATTTCGATTGAGATTTAGGTAGTGCCCCATTAATGCAATGTGAATGGCAGGATGACCAACTGCATCCATTAATGATATATAGATTTGGGCAGTGCCCCATTAATGATATATATATCATTAATGGCTTATGAACGTGCTTGTGTTAGAGAAAGAAAGACAGCAAGTTGAAAAATCATATTAGATAATAATATAAATTATATTATGGAGGCTTATTAATAAATTTAAGTTTTTAAGTGAGATAATTCTTTAATATGATATCAGAGTCTTGTTGACCCAATAATCACGAGTTCGATACTACAGCAACTTGAAAAATCACACATGTTCAAATTGCAGCACAATTATAGCTTCTATTGTCGTAATGGAACTAATATTTATGAAGCTTATTATAATTGCTGACAAAAAAGAAAATGAGTATCCTCTCTTATTTTTATAATTAAGGTGAATTAGTATTATTAATAAAAAAAATTGTAAATTCCAAAAATAAATAACAATGGATAATAAATAGGCAGATGATGTGAGTTCTAGACAATACGATCTGAATAAGTTCGAATCCAAGAAATAGATATTTTACACAAAGATTAAGTGAGTTAAGAAAAAATTAGAGAGGGATGAAATTAAAAGGACAAAAGGAACTAAGGCACAAACAATGGAAGAGAGGAGAAATGGGGACAAAAATAGAATAACAACTCCTTTAATTTTTGTTTGATTCTTATAATTGTTTTATTTCATCTTGATTTTCATTTTTGTTACTCATTTGTTTCACACTACAAGTATCTTGGAGTCAGTTTTTCCGGTTTGAAATTTAGTTTATCTCTTCTGTTATCTTAAAAGCACGAACCCATATCAAAACTAAATACTTAGAATCATTTGTACTTCTTAATTATATCTTAACTTGAACTTCAATGGCTAAAGAGAAAGACACCAGCAACCCCACCTGGTTAATTTCATGGTTTCATTGCAGCAGATGATAGGAGCTCAGCAGGAAAATGTACAGGTCCATTCAGCCCAGACAATTGGAGATCAAAGAATGTGTAAGCCTTTCAAATGTACATTTGCAGATTTCTGGGGAGCTAGAACACCAGAACAGGATCACAATCTTCCCACTTGATGGAAACCATAATCTCATAGCATGTTCATATTTTTTTGTTTCCATATATGATTGCTTGCTAAGCTGAAAATTTTCGTAAAACAGAAATTATTGGATACAATCAAGAAAATAGAAGAGTACAGATGTATTTTTCAATCCACAAGAATAATCACAGTCTCTTATCAGTGACACCCAACAGAAGCTGCTGCCTTGATAAGCAAACCGAAGAGCAGAAATGGGGTAGAGAAAAACGGGCTGTGGTCGCTATCCAATACATAAACCTCAGACGGTGGCCACCTGCGTATCATTTCTTCTTGTTGGTGAGGTTTGACGACATGATCCTGCGTGGTCTTAATGAAAATACGCTTCACCTTGTCGATATCATCGCTCTCCTCCTTAAATCTGGCAGACATTAATGCTAGGATTGGTCCTGGTCGCAAAAGCATGGCAGCCAAGGTTGAATCCTGAACAACCATGTGTCCCACATCGCAGATTAAATATGAAAGATAAGGGAAGACTAATGTAGTTTTTTAACCAAGTTATAGTATTTTAGCTCCATAAACACAGGTGAATCAACAAGGCTATGATACTATATTAAAGAACTATCTCACCTAAAAATTTAAGACTTTGATACTATATTAAAGAATCATCTCATCTAAAAACTTAACTTGTTAGATGAAGTCTTAGAATATAATTTATATTATTCTCTAAAAGGCAATCGATATCCTTCTTTTGCCTTTCGCAGCTTATTTAGGATCAGAACTAGCTCAACATGGCAAAGAGAAATCAAGAGAAAAGCTGAGTGCCCCATCCACACAAACACTACTTCAGAAATCAATGGACTTGGTGTTTCCATTTATAAGATCCATAGAATGCAATGGCTTGTCAAGCTAAAATCTACGTTGGACATGTCCTTAAATTTCCAAGGGATCCTGAGATAAATATATATATATATATATATATATATATATATATATATATATATATATATATATATTCTTTGAATATACTCTTTGAGATAGAGAGGAAAACAAAAACAACATCTATTTTCCCACTATCTGCGAATAACAATCATAAATGAAGCTAGCGTGATGAGCACAAAAGACTGATTACATTGCTGGAAAATCTCGTCAGACAGCTTCCCCAGTTTTGTTCAACTTCTACTGGGATTTTTAATGAAAATAATTTCTTAAAATAATAGTAATAAGAGGTGAAAAAGCCACGAGCAAAACTATCTTTGTATAAAAAGCGTATCCAGGCTGATCTTTAATCAATGGGAAGCCTGTTGATATATATATATATATATATATATATATATATATATAATTCTGGGATGAGAAAACGTATTGAAGCAGGAAATATTTAATGTGATTGCTTCAAACATAATCAAGCTTGATGAATTAACTAGTACCTCTTGAGGGCTAAGCTGGAAGCTGATTTTGCGTTGAAATTCTTTCTTGAGAACGGCACTGGTTGGGGGCTGGTCAGGTCCCAACCCAAATCCTAGCTCATACACGTCCCCAAATGATGATAAATCAGGAACTCCCTGCAATTTGACATCAAGAAAATGAAACAAAGAAAAAAAAAGGGGGGGGGGGGGCTTTATAGAATGGACGTCTTTCAGCAAGACCACAAATGATACTTTCAAGAGATTGTTAAGAGCACAAACATGAAAATAGTAGTTTTGCGGTGACATGGCCTTCGATTTTTTTGATCCATTCTAGCTTCCTGTTTGAGAGTTTAGTTTGCAATTGAATCATGAAACCACGCCAAGTGATTCACGCTAGTTAGGTGGTTTTTCTGTATCGTTAGGTGGTGGGTGGGTGATGCAGCATGACGAGCGAGGTAGGGGTGCAACATTGACTCCTCTATCCACCTTAATTATCGAAATATTTTTATACATTCTCTACTCTCACAATGGGAGTATAATAAGACAGCTAGTGCTAATTTGTTTCAATTTGGAAGATCCGGCAATTATGGATAATGTTTAGATTTTGTCACGGTGAAATCAAGTGGATAACACCCCGAGACTTTGTGAATACAGTTGGCTCGCATATCTGTGGACTGTACGAAAAATAACCTGATGCCATTACTGTATCGTATACACACCAGCAGTTATGAATTTCAGAGGTATATGAAAGAAACTTAGAAAGAAAAGGGAGAGATGGATGGGTGGATAAATTGATTTTACATCTTTTATATCTTGATCTGTCCAGAATCCCAGCTTGAGCATGGTGGCAGCCAGATAAACGGCTAGCCGGATCTTCCCTGAAAACCTGTGAGTTGCCTGCGTTACACTCAGCCCTCCAGCACTGTGGCCTACCAGTATCACCTGTAAACATAATCAAGAGCCATAATCATATTTTAAGAAATTGGTCATACATATATATATATATATATATATATATATATATATACGCGCAGCACGTTGATGATCCAAAAAAATTGCAGGATAAGCTGAGGGACCTTCTCATTATCAGGCAGGGAAGACATGAAGTCCATTAGAGGTTTATTATAATCATCGAAAGAATGAACAGAATCGGCATCGGCCGGATCGATGCCGGCACCTTTCAGATCAATACAGGAGACCCTGTAGCCTGAATTCTCCATGAGACACCGGATTTTGTACCAGCACCAGCTCCCCCCACTTATTCCATGCACCAGGACAAAGTGTGCAGGTCGCTGCAGCTTTGCTGGTAAGGGCCCTATCTCTCCCATCTTAGTTACTTCCTCTCCCATGGCTAGCTACCTATCCCCTCAATGTTTTTGTCGAATTCTCCCAGCACTCAATCACTGCTTCAGTAGACTTTGTGAGGAGAACACTTGTTCGCACTTATAGTGCCAATAGTCACAGAGGGTAATGATTTATTGCTTTTACCTAATCATTATTGGAAGCCTAAGAAATAATTTTTATATATGGGAAGCTCCGTTCCTCCTTTTTCACTGTGCAGAGATCAATATCATACCAATTATATGTCGCATCGCGTGATGATAAAATATTTGCGATTTAAATAGCAGGTCTTGAGTTCGAGCCAGAATATGCGGTCTCTATAAAAATCTGTGACAATTAGGGTTTTACTCGTTAAATGCATAAAATACGCTTTCCGAGTTGGGTTTCCTCCATCCACAGAAAATCATACAAATTCTCAGGACAATCAATGGTTCAAAAACTTCCAAGGAGACCCCACATGACAACCAGTTACTTTCTTTTATTGCGGTATCATCGTGAGCACTTATTCAAAGTCATATGAAGATCTATGGTTCAAAATTTTCGAAGGTGGCCCAGCACTGCAAGAAACTTTGCTCGCACCACTGTTTATGCGCATATATACCGCTATGGGTGCCTCCTGCTAACTCCACTACTTGCAAGCTGTTGTGTCTATCGGATGGCCCATCAACACACATCCGCGAAGCATTGGAAATAGATGGTGAAAGTGCAATTGTCGGGTGTTTGGCAATGAATTTCATTGCTCTTTTGAAGATATTTTATCTACTTTTTTTTTATTCATAAATTCTAGCAGAGCATCTAGTCTCACTCTGATTACATATATATGGTTTAGTTTTATGATATTAATCTTGTATCTCAGTCTAGTTATTATATCAAACTAAAACTTTACAAGGAATTTTTTTATATATTTTTATATTGTAAAATAACATTTTAGAGTATCAGAGTTTAGAGATTTATTGAGATATTACCCTTTTTTTTTCAAAAACAAATTGTTTATTGTCAAAAACAAAAAAGGGTAAGAAAAGAAAGAAACTTGGTCCTATTTAGTATTATATTTTAAATTTTTTTTGATAAAACTTGTTAAATAATATTTTAAAATACTTTTTTAAATAAAAAATATTTTTAAAAACAATATAAAATCTTGGATCCATACTTGTCTCCACTGCCCCCTCCCCCTTATAGCCGCCACCATATTTTTGTGACTTTCCCCCTATAACTCCAACAGCAAAGTAGTGAGCACGCCACCACACAACACCCGTCAACTCTTCCCTCCTCTCCCATGAATTGCCTTTCCACGCCATCATCACCACCACAACTTTAACTCGATGCAGAAAGTAGGAAGTCGAAGCTCTCGATATCTCTTCTTAAACGACGTTTTATCGCCATACTTTTTTTTTATTAACATGGTGTTCGGGTCAACTTGCATGCACCTTGATTAATTTTACAAGTACTAAAATTAACGATAATAAAAATTTCTATTGATACTTTTTTTTATTAACATTGTATTCGGGTCAACTTGCGTACACTTTGATTAATTTTACGATCACTAAAATTAATAATAATATAAGTCTCCAGTGACCCTCTATTAACAAATACATGACTTGAAACTAAAATCGAAAATAAAACAAATTCTTTAATTATAAGCTCTTAAAACATGCATTTTTTTTAGCCAGAAAACTGGTTCTACAGTTACAAGCCACTACCATATATCGTCACTTGACTTCCACCGGTCACTGTCATGCATCTCTACTTGACTTCCACATCCCACCATTGATTTCTAGTCACCAACATTTCCCTTGAGAATTTTGAGTAGCTCCGACAGGTCAATTTCAAAATCAAATGTTCATATATTTGTGTGTGTGTGTGTGTGTGGTTTATTATGTGTGGACATTATGTTTGCTCGTGCTGGTTTGTCTATGTTGAATGGCTTGTAATATGTGTTTGATGTTTCTTTATGCTCGTTGGCTTGAATGGAATTTTAGTGGGTGTTATATGATTCTTTGTGTGATGGCGATTTGTCATTGTTAATGTAGAGATGATATAATTCTTAAAAGGCCAAGTTTATAGATTTTTATTGTCTATTGCATTAAAAAATAAAAGGTTGTGTAAATAAAATCTTGTCTTCTCTAAATAAATAATCAAACTTGTGAAGATATAATCATTAAAAGTTGAGTTTTGTCACTAAATAATTATAATAATAAGTACAACATTATTTCATAGAAAACTATGGGAATAAAATTTTGTTATTTAAGAATAAAAATACAAGAGAAAATGGATCAAACCCTAATTTACCATTTACAAATCTTTCACTCATACCCTAAAATGATGATGATTAGGCTTTATTAATAGGCTTAGATACCATATTACTATCTTAGATCTTCAAAGTCTTTTATATCCTATATTGAATATAGGAATTCAGTTTAGGCAAGATTATAGCATGTCTTCTTAATAGATATTTTATTGAAAAATCAAACAACAATGCAGTATTTTTTAAATAATTTTATGGTGATCTTCATCTCTCTTTTTTTCATGATCAAACCCTTACTCAGAAATCTTTGAAAAAGTAGTTAGGATTTCTAATTACCATAAAACTAGATGAAAACTCCTTCTTTCTTTTTTATACCCTTTTTCACATAATATTAAGTTAATCCATCATGATAGAATGACAACTCCACAAGGGATCTAAGGTTAAGCTTTGCTTGTTTAATTTTAGGATAACATGTTTGAAGTTTTTTGTAAATATTATATATTTGATTGTCTAAAATAATTAATATGTGTTTATTATTTTTTATTTTTTGTTATATATGTGCATGTGTGTGTGTTGATATATCTATGTATACCACATTTCATACATCATTCTTGTAATTAAATAGCAGTTTATACTTGTGCCCTTATTACAAAACACTTTTTGTTATGAACATTTTGCTCTATTTTAGCATTGAGAATTAGTGATGCCCTGATTGGTTACTCCTCCAATTAACACTAATAAAACCTTTTTAACTCTTATTGAATGTGTATATGGCCATTATTTGTGGACGACAAAGGGATTTTTATTGGTCTATGTTATTTAAATGTATAAACCTTAGGTTAACTTTTTGGCCTAATCACCAAAACAACAAGGGATTCTTCTTAGAACAATGGCTTCGCTAACTTACCCTTGTATATAAAAATAACTAGAACTTTTCCCTAGACTATTCATTTGTAATGTTATTAGAAAATCTTGTTTGTGCATGAAATTTTATAAGATAGGTGTCAAGACAAGCAAAAACAATATCATAAAAACACCAATCCTTATAGGCTTCCAGGTTAAAATGTCATGATTTCATAAAGGATACAATTCAAGATATCAAAGTTTTGTGTAGCTTGGTTATTATTTTTATGATTATTCATATTCATACATTTCTTTATAAAAAGAGGGAAACAAACACAAAGTATAATTTATAAACTATTTTTTCTTAAAAAAAAATACATTAGAACAAGTCATGAAAGATGAAGGAAGAATTATTTTGGAGAAGAACTATAACAAGGATATAGAATTGATGAGAAGTTAGATACATAGGCTCATTGGTGTGCTTAAACAGAACCTTCCGACTAGTTCAATCAATGAAAGTCTCTGTATCAAAGAAAATGCTTCAAAAATATACACCCTATAACACATTTCAATAACTCTTACTGCTCAATTATTAAAATCTACCCATCTTCTTTTATTGTTGTCAACCTATCAATAAGTTAGATTTGACCCTTATCTAAAACCTATCATAGAAGAAGTTTTAAATGAAAATTATAAAGAAAAGTATGGATATAAGAAGCTTATGAAAATCAAAGAATGATTGAAAGTAATCAAAGGCATAAATTTATATGATTCCATTAAGGTTTTTTAAATGTGCTTGATTCCAAATGCACTCCTCCTTTATAAACTTAAAGTGTCTAAATTTAAAATAAAATTACATCATATGGTGAATCACACTTATTAGCTAGATGTTTATAAAAAATAAGAAGTCTTTCGCCCTTAATTCACTCAAAAGGGCATGACTTATATTGTTTCTTCAATTTATTTCCCACCTGATCCTAGCTATCCACTTGATCTTTACTATCCTACAGCACCAAATATCCCAATTACAATTGTGTTTGGCATGTGTTATCCCAAGTTCTATAATTTTCTTAATACTAATTTCAATCCATACCCTAAAACACATAACCACAAAACATAAATCTTCAACCATAACCAATAACATTTTTACTAGTAAAATACTTATTGTTTTTCCAGAAACATAGATCGATCCCAAGAACAATTACCTCTATTATCAATGCCTTTAAAAGAATTATGGCAACACTTACTTAAACAAGGCTATGTTCCCTCCATCCTTTATACATTCTTACTCATATTGGTACATACTTGAGGAGAAATATGGATATCATTCAAATGTATTTAGGCATAATATTGAGACAAGCAACACATTTATAAAAAAAATGTCTTTATGTTATTCAAACATGGGTGGATATCCCTTGAGAGAGATGTGAACACTCCTAATATATGTAGACATTAACCTTGGTCAAATGTAGAGTGAGACAATATGAAGATGGAATAAGAGTATAACATTATGAACTCATTTTTGTTATTAAACTTTATGGATAAGGTCATTAAAACCTTGTTTTCTTAATGTTATTTTTATTTTTTTAGGATTAAATTGAATTTTTAACAATAAAATATGTCTTTTTCTCTTGTTCTCATTGTTGTTTTGAAATCAAAATATGTTTATTGAAAGTAACATATGGCATAAACATAAACTCATTGGCCAAATTTTAAAATATATCATGCAAATGTTAGTAGGCGATATTTATTTAAACCCTAGAATCTCCTTTTTAATCTTAATAAACCTTAAAAGGAAGAGTCTAACTTAACTCTCCTTTTTTAATCTTAATATTACCTTATCAACCCTAAAAACAAACCTTAAAAAATTAACTCTTGCATAAAATAATCCCAAAATAAAACAAGATAATTTGATGATAAATAATATATATTCAGTTCATGATCCCTTTACTTTCCCCTTAAGGTTAACCTTATGGTTTTCCTTATTATAATGATACTTAAATAAAGCTATAATTTATCAACATAAATGAATTAATATTTGAGATTAAGAAATGTCATATTTGGTATATCCTTTAAAAAAAATATCCTTTATTGTCTATCTTTAAACCTTGTATATGTTTTTTTGGATAATAACTCATACTAGATCACCCCTCAAACTAGGAAATGTTTTGAATTTTTTTAACAATCAATAGAATTATATAAAGAAAAACAAATGACAAGGGGATAACAGGTATTATAAGTGAGAGAGAGAGAGAAAAAACATATATAAAAAACTATAAAGAATTCCTGATGATCAAGGATTAAATGTTGACATCAAAGACATGATAAAATTTTGAGAAGTGACATTATAGTGAGTTCAATCAATAAAATATCAAAATGAAGATAGCAAGCTCACATTACGTGCTTTTACAAACCCTTTTTGATCAAAAGAATTTTGTTTATAATTATAAAAGTTAGCCTATAAAGAGAGAATAAGAATGATTGTCAAGCAAAAATTTGGACATGTTTATATATTATGTATCATTCTTTTGTGACATTAGATCAAAGGCAAAATCAACATAATAAAAAGCACTTCTCTTTTAAAGAATTTGAAACTCTCTTTTATATAATCTAGTACTTTATTTACAAAATATATCTCCATGTGTAATCCATAAAAAAAAAAAAAAAAAAAAAAAAACACCAAAATTTTAGGGATGACCTTTTCTTCACAAACTCCTTTTCTCACATGCCAACAAAAATATTCTTAGTCACATCTCAACATTTGAATGAATACTATAAGTTTTTAACCGTAGAAACCTACCTATATATTTTTCAAAAATACTATGAAATTTATTATCCCAAGGACTTTATTTCAAATAATCAGACATGTATAAGGACAATCATTGAGATTTATGGCTTGGTCCCAAAACAAGAGAGATGATGTTTTACAATAAAAATATAATTAGTTGAATTTATAAAGCTATTGGAATAACAATGATGTCAATGTAAGCATACCTTCATGATGATTACTTGAACATAATAAGATTAATACGATTGGTTGAGGGTATTTTAATATGAAGAAAATCAAAATTAAGACGATAGCAAATGATGATTTAAAAAATTTCATTACAAGTCATATGTAATACATGTGACAACTTCTTCATTGTAAGGAAATAAATAATAACAAGTAGATATTCTTATACTATAGTCATGGGAAATAACTTGAAGAATCATTGTGGATAAATGAACCATACTTAATCATTGAACAAAACACAAAGTTATACTAAATATTAGAGATATTGATGTCACTTAAACAATTCAAGCAATATATGATTGGAATATAAACACCAATATATAAAGAGAATTTAAATATAAAATATATAAAAAAAATCTAAATAAAAAAATAAAGTTTTATGATTGAAATATAAACACCAATATATAGATTTAATCTCATAAACAATAAAAGAAAAGCATTGTCAATACATAGTGCAATCCATATTACTTTTATATCTCTATGTATTAACTAGAATAGGGTGTATAATAAAACAACCATCTTTTTTTAGTTGCTTTCATAATTATGATTATAATGTTAATTCACACTTTTCACGCAATACATCAAATTCTTTAAATATTACCTTGTAACATGTTTTTTTTATTTTTTCTCTACCAATAACAATAAAAAGCAAATAACTAACTGTCTATTTGGGAGTGTTGTTGAGATTGTGTTTTTAAAGCGCTCTTTGTTCAGAAATGCATCAAAATGATATTTTTTTATTTTTAAAAATTATTTTTGACATCATCACATGGAAATGATATAAAAAAACCAAAAAAATAAAAATAAAAATAAAAATAAAATAAAAAATTTCAAGAGTATTTTTGAAACGCAATGTCAAATGTCCTTTAACATAATAACACACAACTACTAGACTCTTACAATTTATCCCAATGTAGTACTATACGCAATCTATAGGTTGTGCTATTCCAAATAAAACAACCAATTTTCTTAATATATAAGTTGAGTTGTTGGAAACAATGCAAACTCAAAAAAAAAATCTTCTATGATTGCACTACTAGTCATGAAAATAAGTCTTCAAATATATTTTGAACCTGATAAATCTTTTTTTATGCGAGGAAACTCCACCTCCTGGAAAGTACAATTTGTGGGACCAAATTAGCGAGTAAAATTGTAGCTGTACCAGATTTTTATAAGAGATGCACGTTCTAACTAGAACTCAAGACTTACTGTGTAGATCGCAAGTTGTTTGTCATCACGTCACTCTCCTTGGATACCGGTAAATCCCTATAGCCTTCACTATCAAACATCTAATTCAATACCTTGTTGCAATGCATATTTGATTATTGTAATAAAGACTTCTTGGTGTAATAAAAAAATATTTTTATTAATGCTCCATGTTTGAATTGTGTGTCTAGTTGATATATCTATAAAGGTTGGGTTGGGTTGTTACCATAATTCAAAGACTTTTATATATTTAAAAGATAAATTGTATCTCTTTCATTGACTTAACTCATTAAGTTATGCTATTTTAAAAATAAATAAATAAATAAATAAAACTGTGCTAAGTCTATAAGAACTTCTTGCACCTCTACACTCCTCATCCAAATACTTTATATTTTTTTTAATTTTTAAAAGATTGTTTAGCGCCTGCCCACGAGGAATATGGGATTTATTTTTATTTATTTTTACCTCAATCATTCAGTCATGATTAGGAAATAGTAAGCTAAAAAAAAACCCTACCAATGGGTCAAGATTCAGCAGTGGTGCTAGGTCTAATCGGAGGAGTAGAGTAGGGCTAGGGTTTTGAGCAAGATGTACGGGAAAGCTTAAATAATATGATTGATATAATATGATTGATATAATATGATTCAGACCATTTTATAAACATAAATATTATTTATTTTTGAAAGATGAAATTTAATTTTAAAAAATCAATTAAATGAATGATAAAAAACAATTAAAATTAATAATCAATTATAATCAATCAAAAAATGAATTTTATTGAAAGATTGTAGGTAAGGTGTAGTTTTATCAACCGGGTTGGCTTATTTTCTTCTTCTTCTTTTTTTTTTTAATTTCTCCATCTTCTATTTAATAATAGAAAGTGTCAACACATTATAATTATCATCTGGATGCCACTTGTAATGATAAAAACAAATAGATAAAACAAATTCGGTCTTGTAAGCCCACTGCATGGTTATGCCCATATGAGCTTTTCTATGTGCTATAAACACCTACATTAATCAAAAAGCTATAAACCTACATTAATTAAAAAGCTATGACGTGTGATATAAATATTATAGCAGTAGATATAGATTATTGTAGATTATAATAGTTCAATTATTATTTTGTCTTTCACTGCGCTGAAAATAATTCTTGGTCTCGGG
The DNA here is from genome assembly GCA_027405865.1 of Salix purpurea. Taxonomy (NCBI): domain Eukaryota; kingdom Viridiplantae; phylum Streptophyta; class Magnoliopsida; order Malpighiales; family Salicaceae; genus Salix; species Salix purpurea. Next base: position 2,605,381 of record JAOWLH010000016.1, on the reverse strand, counting down.
GGTATTTTTCAACTTTTACATGAGACAAGTTGATATTATCTGATTGTTTGGGATTATTTTTGTTTTTTCCTCATTTTTTTACAGTTGAATTACTGTTTTACCCTTGGTATAAAAAAATAACATAGTTGAGTGGGCAAGGGTATTTTTGATTTTTTTGTTTGTTAATGAGCAGTAAAATATCTATTATGCTCTTAAATAAAACAAAACATAAACGATAAAGTAGAAGAGTTAGCACTGAGGGTATATTTTTATTTTCATCTATATTTTATTTAAAAAAAAAAAGTTACAGGTGTGTCTTGTTGACGCGTCAACAATTATCTTCCATCTCCACCTTTTGGAAAATTTATTAGGCTAACATATGAGCTTTTCTATGTGCTATAAACACCTATATATAATATCCAATGAGGAAAATTCAGGATTTATTTCCAAGAGATTCTGTCCGGGTGATGTTTCTTCAGAGTAATAGACTTTTTCAAGAGTGCAGACCATGGCAAAAAACAAATTAATCAATTCTTAGTCAAAATCAAAATCAAGAGATGTCATAAGAGATTTTTAAAACGCAAATGAGAAAGCTGAAGCTTGCTTTGGATGACGGGTCAGATGATAAACTAGAGACAAATATTGTTTCTGTAAATATTAAGTTCAAATTCTAAATATGCACTCATAAAGTAGTAGATTTATGTTGTGAGAGGTCCATATATATTTAGAGAAATCATCTGCCAAGCATGCATTATATTTACATTTTCCAATTAACAAAATAGAAGTAGGTCTCTAAAATTCACAATGAATTCTTAAAAAAAGTATTAGTATAAACAATAGTTCAATCAACAACAGAGGACTTAAATCAAAATAAATAGATTGTCATTCATAATCATGCAACCAATTTTTTTTAATATATAGATTGTGGTGTTAGAAATAAAACCAATTAAAAAGGATTTTTTAGGGTTTTTGGTCACATAACAAATTGTCCAAATATGTAAATCTCATCAGCCTTTTTTATCACACACCTCATCCAGTGTTGCTAAGAGTGAAGCAAAAAAAAAATTGCGCCCTAGGCTACTAAGTAAATACATATAATTATTTTCTCAAAGATTAACTATTAGCTCACGTGCATGAATATGTCAAGTTAACAATAAAGTTTCAATCCAAATACACAACCAAAAATATATAAAAAAATAAAGTTAAAATATAAAGATATTATGGAATAGAATTCATATATTATCAAATCTGAATTGATATCACAATAATAATTTTTATAAACTATCATTGATCCTTGTTATTGACATGAACGATACATCGTTTTTTTTATACGAAACATTTATATATGTTATGCCAATCCCATATTACATGCAAGCAATCTACACATGTGTAAAGAGAAAATCAAATCCAAAATCTTTTAAAATTTGAAGCAATGTTATAGTAGTTAAGACATTGAATACAATATGTGTGTGTTAATTAGTACCATATAATTAATGGAATAATAAAAAATGCATAGCTTTTGTAAAATTTCATGAGTTAAACATGTAGGAAACAAACATGATCTGATACGATTTGGTGGGGGAAAAAACATGTCTCTCGAGTAATTCAATAAAGTGTAACTTAGACTGATTGAAAGAATTCTACAGTCGTGTGTGGTCTCATTGGAGAGGTAGTGTAGGCCAGGGATTGTAGCCAGGTGTACGGAAAAGCTAGAAGAAAGGCTACCAAGTAGTTGTTAAAGACTGAAAATAGCTGCTGCCTTTAAAAAAAAAAAAAAAAAAAAAAAAGCTGCTTCTGCAAAGTAAATTATCATTGGAAGGCGAGCCCCCTTGCATAATGGAGTTAATTATTTTCTAAATTAGCCAAGTAAAAAAAAATCTGAAATAAATTCTAAATTAGCCAAGTAATAGGATAGGACGGTTGAATTTATTTATTTTGTCGGGCACGTGTAATAAAATTAATAGTGAATGGGAAAGAAGATAAACTAAACATGGTGTCCTATCACTCCAATCTTACGTCTTATCTTCACACGGTTGGGCATAGTGATGTTTTCATGAAAACTTGACACGTTGGATTAAATAATACTGTTTCGGTTGATGTTTTATTTTTTTAATTAGAACATAATGTTTTAGTTTTAGAGATTTTGGTGTGCCATTTCGAATTATATTGTTTATGTATATAATTAAATATATTAATTTAAAAAAATAGTTCAAATCCAAAAATTAAAATTATTTAGAATTGTACAATTTAATCTAAAAAAACACAATAAAATATTTTTTCTGAACAAAATTATGAGCATATATAATATTACGAGAATATCATCATCAATCTCGCAAGGTCATTACATTCTTTGATTACTCTAAATTTTACTATAATATATTTAGATATGTCAAGAGATTCCCTCTAATATTTCATCTCAATCTAACAGTTAGATTAAGTTATATGATTAATATTGTAAAATTATTTATTATTTAAAAAAAATATTATTTAACCAAAATAAAACTTGTAAATTTTGGTTTGGATGAAAAATATAATTTATATTTTTATGATACTATATCTCTTTTTACAACTCAGATTGTGGGTAGCTGTGATAATTTAAAAAAACAAATCCTGAAAAAGCATACTGAAGGGTCAAAATCCAACAGTCGTGCCCGGTCTCATCGGAGGAGTAGAGTAGGCTAGGGTTCAGGGCAAGATGTACGGGAAAGCTACAAGAAAGCCTAGTAGGAGTGGTTAATAAAAACTAAAAATAGCTGCTGAAATCTAGAAACACTGATACTTTGAGCTGGGATTACGGTTGTAGTTATTTTTAAAATTATTTTTTATTTAAAAATATATTAAAATAATATTTTTTTTTATTTTATAAAAATTATTTTTGACATCAGTATATTAAAATGATCTAAAAATACTAAAAAAAATTCATTTAAAATAAAAAAAAAATCCAAATTTTATAAAACGCCGGTTGAAACTCGTCACTTTGTATATTTCATACAATTAGAAAATTAAATTTAATCCATTGGAAAAGAGGAGGAGCACGCTGCCTTGTGCTATTTAATAATTGAAAATTTCAACCACCCCCACGAACTATATATTATAATAAATATATAATCTGGATGCCACTGATGACAAACAAATGGATAAAACCAGCAACTGGGTCGGAGGCAGAGCAATAATTCGGACTTTTTTTCTTGATGTGCTTGCTATGAACACACACGCACTACTTCAAGATGACCTCCCCATGCATTCTTTCATGATTTCCATCGGCAAATGCCAATTCTTTTAATATATAAAGTGGGTTCACATTAAGTCTTCCACACGGCATCTGTTTGTGTGTAAACAGGACGTAATTCATCATTTTTAAATTGGATTTCATAATTTTTAAATTGGATTTCATATATATATATATATATATATATATATATATATATATATATATATATATATATATATATATATAATCCAGTTATGAATTGTAGATAACTTCCTGATTATGAATTGGCCAAGCTTACACACTTTTGTGTCCGTAAATGAATGAATTGGCCATAAACAAACCAATTTTACTCCTTAAAATGTTGCTAAAGTCATCCATTAAAGACACCTTTAAAATCCATAATCCTAAGATGACAAACAAAGATGATGTGGGAGCTCTTCCCCACTTAGATTGAGTGTATATAAAGAAATCTCACATCCGAAAATCGAGTCGTGTGTTTTTTAGAAATACCCGTAGAAATTCGAAAGCATTACCGCCTCTATCAATATCTTTGGGAGAAATTTTCAAAAACTATATGAACATAAAAAACATCAAGTTGGGTTGGGTAACGTTTGATGGGAGTTAGAATCCCTGATATATGAACACAAAGAACACTTGTCAAACCATACTAAGAGAAAGGAAGAAGGTGCAAACATGATTTCCAATGGCTATAGGTATGATAAGAGTGAAGTTACATTAAAAAATATAATGAGTTGTTTATTTGGCATACTAAATTATCCAAAACATAAGATATTGAGGATCATGATGAATATTGCAGTTTTCATTATGAGTCAACGCATGATATTAATAATCGTGATGAATTTCATCACAAAAATAAGACCATGATGGTCTTCGATATGCTAAGAGTTAAGAATGATAAGGTTGAGAATGAGGTGTTTACTGATCTTGCCATCCATAACTTAGATAAAGAATATTGAAGACTTTATTGAGTCCAATTCAAATGGTTCTTAGACTACGATCTTGCCTTAGTTGATCATCAACACCCTAAAAAAATCATACATTGAACAATTGATTAAGAGATGTGCTAATGGAAAGGAACTCGATAATCCAAATAATGTATAAATATTTTTTCTATTATGTTATCCTTAATTTTCTAGTAAACATAAATTAAGATACCAAGAAAGCATTTTATCTTTATGTTAAGCTTGGTTATTTTTTATATTAATGAGATCATGTAGTTTTATCAAAAAATTGTGCTTTCTTATGTCATTTATTTATGCTTATGTCTTTTCCTTCTTATTCCCTACCCCTATTTTATCCAAACTTTGTTGGACGAATTTGTTAAAACTATTAGAAAATTCTTAATAAACTAATAATTCTCTAATAAAAAATAAATATATCCCTTATTGTTCCACTTTCAACTTAATAAATTTCTTTAAAACAAATTATGATCAGATCACCTTTATGCTAGAGGTAAATAAAAGTCATAAAATTGTAAATTAACACCACTTCACCCGCATAATTATTCAGAAAAGCCTACTCTAGTGTCATAACCCGATTCTAGGTTATTCTCTAAAATCTACCCAAAATAAAAATTAATAATAAAAATAAATTAAAAGGGGTCGGCGTCGGTAGAAAAATCAAGGTGGAAAATTTAGACATTTTCGAGAGCCTGGTCGTACCTCTTTTGTGCCTCAAAATGCAGATTCAAGGCTAAAATAATTTATTATTGGATAAATTTGCATAAAAATTAAGCCAAAAGTCATAATTATATTTTTAATAGGCCAATTTAAAGTATGATTATGTTTAAGAATTAATTTAGGTTCTAATTGAAGGATTTAATTAAGTGCAGGGACTTAATTATTCTTTAAATTGGTCAAATGAATTTTATTAAGGGCTTAATTTATAAAAGATAAAGTTTTTGAACTTAATACGGGTTCAATTGAGAATAGTGAAGTTTTCGCAGACGGAATTGAATTTTTTTCCAAACCAATCGTTTGAAGTTAGGGGAAAAATTGAAGAGAATTAAGAGTTTAATGGTCAATCGAGGGTCAAATCGCATAAATCCGAAACCAATGACCAAAATAAAAAAGGTGCGCAAAGTTAATGTTGCTTTTGAAATTTTAGCGAGGATACATTACACAAATTTAAAAGCTTAAAGCTAATTGGAAGTGCAATTAGAACAATTACAAATCAGGACACCAAAATGCAATTTCACTAGGTCCCAAAACCTGCAACATCCATGCCACTGCAGGTACACCACTGCAATCACGATGTCGTGAAGGCGACCATACCACTGTAGCATGCCGCTATAGGATGCAACTCATCGCTAGAATGGCGTGGAAGGGTCACCTCCTCCGCTTATAAATAGCACGAGGACAAAACACAAAGGGGGGACGAAAACAGAGTAATGACGAGGGGGGAACAGAGAAAAAACAAAAACACGGGGGAAATTTGCAAACAAAAAGAACAGAGAAAAGAGAGATACACAAACAAGAGGAGGGACAATTGAATTTATAGACAATCACGTGAAAACACAACAGAAAGCTACTCTTCCTCTTCCTCGGTGCTGACGGAAGCACGCCGGCAGCTCTCTCTCTCCCTCCTAAATTCACTGGCATCTCTCTCTCTCTCCATAGCTTACAGTCACTAACAGTTTTCTCTCTCCTCAAGCCAGCTCCCGCCGACCACCTAACACCACCACCCTCACCACCGACAGCTTCTCCTCCACAGAAACAACCCAAACATGGCCTCTAGCAAGGCAGCGGTAGCAGCAACAGTTGTAATGACGTGACCAGCCAGCTTCTGATGCCTCCCTTGACAACCATAGGCCACTGTTTCCGAAGCCACCACCAAAAAAAAATCACCTCGGCCTCCAGTACCCGGAGGCAATAGCAGCTAAGTTTCTCATCACCGTTGGTCCTGTTATTAGTCACATACGTGAACAATGTTAATTCACTACACTGTTCATGCTAATTCACTACACTGTTCATGCTACGTGAATAGTGTAGTTTTTGTTTCTTTTCTTTTCTTTTCTTTTTTGATTTGCATCTTTTGATGGACTATTATCGGCTCAGCCCAAGTCCAGCTGGGTAGACCCATTTAATTGGGTTGGGCCCAGTCAAAATTTTTTTATTTTTTTTTAAAATATATACAAAAATCACATTTAAAAGAAAAACAAAACCAAAAAAATGTGTTGTTTTCGTGCATCGACCGAATTTCAAGGTATTTTCAAGCATAAGTTTTTGTAAAAATATATGTTGCATCTTTCACATATTTTGAATGAAAAATGGATATTGTAACCAATTTATGATTATCTGTTGAAATTTGGTGAAAATATGAAAAAAATAGCAATTATTTTGTTTTAGCTATCGCAGTGTAAAATTGCAATGTAAAGTACACTCGCTAGTAGTTAAAAATAAGGTTTTCAAAATACAGTGTAAAATTCTTTTTAGTTAGTCTTTTAACTCGCAATGAGGTAGAGATTCTCTCACAAAGAGAGATCTACGTCAAGCCTTAAAAAAGACCAATAAAAAATGACTTAGGAAAAATAATTAGCTTACCTTAGATAAGGTGTACTGGGGGTGATGTGTCTTCCCCTTGCACAACAAGTCCCCTTACCTAGATTTTCACAGACCAATAGGTTTTGTAGTGACCTTAAATTAGGTGGTGACTCCTAATAATTATAGTCGTAAATTTACGACTATAAAACATCCCTTTCACCGCGCCTCGTCTGCCTCCCCGGGGATGGCGGGGCGCGAAGCGCGAAAAAAATATCATCACAACACCTAGTATCACAAAGAAATCTCTAAAAGGCACATCAAAAATCCATAAACTCAATAACAAAGAAAGAAACACAAACAAAAACTTGTGGATGAGACAAAGTAGGAAGTATGCCCCCATTAGCTTGTGGTCAAGGGCGAGGCAAGTTCTTGAAACAACAACTTGTGGATGAAAAAACATGCATTGAAAACAAGAGCTCATGTGATATGATAAACCATTTATTAAAAGCATGGCATGAGTGTCTAAAAGTGGTCTTAAATCTTATGAACCTGTTAAAACATTTTTAAGCCTATGAATTCTATTATTTTGTAAACTCACCTTAACCTACTTTACATGCATTTCCAAGCCCTTTATAATCAAAAGGTGAGCTATCAGGATATATAAGTTGCATCTTCAAAAAACATGAGAGTTTTCCTTTAAAAGAATTGTGATTTTTTGATATTATATATGAAGCAATAAGTTTATTGCAATATCATGACAATTATAATTGAAAGATTTCTATTCATAACTAAAGAAAGATCGACATTAAAGGGCAAGGTCACACATTCGAAATAATTCATCATTTTCCAAACAATAAATGTTAGTTGCCCCTAACCTCAACTCTTTCATAAGAGAAAACCCCTAAGCTCATCTTTCATAAAAAAAACTCTACCTACCAAGAGATAAGGATATAAATAAAGACAAATGAAAGAAAAAAGAGGAGAAAAAACTTAGACATTTACATCAAAAATCAATATTCTCTCTTCCAGTTCCTATTTGACCATAAAACCCTAGCAATCATTGAAGAGCGAAAAAATAGAGAGTAAGTGTGAGAGAGAATATTATTTGTACTAAAATTTAGATAGAAAAGGAAAGAAATAAATAAAGGAAGAATAAAACGAGAAGACAAACATTATCTCTCATTTCTTTTCCTTGTCCATACCAAATCCAACCAACCACTATTATTTCAAACACCACGAGCTCCTAAACACCATTCATATCAATATATCAATCTATGGCAAGCATATATCCAAGAAAAAACAAGAAAGAGGGAAGAAAAGTAAAATAGGTATAAGGAATAGTAATAAACAATTAAAACCTTAAACCATTGGATATCCCTCATTAGATAAAGTGGCCAACACCACCACGACCACCACTATTAGGAAGAAATAGAGATTTTACAAGTAATAGAATTGGCCATAAACCTTTACTCCCTACCAATAAGTTGAATGACTCATTGCAAGGTAGGGTGATAAATAACATTAGGGGCAAAATAATGGTTGAAATTTGAGTGGCCAGGTCTTTTTTGATTGTAAGATATGATTTATACCACCACCATCATTATAAATAAAAATAAGTTCTGATTTTTATGGAATATTATATGCTTTACTCTCCCTATATTTTATTTAAACGACACAACGCAATCCAAGTCATCGATGCTGATTTTTTTAGTGTTATTTTTCAACCTTTTTATCCTAGCTTTGACAACCTCATTTCAAGCCATAAGTATTCTATAAAATTTAGAATAACATTGTGATGATATTTTTTGGTTCAAACAAAGTCGAGATTGATTGCATATGTTTGTAGAAACTTGAATTTTTTTTCTTTATGACATAATCATTGTAAATATATTCAATGTGTTCTTAAGTCTTTTGGCCTTTAAGCATTTAGTCCAAATCCTTCAAAGTTTTCATCTTGCTCATATTTTATGTTCTTACTCATCCTTTTATATTATTTATGTGTAAGTTTGCTTTTTAATAAAAGTAAAATGTTCACTTCATATTAAATTGTAATTATAAACCAACATTAAAAAACTCCTTTCAATAACTTTTCTTATTAAGAACCACATTAAAAAAAAAAACAAATGTTTTGTGATTCACTCATAGTGCTTAAGATAAAAAAAAAATCATAATGAGTAATGATCTTAAATATTAATAAAGAGTAACATCTCAGTCTGTTTGTTTTTAAATCATGTCTTTCTTTTAAAATCTTGAGCCTTTAAGCCTAATATTAATCAATTATATCTAAGTATCAATCATGGGCATTTATTTTCCTTAGTGAGTCCAAAATATTTAGTGTGAAAGACAACTAAGAAGGGAATCGTGAGAGAAAAAAAAATTGTTACAAGAACAAAAAGAGTATTGAGCACTCTTTTCTCAAAATTACAAGTTTGTTAATTTAGCTAATAATAAATAAGTGTTGCAACAACTCATATGATAATATTTTTAGTTAAAAATTGTCATTAAAATATTTTAAAGTGGAAAAGAGCACATAATAATGATTATGCTCTTCATTCAAGAACAAATACCAAAGTATATTATGAGATAATTTTTCATGAGGTATTTTTCACCATGTAGTATTTTGTGCACTTAAAATAAATTTGGATGGAAATTCAACAATAAAATAATTTAAGATAATGAAAATTATTTAGTGATGTCAAATTATAATCCATAAAGACTTGATTATATAAAGATATAAGCTTGAGATTCCTTAAGTTAAGTTTGCACTCAAGGAATCCAAACCTTCAATTTCATATAAAAATGTTTCTACAATAATAATACCTAATACACATTAAATGCACTTAATATGGTGTGATCATCAAAACAGATAATTCATAAGTACATAATGATATTTGAGCTAACATTATCATTTGAGCTTTATAAACAAGGTCTTCATGACCATATTTTCTGGGGGGGGGGGGGGGGGGGGGGGGGGGGGGTTGCATGTATATTGAATATTAATTGTGTTTTTAAATGAATTGTATATTTTCCTAGTATGATTGTTTATGTGAAATTAGAGAGATATTTTTATGAAAGTAATATTGGCATTGTAATTTTCATGAGTGGATAAATATAATGGTAAATTTATCTAAAATTTGGTTATTTTTCAAAGTGTATCATGTTGATGTTAATGGTAGTCCCACCTTTTGAAACTTGAAATTTCCTTTTTCGCCCATAATAGATCTCAAAAGTTAAGACCTCACCTTTATTTTAAGCTATAAATACCTTTTTCATTCCAAGCAAATCTTGGTAAAGGAAGAGCTTGCATAAAATAATAAAGATGTGTCCAAACTAAATGTTGGGATAACATTATAAATTCCAAGCAAATCTTGGTAAAGGAAGAGCTTGCATAAAATAATAAAGATGTGTCCAAACAAAATATTGGGATAACATAATAAATAGTGTGCATTCAGGTCACTTTTTCTTTATGATTAACTTCAAGGTTATTCCAATTGCTAGCAGCACTTGTCTTCGTATATTTGAGATGTGTAAATATCATCTTTGATAATCCTTTCACATGAAAAAAAAAATATACATGTTAATGCTCTATTTTTAACCTAAAATATTTCTTGAATGATAATCTAGACTAGGATCACCCTTCACACTAAGGGCATGTTTTAAAAGTCAATGGACAATCTATGATATTCTCAAAAAAAATAGAAAAACATGAAAGGGACAAAAATGTTAAAATAAATAGATAATAAATAGTCAAACAAAGAATTTCAAATGATCAAGTTCAAAAATGAGAAAAAAACATCATAAGATAAAATATGGGAGAATCAAGAATGAAATGAGATCAATCATTAAAATGACAAAGTTAGGTCAGAAAACCTGAAAAGATCTCCAAACATGATAAGTATATATCTTTGAACCCTCAAACATCAGTTGAGCCCTATATATCCTTTCTTTCATAACTAATAATCATAGTATGCATTACATACCTTTAAAAGTTCTTTGTCATAAAAAACAACTTTTTTACATTGAAAGATATTAACCCTTTACAAAAATTACCATGACCTATTTGTAGACCATCATTAAGAAGTTGAATTGTGTGATTTTACCTTTGAACATACAAGTTCGACATAAAGTACTCTAGCTCAATTTTGTTTTTATCTATCAAGCTTTTGGGGTTTTTTTGAAGTCTAAATCTAAAATCACTTTATTTTTATGATTAATTAGTTTTTAGTTTAATAACAAAGACACTAAAAAAAAACATGATTTATAAAATGATTCTGAGTTAAATAAACACATAAGAACTTATTTAAAGTAAAATATTTAAGGGTAGTTTTTATCTTCCCATTAATATTCTCTTAGCAAGGAATACTTGTGATATCAATTTTTAGCTATTTTAAAACCAAATAGCAATGCATTTATCTCTTATTTATTCCTGTGTATCCTAAATATACCCTGCGACATGAACCATAATTTGTTGTGATAGCGCATCAAGGGCCTTTTCTTCATGTACCAAAAACACTAGCCATCAGCTAGCTAGCCTCTGGGACCGGAGGTATTCTTGAATTTTTTTTAAGGGACATGAACGGTATTTCCAGATTTGTTGCACAGAAAAGACAAAAATAGTCCCCGGAAACTACAAAAGAAAGCATCCTAGACAGTGGGTAATTTAGAAATTTTCAGGGGACATGGATGGTATTTATGATTTCTTTGTACAGTAAAACTACGCAATTAACCCCTGAAAATGACAAAAAATAGGCACTGAATCCGGGGTTATTTCTGCATTTTCCATTGTGATTTTTTTATAGTTATCGATGGGTCCAGGGGTGTATAGGTAATTGTGCATTATTTTATTATTATTTCTCAGAGACACTGCAAACGCGTCATACGAACGCGTGTGTAGTGTTTCCAGCGCACGCGTCATTCGGGAGGCTGGTGCGCCTCATTACAGCGGTCAAAAATCGACTTTCGTTGTGTCACATGGTGCGTTGATATGTCTTCTTCCGCCCGGTACGGCGCGTGTCTGGTTAAGTTGGCCGGTGAAGCTCCGGTGGACAAGTTTAAGCTTTTTCTCCCTTTTCTCTCTCCTGCCGCCCGGAAATACGCTTCAGTCCTTAAGGTTTGCGAAAGTTTTATTTTGGTCCTTGGTCTTTGGATTTCGCTTTTATTACTGTTGTTTTCAATATAGTTTTTGAGTTGTTGCAATTGTGTCCTTCAATTAAAACTGCTTATATATGTTGGGTTTCAATGTAATCCTTATTCTTTTAATTTTCTGGTTGCTTTTGGTTATTTTAATTATTTCAGTATGTAGGTTTTAATTGTTTCTGATTGGGTCCTCCAATTGAAATTTTTCATATATTCTATCTTTCATTTCGGTACTAATTCTTTTAATTTTGTAAAAACATTACACAACAATTTGTTTTTAAATGTCTTTATTTATTTTGGTCCCAAGGTTTTATTTATTTCAATTTTGTCCTTCAATTGAAATTAATTATATAATTTGTTTTAATTGTGTCCTCCAATTGAAATTAGTCATGTATGCTATTTTTCATTTCAATCCTTATTCTTTTAATTTTTTAACAAAATTACACTGCAATTTTTTTTAAAAATATATTTATTTTTTTCGGTCCCAATGTTTTTATTTGTTTCAATTTTTTCGTTCGATTAGAATTAATTATATATTTTATTTTTCATTTCGGTCCTTATTGTTTGAATTTTTTATTTTCTATTAATTTTTTTGGTTTTTTCTGTCATTCTTGTACAACATTTATTTTTTATCCATATTTATGCATCTATGCTTTTAATTTTTGTTTTTAATTTCTGTTGTTTTATTTTTTATTAAGGATTTATTTTTATTTGGTTCAGTCCTGAAATTTTAATTTATGTTGGTGATCATTTTTAAATTAATATTGCTCCTTTTTTCCCTTTGTTCTTTTTGTGTTTTCTATTATTTTTATCTATTTTTCGAATCAGATGATTTTATTGTTTGCGTCATAATAATGATAATTTTAGTGATTATTTTTTATTATTTTTTTGTAAAAATGTTTTGCTTTTTTATCTTAACAGCAATTCTACACAAATTTATTATTTTACCTAAATTTATATTATAATAAAAAAAATTCACATAATTAATAAGTAATAAATTTCATGCATGATGCAACCTTTGCCCACAAGTAGGTTGAAATTTATTATTAAATTAACATTGGATAATTTAAATAAAGTTATTTCATAGCAATAAAATATTTTTTTAGTTTCCTTGATAATTGCAGTTATTCCTTCCGCTTTGATTGAAATAGTTACAATGCTAAATGGTAATAATTTTTCTGAATGGAAAGAAAATTTGCTTTTTACATTGGGGTGCATGGAACTTGACTTGTCGCTCCATGAGGACGAACCACCCGCCCAAATGGAATCCAGTACGACACTAGAGATTGTTAAACATGAACGGTGGGAGCGATCTAATCGCTTAAGTCTCATGCTTATGAAATCTCACGTCATTAAGGGCATTCGGGGTTCAATCTTAGAATGCATCAAGGCTAAGGATTTTATCAGAGTTGTTGAGGAACAATTTGTCAGTTTTGATAAAGCCTTAGCCAGCACTCTAATGAATAGGCTATCAAGCAAAATCTTTGACAGTTCCAAAAGTATGCGAGAGCACATCATGGAAATGAGGGACATGTCTGCTCAACTGAAGTCCCTAGAGGTTAATGTTTCTAAGAAAGAAAATATCATATCTCTAGTTTGTCATGAATCTTTTTTTGTTGAGTCTCCTAGTAATACATGGTGGATTGATTCTGATTCTACAATCCATATTGTTAATACAATGCAGGGTTTCCTTAACACAAGGAAACCAGCAAGCCATGAACAACGAGTATATTCTGGAAATAAATTGTTTTCTCAAGTTGAGACGGTTAGGACATTTAGGTTGATTTTGAAATCCGGATATGTTTTGGATTTGGATAATATATTTTTTATTCCACATTTTTCAAGAAACTTAATTTCTGTTTCAAAATTGGATATTATTGGTTATGGTTTTTGGTTTATCAATTCAACCTTTAGTGTTTTTAAAGGTGAAAACTTTGTTGGTGGTGGAATAAAAATTGATGGTTTATTCAAAATTGATTTAGATCCCAACTTCAAAAACAATTATTTATCATTACATACAAATATTGGTATAAAGAGGAGTTTTATGAATAAGAACTCTATTTGGTTATGGCACAGGAGATTGGGACATATCTCCATAGAGAGAATAAAAAGGTTAGTAAATGATGAAGTTTTAAAAACTCTTGATTTTACTAATTTTGGTACGTGTGTGGATTGCATAAAGGGAAAGCAAACCAACAAGACCACTAAAGGTGCCAAAAGGAGTTTTGACATTCTTGAGATCATACATACTGATATCTGTGGACCTTTTCCCACTCCCTACTTAAATGGTCAAAGATATTTTATATCTTTTATTGATGACCATACAAGGTTCATGTTTCTTTATCTTTTAAATGATAAGGCTGAGGCATTATATGCTTTCAAGACCTATAAGGTAGAAGTAGAGAAACAAAAGCACAGGAAAATCAAGATCGTAAGATCTGATAGAGGCGGAGAGTATTATGGTAGGTACACAGAAAAGGGATAAATGATAGGTCCATTTGCAAAATTCCTTGAAGAGAAAGGCATTGTTGCTCAATACACAATGTCTGGCACACCACAACAAAATGGTGTGGCAGAAAGAAGGAATCGCACATTAATGGACATGTTAAGGAGCATGATTAGTAATTCTAAGTTGCCTTTATCTTTATGGAGTGGAGCCTTAAAAACTGTTGTGTATTTATTAAATCAGGTCCCATCCAAGGTTGTTCCTAAGACACCTTTTGAATTGTGGAATGGATGAAAACCAAGTTTAAATCACTTACACATATGGGGTTGTCCTACTGAAGTGAGGATTTATAATCCAAACATGAAGAAATTAAACCCAAGGACAACCAGCGGTTATTTTATTGGCTATGCAGTAAACTCCAAAGGATTTAGGTTTTATTGTCCTTCTAATAGTACTAGAATTGTTGAGTCTATAAATGCAAAATTTTTTGAGGATTCTGAACCTAGTGGAAGTGTTTGTCCTCAAATGATTGAATTTGAGGAAACACAAGAGTTGACTGAAACTCCTTTACCTCAAAGACTTTTGATTGTGCTTAAGGAAATTCAAAATGATTACCTTGAACCACAATCAATTACAGAACAGTCAACTCATGAGGAACAAGTTCAGATTGAACCTACTCAGACTCTTCCAAATACAGAGCAAGTAGAATTAAGAGGATCCTCTAGAATAATTAGACCTGCAATCTCTAGTGATTATGTTGTATATCTCCAAGAGTCCGATTTTGATGTTGGGCCTAAAGATGATCCAAAAATGTTTTCACAAGCCATGAGTGGAGAACACTCCATATTATGGATTAATGCCATGAAAGAAGAGATGGAATCCATGGCTAAAAATCAAGTCTGGGATCTCGTTGACTTACCAAAGGGAGTTGTAGCCATAGGCTGCAAATGGGTTTACAAAACCAAAACAAATGCTTCCGGTAATGTTGAATGATATAAAGCTAGACTTGTGGCCAAAGGTTTCACTCAAAAGGAAGGCATTGATTATCATGAAACCTTCTCTCCAATATCTAAGAAGGATTTATTTAGGATAATCATGGCATTAGTAGCTCATTTTGATCTAGAGCTACATCAAATGGATGTGAAAACAACCTTTCTAAACGGGGATCTTGAAGAGGAGGTTTACAAGAAACAACCTGAAGGTTTTGATGATAACAGTCAGAAAGCTTGCAAACTAAGGAAATCTATTTACGGACTAAAACAAGCCTCCCATCAATGGTATATCAAATTTCACAAGGTCATTACCTCATATGATTTTATTGAGAACCTTGTTGATCAATGTATATACCTTAAGATCAGTGGGAGTAAAGTTATTTTTCTAGTCCTGTATGTAGATGATATTTTGCTTGCAAGTAATGATTTAGGTTTGCTACACGAGACCAAAGGTTTCCTCTCTCAAAACTTTGAAATGAAGGATTTGGGTGAAGCCTCTTATGTCATAGGCATAGAGATTCACAGAGATAGAAAACAAAGAATATTGAAACTGTCTCAAAAGGCCTACATTGAAAAGGTTTTAGAGAGATTTAGATTGAAGAACTGTAACGATTCTGTAGCACCTATCATTAAAGGGGATAGATTCAGTAATGATCAATGTCCTCGAAATGCATTGGAAAATGAACAAATAAAGGATATCCCATATTCATCTGCAGTTGGCAGCCTATTGTATGCACAGGTCTGCACTAGACCTGACATAGCAATGGCAGTTGGAATGTTGAGTCGATATCAAAGCAACCCAGGATTAGAACATTGGAAAGCTGCAAAGAAAGTTATGCAATATTTGCAAGGAACCAAACATTACAGTTTGACATACAGACACACTAACCATTTAGAGGTGGTTGGATATTCGGATTCTGACTTTGGGGGATGTGTAGATAGCAGAAAGTCTACTTTAGGATATATCTTTCTTCTTGTTGGAGGGGCTATATCCTGGAGAAGCAGCAAGCAAACTATAGTTGATACACCTACAATGGAGGCAGAATTTATTGCGTGCTATGAAGCTACAACACAGGCACTTTGGTTGAAAAAAATTGTTGGTTGTCTCAAAATTGTCGATTCTATAGAGAGAACAATCAAGATCTTCTGCGATAATCGTGCTGCCATATTCTTCTCAAAGAATAATAAAAGTGGAAGCATAAGTAAACATATCGACATTAAGTACCTTTGTGTGAGAGATAATATCAAAAGGCACGAAGTGTTTATTGAGCATATAAGTACTGAATTGATGATTGCAAATCCCATGACTAAAAGTTTACCAGTAAAGCTATTTAAAAGTCATGTGGAGCATATGGGATTGATTGATTCATTTTGTACTTAGTCTTAATTTTGTATATATATGTCAAGTTATTGTAATAAAGTTTGTGCACATTTATTACTTTATCCATGAGGATAAAAATGAAGTTTAGACCCAAATAACTTATAGGAAGTTTATTCATAAAGTTTGGAATGCCCATATAGTACTTATGTAAGGGATATTTTATATATAATACATGGAAGGGATGACTTATTAAATAATGGTCCTACCGCCATGATTCATGTGTAGTATTCCTTATGTGAGTAAGAGGATTCCATGATCATGTTAAAAGAACAGAACATAATAAGGAGTTTATGTGTCATAAGGGCCAAGTGGAAGAATGTTGGAAATTACCTATTGTGCCCCTCATGACACACCCATGTTCTTGATCATGCAAACCCATGACCATGGAGATAGGTCATGGGGTTTGATCATGGGGATCAATTGATTGATCATGGCTAATTATCTCCTTGATGGAAGGAGAAAATTGGAAAATAAATTAGTGAGTGGGGTCCCTGATCTACCTATATATAATAGTTTGTGTACTCCATCTACAGCTACTGGTAGGCATAGATCATAAGGCTCCTCTCGTAAAAGATTTTATTATTTTTGTATTGTTGTTGCTGCTTTGGGAAGCTTTGTTGTTGCTGCAATTGGGAATTCATTTAATTTCAGTACTTGAGCAACAATGGCCAGAGGTATTTATAATCTAAATTTCCGCTACTATATGTATTTAGCATTCGATTATTTAAAGTATGTCTAATACAATATCCTCCATGATATATATATATATATATATATATATATATATATATATATATATATATATATATATATATTGTTGTGTGGTACTTTTCCCAACATATATAAACGCCTTTGACATTTTATTGTTGATTTCATCACTATTTACCTAGAAACAATTCGATGTGGATTACTATAGTGAAATGATCATTTTGTCCCCAGGATCGAAAATTTTTAGCCTCTGGGACCGGGGGTATTCTTGAATTTTCTAAGGGACATGAACGGTATTTCCAGATTTGTTGCACAGAAAAACGACAAGATAGTCCTCGGAAACTACAAAAGAAAGCATCCTGGACAGGGGGTAATTTAGAAATTTCCAGGGGACATGGATGGTATTTTCGATTTCTTTGTACAGTAAAACTACGCAATTAACCCCCGAAAATGACAAAAAATAGGCACCGGATCCGGGGTTATTTCTGCATTTTCCACTGTGATTTTTTCGTAGTTATCGTTGGGTCCAGGGGTGTATAGGTAATTTTGCATTATTTTATTATTATTTCTCAGAGACACTGCAGACACATTGTATGAACGTGTCTGCAGTGTTTCCAGTGCACACGCCATTCGGGAGGCGGGTGCGCCTCATTACAGTGGTCAAAAATCAACTTTCATCGTGTCACAAGGTGCGTTGATATGTCTTCTTCCGCCCGGTGCGGCGCGTGTCTGGTTAAGTTCCGGGCGGCAGGAGAGAGAAATATTGCTCTTTTTTTCCCTTTGTTTTTTTTTGTGTTTTCTATTATTTTTATCTATTATTCGAATCAGATGATTTTATGATTTTATTGTTTGCGCCATAATAATGATAATTTTAGTGATTATTTTTTATTATTTTTTTGTAAAAATATTTTGCTTTTTTATCTTAACAGCAATTCTACATAAATTTATTATTTTACCTAAATTTATATTATAATAAAAAAATTCACATAATTAATATTTTTTGTTAAAAAAATATAATGTCACCCGCAACGGGGCGCGGGGGCATTGGCTAGTGTGTGTGTGTGTGACCTTATTATTACAGAAATCTAGATGTGAATATTGGATGGAAAATACCTCATCAAATTCCAAGCAATCGAGTTTGATGACTCGGTGTTCCATGTCCACGGGGACAACAGGGGACAGCTGGGGAAATTGGAAGAAAAACCGAAGGTTGACGGGGTAAGGTCAAGGTAGTCAAAATCGCGAGTCAACTCGCAAACTCGTACGAGTTTGCGAGTTGGCTCAGCAAACCTGGTTGGACCGGTAGAAAAACCGAAACCGGTCAAACTCGGTCAAAATCGGGTTGACTCGTAAAATCGGACCGAATCGGTCCGATTTTACGAGTTCAACATTCAGACGTTGCAAAAGCGACGTGTACCAAGAAAAGTGTAAGATTTATAGTGATCAGAAGAAGTTGATGTTCTGTGATGATGCTGAGCGCCAAGAGTTGTTGAAGAAAATTCATCGATTGCTCAAGTTGTTCTTGAAGAATCAGTCACTGGCACCGCGAATCTTGTCATGGATGTGGGACTATACCATACAGGAGTTAGAAGAGAGTATACCGAAACCGGTCAAACTCGGTCAAAATCGGGTTGACTCGTAAAATCGGACCGAATCGGTCCGATTTTACGAGTTCAACATTCAGACGTTGCAAAAGCGACGTGTACCAAGAAAAGTGTAAGATTTATAGTGATCAGAAGAAGTTGATGTTCTGTGATGATGCTGAGCGCCAAGAGTTGTTGAAGAAAATTCATCGATTGCTCAAGTTGTTCTTGAAGAATCAGTCACTGGCACCGCGAATCTTGTCATGGATGTGGGACTATACCATACAGGAGTTAGAAGAGAGTATACAGCTAGGATTTAAGGATTTAGTTCCTATCCTAGAACAAACCCAGACACCGCTGTCTATTTGCTTTCTATCTCAGATGAGGAGATGAGGGTGGGCGGCGGCGTGGGAGAAGGAAATTGGGATTTAGGGTTATGTTAGGGACTTAGAGGCTTTTATACTTAGTTATAATAATAATAATAATAATAATAATAATAATAATAATAAAAAGGTAGGTTTGGGGTTATATAAATTAATAATAATAATAATAATAAAAAAGTAGGTTTATACGGGGGGAGGGGTAATAATAATAATAATAATAATAATAATAATAATAATAATATGGGGGTTTATAATAATAATAAAAATAAAAATATTATTAATAATTAGCATAAAAAATAGTTAGCATAAAAAATATTTTTAAAAAAATCCTATTAATTTAAGATAATAAATAACATTAATTAATTTATATTTCACATCAACAAAATATTTATTTTTAGTTTGTTAATTTTTACCTAATGAAATTCTATGAACATAATTATTTTGTAATGTATTTTTCAATTATTTTGAATCATGCATGAACCTAAACTAATTAAGTTTTATGTCCATAATTATGCTATTTTGTATTCAGAAATATTTTACATACGATTTTACGATTTTTCTTCTCACACGATTTTAGCTGTGATTTTACGTTTTTTGTACGGAAAAATTCGGGTACGATCTTACGATTTTACGATCCGATTTTTCGGAGCCCTTTCCGATTCGTGTCAAAATCTCGATTTTGACTACCTTGGGTAACGTTGAATTTTTGGACTGTAAGTAGGAGCATGGTGGTGTAGGCCCATCTTGACGGCTGGATCGGGTTAATTAGAACCATCTTTTACGCCCGAAGTGGTGGTGGGTGAGTGTAAACGCCGCCATGCCATTGGAATGTGGCTTCACTTGAAATTTTCTGATAGCCGATAGCAAAGTTCACACGAACATCTGGTGTGCTTTAGCAAATATATTTGAGAGAAAGATTTCGTGTATATGATCCAACTTTTTCAGAAAAAAAATCTAAGCAGATGCTCATGTCCTGCCAGAATCGAGCCCGCATTATTGATTTCAATAGCATCCTCCATAACCATCAAAACAAGATCAATCATGAGCCAGAATACAAAAAATATGATGTCCAAAGCTTTCAAGCGAGATTTTAGAAACAGATGATATAGTTTACGTCAAGTGCAAGACCACAAGTAGGTAATGATGCATAACATATAGTTGACCAGAAACAGGATTATGAAGCCATGACTGAATGCCGGTTGTGCTCAAGAAATGCTTCACGAAGTTCTTTATATCCACTCCTGAAATGCTCCAGAGAGAAGCATAGTTGTCGAATTGCCTCCCTTTTCTCCTCAGCCACAGCTGAAACCTCAAATCTCTGCCTGTCCACCTCTTTCTCCAGCCCCACTACTTCCAATCTTAGCTCGTCCACTAGCTTCCGTGAAATTTGAGACCCAGCAAGCAATTCCTCATTTTCAGCATGCAACTTTTGCACATGCCCCTCCATTTGCCTTATTTGATTGTCTCGAGAATTCACATCTGCAATGAGTGTGTTTACTGTAGCACTCATCACATCTTTCTCAGCCATAAGCATGTCGTATTTAAACTTGAGGCTGTCAAAATCTTTGTTCAGAACTTCCACGTGCCCATCTCTGTCACTTAGTTCCACCTTCAACTGGCTGATCACCCCTTGCAAAACAATCTCCCGGGTATCATTCAGGTTTTTCAATTGTATTTTCTCATCCTCGCATTGCCTCAATTTATCCTCCATGAATTTTCCCTGTAAATCCCATTCTCTCAGTTTCACCTCCAGCGTGTTCTGTTTCTCGGACAGGTTGAGTATCTCAGAATGCAGGTGCGCCTTCTCCACAGAGAGAGTTTCCTGTGCATCTTTTAATCCCATGATTTCATGATCCTGATCAGATAGATCACTTTTGTAGCATACGATCCTCTCCTGCAAGTCCACAACATGCCTACTCTCTGCATTGAGTTTGGCATTCAGCATTGTTATTTCTTCTTCGGCCACCTTAAGCTGGCCTTGCAATTCATCTGTGCCGTCAGCTACTTTCTTTTGCAGCTCCAATACCCTTTTTCTTTCCACTTGAAGATCATCCTCCCTCATTTGGATTTCTTTAAGTGCCGATTCAAGCTGAGCTTGCAAAGTCCCTGAAAGATCCCTGAAAAAACCACTCTTCTGAAGCTCGATTTTCAACCTGGTAACCTCGTCTTCTGATAGCTGGAGTTTTACCTTTGTAAGCCTCAGCTCTTCTTCATAGCCGATTACTCTACTCAGTAGTTCTTCATAACTTCTATTTTCCTCTCCGTTCAGCATGCTATCTCTATTCTCTTCTTCATGCATCCGGAGCTTCTCTTCCATACTTGAGAGCTCAGTTCCCATATGAATAATCTTCTTGTGCAGTCCACTACGATCAGTGTTCACTGGGAGGCTATAGTAGGCATTCCCGGAAGAATTGAATGATTCTGATTCAGAATCTGATGATAATGATGAAAATGATTCAGATCCTTCCTTTAATGAAAGATCAGAGCTAGCACCATGGGAGCTGGTAGATGGGGCTCGATTACCGGCCTTGTGGAAACCCAGCTTCTGACCGGGAGTCAGCAGAGGAGACTCATGGCCTGATTCAGAACTGTCAGCACCCTGCTCATGGAACTCTGATGGTATGCTATTGGATAATTCAGCTGTCACATACTCATAGCACTCAGCCAATGATTGTTGCATGCTGTTGAATTCCTTAATTTTTGAAATCAAATCTGGCCTGGTCTGCCTGCACATTTCAGCCTTCATTGCAAGAGATGCACCATCTTCTTCAATCAGTTTCAGCATTTGCTTGACACTACGCTCCATCTCTGTCACCAGCATCTTTACCATTAAAACCCCAATAAATTAAAGAACAAAACCTTGTTCAGTTTCATCCAAGCAAATGAATATCGGAAGTCAACTTGTGTGTGAATATAGAACATACTGGATGATCAAGGAACATAATAGGCTCTTAAGATGGCATTTTGACAACCTCATTAAGTCTCATGCAATTGAAACAAGTCAGTACACTTCAATATATGTCTCCATTGTGATTTATCTAATGCAGTTTCACTCGTCCAGAGTAAAAAGAATTGAACTTCAAATTAGACCAATAAAAAGAATTGAACTTCAAATTAATTAAAATAATCATTCAAACTCCTCTACTCGTCCAGAGTAAATAAGGTTTATGTTATATTTCAGAGTCGGAAACAAGAAGAAAAAACAAACATGCTGTGGAAAATCAATTGAACTACAACAAGAAGTTCCAGGTTGTTTTTCATTTTTACCAAATGGGAAAACAAAACTAGGTCTCACATTTTTTCTCTCTGCCATTACTTTTTTCACTCCAACCAATGCTTAATCAGAGTCTGTCCTGAATTGGATGGACATAACACTAACCAGGTCAAAAGCAGGCGGATCTGTAATCTTGCTAACAAGAAATAGAGTACCTGAGCTACAATTTGCGAAACACGCCCTCCACCAACTGATACTGATCTTTCTAAAGTAAATGAAATAGGCCCTTCAAGTGTTTCTTGGCCATCAAACTCAAACAGTGTTGTCAGAAAAACTACTCTTAAGAAAGAAAGAAAGAAAAATATGCGACAAAGCCTTGCACCATGTTCAGTTCAAAAATTTTTATGGGGTTGTCGGTTTTAACCTTTTCTAAAAACAAAACAAGAAAATCCTGTTTCAAAATCCAGATAAAACAGAAATCGGAAACCGTAAATGATCTCCAAATCATGCTTTGAATAACATCAATGAATTTAAGGTATCGTTACAAGCATTTCCTGGGAATTGATACATCATCATCACTACTACTACTTAAAACTCTGTCAACCTCAAAGAGATCACACACAGAGAGAAAAACAAATAAAAAAATACACTTAAATTAAATTAAAAGGAACATATCAGATCACTGACCTTGGTGGGAAGATATCAAGATCTTGGACTGACTGACAGCAAAAGAAAGCAAAAGGCAAAAGAAAGATGATAGGAATGGATGTGGCCTTGATTCTAACGAATCCTTTTGACTGTAACTGAAAAGGGTTTTTCTGGGCCTCTATCCTCTTTTCCTTTTGAGGTAGAGATAGAGAGAGAGAAGGGACTAGAAAATGGAGACAAAGAGAAAAGTGTGAGAGAAGGCAATAATACATAAATCCATTCCTGCCAGTTTTCATGGGGTGGAGTCCCCCAGGTTGCCGCCCTTTCACTTCTAAATTTCTTTATCTTTACCTGAGAGCCCTTCATTTCAAAATTTTCAAATCCCACCAAATTCCCATACATTCAAATCAATGCATGCCAGTCGACAATGAATCAAGCATGGTGGGCCTATATAACGACAACCAACCGCGTAATGAAACTGTTCTTGCTCTGTCCTTACCAGCTGGACGTTTCTCATTTCCTTTATTTTCCCTAATTGTAATAGTATAATTACTGTCGGTATTAAATGGATAAGAGTATTTTTGGTTTTTTATCTGTAAATAAATAATTAAATAACTGTTATATCCTGAAAAGGACAAAATTGTGATTTACTGAATGAGGGTATTTTAGGCTATTCACCATACGATTCACAATGAAACTACGGATGTACTCTCACAAACGATAAAATGAGTTCCGGGTGTATATGTGTATTTTCACATTAATTATATTCTTTTTTATATGAAAAGCTACAGGTGCGTCTAGCAAACATGCCGACAGTTCTCTTTTATTTGCGTCTTGAAGGTGGCGTGTGCAGTGTCCTGTGGTGCCCAAACATGTTTGTCTGTCATCTCATCGGATGCGTCATTGTGTCCCCTTCCACATGGTAGTCAGAGAAGTGTCGGTGGCTAGTTTATCTTTTTTCACTTTTCTCTTTCCTCCTGCAGGCTAAGTTACATGGCAGTTGTCATGGGGTAAATTTTTCGCTCCACAAATAAACTTGAGCGGTAGCCCAACTTCCTTCTAGAATCAGTCTTTCCTCTCCTTTCACTCGCATTTGCCTACACAACTAAGTGTTTCCCCTCACCCGAGAGGTTCTCCACATTTTCCCTCGTTGCAAGACAAGCACAATACACAAGTATGAAAGGTAATTAAAGTGTACAACAAACTTTACAAGAACTCTTTCTCAACCCTTATTAATCTCGTAAACAAAAGAAACTATACACAAATTTGTAAGTGTCCTATGCACAAAGATTGCATGCTACACAAAGCTCAGATCTCTATCTCAAGCTCTACGTGCATTACATATATTATGAGTTGCCACAATAATTTATAGACAAGCAGTTACAAGGCACAGCTCTTATTCGTACTTCTAAGAAAGTAGTGAGACACTATCTCACTCATGCTCGCCCATGAAATAGTAGCCCCATTATCTACCTAGTAGTGGGTAGTTTCCCCGCATGATCTCCCATGATCTTAGTGGGTTAAGAGCATCTTCAGCATGCTCCCACATCCTTCAGCATACTCTCATGATCCTATGATCTTGGATGTCCATAACTGCCACTTACCCACTTTTGCATGTCCACCTGGCAGCCCCACTACCAGCTTTTGTTGTGACTACTGTTGGGTCTCTCGCATGCCTTGGACAGCCCTTCATTCAAGTTTCAAATCGTGCCAAGTTATTTTGGACAATCTACCGAAGTGTGCACCTCATATACATTTGATACTGTTACAAACCACCCCCACTAAAAGAGCCCGATGCCCTCGTCGAACAGATTCAAAGTACCGTTTCACCACATCTGTTCCTCATCACAATCCATGTTTCTCCCCCACGAAACCTCTAACTTTGTCCATAATCAATAACAATTTCATCCACCGAATTTTCGTCAACCTATTTCAAAGACAACTTGTGACACAATTTTATTTTGACTCGTTTATCATCCACAATCTCAAACACCTACTCGCAAGTATGTTTTCATGAGGTTTAGACATTAATATCAAGCGTCTATAAGGTGTCCATCCCTCTTCACAAAATACATTCACACAAAATCACTTTGAAGAACCACAAGAGCTTTCATACAAACATCTAATTCTCTAACCATTATGCATGTCACAAGTATAAAAAATAAATATTACTTGCTTGTCCACCGTACAACAATCCACTCTTCCTGTTGAGTTCGTCTCAGCCCATGCAAGGTTGTTGTTGTCCATCGCTGCCGAATTCTAGGCAATGTGCTTTCGTTGGCACATTCATGCCTAGAGTTCTAACAAACCATGATTTGTTCATCATCAAAGTTACGGAACTCTTGTGTTTTACCTCTCCACCAAGGCAACATGTCAAACCAAGACCATTTAGTTCGACTCCTCAACTAAATCTTGTCATGACTTGGTTGTCGAATTCTTGATACTACACAATTCATCATCAATGTTTCTAGAATTCCCAATCTTCTCTATTGTCCCATCCAAGACAGCATGTAGCACAACCACCAATAGGCTAGCTTTTCAACTAAATCTCACACAATTCAATCCCAATTTTTCCTTCCTTTCCGTGTACCGTCCATCACACAGGTTCCGTATAGGACCCAAAATTTTGTCTCGCCTCG
Organism: Salix purpurea; assembly: GCA_027405865.1. NCBI lineage: Eukaryota > Viridiplantae > Streptophyta > Magnoliopsida > Malpighiales > Salicaceae > Salix > Salix purpurea. The sequence goes on along the minus strand of JAOWLH010000016.1, from coordinate 2,579,558 downwards.
AAGCAGCAAAGCCATATCCAATCTTCACCTATTGGTAGCCATACAACTAAGTTTCCCTCACCTTTGTCGCTAAATTTTTCTTCCACCATCCTGCGCAATCCTTCATCAAGATGCATAAAATTTCTCAAGTTTTGTCGCCTAGAAGCAGCATGGCCAGTCAAAATCCTCACTGATTTGTCATCCCACAAAGACTGAATTTTACCTCGGTCATCAAGCACATGTATAGGACTTGTGTATGCTTTATCCTCAGCAACTTTGTCTATCGAGAGACTATTGAATTGTGCCTTCTTTGGGCACTCTCTTGTGAAGTGATCCTCCTCGCAAATGAACCATCATACATTTAGTTTTGAGTCCTTACCGATTGTCTTCCAGTCTGACCTTCCATTGTCAGTGGCAAGTTTGGTCTATCCTCCACCAAGATGTTTCTTCTTCTTTTTCACCTCATCCTTCCCTTTAGGCCTTGATAAAAATTGAGAACACCAGCAATACCTTTGCTAGACTCTGCTCCCACGTCTGCCAATCCATCGGCAGCTGCGATGGCAAATGACAAGTCCGAAACCTTTTACCTTCGTAACTCCAATTGCGCCCATGGCTGGAGTCCTAATAGAAAATTAAACAATTTGTCCTCCTTGGACATATTCTGGATGTCAAGAATTAGAGAAGTAAATGATTTGACATACTCATGGATAGTTTTGTCAAGTTTAAGTTGTTTCAATTCCTCCCGCGCATTCCAAGATGTGTTGTATGCCAGAAATTGTTCCTTTAGCTCTTGCTTCAAACACTTCCACACCTCAATCTTAGGACATCCAACATTCAAATCTTCTTTGGTTCTCTTCCTCCACCAAAGTTTAGCATCGCCTGTGAGATACATCACGATGAGATCCACTTGTTCAGCCACGTTGATCTTCGCAACACTAAAGTATTGCTCCATGTCCCACAAGAAAATCTCAAGTTCTTTCGAACTTCTTGCCCTAACAAAAGACTTTGGTTCAGGCATTTTAGGCTTAAAGATACTTACCCCATCCAGATTGCTTGTTATTGTCCTTTTCAAAATGACAATAATCTCTTCGGCAGCATCTCATCACTCACTCGATTCTGAAGCGAGAGAGATGTCTAAACTCTTAGCTCTTTCAACGTTTTCCATAGCTTCCCTCAACTTGCCAATGATAGAGCGTTGTCCTTCATCCTCCGGACTTGACCCTATCAATTCTTCAAGTCATGCCAGTCCTTCTCGGATTGCCTACATCATTCTAAGCATACGAGTTCAGCCATTGACTCTGCAACCTTTTTCTACGATAGCTTCAACAAATTAGTCATTTGATCTATTGTCCATAGAACGATCTCATTATTCTACCAAGAATGCAATCGTCCTCTGATACCAATTGTCACGGGGTAAATTTTTCGCTCCACAAATAAACCCGTGTGGCAGCTCAGCCCCCTGCTAGACTCAGCCTTTCCTCGTTGATTATTTAAGTAAATTGATTTTCTAAAAAAAAATATCTGAGGAGATTAACATGATTTAATTTTTTTGTTTTTAAATACTTGACATATTTTATATTTTTTCTTTAGAATATTTTTTATTAATTTAAATGATATTTTTAAAGACTAGGAGAATATACATTTTAAAAAATTATTGTTTCGATTAAAATTGACTATATACTGTGTTATTCATTTCGGGCCTTATTCTTTATTTATTTTTTAAATTCTTTCAATTATGGAGCTTTTTATATATTAATTTTATTATGGATAAGGTGTTGAAAAAAATGATAGCGATTATTTTATAGTATTTTTTCCTGAAAAAATGTTAGACTAATTATATATTTTAATATTTGTTTAATATTAACACATTGAAATAATATAAAAAACAAAAAAAATCTTTTTAAACTCTATTTAAAATTCCACAAACACCATAATAATAATTAAAAAAAATCAGTTGTTATGCTTCATTTTGGCCTTTACTCTTCTAGTTTTTTTTCATTCCTGTTATTTTTTCGGCGTTGAGGTTTTAATTGTTTTAATTTTATCCTTCGATTGAAATAGCTAATATATTATGTTATTCATTTCAGCCCTTATTCTTTGAATTTTTTTAAATTCTTTCACTTATTTATTTTTTCTTATATATTAATTTTATTATGGATAAAGTGTTAAAAATAATGATAATGATTATTTTTAATGTATTTTCTTCTTAAAATATGTTAAACTAACTATATATTTTGATATTTGTTTCATATTAACACATTAAAATCATATTAATACTGACTTGTTTAAAAAAAAAAAAATTATGGTGCTAATATTTTTTTTAGTTTTGCCTTCCATCATAATAATAACAAAAATAAATTTGGATTTATAATTTACAACAATCAATCAGTTTTCTATAAAAAGAAAAAAACTAATCATTAGTGGATTTTATCAATTGTAATTTTATTAACTGTCAATTAAATATTTAGCCAAACAATTACAGCAGAAGTATAAATCAATCATTTTACTGTAGAAAACAAGTAGCTCATCTTTAATGGATTTTATCAATTATCTGCTCATAAATTTGTTGATGCAATTGTCTTTGAGTTTTTTATCTTATTTTTGTAAAATTATTTTACTTCACGTTATTACTAAACACAAAAAATTGTTTGATAAATATTTTTTAAATATTACTTCACAAAATTCTGTCCAAACTAATTATTTAGGCCAAATGTATAAAATTATTTAAAACATCTTGGTTTTTATTTTTTATATTTTAAAAAATTTGGTTCTCCCTGCAATGGAGCGCAAGGTAAATAGCTCGTTTGATTGATTTCATGTTAATCCATTCCTTTCACACATGTAAATGAAGGGTTAGATCTCTGGTAGTGAAGTGTTGTTAGATTTGTCTATCACATTTGTTTTTTTCTTTTCTGAATTTGTTTTCTTCATAATACTTCATTTACTAGAGTAATGAATAAAATTATCCATACTTCAAATTAGATTCGTGAAAATATAGATTTAAAATTATAAAAAGTTGTAAAGCTCGTCTTAGTACCAATTATATCGTTGACCTACTATGATCATGTGAACAAACTAAATCATGGAGCAAACTAAATACTTGAGATCGGTTTCTACACTCGAATGCATTATAATATTATCGAATCTAGTTTACTCATCATCACCCACAAATATAAAATGAGGGTACACCATTCATCTATGTGTTTCTTAAGAATTGTCTCAGTATTATTATTTTTTTTTGGGGGGGGGGGGGGGGGGGGGGGGGGTGTTGTGAGGAAACCGCACAGTCCGGAAAGTGCACTTTGTAGGCTCAAGTGAGCGAGTAAAACTCTAGTTGTCTGAGGCTCTTACAAGGCATGCACGTCCTAATTCGAACTCGAGACCTGTTGTGCAAATCACAAGTCTTTTGTCATGACATCATACCCCTTGGGGATCCTAGTACATAGCCCACAAAAACCAAATCTAGAACTATTTAATAAACCTTTGCCACTTAAGGCCTTTATTCCCAAGTAGTTTAATATTAAAGATGGCAAGCACATTGGTCATCTTATCATTACATATATGGGTTCAAGACTATATGAATAACCTTGAACCCAAGGTAAAGGAGAGAAAAAAGACTTTATTTTTTTTCATTTTTCTCAAACCTAAATACTCTACAACTAAACACACATATACTCAACCTCACAATGCTCTCATCTTCTATATAAATTGACTTAGAAGTCATATGGTGCAAATCTTTTAGGAAAACTTACTTTCTACGAGTTTTAGTTATTCAAGCCTAGCTTTCTACATCTTTCAATCCACAGTACCCTTAGAAAGATCATAATATTTTGAAGGTTTTCAACAACTTTATTATTAATGGTATTGTTTATAAGAAACTTTAATCGAAAAAAATAGTTTCATTGAATTGCATCAAAAAAATTATTTTTTTGCAAATGAAAATATTTATAAAACCATGTTGGAAATAAGGGTACAAAAATTAATTATAATAAACATAAGGAAAATATAATTATTTTTAAATTTAGTATTGTGAATTTGAAACTTAAAGTGATATGTTATTTAAATTATTAATGATATTTTTAGAAATAATAATAATTACTACTACTACTAGATATTTTGTTATTTTAGAAAAACTATAGACTATACACTCTAGAAAAAAAGTATTTTAGAACTAGCATATTAAGAGTCTCCTTGATTTGAAATTAGATTGTCTAGTGTTAATTGATATTTAAATTTTAAACACATATAAGATAAAAATAAAAAAATAAAAAGTCAAGATGATTTTATTGTGCAAAATACACCATGTTCCTTCTTCCAATTGTGAATCATAAGAGTGCATTTTTTTTATATTCTGGTCCTCAAATTTTCTCTCTCTCGCCCATTACATCTTTTGTGGACAAATTAATGTCTAATTAAATATAGAAAGATATAATTGAAAGAAAAAGAACATAAAACATGACAAACTTATATGTTCTTTATGAAACTCGCATGAAAACATTTTTTTTCTCTATACTTTCCTTCTTACCTAGTATAGTCCCTTTCTTTTTCTAAAGTTTTGTTTCATAACATAATTGTAATTTTATTATATTTCAAACTATAGTTTGAGACAGGAAGAGATAAAGTCACTAGAAAATTATGAAAGACAAAGAAAGTCGTTAACTAACAAGACTCTAACCACGCAAAAAAATGTTTTTTATGTTAATGAGTTTCATTCAACAAATGGAGTTCTCTTGAGATCTTTTCTCCTTAATCTTGCTAGAAATATTGGATTGGATTTTAGAGATGATGATTTTTTCCTTTCGGAATAATTTTGTTTTTTAGAAACATTTTGGATATTCTAAGTTGATTTGTTAGTTTATTGATATCATAAAGATGTTTATAAAGTGTTTTTAAATGAAAATATGTTCACAATAGCATGTTCGATAAAAAAAAACATATATTTGGTTTTTCAAGAACATCTTTGATGGTTGGAAATTAGGATGTAAAATAACTTGTTATCTATATTTGTTTGATTAAAAAACATTAGATGAACAATATTGTCTTCAAAAAATAAAAGCAATAGGTTAAGAGAGTTTCGCATGGACTTTGCTTTTAAATGGATAGGCATGTTAGCCCACTTAGGCCTATGTGCTGACCTTTTTTTACCTTTGATTTTTTTTAATATAAATTAATAACACTAGATTAATTAAATATATACATGGGATCCTAACCTAGTTGGTATTTGATTTTATTAAAGATCTGTTAAAATAATTAAATTAAATGTTTTTTGTGTTTTTCGTAATAAAATATTGTTTAATTTTCTTGCCTTATGAATAAGATTGCAACACTTTTATAACATTAGAAGGTGTTATTTTTTTGCAACCTTGTATAATATTTTTGTTTTATTTGTTTTTTCAATTGATTTCATATGCATGTCTATTTTTATCATTTTTTTATTAAATAATAATTTGGTTTCAAGAAACAAAGTTATGGAAGACTATTTAGTCCATGAATCATGTTTTGAGATTAGAGATATTGATTTAAATTTGTCTCTCAATTTTTTTTTTAGTTTAGTCTTTGTTAAATAATGCTTAATTTTTGCATGGTTTTCAAATAAGATTATATTGTATATTCTAACATCAATAGGCTTTCTTTTTATGCAATCTTGTAAAATCTTTTTCCCCCTTAGAATTTATTCAATCGCTTTCATGTATTATCATTTGATTAAACAAAATATCAATTCACATAAACAAGACTAGCCTAACCAAATCCATGGCCTATGTTGCAAGATACAATATCTTGATTTACATCTTTCTCTCAATTTTTCAATTCATCATCAGGTTTATAATGAATAATTTTCTTCATGTTTATCATTGTAGATGATTCTTGATTTATTTAATTAAATGCATGCATCAATTTTTTTATTTTTTATTAATGTTTTTCTTGATATACAGAAATAAAATATATGGGAAACACTTGTATTATTTAAAAAAAAAAATGATCTGACGGGTGGCAAAGTATAAGCCAATGAGTGGCAAAGTATAAGCCAAGGAGATAGTGTGTGTGTGTGACAAAATGCTTAATGGAATATTATTCCAAATTTAAGTATTAAAATAACATGTGAGAAATAAATTTTTAGGAAGCTCTTGATATAAACTATCTTTATAAGAATGTTGTATGAATACATATTAAGTTTTGATATGGGAAACTCACTTGAAAACATCACAAACAGTTAAGTTAGTAAAAATGGTTCTAATCTATGAACTATAGTGGTAGTTATGAAAGTCTCAAACATCTTATTTAATAAACAATAAACTAAATCTTGTGAATCATTTAATCTATAGTGAAATGTCTTTTGTTACAGTAAATGATAATCTCAACCTTACTCTTTTGATTTCTAAGATTTGGCTTAAGGATAGAATAATACTTCTAACATGTGTTATAATGAAATTAATATTTTACATTTCACTATTTTATTTATAAAACTTTGTTTAAAGGTGTATGTGCTGTTTTATATTTTTATACATTAAAAATATTATTTTACCTTCAAAGTCAATAACAACTAGAGTTGTTGACCAAGGGCCTCCTTGACTTCTTAACAGTGAAAATACTTATTTCCCACTAAACTAAAAAAAAGCAGTTAGATAAGGGTTTTTTTGAATTTTTAATTGTATAGTGTAAATATGAACTTAACCTTAATGAAACAAAAAATAAGTTTTGCATGATGGGGTATTTTGGTACTTTCATTGGATGGGCATTAGTATTGTTTATTACTTTTTAAATGGAAAAGTTGATGATACTTGTATTGTTTGTGCAACGCGTGGATGACGTCTACACCATTCAAGTGATGTCATCTAACATCTTGTGGTGACCAAACTTAGTGTTTTGTCATCTCTCTATATGTTTTACCTTATTCTCTTTCATTTGGAGTGAAATATAATAGCTTACGGTGGTAAAATTTTCACTAGCGATCATTTTTCCTTTTTTTCTCTCTCATAACAATTAAAGTACATTGTTGTCCTTTGTTTTTTTCTTTTCAATATCAATCCTCATTCTTTTAATTTTTTATCTTGTTCTTATTCTTTATACATAAGTTTTTTTTGTTTTGCAATTTAATCCTTTAATTACACTTTCTCATATATTTTATTTTGAATTTCAGTCCTCATTCATTTAATTTTTTTTATTTTTAACTTATTCCTTTTATAGTTTAAGTTCTCATTCTTTTAATTTCTTATTTCATACTTATTCCTTTTAAAGAAGTTCATTTATTTTTCAATTTAGTCCTTCAATTACAGTTTATCATCATTATTATTTTAATCTCAATCTTCTTGTTTTAATTTCTTGGTTTCTTCCTATTCCTTTTATAGTTTTTTTTTTTGCAATTCAGTCCTTCAATAATTTCTCAAATGTTTTATTTTTCATTTTAGTCCTTATTTTTTAAAACTTTGATTTCTTGGATATTTTGTTGAAGTTTATTTTTGTTTTCAATTCATTCTTCAATCAAAGTTTTTTTTTCTAATTTAACCCTCATTGTTTTGATTTGTTCTTTTGTTCTTTTTTTAATGTTATGTTTCAATTCAATTTAACCCTCCAACTAAAATTAAATTATTTGACCTCTAAGTAATGTTTTTTTCACCCTCAATTGTTTTCTTAGATCCTTTTGTGTATTGATTTTTTTTCTATGTATTATTTTTAATATATATATATTTGTTTTGTAATTATCTTTATTATTTTGTATGGGTTTGTTACGATTTCATGATCTAAGTCATAAATTTTACATGATACTTTTCAATATAAGATTTTGTAGAATTATTTTGTCGTGTTTGTTTTTTCAATATATTATTTTAATTTATCTATAATTATTTTTTGGTTTTATACAAATGAACTTTATTTCTCAGAATAAAAATATTTATTTTCAAATTATATTATGAACTTTATTTATGAATACGGTTTCGGCCGCGAAGAAATACGGGAAGGTTTCTAGTGTGTGTCTGTTTTTGCATTTCAAAAACATTTTTTAAAATATTTTTTTTACTTTTGAATAAATTATTTGTAATGTATTTATGAATAAAAAGTATTTTGAAAAACAACTTAATAGTACATTCACAAATACCTTGAAAACCATTGAAATAATGTTTTATTGAGAGTGTGGTAGCAAGTTGCTTTTCAAAATACTTTCACTTGAAAGTATATCAAAATAATATTTTTTTTAAAATATTATTGATACTTTCACTTGAAAGTATATCAAAATAATATTTTTTTTAAAATATTATTGATCTAAAAACACTAAAAACAATATTTAAAAAAAACACTTTTAAAACATACTAGAGAATGCTTGGATTTATTACTTTGTTTGTGTTTCTAAAAGGCTAGAGGCACAAGATTTAAGTTTATTATTATTATTATTATTATTATTATTATTATTATTATTATTATTATATAAAAGTAGAAAATAATCACAAATAAAAAAATGTTATTAAAACTAGTTATTTTATTTTTAGTTATATAAAAACTAATTATAATCCGCAATGTTCCCACAGAAGTTAACACGAACAGCTACAGCCTTGGTTTGGCGTCGTTGCCTTTGTATTGCTGTCCAACTTCCACACGTCAAGTTTTAATTCAAGTTTTTCAAGGAAATAATAGTTATAAATTGAAATAATAGTTATTTAATTTAATATTACCATATGAAAACATAAAAAAAATTATTTCTTTTTTTAAATATAAAAACAAGCAAATCTAACTTTTCTCGTCCCATGTCATACTCCAAGCTTTGAAAATCGAAGGTGGTATAATCCCCTGGATATTAGAGTGCCACTTGGCAGGCTACAGCTGGCAGAAAAAGACATCCACTCTAAGTCAAACCAATTGACTTTCTCCCTAATCCCCATGGGTTACTTCATATTTCTATGTACAGTCAATTATCTAGTAACTTTTGTTAGGATGTAAGAATGGTTAATACCGTAGTTGGGATTGACTTTTAAAACCGTTTTTTTTTTTAAATTGAAATTTAAAAAACATCCTTGGTTAGTAGAAAATTGAGATTCTTTGGGATTCATTTAAAATACATGTGTATAATTAAGTTTTTTTAAATTTCATCCTTTAATATATAATTAATTAAAAATTTAAATTTCATGATTTTTTCAGATGGAGTGTTTTGAATCTAATTACTCGAGTAACGAGTTTGAGAAGTTAACACGGGATTTTTTTTATAGAAGAGGGCTTTATAATTATATTTATTTTTATCAAGTTATTCCGAACATATATTCTAAGCCGCGAGTTTAGCATGATATCTTGTCAACATAATTACAAATTTGTCATGGCTAGTTTTTTTTTCTTCCTCCATTTCAAAAACTGAATATTATTTTTTGCACAAAAAATAGTTTTAAATGTTCTTTAAAACAAATAGAGTTTTTATTATTTGTTTTTCGCTTTAAATTATATTTTTGAGCTTACAAATTATTTTGATAAGTTAATATAACAAATAAAAAATATGTATTATTTTAATATATTTTTAAATAAAAAATATTGTAAAAAATAAACATTAACAAAACAACAAATAAATTGCAAGTTCCAATAAAACAAGAAATAGCAGTTATACAGAGAATAAGCAAAAGCAAAAGTAAAAGTAGTTACTTGCTCTGAAAGAAACATGGGTTCTTGGTGTTCGGGTCTCAAGATTGTCAGATGATTCTTTATTGGGCAAACTAATCTGGCACTTGTTCAGTAGCCCGGATAACCTATTTAATAACTTAAATACTGATTTGCATTTTAAAAATATTTTTGAAAAAAATAAATAAATATATTTTTTTATTTTTTATTTTTTATTTTAAATTAATATTTTATATATTCCTTATACATTTGAAATGAGAATGTGTATATTATTATACAAAAACCTAAATGAACTCTGGCATTTATTTTAAATACAACCACAATTTATTGCGAATTTTAACAGTAAAATTACTATTTCACCTCTTGGTGTGCCTGAATTTAAGCCTTGAATCAGAATTAATTTTGATTTTTTACATATCCGTACGCGGTAAAATAATCATAATACCTCCAAATAAAACAAATGACTATGGTTACCTGCGGGTTGTCACGGTAATTTTATATTTTTAGTGCACAGTAAAAAAATCATTTTACCCTCCAATAAGACAAAACGAAAGAGTTGTCGGCGGGATGATTCGAACATTTCACATTTTTTTACAATGTGTAAATAAGGATAAACCTCCATATAAGATAAAATACAAGAGTTGGACGCATGGGTGTTGAGGTAATTTACATTTTTTATTATGATTTTCTGTCGATTATTGGTGACGCGTCTGATAGACATGCTAATGGTTATCGGGCACACGCCCCCTTTGGGAGGCGCATGTGATGTCGTGAGGCGGTCAAAAATCTGCTTTCGACGTCTTTACAGGTGCACATCCATGTCCTCCACCTCCTAGTTGTGAGCGTGGTGTCCAACGGTGGTCGGGTCAAGTTTTCTCTCTTTTCTGTCCTCCAGGCTAAAGTGCACAGAAGTCCCCGTAGTGTATGATTATTTCATGTTAGTCCCTCGACTTCTGATTGATCGGTATGGTCATGATTTCTGTTATGGAAGTTTTGATTTGTCTCAATTGTGTCCCTAGGTGGAAATTGATTATATATGGAGTTTTCAATTCAGTCCTTATTCTTTTAATTTTTGGTTTCGTATTAAATCCCTTAATATTTTCGGTACAATAGTTTTTAATTTTGTCTTTCGATTGAAATTGATTATATATTTTGTTTTTATTTTATCCCTTATACTTTTAATTTTTTATTCTAATTCCTTTTTTCCTTACAATAGTTTTTATTTTTTTAATTTTATCATTTGATTAAAATTATTTACGTATTTTGTTTCCATTTTGGCTCATATACTTTATTTTTATTTTTATTCCTTTATTTTTTTATATATTTCTAAATAGTCTTATTTTTGTCTATGTTTATATATACGCTCTTAGTTTTAATTTTTAATTTTAATTATTTCCTCTTTTGTTTAGGTTGTATTTCTTAGAAAACTATAATTCTTAAATTTAGTTTGTGTTTGTGATCATTTGAAATTTGATATTTTTTTCTTTGTTATTTTTATTATTTTTTAATTTTTTTTTTTTATCTTCAAGTAAAAAAAAAGCTAATAATTTTTTTTATGATTTATTTTACTTTTCGTGTTTGCTCTTTTGTAATTTGTTTTTATTCTTTGATGTAATTTAGTTCTTTTAATTATTTATGCAGTAATAATAATAGTTTTTTTTTTTTGCTTCCTCTTTTGTTTAAATTTTATAGTTTTTTATATTACTCAAAATAATTTGATATTTTTATTATAATGATTATTGTGCTCATGGTGTTGATAATTATGGTTTTGGTAATAATAACAATAACTCATAAATTAATATAAAAAATATCAGTGATGACAAAAAATGATAATAATAATAATAATAATTTTGATTATATTAATAAAAATAAGGGTGTTGATTATCGTGATGATTATTGTTATAATAATTACAATTATTATAACAATAATGATGGTGACAGTGATAATACTACCAATAATACTCATAATATTGATTATTGACAATAATAGTTATAATAAAAGCTATAATAATTATGATAATTTAACAACAATTTAAAAATTATGATAATAACAATGAAAATAATAATCCGAATAATTTATTGGTCGATGTTATTTTTTGTTAAAAAATACGTTTACAATATTTTTATGTATAATATTGCAGATCTAATATCATGTAAAAAAAAAGAGGCAGCACATAATCAAAGGGGTAGATAAATTTGTCCAAGTTATCTACAATGAAAAATATAGGAGCCACTTCCCTTGCGTTTTGCCGCAGCTAGAAAAAAAAATTAATGGTCCAATATTTGTTTTTAATAATGCTATACATCTTAATGAAATAATCAACCTAGAGAACTTTTGATTATTTGGTTTCTTTTAAATTTCCATCTCATTGTGGATAATGTGTTTGAAATAATGATAATGGTTATTTTAAAGATCTATTTTTTTGGAAAAATTGAGAATAATTATATATTTTGATATTTGTTTAATATTAATGCCTTGTATATAAAAATAATAGTGACAAATACTTTGATTTCTTTTTATAGCAATAATGATAGTGACGACGATAGTATTGTCACTGATAATTAGAATATTAATTATTTGCAATAATGTTCATAATAGCAGTTATAATCATTATGAGAATTTAGCTATCATAATACTAACAATGAGAAAATAATGAAAATAATTCATTGATAAATGTTATTTTTGTGAAAAAATGACTTCTATGATTTTTTTTTGTATGATATTTCAAATATAATATCACGTAAACAAAAAAAATATATAAAGTCACACATAAACAAAACAGGTAGAAAAAATTATGTCAAATTATCTACAATAATAAAAAAAATACTTGCCATGCGTTTCGCCATAGTCAGCACTCACTTTTTTAACATGTAACAAAAACTTTAATGGTCCTATTTTTTTATTTATAATGTTATACATCTGAGCTAAATAATTAACTTAAAAAACATATGATTATATAGTTTTTATATGTATTTATTTTAATATAGATAAGACATTTAGAATAATGATAATAATTATTTTTAGGACTTTTCCTGAAAAATACATAAGGCTTATTATATATTGTGATATTTTTTTTGATATTAATGTCTTAAAATATATATATAAAAATGAACTAATTTTTTTTATAAATCTCACATTAATTTAATCTTAGTGTTTTGGAATATTTTTAATATTATATGAAAAAAAATCTGAAAAACTATTTTTTAATAAATTCTAGCAATTGTTTTTTTGCTATATGTCAAAACAATTATTTGTCAAATACTTAAAATATACCCAATAAACAATTAGTATGTCACAGACAACAAATAATTCATTTGTAGTCAATTTGATCAATTGTAGTTTTATTATCTACCAATTAAATTATTACTCAAATAGTTAAAACAAAATCACCTATCAAATTGTTTGTTGAGTCAAAAAAATCACTCATCCATGCTAAAATTCATCGATTGCAATTTTAGTATTTGCTAATGAAATAATTCATCAAATAAATAAAACATACACAACAATCAACTAGTGTGTTACACGAAGCAAATGACTTATTTTCAATGACTTTTATCGATTCCAATTGTACAATCTACTGATTAAATAATTATCAAAAAATTTGTAACAATAGCAACATTCAATCACTTTTAGACAGAAAAAATAATCCATTTCTAATAAATTTCATCGATTACAATTGTACTAATTAAATATTAAAATTACTAATTAAAACACGCACATAATCAATCAGTTTTCATAAAAGAAAAGTGTGTGCATGTGTGTGTATAATGAATATTGTTCTCCCTTTACATTTGACTTGGGAGAAGAGAATTCTTTGCAACTCTGATTCCATTGATGTCATTTGGGTGCATGGTTATGGAAAAATAATTTAGATCTCAGAAATCCATGCTTGAAGATAAGAGTTTTTTCTTGAAGATTTGGAGATAGAGTTTTTGCGTTTCAAATATATATTTTTAAAAATAATATTTTATTTATTTATTTAATTTTGATTAAATTATTTTTGGTGTAATTCTGAATAAAAAATACTTTGAAAAGTAACTCACTATTACACTCCCAATCACCCTGAAAATATATTAATTTTTTTTATGATAACGAGTTGCTTTTCATTTGAAAATACATTATTTTTAACTTAAACACATCAAAATAATCTAAAATCACTTAAAATAATTAATTTGGATCAAAGGAAAAAATATTTTTTTCAATTTTTTAAAAATAGCTTTTAAAACGTAAAAACAAATAAACTTTTGGTTTGATTGTTATTTTTTATTATACAAAAAAAACTTCCACTTGTTAAAATACAATATTAATCATTTATATTGTATGATTAATACAAGTGTAATCATTTATAACCTCTAACAAGTTGGTTGCTACAATATTGATGAATGCTTTCAACATCCATACTAGAGAATTCTCTGGATTTATCACTTTCTTTGTGCTTCTAGAAAGGCTAGAGGAACAAGATTGATTTTTTATTATTATTATTATTATTATTATTATTATTATTATTATTATTATTATTATATAAAAGTAGAAAATAATCACAAATAAAAAATGTTATTAAAACTAGTTATACTAGATGGAACAAGTCCACGCTCAATTGTTTTACTCTATAATGGTTTTTAAAGAGCCATCATTATTTAAAAAAAAAAATGATATCATTTTAATTATATAGAAGAATCTAGATTAAAATGGTATTTTGTTAGTGATTTTTTTTAAAGTATTTTTTACTGGAAAATCCGTTTTTTTTTGCTATTTTCTGAAATTTATTTTTGATATTAATCTTTCAAAATGATTTAAAAATATTAAAAAATAGTACAAAGGGGTTGAGTTACTGTAGAAGAAAATAAAAACAAAAACAAAAACAAAACTATCAAAATAACGGTCGTCGGTCTTGTAAGGGAAAGGGTGCGAAATTGTCTTGTTGAAGAAGGAAAAAAAAAAAGACAAGACAGAAACAGTTGACTCCCTGCTAGATACGAGGTGATGATGGAAGAACAAAGAGCGCCAGGAGCATGTTTTGCAGTGTAATATTTTATTTTTATTTTTTAAAATTTATTATGATATCATATAAAAAGAATAAAATGAAATTGTTTTTTTTTATAAAAAAAAAACCAGTAGATCTGTGCTGGTGGCCTAACCTATGATATTATTAATTATTAAGCAGAAAGTTTCAAACTTTGAAAACTTAGGAGTGAGGGAGACATGGCGTCATCAAAAGAAGGTTCTCTTCTATTGTTTTGCTTTGGAGGGCCAGAGGTTGACCGGGAGAAAAACTCCCATGGCGTGTTAGACTTCTTTAAACAAGGCATAACCAGTGGTTAAAGCTAAAGATAAAGTAACAGAGAGAGATGGACCACATCGTCTTCATTTTGTCAGTCTGAGTCTTAATTACTAAACAAGATGCGAGAGTTTATCGAGGGCAGAAATGAAAGTAGAGAGGTGAAGGTCGTGAGTCGTGACTGAAAACTTTGACGTCAGTAAAAGAAGTTGAATTTCCTTGCAGGTTCGTTGTAATTTCTCAAGTCAACTTTCTTCACAGACTTGCTCCATTCCCATTTTCTTGTTTTTTGCTTCTTCAACTTCTATACAATGTTGCGTGCTTCCTCACACGTCGATTCACATTTTGAGCCCCCCCCCCTTTTTATTCTCTCTTGAATTCTTTGGATCTTACTCATAATTAAAGGGTTTGTGTATCATTTCTTTTCGAGTTCGTTCATCCCTTCTCTGGATTTTAGGTATGGATGTTTTTTAAGTTGATTAGCTGGCTCTTCCAATCTTCATGCGCTTGCTTGCAGGTGGTCAATTGCAAATTAAGCATGTTATGATTACGGCTTCTTTGTTATCTAATTGATGGTTTTTTTGGTTGCTGATGTACATTATATAAGTTGACAATCTGATGAAAACTTTGTGATCTGTGACAAATCATTTCTTTTCTAACATCAGGCTTTAATATGTCATTCTGGAGGCTTTAGATAAGTTGTCTCTATCTGCTGCTGCTCTGCTTGTGCTTCTTCTTCTGCTATGGATTGCTGTTTAAATATAGAAGTAATTGTGGAGAATTATTGCAACCCTGTTTCTTTCTTCATTTCTGTCGTTTTTTTTTTGTTTGTTTATTCAGATGAAGTTAATTTCCTAGATCTTCTCTTTTCCTCAAGGTTAATTGAATCGCCTTTAGCCACCATTCTTCATTTAAAGAAAAACTCGTAGAAAGAATCAATTTCTACCACCGGTTCACAAAAAAGAGAAGTTGTCTTGTTTGGCTAGATTTTCTTATGCATGGTTTTGCTATGACCATTTGAAAGCATTTCTCCTTCTTTCTCTGAGAAGGGTTTAGCTGAATCTAAATTTTTTTCTCAAATGCAGTAAAAGGTATAAGCATTCCAACCAAATGAGGTTTCAGTCTCCACTTTGTTCTGAGCGCTTGTTTTGATTCAAAATTCAATCTCATTCCTGTGTTTGCTCTTGTTGCTGGAGAAACATGATGGATGTAACTGGACTAGTTTCATTGGCTTAGAACATGTTCTGTAATAAAGGGGTTTTTTCTTAAAAATATTCCAGGAAGCATCAGAATGTGATTTAGGTTGAGAGAAACATACAATTATAGATGGCATCAGGCTTTTCTCCTTCACTAACAGTCATTATTGAATTTGCTAACCTTGGATTGCATCAGGTTATTGAATTGTAATAAAAAACACTTGTACGCGAAATGAATGTCAACTTGCATGATTTTAGACATTATTATAGGCACTGAGCGAAATCTTGCAATTCCTCGAGTATGGCCATGTCTTATTTTCAAGAACATCATTTCTGTAAATTTAAAACTATATCCAGAACTAGAACTTAATAAGACGTTCTCTCTCTCTTTTGTATGCATTCTTGAAAAAATTTCCCTCTAGATATCTAATCCACGCTGATCTATCTTACGTGTCTTCATTTGTCTGCAGATTCTGAAGTCTTACAGCAAGGTAACATTTCAATATAGTCATTGGTATTTGCAGCACCAGAGATTAGTAGTGGAAGCCCAACCTGGGATTACTTGCAATATCATATTTGTAGGAACATGAACGGTGGATCAGCTGCTAAAATTCGATTGGTCAGATGTCCTAAATGTTGGAATGTTCTTGTGGAGCCACAAGACATTCCAGTCTACAAGTGTGGTGGCTGTAGCACATATCTTCGAGGTACAACCCTTATAATTTGTGATTAATGGCTTGGATAATCTATGCTGGACCTTTTTCATTAATTTCTTAAATAAGATAAGAGATGGTAATTTAGTATTACTCTTGGATTGGTCAAGTTGATATAGAAATTCAATTGCAATATTCAGCGTGGTTAAGTTTTGATTATAAAAGGTTAAGAGGTTTAACAATTTCCAATTCCATATTGCATGGACCTGTAATTCTCAGTACTGATTTCCTATGATAGACATCCTGATGAATTCTATAGGTTCCTTGGGTGATACTTTAATAGCCAATATTCCACTTTAATGGCACCAAGCCGGTGCTAGACTAGCTCTTCTAGTACAAGAATGCTTTCCTTAACAAGAGGGTACTGTAATTAAAGAGTATTTTCATACTGTAAAACAAGAGGGTATTTTCATCTAAGTTGTTCTATTCTTACCATCCATAGATTGTTTTCTTTATCTCTCTTCTTGTTTTACCGTAGGTTTTCTACATCGTAGCAATCTAGATTTGTAAATAGTCACTTCTTTTCTTTCATGCAGCAAAAATTCGGAAAAGTAATCCTGAAGTTGCAACATCTGGCTTGCATGAAACAGATGCTGCTCAGAAAAATAGATCAGATCATATTACTGAAGCTAAGGAATCCAGCATCTCAAATCATGAAGAAACACCTCTTTACTCTGGCGAACGTTCTTCAGATCAACTCAATGGGATGGATTCTGCTGCATCTGGCTATTGTGACCCTGAGCATCTCAGTGGTGCGAACTTTTCAGATGAACTCCAAGGGAGTGGAAGTGATAGGAATGGTTCTGGAGATTTTGATAGTAAGCAACCTGGAGGTGTGAACTCATCACACAACCAAAAGAATGAGAGTGATAAAAATGACCCAGGGGAATCTGATAATGAGTCTGTTGTAGGTGTAGGCTCATCCAATGAACACCAACAGAATGGGAGTGGTCAAAATGAGTCTGAGGATTCTGTTGATTTGAAGTTAATAGGGGTAAGCTTGTCAAGTGATGATCAGGAAAGAGGAAATTATTCAAATGAATCTCCAGAGTGTGATCATGAACAGCCTGAAAATTTCGATGAAGATCAAATCCAACAAATTGAATCTGGGGATTGCAATGATGAGCAACTTGGAGGTATGGGGGGCATATCAACTGAAGCACGAAATGACTGGAGTGAACGAAATGATTCTTCAGATTGCAATGTTGACCAGGCTGGATTTTCCTATAAAGTTTGTTCGCCTACCAAACTTGATGAAGAGCTGTCCCCACTGGAAGCAGCAAAACCAATAGCTGAAGTCAATGAAGGTGGGATTCAACAAAATGAGTCTGGAGCTTTCAGTGATGAGCAACTTGGAAGTGTGAACTTATCAGCTGAAGCAGAAAATGATGGGAGTGGTCAAAATGAGTCTGAGGATTGTGTTGATTCGAAGTTAATAAGGGTAAGCTTGTCAAGTGATGATCAGGAAAGAGGAAATGATTCAAATGAATCTCCAGAGTGTGATCAGGAACAGCCTGAAATTTTCAATGAAGATCAAATCCAACAAATTGAATCGGGGGATTGCAATGATGAGCAACTTGGAGGTATGGGGGGCATATCAACTGAAGCACGAAATGACTGGAGTGAACGAAATGATTCTTCAGATTGCAATGTTGACCAGGCTGGATTTTCCTATAAAGTTTGTTCGCCTACCAAACTTGATGAAGAGCTGTCCCCACTGGCAGCAGCAAAACCAATAGCTGAAGTCAATGAAGGTGGGATTCAACAAAATGAGTCTGGAGCTTTCAGTGATGAGCAACTTGGAAGTGTGAACTTATCAGCTGAAGCAGAAAATGATGGTAGTGGTCAAAATGAGTCTGAGGATTGTGTTGATTCGAAGTTAATAAGGGTAAGCTTGTCAAGTGATGATCAGGAAAGAGGAAATGATTCAAATGAATCTCCAGAGTGTGATCAGGAACAGCCTGAAATTTTCAGTGAAGATCAAATCCAACAAATTGAATCGGGGGATTGCAATGATGAGCAACTTGGAGGTATGGGGGGCATATCAACTGAAGCACGAAATGACTGGAGTGAACGAAATGATTCTTCAGATTGCAATGTTGACCAGGCTGGATTTTCCTATAAAGTTTGTTCGCCTACCAAACTTGATGAAGAGCTGTCCCCACTGGCAGCAGCAAAACCAATAGCTGAAGTCAATGAAGGTGGGATTCAACAAAATGAGTCTGGAGCTTCCAGTGATGAGCAACTTGGAAGTGTGTACTTATCAGCTGAAGCAGAAAATGATGGGAGTGATCAAAATGATTCCTTGGATTTCAGCATTCAACAGGCTGGAATTTCCTATGAAGTTTGTTCAAGTGATGTGAACAAAGAGCCATCCCCACTAGCAAGAGAAAAATCAAAAGCTGAAGTGAGGGATGATAGCTCATCATTAACAGTTGCAAAAGCAGAATTTGATGCTAACAATGATAGTGATGGAACTTCCAACGACGATTGTTCACTCGCCAAACTTGCTCCTCATGAGAACAAAGAGTTGTCTTCGGTGGAAGGGGAAAAATCGGAAGGTGGAGCCAGTAGTGGAAGCTCACAATTAGCAGGAGCAAAAGCATTGCTAGATGCTTCCAAAGATAGTGACTCTGAGAAATCAGTTGACAAGGAGGGTGCTTCAGTTGTCGCTGCTCAAAGGCCTGCAGGAGAAAGCAATTTATCAGACATTTTTATACCTTCGCTAAATGAACAGCTAGAGAAGCTTCGTGAAACAGGTCGCCATGATTTTGACTGTGTACAGGTCACTGATACATTCAAAACTATTGCTTTGATTGACCCCAGCTCTGAGTTAAGTGACGGTCTTATAGACTTATCTAAATCCCCAACCACCAGAAGCTCTCGGGCTTACTATGATGACGCTGCCTCTTCATATGAAGGAACAGATGATCGACTACCTGATCGACCCAAGCATCAATTTAGAAATACTCATAAGCAAGCGAATCATGCAGCTTCCACTGAGAGACCCAGAAGTGAAAAGTCTGTGGCGAATAGCAGTTTGGAAATGCAGCATCACTTGAAGAGTCCTCCATCAATTATTTCTGATAAGAATCACCGTGCCTTGAAATTCAGCAAATTAAATGATGATAAATCGGTAGAGCACACGAGGGTTGTCAATCCAGCTAGAAACTGGAGAACACTGGAAAAGGACTTCTTGGCTGGCTATGATAAAGGGAGCCCTTCCAATCTATACAACAATGAATCTCATTCCAATCCATACTTCCATTCACGTGACAATGCTGCATACACTGGACAGGAGAAGATGAAACTGTTGGAAATGATTTATGAACTACAAGATCAAGTTAACATTCTGCATGGAAAGGAAAAAGGGAGGGTTACTCCAGGGGTCACTTGGAAGGACCAAAATCCCAGTTACTATGATCACCTGGAGCAGGTAGTTTTCGATGACTTATACTATCCAAGTTATCCTGGAAGTTTCAGAGGGGGGAGCAACTGGCATCAACAGAGTAAATACCCCCAAATACCTTTCTCAGCAGAGGTAGCAAGCAATCGACACCAAGCTGACCGCTTGCTGTGTTGCTGTCCCCAAGACTGGTGCTTGGCACAACAACCTCCACCTAACCTTCATCATAATAGAGTGTTTTGTAAAGCCAATGATCTTGATGAATTTTACCATTCATATGGTTCTTGTCCCTCAACTCCACAACGGCATGCCAACTCTGAGTTTTCCATGTATAGGCGTGAAACACATTCTGATGACAACAGGCGTAGAGATCACGAGGTAGGGAACTATGCGAGGAAGAAACATCACCTGGCAAAGCGGCACCTCCTGCCCCTGGCGGGTGGAGCCCCTTTCATAACATGTTTTTCTTGCTTCAAACAGCTTCAGCTACCCGCAGATTTTCTCCTATCTAAAAGGAAATACCACCAGCTAAGATGTGGTGTCTGTTCGGAAGTACTTAGATTTTCACTTGTAAGCAGAACTCATCTAGTTCCATACAAACCATCTGCTGATGCACCTCCACCAAGCGCGGTTGATGAGCATAGTGGCGTTCTTCATACGAGAAATTCAGTTTCATCCTCTCATGCCAGCAATTGTCCCAACGTGGATCCTGTGTCATGTTCTGAAGATTATGGACTTCCATTCTGTAAAAGCTATTCCACTGATGGGGATCCCGTCCAGACATCATTACGTTCAGCTCAAAGAAGCCATCCATATATGGCTTTGAGTGAGCGTCGGAAGAATCCAGTGGAAGCACACGAGTTATCCAGACCTTCTTCTAGCATGTCCCAAACAAAGAAAGTATCTTCAGAAATCGAGGAGCTGCCTAGGAAAGGAGGAGGAGGTTCCCCACTTCACCGACTCATGGGTTACTCCTCACCAGGTCGTCTGATATATGGTTATGAACCATCTTGTTCAAGTTGGCCCTATCAAGCAGAAGACGAGTAAGAGAGCAACTTACGACACACACACACACACACACACACATATATATATCATGAATCCTTCATGGCTTGTATAGTTTCATATAGATTGTGTTCTGATCATGTTGTTGAATAGTACAGGAAATAGGACTCGCCTCATTGCTTTGGAATCAGTAGTATGTCTAATAGAAGTTGAAACTTGAGTTTTGAAATTTGAGTATAGGCTCTCAGAATAGATGATTGCAGTCATTAGTTGTTTATTTGTGTATTACAAAACTGATAATGTGTATAGCGAAGTTGTTGAATTTCATATATACCCTTTAGCTTCTTTTCTTTTTGTTATAATGAACAACATCAACATATTTATCCACCACATGGTTGGTACTGTGGTCTGAGTTCTTGTGACTGCGTTTTGCTTTTGTAAAAAAATGATTTATTTATATTTTAAATTAAATTATTTTATTGTTTTTATATTATTTTTATATGCTGTTATTAAAAATAATTTTTAAAAAATAAAAAAATACATTTCTAAATAAAACACATTTAAAAAAAAAAAAACCATATCTTGAAGGGAGAAATAAAAAAAAATCTTATTCAGCCCGACTTAACTTATTAACCTTGTGACTCTAGATACAAAAATAAGATAATCCAATAGAAACCATAAAGATTAATTTCTAATAAATTATTTAAAAAAAAAATCATTTTCAAAAAATATCTAAAACTAATATAAAACAAACTTGTGTTAACCTTAAAAACTCATGGTTGTATAAGTCTAGAACCAACATTATAGAAGGAAAACCCTAAAAAAATAACACGGTGAAACTCTAAGTAAACAAAATGCTGATAGATAAAACTCAATAAAATACAATAAAAAAATGGAGACTAAATCCGATATAAAAATAATTTTAAATGAAACATGGAGTGATGAAATTAAAAATAAAATTTAATTAGGAAAATACATTTTTTTTGATAAAATCTGATTAAAACAATATTAACTGAAACTAAATGATGAAGGATGAAATTGAATAAAAGAATCATAAAAAAAAACAATAAAAAAAAATCAAGGACCAAGTTGGATATAAGAAAATAAATGAAAAGACACATTTATATTTTAACATAAAGAAAAGAGAGGAAAAAAACAAAAGTAACACGGCGAGACGCTTGGATGTGGAAAAACAATGCAGTTATCACCTACTTATTAGTGTCAATAACTTGATTTTTTTTTAAATTAATATTTATATTTGCTAAAAAAAAAAAAAACAAATTTGATTCCCGGTCAAGATATTTTTCTCAGAAAAAGCTCATCTCCTAAAAAATATATTTGGTAAGTTTATGTAAATTAATAAAACACGGCTTATCTCAATCTCTTACTTATCTCAATCTCTTGCAAAGAATGAACGTCTTAACTCGAACTCTAAGACTTATTATACAATCATAAGCTTTTAATCATCACATTATGTCATAGTCTTTGCAATATGTTTTGAAAATTTAAAAGACCAAATTACCCCTATTAGACTTTTAACAAATTTTACTTTTAAATATAATATAGTCTTTACATTATATATTTAAAAGGATAAAAAAAATCAAATTATCCCTGATTAATCCCACAATAACTAACAGCACTGTAAAATTGGGTAAAAAAAAATCATATTAACACATCTCCATGCCAATCATTTTTTATTTTTTTTATTTCTTTTTCACGGATTGCGGCAGACTGGACATGAAAACTGAAGTGCAAGCATGCTTGCACTTCAGAATCACCACCCAGTGCCCTTTAATTAGCCCCATCAAGATAATGCATGGCCGTACCAAGAAGAACTCTGTACGCTTATCACCCTTTTGCAGTTTGAAAGCAGGGCAGCTGGGCTTCTTAGGAGACAAAAATACTGAAAAATGTTCATGAAGTAGATCAGCTAAAGAATTACATTCCTTCGGAATTCAATACCAAAAACATTGAAAATGTAAATTTGCAGTGTGGAGAGATCCAATTCCTATACTGTAATGCTCCCATTGATTGTCTGCAACTTCAACTTCGATTTGCAGCTTTTCTGCTTGTTGTATTTACAGGGAAATGAAAACAAGTTGCAGCAAACATAAGGCCTTGGCAGATATATCTACACATGCAAAATTCATTCGAAGCTGCTCCGATTTCTGCTTCCTCGATTCGAAACAATGGAAACCCTCTGGTCCTGAAGCATGTTTAAGTTGGGGGCCAACAATCGGGTGTACCGATCAAAATACAGAAGCTGTTTCATGAGAAGTGCAAACTCCCTGGGAAATTTGAGTCCATATGATTCACTAACCCGAATCTGTTGCACCGCAAAAAATATTAAACATAAGTTATTGGTGATAGAACAAGAGAGAAAAATGATTTGAGAGAAGAAGAGTGTCATGGAACAGGATTGCTTCAGTAATTGGTACTCGTAACTACACTCAGCAACTACTTCAGAACTCTCTGCAAATTTAGCAAGCTCCACTGACCAGTCTATACTGAACTTTGTAAACTGTTTCTGGGGATGCCTCTTATCGTAAGCCAGAATCATTTTCTTGTCCAAAATTATCCCATCCTTTCATTTCACAAAATGAAATTTTACTCTTTTTTTATCCATAGGTAACTAGTTAAAACTAAAGAGTAAAGATCTAACCTGACCTAACACCATCCTTCTGCAAAAACCGCAGACAGGTTCGCCGGTGTAGCAACTAAACAAAATCCTGAGATCAGCAGGCCTGTTGACTGCTGACAAAAAAGTGGGCATTTTGATGGTTTATGCATCTTTTTATCATCCTCTTATAGAGATAACAAGTTTTATGGGGCCGCACCATGTCTTGGGACATAACTTATTTTGTCACCTGGGTGACACAAGCATGTTTTTCTGTTTTTTTTTTTTTAAAGACAACTCAAGGCATAGACCTAACTAAAAAGAGAGTCGACATAATTTAATTAAATCATAAAACCAGATAACCACAGTAAATAAACCAATTTAAAAAATATCATGGAAACCGGCAAAAGAAAATCGGTTATCAAAATGAAAAAGGTTACGAAACTCAAATTCCAAACAGTCATTTTAAAAAAAAAGACCTAAACCAACCTTAAGTGAGCATGTCAAATATGCAAGTAAGATCATAAGATTAGGGTATGCAACAAAAAACAAATAAAATAAAAATTTTAAGTCTAAAGTTAAAAAAAAAAAGTCAATTAAAAAATTGACAAAAAAGAAATCAGCCAAGCCAACCATACTTTGTGGCCTAGATCGCGAGATAACTCAATAGAAGTCAAACCAGAAAAGATTATGATATTATTTCTCAAACAATTCAATGTTGAAGAATGAAACGTAAAAACTATTAAATTATAGAAATCTTAAATAAAACCAAAGTCAACCTAAGTTGAACCACCAAACTTGTAATCTAAGTGATGAGACTGGGATAAGCGAGTAATTTTTTTTGAAAAAATCATGAAACCCTATATCAAAAAACTCTAACTTTAAGCATGGAATTGAAAAAAAAAATATTTTAATCAATCTAATGTTAAAGTACAAAATCAGAAGAAAAAAAATCAATTTATTCAACAAATAAAATGAATCAAGATACCCTAAATTATTTTCAAAATGAATGAGAAATTCAATAGAAATAAAATAAATAAAAATAACAAGGCCCAATTTCCAATTGCATAAATATTGAAGGATAAAAAAGAGAAAACATGAGGGGGGAAACAATCAAACATGAGCGAACCTCATAAACCTTAGTTAATCTTTAAAACTCAAGAAAACAAAAGCTCATTTTTTAACCAATTTAATGTTGAAGGATAAAATTGAAAAACAATCAATTTAAAATTTGTCAAAGTATAAAAAACTAACAATCAAAAGAATAAGAATTAAATATGATAGGAAAAAAGAAGTTTACAAGGATATAATTATATAAAAACAATCAATTTAAAAAATTATCTCAAACAAAAGAAATAAAAATCAAAAGAATAGAAATCAAATTTGAAAGATAAATTTTTTTGGAAGGGGATGAAATTGAAAATGAGTTCTAATTTTATAAATTATTCAAAATAAAACAAATAGTAATAAAAAGGGGTCAAATTTGAAGGAATAACAAGGGTTACTATGATATTTTAAAAGGGTAAGCATGGAAATCAAGAAGAAAAGAGAAAAGATGGAAGACAAAAAATATCATCGATGCCAAACCAAAAAGTCATTGGGATGCCAAGATGATTCGAACAACCTTGCATGAGCCGCCCACTTGCTAGAGGGTTCAATTTCTTTTAATAATATTTATACAAATACAAAAATATTTATGATTCAACTTGATATTAAACGAAAAAACTAGGATAAAAGGATGAAAAGGCTCCTGAAAGATAGTTTATTAGATTGTCTTTAAGAGTAATTAAGTTATTTTATTGTGTTAAGAAAACAAAAACTAAATAGTCCCTGGACATAAATTTAATTATTATATTATTATTATTTTTAAGGTAACTAAATCATTTTACTGTGAGAAAAATAAAAAAGACTAATTTGTTCACATGTAGATAAAAAATGACAATGAATCATGGTAAGACCGTATTGACTCCAATGCCCAGTTCAAAGGTTTTATGACTAATAGACAATTTATCTTTATACTATGGAGGTGGATAATTTTGCTAAGAGATTTAGATTTTTGTAATGCATCAGTGGGTCTCGACAAGTACTGTCCTACAATCACAACTTAATTGCCCGTAAAATTGTAATGTAACACATTGATTAAGTTTACACTGCATCTATTTAGAAAATGTTCAAACTTGTCATATATTTTGGTTGAAGAAAATAAAGAGATCAGCTTACCACATCAAGAAAGAGTGCATTCATCTGCCTCTCATCAACAACAACATTGGCAGAGACAGCAGTTGCATTTGTAGTTGTATCCCTGGCAGTTGCAACGATTAATTCGGTATCCAAATCCTGCATTAGAGAAATAAAGAGCGTTTTAAAGCAATTCCAATATATTTCAAAAAATGAGAGTTTTTAGAGTATGGATGTATGCCTGTATTGATGAGAATATCTTTTCCAGGTCTTTGGCAAAGGCCATAACATCCACATCCTTGTTTGTGGCACCCATTTCAGTCAAGGCTGATGCCATTGACACATATTCTTCAGTTGCAATTGACGCAAGAAACACTTCCATAGCAGTCCATGTTTTTGGGGATATTCGACCAACAATTCCTGTAGATTGGATTCTACTTGAGTTACATGACAGATGGCAAATCTCATGTAAATAGTTGGTCAGCTCTTATTAAATATGCTGTAAATGCTCCAGATCATACCATCACCAACCTGAGGTACCATTTACAGTAGATCTATAGCACTAAGTGGTATAAATGACCCATTAAAAAGGTTCTGCAATGAAGGGATGCACCATGAATCTGAAGAAATAGTTTTGTACAGTACATATATCATCTAATGATTGTTAATGATCCTTTGGCCCCAATCAATATTATAGACATGTCTTTTCAGAAACTAGGTTAAAGGTACAAGATTAACTTCCATTTCACCAATGAGCTTGCAGCACAAGCACAAGTAGCACTCTTACAAAAAGCACAAGGGGCAAGGTCTTAGTTCGGGTCCCACCTTTATCAATCCATCTCTAAACCAAAAAAACAGAACTTCCATTTTTACTTTTCTGATGAAATTCAGAAAGAGAGAAGTCAGCAGTGATATTAAAATTCTCAACTATTATTCTATCATTGCTGTAGCAGATGTGGCCACTTTAGCAGAGGCAAGATTAGCAGAAAACCTACTTGGGTAACCATATGCTGTAATAACAAAGTCCTCTAAGAAACCCATATAGGCTAGTAATCAAATCCAATAATGAGCTGGAAATCCAGTCATTCAATTTAGAGTATAACAAGCTATGCGCAAACATTCAGTAAAAAGGATGCCTAAAACTGTATTTCTTGGAAACTAAATCATGAATCAACTTGGTGCACATAAATTTTTTACCAAAATCAAGAAACCCAATGCGGCCATCACGTAACAGCCACAGATTGCCAGCATGAACATCTGCATGGAAAGTTTCACATGCAAGTAAGCTACCAAACCTGAAAAAGAAATTTTGTATGATCAGTTTTACTTTCAAAAACCTGATACAATATTCTTAAGATTGATGTGAAATCTCACAAGAATGTGAATCACAGAGGCCCTACCACACATTGAGGGCAGTTATAAGACTGGTCTCTGGACTAGAAACAAGTGAGCTTATAGAGTCCAGGTCAGTAAGAGGCACTCCATATAGCCTCTCCATTGTAAGAATTCGCTGGGTACTGCAGTGCTGGTATACTTTTGGAGCTGTAGCTTGCCTTGTAAGTCCCATAGCTTCCAAATAACTCCTAAAGGCCTCGATGTTTGCGGCTTCCTTATAAAAGTCGACTTCTTCAAGCATGGACTCTCTTATGTCTTTGACAATACCTACCTACCAAGAGGAGACATGACTTCTGAGAGAAAAGAAACTTTCAAGGATTTAATTAACAGACACACACTCAGAAACAAATATATGATTGCTTCCTCCACAATAATGCATCAGGGAAGTCAATAAATGCAAAACCCAAATAAGTATGTTTTGTATGTCATTGAGATGGATAAACACTTGAAGTTTCTAGGATTTCAACATTAGGAAAATATAGTGATAAAGGGACTTGGAAGTGTAGATGTTTACTCTCAAGACAGCAAATAATTTTATCACTTGCAAAACCTGATGAACAAACATTATACCAGCGATGCACGGCTGAGTTCAGGGTTTAAAAACTCCAATATGCGAGCAACAATGTAAACGAAGTTCAAATCTGCCACTAAGATATCTTTTATTCCAGGCTTCAAGACCTTTATAACTACATCTTCTCGAGAGCCCTTGAGCCTTGCAGCATGAACCTGATTTACATTCAAAAAATTTAGCATGTTGAACATTCGAGTAAGAAATGAAAATATGTTCACGCCAAAGAAATACACAAAATAGTTGTGAAACAGGAAAGGGAAGAAGAGTATTTGCCTGGGCAATTGAGGCCGAGGCAACTGGTGTTGGGTCAACATATTCGTACACACTCTCTATTGGTCTTCCTAATTCCTCACGCAAGATTGCTTGAATTTGTTGAAAAGGAACTTCAGGAGCTCTGTCGAAACAGTTCTGGAATTCTTGTACATATTCGGTTGGGAACAATGTAGGTGCAGATGCTATGAACTAGCAAAACACATGATAGGAAAGCATTAGTGGAACAATAGCTACTGCCAGGAAGATTAAAAACAAGTGCAATGGAAACAAGGATAGAAGATTTATTTTTTATTGAATAAGAGGAGTAAAATTGTTGACAAACTCAAGCAGGCAGCATTGAACAACCTAAAAAGAAGAAACCTTTTGAAATAATAAAAAAAAAATGAAAAATAAACAGAGAGAAAAGAGAAATATACCATGACTTACCTGACCTAATTTAATATAGGTTGCTCCCATGCGCTCAAACAATCTCCTCAAATATTGTGGAGAAAGTAATCCAAGCCGCATTTGGGTTGGTAATCCAGCAGAAGAATTTGTAGACTACAAATAGTGGAGGGATGAGGAGGTAAAAAAAAGAGTAAGAATTATACAACTTTTTTTAACCTGTTATACTAAAAGTAGCTTCTATCAGAACTTAAACTAATAGTGATGTCTGGGATTTGGAGAAAGAAAACTAAAGAAAAAAGAATATATAAAGCAAGCAACAAACTGAACAAATTCTACATCCCCAGCTCTCTTCTAAGAACTGATCTGAATGAAATCAGACCCTTTTTAAAATAGATGCTCATCTAAATTGCACTCTTATGCGCTGATAGTCACCTATTTACTCTTCCTCAAAATTTTCATTTTTTCATTGTTCTGTTCCCTAAAGTTCAAAAAGGAAAAAAATTGTAAGAAATTGTGATATACCCATGAGGTTTAATATCTCTACAATGCCAACCAATCCTCTACTTTGTCATGCTTCTTACACTATAATTGCTTCCAAAGATTCCCTGTTGCCATCAGAAAACCATTGATGCATGTATACCCTTTCTTTTACAATGAAAATAATATTGTTCCAGTAGCCATCTAGAGGAACTGCAACTGCGTAGAAATAGCCAATGAAAGAAACAACAATCTGCATATTGCCACAGGATTTGCAAAGAATGGGCACTAGCTTAAGGAAGCATCTTATGGAGTTCCAAAATGAAATGCAAAGTAACATCAATATAGAGCTAGCATGAGAACTTATTAGGGTTTAATGCATTAGCATCTACTGACAATATAATATGCAAGCATTGAGTTCTAAATATAGATGTCATTCAAAATTACAGTCATTCTCACTAGTGTAAAAACAAATAAGAATCCAAGTTATACCCTATGACAGTAGAGAAAGAAACTAGCAACAGTTTTTTTACTGGGGCCCACCCATAATCTGATTGAAAAAACTTCTAGGAAAAAGGATCTCTCATAGTAAAAGTTCTGAGAATAGGACTGGAAAATGAAGTCCCAAAACCATCATCATATGAGAGAGAATGGCAACTGTGAATGATGTAAGTTGAAAGAAGAATTTCAGCCTTCTTTCTGCATCATATTTTCGCTTTAAATGATGTGATACCAGAAGGAACTGAACCTGGGATAATTTTTCAGCTATGTTATACCATGTTAAAACAGAATCCCTGATTCTTTAATCACCCACTGCAATTGTAAACCATGTTTGATCACTTTCAACAAAGTGAATTAACCTTCAACCTCAGTCCTGACCACAGGAATCACTGAAGAACTTGGTTGCATTATGTTGGAGGCCATTCATGGAATTTAAAAGATAAATATGTTGTAAAAGGAAAAGTTTTGCAGTCAAGTTCGCAGGAGCAATACTGCTACCAGTCAGAAAAATTAACTCTTATTCCAGGAGAAGAGAGGAATTCCAACCTCAACAACCAGAGTCTTGTCGAAAGGAAAAGAAACATGTTAGAAATAATCCTTCAATTTTCTACAATCTCATAGGTTTAACCAATTTTCACAATGTAATCAATTGACTAAATTACATCTCTGATGAGTTTCCATGCATGCTACAGGAAAAGCACAAGTGCTTAAAAACGAGATAGTTATCCATACATTGAATGCAAAACTGGAAGAGTTTTATTTGTGTCTGAGTAAAAGAAAAAATACTGAGGCGCAAACTACCTTTGATGCATCTGCCAGCCACTCGCCACCAACTCCAAGAAATGCTTGAATACCTTGAGCCAGCCTCAGGGGTCCACGTGGACCGGTATTGATAGACGTCTGAACAATATCATCCACAAGTTTGGGAAAGTTTTCAATACCATCTGATAGTGTAACATATATTAGTTTTCAATAATGAAGTATAATTACAGCTCAAAACCAGAAGAACTGAAAGTAAGTTCATTAAAACTTTATATACTGGTGGGATATATAGGTAAGCGCAAATGGGTACACTCCTAATTTCATCATGTGACCATTGAGGTAGTAGAAACCAACCTTGGAGACGAGAGGAGAAAAGATCCTGCTGTGACTGAGCATATCTGGCAAAAGGGGTAAAACCCTTTGATCGAAAATTGAGCTTACTTGATCTCCTGCTCGGAATTGGTAACTTTTGAAACGAAAAAAAAGCAGTTTATCAGGACAAGACAATAATGATTGGTAAGAGACCCACATATCAAACAATCAATAAATTAGATATCAAGAGAAACATCCAATCACCTGAGGAAATGGGTGTGGATTATTGGTAAAGAGAGGGAAGCGAGCCCCTCTTAGTGCTGACACATAAATTATCGCCATTTCTTTCTTTCCTTCTCGCAGAAATATCTATTCGGCAGCAAATATGGACAGCAGCCCAACTATGCTTCGTTGAGGAGGAAAAAGAAAAAAAGCATGAAAGGGAGGAGGCCACGTGGCAGGAAGAAGCTCACCCTCACACTGCTACGAGTACTTGTCTTGATGTCTTCTCCGTAGTCCACTGATGTTATCAAGAGAAAAGTTTATACGAACATCAATTCTTGGGCTCCATAACTGTGAAGATTTTGGTCCCTCATTGACAATGGACAGGAGGTGTTCGAATCGGTTGCCATATGGGTTCTTGACTTTTTTTGGTTGAGGTTGTGCAGAAAAACTTGGAATTTTTCGAGTTTAAAAGTGTTGTTTATTGTATTTAAAAAAAATATATTTTTTTTAAAAAAGAGTATTTAAAAAAAACGGTATTTAAATTATTTTTTTATATATATATTCTTAAATCATTTTCATAATATTTTAAACAAAATATTATTTTGATGCATTTCTGAACGAAAAGCATTTTCAAAATCTATATTAATTATACTCTCAAACAACACACTCTAGTTTATAATACTTTTTTTGGAAATAAGCTTGGGAGTTGTTCTTTTGAAAAATAAATTTAAAAAAAAAATTATATGTTATTAGATTGTTTTTATGTCCCGATGTCAAAACCGATTTAAAAAAAAATATATATATATTTTTATATATATATAAAAAAAAACATCTATAACACTCCTAAACAAGCTCTTAATGTTGGGTTTTATTGAAAGATGATGGTACTTTGTTGGTACTTAGAATAATGATTAAAGTTATTTTTTAAAAGTGTTATTTTTAGTGATTTATAAAATGATATTATTTTTCAAAAAACTATTTTTGATATTAGTATATCAAAATTATTTAAAAGTATACAAAAAATTAAAGTAAAAAAAATCAAAATAGATATTGAAGGATAACACTGAAAAAATATGAGCATAAAATAAATAAATAAATAAATATAGCTTAATCTTCAATTAAATAAATATTAAAGGGTAAAATTGAAAAAACTTGAGTTTAAAAAAAAAATGAGGGGGGAAAGAAGACTTGGAAAAATCTTATAAAATTGCACCCCATGAAATCCTAAAATCAAGCTCCATCAAAAAAATTCAATTATTAATCAATTTAATCATCGAGCATGAAACCAAAAAAAAAATCAATTTAAGAGAACGATAAAAGTAAATGAAATATCAATTAAAAGAATAAGGATCTAATTTAATAGTAGAAAAATCTGGGAGAGAATAAAATTTCTTAAAAAAATCAATTACAAAAATTATTTCAAACAAATAAAAATAAAAAGAATGAGGACCAAAATTGATGGATAAAAAACATCCAGGAACACCATCACTTATAATCATCTGGAAACGCTATTTCTCTCATTACTAGCTGGATTGCCCGCACTACGTTGCGGGCATAGTGTGGACAGAACAAATAATCCTCATAATTGTTGAGATTAAGATATAATATTTTAGTATGTAAAATTTGATATAATGAAAAAAATCAACATCTTTTATTATAATAATAGTAAATCAAAGTCTTAACTTCTTAAATTATCATCACCATCACTGTCAAAACAATAAACATTATTTAACAAATCTCAAAGAAAAACCAAACAAAATTAATAAAAAAGCACGTAAAAACAAAAACTTAAAATTACTATTATTATTCTTAATATTTATATTATTATTGTTTTAATAACGGGAAGAAAACAAAATTAAATCAAAGGCTTAAAAAAACTTTAAGAACATTAACAAAAGAGCAAATGAAAAAATAAAATAAATGAAAAAAACAATAAAAATTATTGACTGGGAAAAAAAATTATTTGACCTGAAAATTTATAAAAAAAATATTACACTACTTTGCGGGCTGAGTAAAAAGTTTGTATAACTATTAAAAGAAAAAAAAAATTATCAAATTATCCTGAGAGAAAAAAAAAACCTAAAAAACATTAACAAAAGAGTAATTAAGAGAAAAACATTATTATTATTATTATTATTATTATTATTATTATTATTATTATTATTATTATTATGCTAATAATGAAAAAAATAAAAGACTAAAAAAATCATAAAAACTTTTACAAAAAATCAAAAAAAAATTATCAGGTAAAAAAAGTCATATGATGTAAAAATAAAAAAGGAAAAAAAACTAAAAGAAATAAAAAAAAATACAAATATCAATTTCCAAATGATCATAGATATAAAATAAAATTTAAGAACTATTTTTTTTTTTGAAAAACATATACCAGCCCAACAAATATGAAAATAAAAAAAAAATTAAAAATCAAAGCTAAGCACACTTATATATATATATATGGACAAAAGTAAGGATTATTCTTGAAATTAAAAGAAATAAAGGGATTAAAATGAAAAATTAAAAGTAATAGGGCTGAAATGAACATTAAATATAAAAGGATTAAAATCCAAAATTAAAAGTATAAGGGCCTAAATGAAAACATCGAAGTCTTAAAATCTAAGAATATTATTACCATTACAACTAAAACAATAAAAATTATTAAATTATTACGATGAAAAAAATAAAAAACATTAAAAAAAAAAGCAAAGAAAAAAAACTAATATTATTATTCTTATTGAGTTAATAATTGGAAAAAATTCAATCAAAGAAAAAAAAATGTCAATAAATTGTTTTAAAAAAAAAGAAATAAAAAAAAAAAGTCAAAATAAAAAAAAATAAAAAATAAAAATGAAAAAAAAAACATAACTGAAAAGATAAGTGAAAAAAAAAGAAGTAAGAAAAAACGTCAAAATAAATAAATTAAAAAATAATCAAATTAAATAAAAATGAAAAAAAAAAACATAACTGAAAAAAAAAAAGGCAAAGAAAAGAATAATGCGATTGGCAGGGGTTCGACCCCTGCCAAGCGCATCTCCCTCTTAAGGCGCGCCTGTGCCTCCAGTAAGCCACATGTATTTCTTTGTCTTTTTTTGTGAACAAATATATAAATAGTATATGTAGTGTTCAAAAACGAAAAAAAAAAAAAAAACACTATTGCCGTCCACAGTGATTTCACTCACAATGAACAGTGAATTCCTGAGCTCTTTTAGTTTATTCTACTAGTTTAATGGCCCGCACTTCGTTGCGGGCGGAGCAAATAATTTTTACAACTGTTCAGATTAAAATATAATATTTATAAATATAAAGTTTGATATAATGAAACAAATCAAAATACTCTGTTATAACAACAGTAACATCGAAGTGTTAACTTCTAAAATTATCATCACTCTTACTGTCAAAACAATAACAATTATCAAAATACCTCGAGAGAGAAAAAAAGTAAGTAAGAACAAAAACTTAAATTATTATTATTATTCTTTATATTAATATTATTATTCCGTAATAACCAAAAAAACAAAATTAGATCAAAGACTAAAAGAAGTCTAAAAACATTAACAAAAGAACAAAAAAAATAAAAATAAATGATAAAACAAAAATAAAAATTATTACCTGAAAAAAAAATCATTTCACTTAAAAATTAAAAAAATTGACTGCACTATGTTGCGGGCCGAGAAATTTTTTTTTATAATTGCTGGGATTAAAGAAGTTAATAGGATTTGTTGGTCTAAAATTAAAATATAATATCTATATATACAAAATATAATATAATAAAATAGATTACCACGTCCTATCATCAAAATAGCAAAATCAAAGTTTTAATATAAAAAATTATCATTGTCATTACTGTCAAAACAATTAAAATTATCAAATTATCATGAGAGAAAAAACATTCAAAAACATTCACAAAAGAGTAAGTAAGAAAAATAATTAATTTTTATTATTATTATTATTATTATTGTGTTAATAAAGAATAAAAAACCAGAAATAAATGAAAGACAAAAAAAATTGTAATAACTTTAACAAAAGATGAGACAAAAAAATAACATCAAAATTATTAGGCAAAAAAATTAATCTAACTTGAAAGTATAAAAAAAAAAACCAATAAAAAACTAAAAGACAGAGCAAATTAAAAAATATAATAGATGATAAAACAAAAATAAAAATTATTAGCTGAAAAAAAAAATAATTAGCGGCTATAACCGTATTTAGCAATTTAAAAAAATATTAAAAAAAAGGTTGCGCCAGACCGGACCGAACCGGACTTGTCGTACGCGAACAATTACATCCGTAACCCTCAGCCGAAACCTTTTTTTGTTCTATTAGCAGGGTTAAAATCGTTGAAACACTATTCAAAAAACAGAAAAAAAATCAATCAAAGAAAAAAAATCAATAACTTTAACAAAAAAAAAAACAACCAAAAAATGAAAAAAAAATATAAGAAAAAAAATAATTTGACGTCAAAATAAATAAATAAAAATAATAAAAAAAATCAAAGAAATAAAAATGAAAAAAAAAAACATAAGTGAAAAAAAAATTAAAAAAGCAAACGAAAAATAAAAAGAAAACTAAAAGCAAAAAAAAAAAAAAAAAAAAACATTGTAACTCGCGCTAGTAATAAAAAACAATCAAAAGAAATAAAAATGAAAAAAAAAAAACATAAGTGAAAAAAAAAAGCAAACAAAAAAAAAATTAAAAGCAAAAGCAAAAAATCAGATTGTAACTGGCGCTAGGCAGGGAATCGAACCCTGCCCTCCTTGCACAGGCGCGCCTGTTTTCCAATAGGCCATTGGCCTTTCTTTGTTGCTTCCTGGGAAAAAATATATAAGTATAATAAAAATAGCGAATCAAACCAACAGTCCACAGTGATTACTGTTCAAGAACGGAAAAAAAAAAAAACACTATTGAAATCCACAGTGTTTTCACTCACAAGCTACAGTGTTTTCCTGAGCTCTTTTAGTTTATTGTACTAGTCAACTGCCCGCACTACGTTGCGGGTGTAGTGCGGGCGAAAAAAATAATTTTTACAGTTGTTAAGATTAAAATATAATATTTTAATATATAAAATTTGGTATACTAAAAGATATTAACATTGTCTATTATAATAACAATAATATCGAAGTCTCAACTTCTAAAATTATCATTATTATTATTGTCAAAAAATTATCATTATTATTATTGCCAAAAAAATCCTAAAAACCTCAACAGAAGATCAAGCATTTTTTTTTTATTATTGCTATCACTGTTAAAACAATAAAAATTATCAAATTATTCTAAGAGAAAAATACCTAAACACATTAACAAAGGAGTAAGGAAAAAAATTATTATTATTATTATTATTATTATTATTATTATTATTATTATTATTATTATTATTATTATTATTATTACTACTACTATTATTATTATTATTATTATTATTATTATTATTATTATTATTATTATTATATTATTATTATTATTATCATCATTATTTTTATTGAGAGAAAAAAACCTAAACACATTAACAAAAGAGCAAGGAAAAAAATATTATTATTGTTGTTGTTATTATTATTATTATTATTATTATTATTATTATGGAAAATAAAACACAAATATCAATTTATCAAGGGATTAAAATAAAAAATTCAAACTATTATCATTATTATTATTATTATTATTATTATTATTATTGTAATTATATTTTTTATATATTATTATTATTATTATTATTATTATTTTTGTTATTATTATCATTATTATTATTATTATTATTATTATTATTATTATTATTATTATTATTATTATTATTGTAATTATATTTTTTTTATATTATTATTATTATTATTATTATTATTATTATTATTATTTTTTATCATTATTATTATTATTATCATTATTATTATTATCATTATTATTATTATTATTATTATTATTATTATTATTGTAATTATATTTTTTTTATATTATTATTATTATTATTATTATTTTTGTTATTATTATCATTATTATTATTATTATTATTATTATTATTATTATTATGATCATTATTATTATTATTATTATTATTATTATTATTATTATTATTATTTATCATTATTATTATTATTATCATTATTATTATTATTATTATTATTATTGTAATTATATTTTTTTATATTATTATTATTATTATTTTTATTTTTATTGTTATTGTTGTTGTTGTTGTTATTATTATTATTATTATTATTATTATTATTATTATTATTATTATTGTTATTATGGAAAATAAAACACAAATATGAATTTATCAAGGGATTAAAATAAAAAATTAAAACTATAAGGGCCAAAATGAAAATTCAATATATTATCAATTTCAATAAAAGGATCCAATTGAATAAATCAAAACTTCTGTACTGTATTGATTGAATAATTTAAACCCAATCCGAAAATTAAAAGAAGGAGGACCGAAGTGCAACATTGACATTCAATCAATTCGAATTGGAGGACCCAATCGAACTAAATCAAAACTTACCGAACCAAAATCGAACCAAAATCAGGACAAAACACAAAATCGAAAGTAAAGGGACCGAAATGAAAAGTATCACAAAATGGGGGACTCTCCTGCACTTTTACGTGCAGGAGAGAGAGAGAAACGTGGCCGGCGTTTTAACCGGCCTCCGACGCGTCTACGGACATTTTTCAGGTACACGCGCCGACACGGGAGGAAGACCACGCGGAGACGCATCGAGATACATGGCGGAACCTTGATTCCGGCCACCGGACGACACCGCACGCGCCGCCTAAACAGGGCGTGGGACGTGAAACAGGCTGGCGCGTGCGGAACACGCACTGACAAACCGTCAGCACTAAAAACAAAAAAGAAGGTCAATTACCGTAATAACCCTGTACCGAAATCAATGTTTTTGTCTTATTTGGGGGCTAGAAGCGTAATTAGCCATTTTAAATATATTAAATATAAAAAAAAGTGCGGCGGACCGGACCGGTCCGGTCCGGTCCGTATGCGTGCAATTACCGGAATGGCCCTCTCCCCCAGCCGTTTTTACCTCCAGACCGGTCCCTATTTTGTCCTATTACCGGGGCTAAAATCGTCAAAACACTGTTCAAAATCGAAAAAAAAAAAAGAGACAGGCGGACGAACTCGCGCGACGCAGGGCTGATAAAGTTCGAGTCCACAGTGAATTTAGAGACATGCTACAGGGAAAGTCTGAGCTCTTTTAGAGCATTTTATAATAATAATATCCATCCAGGAACACATGACTCTTGAGAAACATATATAGTCAACAGCAATCATCCAAAAACACCATCACTTTTCTCAAGCAGGAAACCAGGATGAATGCCTGTTCTCCCATGCTATCAGAAGGAGGAGGAGGAGGAGGAGGAGGAGATTTATCACCTCACCAATCAGACACAAATCGCAATCTCGACCGCCATGATTGCAATTGCAGATCAAACTTGATGAACACAGATAAGATACAAAAAGTGAAGAGATAAAGAAAAGAAAACACGTCCCATGATGTGAGTTGAAGACTTCTTTTTTTCTTCCAGGAAACCACCCTAGAAAATGTATTTTATGGGCGTGGTTACAGCTCGAACTGGAGACCTTTGCCATCACGCCGCCATGGGAGCTTCAGATGGAGCACCATGATTGCAGTTGCAGATCAAACTTGATAAACACAAAAAGTGAAGAGATAAAGAAAAGAAAACACGTCCCATAATGTGAGTTGAAGACATCATAACGGTACTCAATACCAATGGATTCATAAGCAAATACAGGGAGATGTAGAAGATCAGAAATTATCTTACAGCTTCACGCAATCTCTCGAGCAATGTCACAGGCTTCCTCTTCCACCCTCTCTGGAACCTATCGTTGCAATAAACCCAAAACCCTAACCAAATTAATATCAACAGAATTAAAAACATGAAACCCATCAGAAATTTGTCCACTTTCTAATCCCAAAGTTTTATTACCTTCTGCGAGCTCTGGCAGTAAAGAGCTTGACGGAGAGCATCCAAATCAACCCCTCAGAAAACTGAACTTCTTCAAAACTTATATATACCTATATAAAAAAATAATAAAAAAAAAAAACAGACGAGAAAGGAAGCCATTGAAGCAAGCAAGCAAAGGGGCGGAGATTATAAAAAAAAATTTGGACCATTTCTCGATTTGTGCGTGTCATCCTTGCGCAGGGGCCATGCTAATCTTCTCTGTATCGTTCCAATTTTATCGGATGTCCCCGAAGGGACGAATTGTAGTCGTTAGTTTCACCAATATCAAGGCTTTATGTTTCTTCTAACCAGACGATGTGGGAGATCTAGTCCATTTGCGACCACGTGTTTTGCTCACGTGGGATGGCTCTCAACTGGATTACGTCACCACCACTAACCAATCAGTTGGCTTTGAAATTTCTAGCCCACCACCACTATCCATGCGTTTTGCTAAACGGCAGTGTCGCTGCCCTTTAACAAAATATTAATTTTTACTTAATTAAGTTTAAAAAATATTAAAATTAATTTTAAACAATAATTTTTTTCGATGTTCATAAAAGATATTCTATTATTTTTCTCTCAATATTGTTTTTTTTTCCGGAAAAGTAATACATTGAAATAAAAAATTATAATATTTTATTAGGTTCATAGTTGAAGGTTGTTTATGAAAAACATTTACCAATTTTAGTTATATTTTCTGCCTATGCGAATATCGTAGATAGTATTTGTTTACTAATTTAGAATCAATAGTATGTTCGTATTTATATATTTATACTTTTACTTTTAATTTTTAATTTTTAATTTTATTGTTATTTATTTGTATTAAATGCAGCTTGTATTAAAAAACAGACTAAGTTTAGCTTTGGTCGTATGTAAGGAGAGTAAAACTTTCTCTTATGGACATATAGTAAATCTTCTGTTGTTGATGATTTGTTATCTTTGTGTTTTTTGCAACTGTTTTGTCTACATTCAGCTTGATATATTTTTTTTATAAAGTGATTTTTATTTTTAAAAAAAATAAATTATTATTTTCATTTTTTAAGATTTACTATTGATATTATTATATTAAAAGTATTTCAGAACACTGAGATTAGATTAATTTGAGATTTAAAAAAAAAACACTTAGTTCATTTATATATATATATATATACACGTTAATATTAAACAAATATCAAAATATATAATTAGCCTATCATATTTTTTAGAAAAATAACTTAAAATAATCATTATTTTCAATGCCTTATCCATAATAAAAGGAATATAAAAAAAACATAAATAATTGAAAGTTTTTTTTTAGGAAAATATGAAAGAAAATAACACATTAATTTATATTGTATTTGATAGTGTAGTAATGTCTCATAATAATAGTAATAATAGTAATTTAGATTTTTTCCTTTAATTTTGTTCTTCAAATATTTCCATTTGTTTTTTTTTTATTAAATTTTATTTCAATGCTGCTAATATTTTTTTTTTTTACTTTCAATCATAATAGTAACAATGAGAATAATAATTCAAGCAATTTATCATTCGGTGTGTATGTATTATTTTAATTTGTTCTTCAAATCAAATAATATTTTTTTATGCTAATAATTGTTTTTTTGCCTTCAATCATAAGAATAACAATTGAAATAATTTTATCATTTGATGTTGTATTTATTAAGAATTATTTTTTATAGCTTTTATATATATAATGATTTAAATCTAATAATTTATCATTCGATGTTGTATTCGTTAAAAAATCTGCAACTCAATGTTGTCTTTAAATTTTTACCTTATTTCTTTAAAATTATATTATTTAATATTATTACTAAACACACAAAAACTGCATAAAATTAGTTTTTTTTACATTACCTAATAAAATTTTTGTGTAGGTTGATTATTTTGCTCAAATATATAGTATCATAAAAAAAGAAATCTAGCACTATTTACATTTTTTTACAAGTTAACAAATTTGGTTCTAGCTGCAGCGATAATTATAATCCACAGTAATATGTGTCTATTGCTATAGTTAAAATCTCACACGGTTTAATGCTTTCTTTAAATATCATACATAAAAAAGCTGTAAAAGTCATTTTTTAACAAAAATAACATCGACTAATGAGTTATTTTGATTGTTATTTTTATAGTTATTTATCAATGATTGTTAAATTATCATAATTATTATAGTTATCATTATAACCATTACTGTAAATAATCAATATTCTAATTATTATTGGCAATATTATCGTTGTCACTATCATTATTATTATAATCGTTATCATTATTATGACAATAAAAATTATGATAACCAACACTGTTATTTTTATTAATATCATTTAAATTATAATTAGACATTATTATCATTGTTTTTGAAAAGTATTGATAGTATTTTATGAGTTATTTTTATCATTACCATCAAAACTATAATGATTAACACCATAAGCACTATAACAATTACAATAAATTACATTTGCTATTATCATAATGACTAATAATGTCTCTATTATTATCATGATTATAACACCTAAAATTATTAATATTACTATTATTGCTAAAACAATAAAAAATATAAAATTACCTTAAGGAATAAAAAAAACTTAAAAACTGTAACAAAAGAACAAGCAAGAAAAAAAACTAAAACTATTATTATTATTGCATAAATAATAGAAATAACAAAATTACCTCGAAGAATAAAAAAACCTAAAAACTTTAACAAATGAGCAAACAAAAAAATAAATAATTGATAAAACAAAAATAAATATTATTAGCTTAAAAAATCATTTAACTTGAAGAATAATAAAAAAAAGGAACAAAAGGAAAAAAGAAGAAATATCAATTTTTAAATGATCACCAACACAAATTAAAATTTAAGGACTACATTAAATAAAAAGACAACCTTAACAGAAGAGAAAATAATAAAAATTAAAAATCAAAACTAAGAGCATATACATATAAACATAGACAAAAATAAAGACTATTTTAGAAATATAAAAAAAATATAAAGTAATTAAAATCAAATAAAAAATTAAAAGAACAAGGGTCAAAATAAAAACAAAATATATTATCAATTTCAATCAAAGAAACAAATTGAAAAAACATCAAACTTCTATACCAAAATGAAATGAAAACACCATAAACCAAGAGAACTTTCGTGTAATTTAGGATATAGGAGGGAGAAACGGGAGGGGGGGGGAAAATGAATCGACCACCATCACGTTTCCGGCAACTGTGAGATGACACACGCACTACCATGTGAAAGATGACTTGGCGACGCATTCGATGAGATGTCAAATAGACATTTTTCACCACCGCACACGTCACCTGAAGGGAGCGTAAAGAAGAATATCGTTGACACATCAATCAAACACGGCAACAATGCTCTATAGAAGAAAATAATAAAACAACATAAAATTACCTAAACACCCCTATAATCAACTATTGAATTTTGTCTTTTCCGGGAACATATTCATATTTGTACTGTTTAGAAAAATATGAAATTCTAGGCACTTCCACCAACAACTCTTAGGTTTCAGCAATCACAGATAGCACCGCCATTACAAGAACACAGAGACTCCCATCTGGCCTTTCTGCTATGAACTCTGGAGCTTCTTCTTCGATGACTTTTCGAAGCTCTTAAAAGCTTTTAATCATCTGGAAATGTCTCCTATCCATCCAGGAACACATGACTCTTAAGA
Organism: Salix purpurea; assembly: GCA_027405865.1. NCBI lineage: Eukaryota > Viridiplantae > Streptophyta > Magnoliopsida > Malpighiales > Salicaceae > Salix > Salix purpurea. Next base: position 2,537,055 of record JAOWLH010000016.1, on the reverse strand, counting down.
AACACAGCCAACAGCAAACACCCAGAAACACCATCATTTTTCTCGAGCAGAAAACCAAGAAAAATGTCTTCACTTTTGGCATCTTATTTGTGTTTATCAAGTTTGATCTGCAATTGCAATCATGGTGCTCGGGATTGCGATTGGTGTCTGATTGGTGATGTGATAAATATGCTGCTAGTGGTGCTTTCTTCTTCTTCTTCTTCTTTTACATGTTTATAAACAAACACAGGGAGATGTAGAAGATCAGAAATTATCTTACAGCTTCACGCAATTTCTCGAGCAATATCACAGGCTTCCTCTTCCACCCTCTCTGGAACCTATCGTCGCAATAAACTCAAAACCCTAAACAAATTAATATCAACAGAATTAAAAACATGAAACCCATCAAAAATTTGTCCACTTTCTAATCCCAAAGTTTTATTACCTTCTGCGAGCTCTGGCAGGAAAGAGCTTGACGGAGAGCATCCAAATCAACCCCTCAGAAAACTGAACTTCTTCAAAGCTTATATATACTTGTATATAAAAAAAGAAAAAAAAAAACAGACGAGAAAGGAAGCCATTGAAGCAAGCAAGCAAAGGGGCGGAGATTAGAAAAAAAATTTGGACCATTTCTCGATTTGTGCGTGTCATCCTTGCGCAGGGGCCATGCTAATCTTCTCTGTATCGTTCCAATTTTATCGGATGTCCCCGAAGGGACGAACTGTAGTCGTTAGTTTCACCAATATCAAAGCTTTATGTTTCTTCTAACCAGACGATGTGGGAGATCTAGTCCATTTGCGACCACGTGTTTTGCTCACGTGGGATGGCTCTCAACTGGATTACGTCACCACCACTAACCAATCAGTGGGCTTTGAAATTTCTAGCCCACCACCACTATCTATGCGTGTTGCTAAACGGCACTGTCGCTGCCCTTTAACAAAATATTATTTTTTACCTTATTTTTTAAAAATTATATTATTTAATATTGGTAGTAAACACAAAAAATCGTCCTCTAATTAGTTTTTTTGAAAATACCTAATAAAATTTTTATCTACCTTGATTATTTTGCTCACATGTATAGCATCATAAAAAAAATCTAGCACCATTGATATTTTTTTTACATGTTAAAAATTTGATTCTAGCTTCGGTGAAATACTGAGCAAGTGACTCATATATTTTTTCATTGTAGATCATTTGCTCCAATTTTTCCACATGTTTTGTCTACATGTAGTTTCACATATTTTTGTTTATGTGATATTAGATCTAATACCCTTAGGTTGTCAATTGTTTATTGTCTATTGGCATGAGTAAAAACATTTTTATTATGCAAAAATACCTAGAAAATACTCAAATATTCCCAAACATTCAAGTAATGTCAACTGATCCCATGAAAAAGCCAAAAAAAACCCTTGATGTCAAGGCTTAAATTTTAATGCATTGAAGAGTAAAGCGGTAATTACACTATTATAATTCACAATAATTTGTGTCTATTGCTACGTTAAAATCTCACACGGTTTAATGCTTTCTTTAAATATCTCACATAAAACAAACCTGCAAAATTCAATTCTTAATAAAAACAACATTGACTAATGAGTTATTTTGATTATTATTATCATGATTTTTAAATTGTCACAATTATTATAGCTTCCATTACCCGAGGGATAATTTTTTTTTTTAAATTGTAACAAAAGAGCAAATAAGAAAAAAAAACTAAAATTAATGTTGCGTAAATAATGGAAATAACAAAATTACCTTGAAAAATAAAATAAAAACCTAAAAACTTTAACAAAAGAGCAAACAAAAAAATCAAAATAAATGACAAAACAAAAATAAATATTATTAGTTTAAAAAAATCATTTGACTTAAAGAATAAATAAATAAATAAGAACAAAGAGAAAAAAGAAGAGATTAACTTTCAAATGATCACCAATACAAATTAAAATTTAAGACCTAAATTAAATAAAAATACAACCTCAACAAAATTAAAAATTATAAAAATTAAAAACCAAAACTAAGAACATATAAATATAAACATTGATAAAATAAAAACTATTTCAGAAATATAAAAAAATATAAAGAAATTAAAATCAAATCAAAAATTAAAAAAATAAGGACCGAAAAAAAATGATCAATTTCAATTGAAAGAAAAAATTGAAAAAAAATCTAAACTTCTATACCGAAAACATTAAGAGTTTTAAAACCAAATCCAAAATTAAAAGAATAAGGACTGAAATTAAAACAAAATATATAATCAATTTCAATTGAATAACAAAATTGAAACAAATCAAAACTTCTACAATAGAAATTAGGACCATACAAAACAATCATAAGATCAGAGACTGAAATGAAAACACCATAAAACCAAGAGGACTTCTGTGTAATTTAGGATACAAGAGAGAGAAAAGAGGGGGAAATCAACTGATCATCATCATGTTTTCGGCCACCATGAGACGACATGAGCACCACCATGTGGTAGATAGCATGGCAGCACATTCGATGAGACGCTGAATGAATATTTTTCATCACCGCACGCGCTGCTTGAAAGGAGCGTAAGTAAAAAAACCGTTAGCGCGTTAGTCATACGCGCCAATAGTGTTCTACAAAAGAAAATAAAATAAAAATTACCTAAACACCGCTACAATCAACTCTTGGATTGTCTTTTCTAAGAGCATATCTGTTTGTATTATTTAGAAAAATATGAAATTCCAAAAACACCCCCACCAATAACTCTTGGTTTTTATCTTATATGAGGGTAATATAATTATTTTATTGTTAACATATTAGAGTAAAAAATCAAAGGTGCCCGTGGGTAGTCAACTGTTTGTTGTTTGCTAATAGGATTAAAAACATATTTTTATTGTGCAAAAATACCCAGAAAAAAACTCAAATACCCCCAATCATTCATGTAATGTCAACCGGTCCCATGAAAAAATCAAAAACACCCCGAATGCCGAGGCTTAAATTTTAATTCACTGAAGGGTAAAACAGTAATAATACCATTACAATCCAGAATAATCTATGTCTACTACTACAATTAAAATCCCACAGTTAATGTACATTAAAAAAAAAAAAACTGTGAACCGAGCACCAGATTTTGACAAAAACTGTGAACCGTGCCACACATATTGCAGGGATTGTTCACATGGAAAAGTAGCTGGAATCGGAGAAGGCTGCGAGTCTCAGCTCAATTCACATAATGTTGAGCATCATGCCATGCTTAAAAAACTCAATTGCCAGCAATAATAATCAATATTTCAACAAATACTTTCAGAAGGGCACAATTTTCTTTCGTCATCACTATTTCATGTAATTAAATGTTGGACAAGAATCTATTGCTGCAAGGGTTTCAGATGTCATAAACTTAAGAATCCGTATCTGATCCTGATTCGTTCTCTGTATCAGATTGTTCCATTTCTGGTGGCCTGATTCTGTTCATATTCGCTTCTAATGGGGGAAGCCCATCATCATCACTTGATTCAAGCTCATTCTCTTCAAGTTGGCCATTGGTTATGTTCAGACTTCCATTAGAATCATCTACAGCTGTAGATTTGAAAATCTCTGGCCTGCATTGGACGGGAGCTCGTCAGTGAAAAAAAACTGAATGATACAGGAACAATAAAAAGAGAAACAAAAGCACATGGCACAAAAAAACAGTGTACAGAAGCTTGCAGTATATTTTGAACTTAAACTATTGGAGACACAAGCTGCTTCAGATTAAAAAAGATGCGTGTCTCTATCTATGCTTGTACTTTTGAGTTCAGCTCTTGAAGTAAAATTGACTATTCATTAAAAAGCAGAAGTGGTATCATAGAGGTTATTGTTCTCAGCAATTTCTAGCAGTATTTGGTGAAGAAAAGTGACCATTCAGGAGATCTCTGAAGTGCACGGACTTGTTCAAAGAAGAGAACTTGCGAAACAATACATGCCACTTTGCTGCCGGACTCCAAAGCCTTTTCCTTACCACTTTCATCAACCACGACAAAGCTTCCTGCATACACAACAAAGCAGTTAAAGTACTGCCAACACTTCTGCAAACAATTAATGGAGGTCAAATCAGAGCTAAGCAATCCAGGACCCAATTCACCAAAACGGCCAAATGGATGTCAAACTATGACTGGAAACAAACCTCTTTTTATCCACATACTCTTCTGAAATTTAGCCGGAAACAAAGCTAGTGACTTCCCACCTCTTGCATCCATTACCTTAAAACAAACACAAAAGGTCACTTAAACCCTCCTCTTCCTATGAAAAAAAACAAGGAACACCGTTTTGAAGGGGGAATTAAAACAAGAAAAAAGAGCAAATGTTAAGCAATTTCGAAGTTGTATTCACATAGTAGCAGCAATCCATCATCTATCCTACATAAATAGTAATTAAAAAGAAAATCCCATCACCAATCCAAGTAGGGAACCTGATATTGCTGCTCCACTCCATAGATTTACAATCACATCCACATTATTGTAATTTTATTGACCTTGCACAATTGCTCTTAGCAATGGCCGCTACAGTGATGGCTTGGCAATGCAAGAGCGTAACACTAGCCCATTTGGTTGTCTAAAAGAGGCGAGGGAGAAGAAGGTTAAGTAAACTAAGGTAAATTACATAAATAATTCTGGTTTTTGTTAGCTCAGGTACGCCAATGAAAATTTAAACAAGCGGTGTACACACAGGGTTTGCATTAAGAAAGTTCATAGTTAACAGTCTATAAATTTCTACAAAATAAAAATTCCATTGTGAAATCAAGGCACAGTCTGACAAAACCCTAAAATCTTTACATCAGGAATTGATGCATAATTTAAAAGGTAAATGAAGTTGTAAACAACAACACTAAAGTAATAAGCTCCAGGAGAATGATAATGATAAATAGCTTTGAAACCGTGATACTAAGTGAGGTATTTAGATTTGCTCAACTTTTGACAGTCATTATAGATTTTGCCTGAAAAATTACTCTGGTGTTATGAGGACTCCTCGATGAGTACAATTCTAATATAGATTTAAAACCATACCTCAATAAGATTGGAACCTCTGAGAGAAACAACTTGCATGAAGCTTTTCCCATCTTCAAGGTTTAAAATGCGCTCCTCTGCTACTGCTGCTCTCTTCATATTCTTCCTTCCTCCTTTCATCTTCTTCTTACTCCTTAAATTAATTAATTACTGCTTCTTCTGATTCTTAATTACAACTCAAAAAAATATGTTGGCGTTGTTCCCGTTGGCTGCTTCTGTTCAGATAGGGTTTTGCGACGGTGATGGCCGCTGTTCAGGAGAGGGTTTGTCGTTCTCGATCTTGATGTGCGAGTAGTTTTGGCTACCTTTGGTGGTTTCACAAGTTCGAAGGGTTGGAGAAGTTAGAGAGAATAGAGTCGTGTTTGGATTTTTTTTATTCTTTTATAGGATAATTTTTATTTTTTGTTTGTATTTATATATTTATAATTTTAGTTTTGATTTTTATTTTTTATTAACATTTATCTCTATATTAAATACAGCTTGCGTTAAAGACATAATAAGTTTAATTTTAGTGGTGTGAAATTCTCTTTTATACATGTATAGTGAAAGTTCTGTTGTTAGTGATCTGTTATATTTGTGTTTTTCTTCATCTGTTTTACCTACGTGTGACTTGATATATTTTTAATTTAAAATAATTTTTATTTAAAAAGAAATTAAAATATATTTTATTTTTTTAATATTTATTCTTAATATTATTATATTAAAAATATTTCAGAATCCTGAGATTAAATTCATTTGAGATTACAAAAATATATTTTTTTTAAATCATTAATCTGAGATATTAGATTTAAACTATTATATATATAGATGTTGCAAAACTTAATTTTTAATAAGTATAACATCGAATGAGAAATCATTTGAATTATTATTCTCATTGTTATTATTATTATTATTGAAGTCAAAATTCAAACACATATTGGCAATATAAAAATAATAATTTGATTTAAATAATAAATGCAAATAAGTAAAGGACAAAATTACAGGACAAAATCAAAATTAATATTATTATCATTATGAATATAATTATTATATTTTTTTGGATTATAATAAAATTATTAAATTGTTTCAAAGAATTAAAAATTATAACAGAAAAGCAAGCAAGAATACAATTACAAAAAATAAACTAATTATGATCATCATCATCATCATCATTGTGCTAATAGTGAAAATCATAAAATTATCTTGAAGAATAAAACAAAAAATTCAAAATAGTTAACAAAAGAGCAAATAAAAACAACAAAATTAAATCACAAAACCAAAATAAATATTATCAGCATAAAAGAAATCATTTGACTTGAAGAATACTTACAAAAAAAGAAACAAAGGGAAAAAAACAAGAAATATCAAATTTAAAATGATTATCAATATAAATTGAAATTTGAGAACTAATTCGAATAAAAATAAAATCTCAATAAAAGATAAAATGAAGAAATTAGAAACCAAAACTAAGAGTATAGATACATGAATATGAACAAAAAATATGGAATGTCCTCGAAAGATTGGGAAATTAAAGGAACCAAAATAAAATAAAAAACAAAATGAATAAAGGTCATAATAAAAAACAAAAATATATAATCAATTTCAATTGAAGAACAAATTTAAAACAAATTAGAACTTCAATACAGAAAAAAAATCACATGAATGAAAAACAAAATCAAATAAATATGAAAAGAAAAGAAAAGAAACTCTTAAGAATTAATACTAAGAGTATAGTTACATTAATACAAATAAAAAATAAAAACTATAAAATTGTCTCGAAGAATAAAATGAAAAATCAAAAAACTATAGCAAAAGGCAAAATTAAAAATAAATTGATAGAATTTAAATAAATATTATTAGAAAAAAAATCATTTGATTTGAAGAACAAATAAAAATACTGGAAACAAATTAAGGAAAACAAATATCAATTTTAGAATGATTATTAACATAAATTAAAATTTTATGATGAGATTAAATTAAAAATAAAACTTCAACAAAAGAAAAAATAATAAAAATAAAAACCTAAAACTAAAAGTATAGTTACATAAATATGGAAGAAGAAAAATAACGATTATCCTAGAAGGAAAAAATATTAAAAGAATTAAAAATAATAATTAAAAGAATAAGGGTCAAAATAAATAATACAATAGATGAAAAATTTCAATTGAATGACAAAATTAAAACCAAACAAAACCTGGGGACCGAAAAAAAAAAACATGAATTCAAAACAAATCAAAAATCAAAAGAATATGGGCTAAAATGAAAAACAAAATATATAATAATTTTGAATAAAAGAAAAAATTAAAAAAATTAACACCTCAATACTGGAATAATTACAGGAATGAAAAACATAGAAAATTAAAAAGAATAACGGTCAAAATGAAACATAACATTTTTTATCAATTTCAATTGAATGACGCAATTGATACAAATGAAAACTTTTATAACATATATTACGACAAAAAAAAAGACTAGGGATTGAAATGAATAAACCATATTGACTTGCATTTTTAGTTGCATGAGAGAGAAAAGAAAAGACTAGGGATTGAAATGAATAAACCATTAATCAAGAGGACTGAGTTGCATTTTCAGTTGCATGAGAGAGAAAAGGAGGGGAAACGACTAAGTGACCATCGACGAGTCTTTGTCCACCATTCGTCGACGACACACACTACCATATTGAAAAGGGCATGGTGGCCTATTCGGCGATATGGCAAAAAAGATTCTTTTTAACACCGAATGTCATTGCACGCACTGTCGAAAGTGCATGAATAGAAGAGAACTGTTGGAGCATCAATGAGACGAGCCATGGTTTTCTGAAGAAAAAATGAATAAATTTTTAAATAAATACCAAAACATCTTCGAGCACTAATCTTTTATTTTGTCGTTTCTAAAGGTATATTAATAGTTTAATTGTGCATCAGACGGTAAAAAACAATAAATAGAATTATTTTACTATTCATGAACATTGTGCAAAACTAAAAATACCCTTGCCCATTAAAAATTGTTTTGTCTGATAGCGGGGTATAATTGTATTTTTACTGTGCAAAAAATATGCAAAGACAAAAAAACCCCAAACAATTAGAAAATATTAGTCGATCCCTATGAAAAGTTAAAAATTCCCTCGAAGCCAAGGGTAAATTTTAACGCATGGTGAGGCAAAACAGTAATTGCACCATTTCAATATACAGTAATATGTGTGTATTGGTACAATAATTATCTCACACACAACAACTTTTTCTTTAATTTTATCATTGATTTTATTGAAACTTTGTCATTTATCTTTTTATTTATTTTGAATAACATTTTAGCTTGAATTAAATTAATTAATTTTTTAAGCATAAATGAATTATTGATGATTGATAAAAATATAACTTAGTTTTTTTTAATAGAAACTAATGAGACAATAATAGAATTGCTCAATCTTAGTCATAAGCGACTGATGTTATGGAATTCGTTGACTTTTAATTATTTTTTTCTAAAATATTTTTTAAAAAATATATTCATTATTTATCTTTGGACTGACTATTAAGAACAATTAAAGGAGCAACAAGGAAAAAAAACATACCCGATCAAGTTATTGACTTCAATGAATTCGGGTTAGCATGCCCAACCTTTGAATCAAGTTATTGATTTAAATGGGATTATAATTTATTTTTTGAAAAACTATTTTTTTATTTAAATACATGATAGAAAAATAGATAATTGAAAAATCAAACACTAATCTAATAATGAGATTCTAAAAACAGTAATGAAAAAAATTAAGAAAGACAACTAAACTCATCAAACCTTTTCTATGAAATTATTTTTTCTAGAATACAAGATAGAAATAGAAAAAAAAAAAGAGTCAAATTCAGTAAAAAAAAAAAATAGAGGGAGGGAGTGAGGAAAACAACACTATGTACTTTTTTTCTTAAGGATTTTTTTTCACAAAAAAACTGAGAAATAAATATAGATCAAGATATTTGATATTATAATATAAATAATTTATCTGTTTGTATTTAATGAGGTTTGTTTCAAATCAAATTGAAATAGAAATCAACAAACTCAGCAAACACATAAAGTTTATGAGTTTATATATATTACTATATATATAAAAGGCATGGGGTTTTCACTGTGCACCCATGCACTGTGCACTGTGGATTGCAATAGTTACAGGGGCTCTCTCGGCTTTTCCCACTTTCTTTGCACAGTGCGTAGACGAAAAAGGCCCCCGAAAACGACAAAATTGTGCACAGTTAACGGGGGCAGGGGCGTATTTTCCCCTCAGGTTTTTGCGTAAATATCAGTAGGATCAGGGGCGTCTTTGTAATTATTCCATTATTTTATTATTTCTTTCGGGCGGGCGGTTGGCACGTAGTCGGGTCGCGCCAGCAGCGTTCAACGCGAACGCGCCCTTTAGGAGGTGAAAAATTCACTTCCACCACATTAGGCGGTGCGCCTCCATGTCCTCTATCTTCCGTCGCGGCGCGTTCCGTTACTAGATGCTCCGGTAAGCGGCGCAGAAAGGTTTTGTGTCGGTTGTCGGTTTTCTCTCTCCTGCTGCCGCAAATTCGGATCCAGTCCCTGATGTATGTAGGAAGTTTATTTTGGTCCCTGATATTTTGATTTTTGATTTCTTTTTTGTTCGTTTAATTTATTCGGTACAGATGTTTTCATTTCTTTTAATTTGGTCCTCTAATTCAAATTAGTCATATATACAACTTTTCATTTCAGTCCCTCTTCTTCTAATTTTTTTATAGCATTACACAACAATTAAACTTATTATTGCATGATTTATTTTGGTCCCAAGATTTGTTTTTTTTTTCAATTGTATCCTTCAATTGGAATTAATCATATATTTTATTTTTCATTGTGGTCCTTATTCTTTTTATTTTGTTATTTTATATTGATTCATTTTTTTTTTGAATTCTTGGATAATATTTATTTTTTATTCATACTATTTAATTTTGTTATTTGATTATTACAAGTATTTTCACAATTTATATATCTTTTTTTCATTTAAATTGAATTATAAAATGAACTAATCTTAATACAATGTGTTCAATAATTCAGATATCTTCTTGCTTTTTTTTATGACAATAATAATTTTATACTGGTTATTTCATTGAAACCTACTAAAAAATTAAATTTATATTCATTTAAAATTTATATATTTTATATAAAACTTGCACTTCATAAAAATGATATAAAGATTTATTATTTTGTCTAAATTTATGCTATGATAAAAAAAAATCATACATAATAAATATTTTTTTACATTGAAAAAAATATAATTCCGCCCGCGACGAGGCGCAGGTGCCATGGCTAGATGTTTTCTTTTATTTTTATTTGTTCTTTGGATTATATAATTTTTATAATTTTATTATTTGCGCAATAATAATGATAATTTTAGTGATTATATTTTTTAAAAAAACTTTTGATTTTTTTTAAAGATTTCCCTGAAATTTTAATTTATATCGGTGATCATTTTAAAAGTAATTTTACTCTATTTTTCCCTTTATTCGTTCTTTTTTTCTTTTTCTTTATTTGTTCTTTAGATTATATGATTTTATTATTTATGCAATAATAATGATAATTTTAGTTATTATTTTTTTATTGTTTTTTTATAACAATCTTTTGCTCTTTTTTTTTGAATTTTCAGGGCAATTTAATTATTTTGACAGTAATATTAGTAATAATTTTAGCTTCTATAGCAATGATAATGACAATAACGTCAGGATGAATTTTCAATCTATGTTTTTGTCTTTTTGTTGATAAAATATTAACAACTTAGTTTTTTGAATTTTATTATTGTGGTATTTTCACAATTTATATTTTATTTTTGTTTTATTGAAATTGAATTATAAAATGAACGAATCTTAATACAATGCACTTAATAATTTAGATATCCGAGTTTTCTTGCTTTTTTTTAAGATGATGATAAATTTATGCTGGTTATATCGTTTGAAACTACTAAACAAATAAATGTATATCGATTTTGAATTCATATATTTTATAGAAAACTTGCACTTGACATGAATTCTGCACAAATTTATTATTTTACCTAAATTTATATTATAATAAAAAAATACACACAATTAATATTTTTTACAATAAAAAAATATTGTGCCGCCCGCGGCGAAGCGCGGGGGCATTGTCTAGTATATATATATATTATACAAGGCTGCACATATTAAAAGTATCATAATAAATTTAATATAAATAAAAACTATAAAATAGTATCACCAATTTCTATAAAAATTAAACAAATCAAATATAATTAAAAACAAATCACTATTTGAAAAAGTATGAATAAGCAAAAAAGAAATCACAAATAAGTAAAATAAAAATTTAAAAACTATTTGAAAGAAAACATATTAAAAATTTCAAAAAACAAAAGCAAACTAGAAAAAAAGAAAAAGAAAAACAAAGAATGAGGCGAGGCCTAATTACTAACCCGTGACAGAAAAAGTCCTCCAATTCAAATTGAAAATAAAAACGTGTCCGGTCATCGTGCAACTATAAAATCATGGAGTTAATTCTCTTAATAATGGGCAATTCCTCTTTCCAAGCTAAAATCTAGAGATATTTGCTCTCTTCAAACAAAAAAAGCTGAAAAATAAAATGCAATATGACTTTAATTTATTCTCAAAAAGGCTCTATGCAAAACAATAATAAACAAGATCCAAATCGATTTTTTTTTTTTGTAAATGCATTATTGTATTTCTTAGTAAAATGTGAGAGAGTGAATAATATTTTTGTAAATAGTAAATACTCCACACCATTTAGCTTTCTTTATATGTTTTTTATATATAAAAAAATAATGTTAGTAAAAACATTTAAGAATTAGATATTTATAAGATCATTCAAGTTTTATCGAACTAATTCTCACCCAATTGTTTTAACTAAGTTTAAGAACATGGTGGGGTCGCAATGCAACCTTTTTTCACCAAATTTTGAATTTTCTTTACTTATTTTTTTATATTTTTAAAATTATTTTGATGTGTTGATGTCAAAAATAATTTCTAAAAAAATAATATTATTTTGATACATTTCCAAACAAAAAACGCTTTGAAAATCAATTAATATCACACTCTCGAACACTCCCTTCAATTTCAAATCAGTCAAGTCTCGTGATAATCCATTCAATTTCAAATCAGTCAAGTCTCGTGATAATCCATCGGGCTACTAGATAAAGTTTAACAACAATTTTTCTATAGCTTTAACTACATAATTTCTTGTGCTATGTTGCGAATCTAATCAAGTTTTTTTTTATTGAAATTAAAAAAAAAATATCCTAGTGTCGCTGGCATATTTTCTATCGGTAAATAAATGATTTGGATGTTGACTTATTATGACACAATCAACTTCACAAGTATAAAAACAACTTGAATACCAAGTAAAAATGTAACTTGAGTAAAAAAACAAGACAATATTATTTTCCAAATATTGAGGCGACAACATATTGTATCTATTTGGATTTAACTTGGATCAACTTACAATCGCTTGGATCAAAATCAAGTTACCCTACCAAATTTCAACCCAAGTTATAAGACCCTAATAACCTTGTAAGAAGTCAAAAAAAAGGAATCATTAAACTCAATCCTCAATCAATTCAATAATAAAAGATATAATTCAAAATAAAATTCAATTAGAAAAAAAAATCGAGTCAACCCAAATTTTCATTTCTATAACAAAATGCAAATATATATTAGTAAATCTTAAAGATTAAAACGTAAAAAGTCAAAGCATTTAATTGTTCATTTACTATAGTAAAATGATAATAATAATTAAATTGTGGTGCAAATTTAGTCCTTATATTTTAAATGAAATTATAACTTAATACTTTTATTATTATTATAATCAATATTGTAGTTCATTGGTTTTTTTTATTGTATAATGCTTTTAGTTTCCTAATAATTATAAAGAAAATGCAAAAAACAATAGTATGAAAACAAAAATACAAAATTGTATACACATGTTTTTTTTTTAAACAAATACCAAAATAAATAGTGTTAATTTATCCCTTTGTGTCATCACTAATATAGTTTCATAATGTTGACTTTTTTTTTATTGACCGAATAGTAGTTTCAAATACAAAAACTATTGAAAACAAATATATTTTTTTCCAACAAAAACAATTATGCATACATGCAAAAGAAAGGAACGGCTAGTAGTACAGTTGAAGGGTAGAAACGGAAAAAAGTTACTGTCTTTTTAAACCGACATGTCGGCTAGTGTCCATATATATAAATGAACTCGCGCGTGATGATTTACCTAGAGAACGAACAGAAGGCAAGGCAAGACAAGGCCTGGCTTCTCTCTCTGACTCTGTTTTTTTTTTTATTCGAGTACAAAGAGAGAGGAGAGCTGAGGGAGGGGAGAGAGAGGGAGAGAGACGTATACCTTAAACATCACAGGTTGATTGATTAATGCTGTGGTTCATCAGGTTCATATTGTGTATGGCTACTACTTAATCTGTTTAAAGGAAACGAGGACAATTCAGTAAGTCTTCACGTTTTATTTATCGAACTTTGTTTTTTGCAATTACACTTTCATGAATTGGTTGTTTCTATATTAGTTTGGTTGGTTGGAGTGATGGGTAGAAGGAAGCAAGCCCGTCCTCACCGCTCTGGTGGGTTGATTATACAAAACAATGCTGCTGCTGCAGAAGCTGAATTGAAGAATCAGAGGAAAGCATCATCCGATGATTCTCAGCCAACAGAGTTAGTTGATACAGATGAACAACCTTATTTTGTCGAAGTTGAACAGAATAGCTGGGCTTCGAATCTCCACCGTGATGCTTCTGAACTTGTTTTACATGGTTTGAATTTAAGACAAGAGTATTCTAGCTTTCGGATAACTGATGGTTTTTATCATGACTCTAAGTATTCTTTGAGGTTTCGTTTGTCCAATGTCAAGGAGTCTTTTCTTGCTCGCATTAAGTTAGGACACTAGCCTGTGTTTTCTTCTAGTGATGTATCTTTGGAATTGATTGAGAAATCCATGGTGGAGGATAGGAAGGTGGAATCGGTGGTTTTTTCTGGGAGTTTTGATGGACCTGATGAGGGTATCACTGGTCTTGTTCACTTGACAAATATGGAGTTTTTGACCTTGAGGCCAGTTCTCGGGGTTGATTTCTCAGAGAAGATGACGTCCCTGAGGATGAGGGTTGAAATACTTGAGAAAGCTTTTGATGCTTGTGAATCACTGCTTGAAAGTAACAGGCAAATATGGAAGAAGAGCATGATGAATGTTATGGCTTGGTTACGGCCAGAAGTGATGACTTCAGAGGCTAGATATGGAGATGCCAAGTCATCAGAAATGGAAGTCAACATGGCTGCAGAGATAAGGGATGATACTTCCAACTCTGGGAAACGTGCCCAGTTTGATGTTTCTGGGTTATATGAAGCCATTAAACCTTCAAAGTGAGTGCCTGTTCTTTCTATAGAGCATAATGATTCATGATGTACTGCACATTCTGGACTTAGATCACTTATGCATCTTTTTGAGCAGATCGGATCCTATGCTTGAAGATGACCTACCTGACTTGCTCCCCACATTGAGACCGTATCAGCGTCGTGCTGCTCACTGGATGGTACAGCAAGAGAAAAGAGAAAGTTCGGGTGACAAGGAAAGAAGCCAGTTCTTTTCTCCATTATGTGTGCCCATGGATTTTCTCGACACTTGCTCAAAAATGTTCTATAATCCATTCAGGTATGATGTTTTAAAGCAGCATAGGTACTTAAGGGGACAAAATTGCAGAGTTCCACCCCCTTTGTGTTTGTGTTCTGTCTCTGTTTGTATGTCACTCACTTAAAGCTCTGACTTTTATTATAAATTGTCTACAGTGGAAATGTTTCGTTCCATCCTGAGTTTTCATCACCTTATGTCTCTGGTGGAATTCTTGCTGGTAAGCCCATTGCTATAACTTTACCTATATATATATATTATATATCAATTATTTTAAATGTGCTCCCCTCCCCCACCCCCTGCGCGCACACGCATTTTATTCTGAGTCCAGTCAACTTCTTGTTAGAATTGATCCTTCCCTTCCTGAACGAGGACCATGAATCTTTTAAGGGTGGAGAATTACATGAGCTCCCTTCTTACTAGTTTCTAAAGATTGGTTTCTGCTTGAGCATTTTCTTCCTAATTCTTGCTGAGTACAATTAACCCAAATGTTTCAATTGTTATTATTTGAAAATGTGACAACGATCCTTCTAGGAAAAAAAACTGACAACAATATATCATCAGGCTAAGACATATATGCTCAACATCATTAGAAGAAAAAGAAACGAAACAGATTTCCAAGAATTGTGTCAGCACTTGAATGATGTGATGTTAGTCTATTGACTTTGATCATTTATTTCTACCACAGATGAGATGGGTTTGGGGAAAACAGTTGAATTGCTTGCTTGTGTACTTGCTCATCGGAAGTCTACTTCTGATGATGGTTCGGTTGTTTCCACATGGAAAAATACTGGGAATCAACAGATTAATCTTAAAAGATTGAAAAGGGAGCGAGTTGAGTGTGTATGTGGAGCCGTGAGTGAAAGCTATAAGTATAGAGGACTGTGGGTACAGTGCGACATTTGTGATGCTTGGCAACATGCAGATTGTGTTGGTTATTCTCCTAGAGGGAAAAAGAAGAGGTCAGTGGATGATGTACAAAAGCACAGAAACAAGACTACAATAAGCTATGTTGAGAGGGATGGGGAGCATGTTTGCCTGATGTGCTCTGAACTCATAGAAGTGGCTGACAATCCCATAGCTACTGGTGCCACTCTTATAGTCTGTCCTGCTCCTATATTGCCTCAATGGCATTCTGAAATCACAAGGTATAACTTCTCACTGTGTTCTTTTGTGCACTTTGCAAATTTCAGCATTCCTTCCTGTTTTATTGCACTGGCTGCCAAATTCTTAGCTTATCTTATGTATGGATGTGAGCTTTTCTTCTTCTCTCTTTTTTTTTCCACTCAGTATTTCACCGTAATTTCTTTGGGTTGTGGAAGAAAAAGAAATACAGGCTTTACTAATCACATTGACAATGCAAGTGATCTTTTTTCAACATCAAGTGGTGTACTGAATTTTTGGAACTTGTGAGCTTGTGATGATTTTTCCTTGCTATTAGCTATATCTTAATGAAATTTCAACCTTGAACCAAGTGCCACATTACTCCCAGGGTTCCATGAGAAAATAAAACTTGAATATCTATTAGGTACAGATTTACTGAGACATGTAAATCCAGTGCTGACCATGAGCTGTAGTTACGAGATTTTTTAAATTTTAAACAAAAGATTTAACTGTCCCTATGGTAGTCTAACCTTCGTGTGTGTTTTTGCTTTCAAGTACATAATTGCACATTTATGTCAGATTTGTAGACATACTTTACTTATTTATGTCTAGATTCATGAACTTGTGTATTAACGAATGATTCAAGATTGGAATCTAAATTGACAACTATGGGTTGCGTTCTGTATTTTTTAAACTTTTCACTTCTTTTAGATGAAGACTCAAGAATCTGTTACCAACTGCATATGGGGTGAATATTTGATGCGGAAAATTTCATTTTCGTTTGGAAATTTGTTGAATCGTGACATTTTTTTTCTGATGCAGCAAGATTGTAGGACTGACTAGGTAATTGTTACTCTTTCTTAGGCATACACGTCCGGGTTCCTTAAAGACTTACGTGTATGAAGGTGTACGAGATACATCTCTTTCAAATACATTTGTAGCAGATATTGGTCAACTTGTCAACGCTGACATTGTATTGACAACATATGATGTGCTTAAAGAGGACCTCTCGCATGACTCTGATAGGCATGAAGGTGATAGGCACATCCTGAGATTCCAGAAGAGGTTCTTACAAACTCTGTAATTTTGTTTTTTGTGACCTTTATTTTTTTTCTTCTCAATTTTTTCTTCTTGTTTTTTTAGAAAGTGGTGACTTTGCACTGTTTTTTTCAAGCTTAGATTATATCTTTTACAAAATTCTTATCTGTAGCTTGCAGTAGTGGTTGAAGTTTAGCTGTTAAACATGTCTTACAAACTGTATTTTGCATCGACGTCTGCTATGGTATTGCTAGATTGATTTCGGTTTTTTAATATCTATTGAAGTTTTAAAGATTTGAACTTTCTTCAAATTTCAAGGGGGTGGGGGTGCTCTTGGTAAGTAAGAGCTGTGCTCTCTGGACAGAGTATATGAGTATGACTACTTGCCATATTGTTGTAGGTACCCTGTCACTCCAACTCTTCTAACAAGAATATTTTGGTGGAGGGTTTGCTTGGATGAGGCTCAAATGGTGGAGAGTAATGCTGCAGCTGCCACTGAAATGGCTCTTCGATTGTCAACTAAACATCGCTGGTGCATTACTGGGACTCCTATACAACGTAAACTTGATGACTTATATGGACTTCTAAGATTCTTGAAAGCAAGTCCCTTCAATGTTTCTAGGTGGTGGATTGATGTTATAAGGGATCCATATGAGGTATGAGATTCTTGAAAATCAAGTGATTGCTAGTGACTTTATGGCTGTGAGTATTAAGACATACCCTTTTTTCTCATTATTTACCATGTAAGAAAACATACGGATGAGAAATGAAACATTTCTTTCTTGAAGTTTCAACCCATTTTACTACTTACTGTTGATTCTCTAACTCCTTGAACTTCTTTGATTGCAGTCCTTGAGTTGCAGATATCTTTGTTTTGAGTGATCTTCTTAATGTTGCATCTTCATATTTGCAGAGGAGGGATGCAAATGCCATGGAATTTACACATAAATTCTTCAAACAAATCATGTGGCGCTCCTCTAAAATACATGTTGCTGATGAGTTGCAACTACCACCACAGGAAGAGTGTGTCTCTTGGCTCACCTTTTCAGCAATTGAAAAACACTTTTACCAGATGCAACATGAAACCTGTGTGAGTTATGCTCGAGAAGTTATTGGAAGTTTTAAAGATGATATTGTCAAAAGAAAGGTCCCAGGTTGTTAATGGTCATCCTGCATCTTCATCTTGAAATCACTTAGAAGCACATAGTATTGATAATATCGTATGTATAATATCTTCATGCTTATTTCATTCAGGTTGTGTATCATCTGATGCCTCAACAGATCCTTTGATCACCCATGCAGAAGCTGCGAAGCTACTCAACTCGCTATTGAAGCTTCGCCAAGCTTGCTGCCACCCACAAGTAGGAAGTTCCGGGCTTCGCTCCCTGCAACAATCCCCCATGACTATGGAGGAAATATTGATGGTGGGTTAAATACTAAAAATTGTTCATCAAATTTCTAACAATTTTTAGTGGTTTTTTTTTTTTCTTTCCTTCTCATCGTTATTGTTCATAGAGACCTTCTATAGGTTCTTGTAGGTAAGACGAAGATAGAGGGGGAGGAAGCTTTGAGGAAGCTAGTTGTTGCTTTAAATGCCCTTGCGGGGATAGCAATACTTGAGCAAAACTTTCCTCAAGCAGTATCATTGTACAAAGAAGCACTGGTGCTATCTCAAGAACACTCCGAAGATTTCCGCCTAGATCCTTTATTGAATATTCACATCCATCACAACCTTGCTGATATACTTGCATTGGTGATGAACCACTCAACAGAAGTCCCATCTAATGGACAACAGTTGGATGGAAGCTCTGAAAAGGCTTCCAAGTTGAACAGATCTGAAACATGTGACCTAAATGATGCAAAGAAACAAAAAGTCAGTGGTGAAGATTCAGATTTCACCATTGATGCTGGGAATTCGCTGGACATATCAGAAAATTGTTCAATTGGTAATCAAAAAGGCAACAATGATCTTGACATGTCATCCACATCCTTCAGTATTCAATATTTGAGAACAGCGTGTGAGAACTTCAAACAGAAATACTTGTCTGTGTTTAGTTCAAAACTTTCTGCAGCTCAGCTAGACTTTAACAAATCATACACACAGGTATGTTTCCTCCATATTGGAACATGATATAAACTTTCTCATAATGCAATGTTATGTCATAAATAGAGCCATGCTTATCTGGATGTGGTTATTTCATTGAATGTAGAGTTGACAACGTGGCACATTTATATTATATCTTATGACTACATATATTTGATCTAGAAATCCTGTTTTTTTGGTTGAATAATCAGATAAACTATATATATGTGTATAACAATTAGCTCATGCAACCTTAGACCTCCATGACTGGCCTCGTGCTGGATTACATTGCAGCCAATCCAAATCTGTATAATATAACCAAAGTGAAGGAGCTGTATTTGTTTCAGGATAGATTTATGCAACTTCAGGAACCTCACCCTACTCATAAATTTCATTAGCAGAAACCTATGCTCATTGGACTTCATCAAGATGTAGAAGTTCTCTGCATTTTTGGTCAGTAGGAATTGTTTTCTAGCAGTTCTCACATTCTCAGCCCAGACACCCTGCTCTGATTTTAGCTGGTTCCTACACAAATTAGCATTGATATAGGAGAAATAAATCTTAACAGCCTGCTTATATGATCCCTTAAAGAATCCCACCTCAAACCCATTCCCCGTCAAAGAGAATAATAGGAATTCCCTTTCATGATGGTATATCATGATTCAGTGTTTAGGATTCTAACTCAAACCCTTGCTGTTTGCCATTGTCTACCAGGTTTCCTTGCATGCTAGTATTTCCCATACAAAAATAGGTCCTAATCTGTTATTTTCTGGTCGTTGAACCCTCTGTCATCTATTTGGATGAGTGAGGTATTACTTAGTCATTAGAACCAGACTTTTCATTGGTCTGCCTGCTTTTCACTCTGTTCTAGTGTGCTATGTCAAAGGTAAGTATAACATTGTTAAGGTTGATGACCACAACTTGATTACTGATTTCATTAAAAAAACCTAAAACAAAGGCAGCACATCTATTTCACAGGAATTGATTATCATATTCTAAGGGGTGGCATAACTAGAAACTGTATCTTTTCTGCATTTCTTATTTGTTTTCAGCCTTTCAGTCTTAAGCAAGATTATAATTCTTTTGAAGGTTTGTAATGCATTTGGTGAGAGAAAAAATCTACATACAGTTTGGTGGTTGGATGCTCTCAATCATGCAGAACAAAACAAGGATTCCACAGTTGAGCTGATAAGAAAGATTGAAGAGGCTGTCTCAGGAACTCTAAACAATTCGAGATCATCAAGAATTGCATCACGGTTTGTGATTGTCTAAAATATGCACAATGAACTAATTTATCACGCTATTTCAACTTCTTTGATCTTAATATGCAATTGCTTTGTATTTTTGGCAACTTATACTCCCCATTGAACTTCAAAGCTAAGTTAGAAAACCTGGTATGCAGTCTTGGTCCAGATATCAAATCTAATTATGGTAGTTTACTAATACTGATTTCACTTCAGTTTACAAAGCATTACTGCTCTGAAGTACCACATCCAGACCCGTTTAGATCAATTGGAAGCTTCTAGACAAACGTTACTTGATCGAATTTTGGAAATTGATGAAACAATGGCAAACCCAAAGGAAGAGGATATTGAACGTGTGAGACATTGTCGAATTTGCCAAGCTATTGATGATGGTCCCACATGTGTTCATTGTGAATTGGAGAAGTCATTTCAGGTATGTTAGTCAACTCCCTGTTTACTTTGATGTTTGACTATTTAGTACATTAAAGAAGGGGGAGAGGGGATTCACTGTGATCACATTTTGATATCCGATTGTCAGGAATATGAGGCAAGGCTATTTCGTCTTAACAAACTACATGGAGACATTATTACATCTGCTGAAGAGGCAGTGGATCTGCAGAAAAGGAACTCAGAGCGAAATCGTTACTACTGGAATTTAGACCGCCAAAAGAAAAATTTACTGCCATCCAGTGATTTTAATGAAGAATCAAAGAAAAGAAAGACTGGAGAAACAGTGGTGGTAAGTTTCCTTACCTCATTAGGTCAAACTAAACCATCTTTCATCTACCAGATGTTTAATTCTTGAGATTCCTCATGGCCATTTGTCTATGGACATGGTTGTCAGACTGAATGGCTGTTCTTATGTGAACTAGCCTATGGCTGTATATTACTATCTTATATGAATCATACTCCAGTATATATGGCTGTATATATTGTATGACTCTTATCACTTGATTGGAGCTGGAAACATATAAGCACAAGTCAACAGATAGGCAGCTCATCTCATTTTAGCAATGCCAAATGTAATCACCAGTGGTAACGGGCTGGGTTGTTTATAGACACCCCTCTCTACAATTCTTGGGGCACAGCACATGCAGGGAGGGGCAGTAGCTTAAGGATTAAATTTACTGGATACCAAGTGAAACTCTGTCACAAGTATAGTAACAGTCATCAAATATTTGTTTTTGTCACCTATCAAGTTCTGTCAGATGCCTAATCAGTCCCTCATAATTGTTAAAATGAGGAATGGGCAGTGCAATCAACTGATCTTTGTTGCCACTCTGTCTTTATTACAAAGTCCAACCCAGAGCTTTAAGTTATGGGATGTGAAGGATATTCTAGTACATTCCACGCTCCTAATTACTTTTACTAAAACTGACGCTCACAAATGGGCTGCAGAATCATGTCATATATAGTGGGCATATGGGTTCAATAGCATGCACTACTTCTATGTTAACACAATTAGATTTTACACACAAGGGGCAACTGATACTCTTAGTTTTCAGTGCAAGCACTTCAGGAATTAGTATTGTCAAATTCTTTTGTGGGAAAATAACATGATGCTGAAACAAGCACAAATAATTACTATATATTCCCTTGTTGCTGGTAGGTTTCAAAATCACCATCTGAATTGGAGGTTATTCTTGGAGTTATCAAGAGCTATTGCAAGGCCCAGTTAGAAAATGAAGCTGTGTCTGCTGCCAGCCTGCAGATACACATTCTGGAGGTATGCTCGATCATTTTTTTTTTTTTGTCATGGAAACTTCTAAACTATGACTATTGAATGAACGAATCATTAATAATATTGAATGCAAGCATTTTAAAACTGGTGTTCTTTCTATTTGGTCAAGGGAATGAGGAAGGAGTATGGACATGCAAGGTCCTTGGCAGTTTCTCAAGCTCAACTTCTTCGTGCTCATGATGAACTTGTGATGGCAACATCACGTTTTCACTTGAGAGAAAATGAGAACGATACATCTATGGATGCTTTGGGTGAAGATGAATTAGAGTCTGCTAGCGTGCTACACTCTAATGATAAGTTCATGTCCTTGAACTTGCTGTCTCATACAAAGGGGAAACTTCGTTATCTGAAGGTACCAGCATAGCCTTGTAAATTTTTATATTTTAAGTAAATGTCATATGCTATTATTTGGTGTTTTCTTTGATACTTTAAGGTGCTTCAATTCTGTTCTCCTTCTAGTTTGACTTTCTATGAACTCATCTTCCTTAATGAGGTTACTATTTCCAATGTTGTGAATTTCTTAAAAGCCTAAGCCATCAAAGTAAATGTCATATGCTATTATTTGGTGTTTTCTTTGATACTTTAAGGTGCTTCAATTCTGTTCTCCTTCTAGTTTGACTTTCTATGAACTCATCTTCCTTAATGAGGTTACTATTTCCAATGTTGTGAATTTCTTAAAAGCCTAAGCCATCAAAGTTAGTCCTGTTCCTATGGAAAAAGTAAAACTGACGCATTTTAGTTGAATTAGTGATATTAATGGAATGTGATTTTCCATTTAATGTCTTCCCTACTACTACTCCACACACATGCACAGCAAAAATACTACAGCAATATCAATGTGAGTATTTTTCATTTCTGTCTTTCCCTCTCAGAAATAGTGCAACAAAACTCATACTCCAAGATTGTTATTTGCCTTTATGTGTTGACTATATGTCATTATTCACCACCAGAGAAGTCAGTGGTTTTTTTTAATAGGAGTAGATACCCTTCCTTCAATATCTTAGATTTTGATCAGAACTTCTTATGTTTCTCTAAATTATGTTTCTATGCTGGAAGGGATGTATTTGCACAAATAGGTTGATGGTTTTGTGAAGATTTGTTTTGTACCGTTCGTCTCCCAAATTAAATTTAAAGAATTTGTCTCCTTTATTTCTTATGCTTTTTAAGTGGTCTTTTTCTAGGTAAAATCTTTTGATGAAGTTTGCTTGAATTTGCATGACCACAAGTATTTGTCTCTCCTTTCATTTGTAAATCCATCATTTCTCATCTCCCATGATACTTACAAAATAACAAGTAAAAAATGTATCATGTTTATTTGTGGAATTATTTTCAGTTTTCTGAGGAAAAACAATTGTGTTTACTAATTCAAAATAAAAATTATTTTCTTGGAAACACTTTTTTAGAAAACTGAAAAACACAAAAAAGTTGTTTTCCAAATGCTCCTTTGGGACTTGTTTGGTTTGCTGAATTTTATGTCTGTTTCTTTTATTGTTTCTAATGTAACCCAAATAAGACTTTCTAATTTTGGAACATGTTTCCTAAATTTTCCATTGAGAAATGTTAGAATAATTGTGAAAAACTAGATATGGGAACCATAAAACCATTTTCTAAAAGTAAACGTGAAAACATGACCTTAGCTTCTGAAGTCTTTGTCCACATCTTTTCATTATTTAACTTTCATATATAGCCTTATTGGTGTTTCTTTTCATATTCAAAATGGCCGTGATCTGGCATTCAATTGAAGTATTATGAACTATCAATTATGTCATGCTGATATAAAACAAAAACAAAGTCTGAAACCATTTCCTAAGTTTGGCTCTAATGTCTCTTATTTTTCTTTTGAAATATTTTTTAGTTTCTCGTTTTGAGAAACTAAGAGTTTGAAGATAAATAAATACTGGTTACTTCCTTATGCCTTACTCTTTGCTTTTTGTTTGTTAGCCTTTTCCAAGAGATACTTTTAAATTGTTCAGCTAATTTAGTGCACTACTCATCATATTGTAAG
This sequence comes from Salix purpurea, assembly GCA_027405865.1. Taxonomy (NCBI): domain Eukaryota; kingdom Viridiplantae; phylum Streptophyta; class Magnoliopsida; order Malpighiales; family Salicaceae; genus Salix; species Salix purpurea. The sequence goes on along the minus strand of JAOWLH010000016.1, from coordinate 2,513,201 downwards.
TGTTGACACCTTTGGCTTTTTAACCAGCATGATTGTCAATAAACCTTGGCTGGGTGACATTGTCAGTCAATTCTTTTACTGTTTTTCTATGTATATGAATTAAATATTTATATTTCTTCATTGATCTTACCATCTGATTTACTTTCAGGGTTTGGTACTATCAAAACAGAAACCAACATCTGAAAGTTCAGATAATTCCTTGTTAACTGAAGAAATGGATGTCATGCCATTGAAAACAGACAAGATAAGTGAATACTTGCCAAAAGATGACGAGGAAGCATGCCCTATTTGTCAAGAGAAGCTAAACAATCAAAAGATGGTTTTCCCGTGCGGGCACGTCACTTGCTGTAAATGTGAGTTTTACCTGTTTCCATTTCATGATTCTTCAGCTTCCTAAAATCCATTCATGAAATAATTATGGTGTCCAACAACAAACATTCAGCTTACCGACTTTAGACCTGGCTCTCTCGTATGAATTTAATACAGCCACCAGTGGTAAAAAGAAGCAAATGACCCAATAGGCATCCCTAACAGAACAAACCAAATAATCCTACATATGGAGTCTTGATGCAGCTAAAACCGGGCGTCTGACCTCTTAAGCCAGTAATAGTAAGTGAAAAGGCCGATCCATGATAAGAATGTCAAAATAGCTTAAAGAATTGTCTGAAAATTGTATCTTTAGCTTTGATTTCTGTATCATATATAGATATTACAAGGATGTATACATGGAAAGTAAATCAGCATGATTCTAGTCCTATATATATAAACTATAAGCTGTCATATATACAAAATAGGAAATATATTGAAGAGGAAAATAAATGTGGATTTGTAGAATAGGAAAGCTTGCTGTCAGCAAGCTTTCCGTTGACAAAGAAACCATCTTATAAAAGACAACCTTATCTGCTAATTGACACACAACATATTGATGCTTCCTATATCTGCATTTTTTCACTTAAAAGTTGAGAGAGACCATGGCAATTTTTCTACCTCGATATGATGGGTCAACTGCATTCACAGTTGATGAATAATTTGTCCACAGCATCCCTGATCCATCAGTTTCTCGGACTTCTCTTTTTCATGTGCGTGCATGCACGGACATGATTGCTTGCATGCATTGACTCAGATATCCATGCTTGCTTGTCTCCTAGATGTCCTCAGTCATCTTAAGCATACTGGAGATTACTTTATTGCCTGTTGATTCCTCTCATATGAAATATTTCACTCTGGTTAAGTGCCATTTAATTTTCATTTCATGCTTTTATTTGCAGGTTTCTTTGCAATGACTGAGCGAAAAATGCATGATAACAGGTTCCAACGTAAATGGGTAATGTGCCCAACATGTCGACAGCATACTGATTTTGGGAATATTGCTTATGCTGATGATAGACAGGACAAATCTTGTAGCTCTGCTATGCTGGATGCAATTCAAGGCTGTGAAATAATTGAGGCGTCTTTGGGTGTTCAAGGTTCATATGGAACAAAGGTTTACCTCTTGATCTAATGCCTTGAGCAAATTTAAATTCATATTTATAGTCTGGAACATGCACATAGTGCACTTAAGACAGCATGTTACTACTGCATTTATATACAAGGTATTTCTCCTTTTCCCAGAGCATAAACCTTATTCACTTCTTTTTTGGCACCATAAAGGTTGAAGCAATCACTAGAAGAATCTTGTGGATAAAGTCTTCAGATCCTAAAGCAAAGGTTCTAGTATTCTCAAGTTGGAATGATGTCCTTGATGTGCTAGAGCATGCTTTCAATGCTAATGAAATCAGCTATATCCGGATGAAAGGAGGAAGGTAGATAGATCTCTTGATCATCTTATTTATGTTTTTATAGTTCAACTGATCCTCATGGACCTTGATGGGCCAAAAGAAAAGGGCCACGCTATCCAGGAGAATTTTTATTTTCTTTTCAGGTTTGCCAAAAGATAGTTGTTGAGTTCCTCTTAATATGGCAACTCAAACAAAATTATCAAGAAACCACATCATCCAAGAAAAGTGGTTCCTTCTGTTTTTTGCATTCTTATGCAATCAAAAACAAAATAAAAGGAGATTGGGGATGAAAAATAATGCCTTGCATAATCTGTGCAAATGTGAAATCTTGTAATTTAACTTTGGGGAGGGAAGAGAGAGATCCAATTATAGTAGATCAACACTTGGTGTTCGGTAAAAATTGGTATTGTGCGAAGTTTAAAAGTTTGAATGCATGCATACCTCTTTGGTTTCTCGGTGCCAAATATATTGTTGGAAGTACACTTCAGGTATTTTAATGTTGATCGAGCTATTTGTAAATTTCAACTTATTTTTTTATCATGTCTTTTGGTTGTGACTTCATAAATGCAGGAAATCACATGTTGCCATCAGTGAATTCAGAGCGCAGAATAGCAGTCCCAAAAGAACCCATGGCCAACAACAAGAAACAAAATCTGTTCAAGTGTTGCTGCTCTTAATCCAGCATGGAGCCAATGGACTCAATCTTTTAGAAGCACAACATGTTGTTCTTGTGGAGCCACTGCTCAATCCAGCAGCTGAGGCTCAAGCAGTCAGCCGGGTGCACCGAATCGGGCAGGAAAAGAGGACATTAGTCCATCGTTTTATAGTATGCTCCTTTTCCTTTTTCTTTTTGTTAAACTGGTTTTGGATGCTATATACTTGTGTTTCTTCTCGTTTGAACATTGCATATAGTAGACATGTGTTTGAGATACATAACCTCAACATGCCGAAGATAGCATGGGTTATTTTCTGGGAAACACATTTTATCTGGTTGAGCTCCTTTTTTAAATAATTTACATTTCTATCTACCTCTTCATTTATCTATGCAATTTCTATTTGTAATTAGATTGGACTTATGATAATCTTAGGGAAATATCATGTCAACCATCTGATAGTTGCTCAAACGGAGCCTTCTATATTTGTTTCAGAACTTAAATGTATACTCCCTTCTTTTTAAGGACTAGCGCGAGGGTTTTCAATTAACTAATTATTCAATCCCATTTCTTTTTGTGAATTTGTGCACGTGTAATATTTACCATGTTCAAGTAACCTGAGGTTTGGGCCTTCATTTCAAAATACTAGTTTACAAAGACCTTATGCTTTCTAGTTTGTTTGTCGTCGAAAATTTTGAAAATTCATGTCATCTGCTAGAATTTCTGCTTTAAGTCTCTGTTTGCTCTGATGAAATTCCTCCCTTTTCTTCTATGATCTTATTAGGTTAAAGACACCGTGGAAGAGAGCATATATAAACTGAACAGAAGTAGAAGCACCAGTTCATTCATAAGTGGGAACACCAAGAATCAGGATCAGCCTGTGTTGACTCTCAAGGATGTTGAGTCCCTATTCGCAACGGTGCCATCCACTGTACCGGAAGGTGATGGAAAGCCAACTGAAAGTCTGAGACATCTGGCACCATCTGTGGCTGCTGCTCTAGCAGCTGAGAGGAGACTGAAGGAAAATACAGCAGGAATTTCCGCCGTGCGATAATCATTCTTTTCATCGGACACCAAACCTCCGAATGAAATTGCAGTGCAGCAGCAGCAATCTTCAGGCCATGTCACTTCCAACAGGCGGCTGTTGTTCATCTCCGAAGAGGAAGAATGTCTCCCCAGCGCGCCGTAGATTGTCTAACCAGAGGTAGCGTATTCGTCTATGATTTTTTTTTATTGGTGTATTTATGAAAAATGCCATTCTTGTAGCCCTCTATCTGTTGCAGAGAGAGGAATTGGTTGTAGATTAGCTCATTTAGCCATTATTTAAACTCGCTGTGTAGTTATCGAAGACTAGTTAAACAAAAATAACAGGACATAGCTAAGAAAAGCTAGGTCCTTTTCTCCTTCGTCTTCCTCTCCTTTCATGTCCAACGGTAAATACCAGACACTCCATTCAATCTCTGCAGTCTTTCCTTGTCGACTTTTGCTCAAAGAATTGGATCGTCAATGTCTCAATGTCTCATCTTTTTCCGTTTTATAAATTTATGTTTGTTAGTTTCTTGGAAGCCCGAGTAGTTTGGCAAGGAAAGACTGCTATGGTAATTGATAGGATCATGTTTAGAGTATATCACAATAGCACGAGTGACCAGTTGAAGGACTCCCATGAATGTTTTTTTTTTTTTTATCAAGTCTCCTAAGGATAATGTAATTGTATATAGACATTTGATGTGGCCAGTGATCATGTTGCTAAGGCATTATATTGTTGAGTGTCAAGGCTTGTTGGGGGTGACAATGTAGGATTTTTTTTCTTAAGTTGCTAAAATGGTCCGAATAAAAAGTTGCATTGGACTAGTGAGTTGTTGAAGCCCAATTTTATAAAAATTATTGTGATAATTGGTAAACTTATCGTGTCTTGGCCCGTATATGTATTGGTTGTGCGCTATAAAATGACATGGAAATATCAAAAGCAAGTTTAGAAACTAATGCATTTTTTTTATAACTTTTTCTATATACGACACCAATTAATGAGGTTATATAATCCAATGTGCTTAGGAATGAGGCTGATTTGTTCAAACAATTTGTTCTCTCTAGCCAAAGTATATGATGACTTGATATGAAAAGCTCGGGTAGCTAGTGATGTGTGGTAAACCGATGTGGTTGATAACTAGTACATGCAAAAGGACTTTTTTTGATGGATAATGAGAACTTCATATGCTTAAATCAATAGCTTTGTAGAGAGAAAGTGCAATGATAATTTTTAAAGATAAGCTTTGAAAATGTTAGGAATGAAAAGAATATGAAGTTGGAGTTTGAAGGATTCATTGTGTATTTATAGACAAGAATTTTTTTCATTTTTAGATAGGAGAGGCTAAAGCATAATTTCACCATTTTGATTTTTTTTTTAATTGTATTCTACTCCAAAATAATATATATTAAATCAATGAAAATATATTAAGAAACTTTGTAGATTCTTGAAAAGATTCTTAAAAGAGTGACGGGCTCAAAGAAGATGTTTGAACCCATTAAAGAAAAATAAATAAAAAATAATTGAACATTCTGCTTGACAGAAGCACATCAGACTTAGTGTTTGATTAATAGTGTGATTGAAATTATTTTTGAAAATATTTTTTATTTAAAAATATATTTTTAATTTTTTTAAAAAAATTATTTTTGAAACATTTGAGCTCATGTAAGTGTTGAGGTGCCAACAATAAAGATAGTGAGCATGCCACGTCCATATAGGCTCATGCACTTAGCAAAGTCCAGGTACCTTGGTAGTATTTGGGCTTAGACATGATCGCTCGAGATTATAAACATATTCTTTTTTAATTTTTAGTTTTTTAGGCCCATTAAACTAATGTTTTTTGTTTTTTCTTCTTCATGAATATCATAGTGATTGATATTATTTTTAAAAATAATTTTTATTTAAAAATATATCAAAATAATTTTATTTTATTTTTTTAAAAATAATATTTTTAACATCAGCCCATAAAATAATATAAAATATAAAAAAAAATTAATTTAAAGTAAAAACATAAAAAAAAAAAATTTTAATTTTTTTTTAAATACTTAAAAAAAAGCATGCTAAACACCTCTTTATTGCACCCAAGATAATCGCCACGTCACATTTGTGGATTGGAGAATTATGGCAAGTCAAACAAACAACAAAAAAAAACACTTCTTTAAATGTAATAATAGAAGACTACCAGGCTCTCCGGGAGAGGGACGACGACAAAAAAAAAAAAAATCAAAGGTCTGAAAGAAGCTCTCTCATGGCACTGTAAATAGAGCTCTCTCATGCAATTAAGAATTTTATGCAAATAATTTTGATCCCTTTATGGTGGTCTTTACAGCCTTTTACTTTTCTAAAATATTTGCTTACGGATTAACTTCTTCAATGAGTAACACAAGAAGAAAAAAAAACAATTCATTTATGTCTCATATATAAGATATACAATTACCAAAAAAAAAAAAAAAACAAGAACCCTAAATGCCTGAGTACACATCACGTAGTTATAAGTGATAATCCATGTTGAAATAAATGGTATATTCGTGTATTGACTTTTAAAAGTCCTTTTTGAGGAAAAGCTGATAGCTAATAGTGCAAAAAAATATATATATATAATCCAACATGGAAGACATGAAGAGTATATAATTATGTTGAAAAAGAAAGAGAGAAAATAATTTTTCAATCTAGAAAAGAAATATAATAAAGACTTTTATTATTAAGTCTCTAAAAGTGAAGCCACTTAAATTTTTTTGAATGCATTGATTAATCTACCACCAAGGCAAAGGAAGTACACTGCGATAAAATTTCACACCAACATTATTTGAATCCGTGAAGTAATCTACCATTTAATTTATTAGAAATTCAAAATTTCTCCACTATCACCAACACACTTAACCTCTTGATTTAAGAAGTACTTGCCATCCCTTTTCCTTTTGGCATATTCAGAGAGGTTTAACTCTAATTACCTTTCACAGCATTTTAGAAGCTGAAAGCATTGCATGTGGTGGGGGCAAGTATATAACAAGAAACAAAAGCATTTAATTCTCAAATCATTGTCATTCATGAATAATGCCAACAAGGCCTCATCAACAACGTAAGAAACTAAACAACATTATTCATATCGACATTGTTTATGGTTTTTCTCAGCAACCTGAAAGAAGAAATCAGAAAGTTGTTACCAGAAAGTTGATTCTTCACTTCTCTTCAGAGTTTCCTTTCTCAAAAAAGGTCTTTTTAATCCAATCAAATGGCTGAAAAAGAAACAATTAAAATTTTAAGGTTCATGTTCATAAAATGAGGAAAAGAGACTATGGACAAACATGGCTTGCAAAAAAAATTTCGTTTTGTTGGAGTAGAGAAAGCATATTTGCTTAGGAAATTGCAGTGCCACTGTTGAGATATTAACTTAGCCTACACATAATCAACAATTATGTTTGATTTCCCAGGTTTAAATCAGCAGTTAAAGCACATTTCCATCCATGGTCATCAAAAAATGTGAAAAAAGAGCATTTCTTTTTTATATGGGCAAGCAGACAATCAGATTAAAAAGTACTATGCGCCATTTGCCAAAAAACTTTCCACAAGAAGCTACTAGTAACGAAACAAAAAATGGTGACAAACAAACAAATGACAAATTAAACTCAACATACAGTTGCTAGTAGATTTTATTTTTTCTCTCAATCCTTTTTCTTTCTATAGCATGGTGTGGTATATAGATAATCACACAAAATGACAAATTACAGCCAAATTTTTCAAAGCATAGAATATGAAAGGATGTCATTCTAATGCCTGAAAAGATTACACTAAAGCTTTTGTGTGTTCTCTATGTGAATAAGACCAATTTTACAGAGCATGTAACTTCTATCATAGACTCAATTTCTGCTAAGAAAAATGGATCAGGTTGAATTGGAACATGGAAAAGTTTTTACAAGCTCTCCACCACTTTGAAAAAAATTATCATGTGTGAATATGTTAGATATCTGTCACTTCATAGATGAGATAGTATCTCATAAAAAAAATCTTGTTAAGTAATTGTCAATGTGTAAATCATAATTCTTGATACAAATCTTTTCAACAAAAAAAAAAAGGCAAAACCTTTAGTTACAAAAATGAAGTGATGTAGATAGTTCAAATAATCAAGCATATTGACATTGACCCAACAGGCACCATTAGTCTAACAACATGGAGTTGCCTGTAAATGCCAAGCCAAAGAAGGAAAACAATCCCATCCACTACATTTTTCTTTGTTCAAAGTTTTGCTCAATTTCAGAGTGTTTCTTTTCTATTCTGTTCCATAGATTACTAATCTTTAATTCAGAGTAGTCTAAACCTTATATCTCTAATCTCCACATCAAAACCTTAGATTCATACAAAAGTTTTGAGCACAAGGAAATTAAGTGATGTAGAGGGTAGTGATGTATACTCGAAATTTAATATGTTGATCAAACACACACACAATAGAAGCTATTACCACTCTGATGTCATGTTAGAACATAGCATACCATGTGGTAAAGAGAAAGACAATGGGGTCAGAGTACTTCCAAAATTCACTCCAAAACAGATTCAAAAAACTTCAAGCACAGAAATTCAAAATTCAGTCCAAAACTGTTCCAGGGACATAAAATAAATCTTTCTCTGAAGGAGTTCGAATGAATTTCTTCTCAAAATATAATTACAGATAAACGATAACCAAACACTAACTAATCAAACGCAACCACAATGTCCAAAGAGAAAAACATGGCTCTACATCTCTAACATAATTCTAATCAATCCTCTATCTATAAATAACATATAATTTCAAACACCCAATTAATATTATTATTTCTCTAATCTTCCACTTAAAAAGAAAATCAAGTTACAGATCCATAAAAAGATCCACCTTGAATATAATTACTTTTTTGATATTTCTCCACCAAAAATATAAAAAACCAAAAATAAAAATCAGAATTTGTTAACTTATGAAAGAAAAGATATATCGTATCGAAGTTGAGATGGATCTATACCTGGACGACCCATAGAGCGGTGGTGCCGGCGGCGACACCCCAACAGGCGGCAGTTTGGATGGATTGGAGACGGAGTCTGGGACTCATGAACTTGGACATTGCAGTTTTTCCAGCCATTAATTCTTCAATCAATTCAGTTTTGGAAACAAGGGATTGTTCGTCAACACGCTCGCTGTCTGCGTCTCTTCGCTGTAGCCATGCTTTATATATACGCCGTTGGATCACTCTGTATTTGGAAATTGATCCCAATTGGTCCTCGTTATTTACATTTTGTTTCATTATGGTCCGTATACGTTTTCCTTATCATTCTAGTCCTATAAGTCCTTGATTTGCTTGCGGCTTGTGAGCATTCCCCTTATTTTAGTTTTATTACGAGCGATATGCCTGCGCGATGTGCCGGGGTTTTTTATCTATATAAAAAAATTGATTGCTTTTATATATGTTGTATTTTGTTATTTTGAGATTTAATTAGTAAAATTATAATTGATAAAATTTGTTAGAAACATAATTTTTTTCCCATCAAAAAGTGATAGAATGTTGCTATTGCCAAAACACTTTTGATAAAATCTGTTAAATTTTTCTTCCGATGTAGAAAATTGACTATAAAATTTATTGCTCATTATTATAAATATATATATGAAAATATTGGTATTAAATAAATATCAAAATATATAATTAGTTTCACATATTGATAAGGAAAAACATATTGCAAATAATAATTATAATTTTTTTGAATGTCTTATCTATAATAATAAGGAATTTTAAGACCTAACAATACTAACAAAAAAACAACTAAAAAACTAAATAAATGACAAAATAAAAAATATTATTAGATTTTTAAAAATTATTTGAACGGAAGAATGAAAAAAAATCATTTTTGAAATGATCACGAACAGAACTTAAAATGTAAAACCTTGCTAACAGTGGAAATAATAAAAATTGGTGAGACCATAATTATTGTTAGAGAAAAAATTTCATGTTTTTTTTTTAATTTTCATATTATTATATTAAAAGTAATTCAGAACAATGATATTAATTTTGTTTTTTCAAAAAAACCTAGGTCATTTATATATATTAAAGTTTTAATATTAAATAAATACCAAAATATATAATTAGTCTGATATATTTAAAAGAAAATAAAGCTTATAAATAATCATTATTATTATTTTGAATATTTTATCTGTAATAATAACAAAATTCAATATTAACAATATAAAAAAATATATTATTATATTTAAAGAAATTGCTTAACTGGAAGAATAAAAAAAAGAGAAATAATAACAAACATTATTTCGTTAAAATTTGGACATTAAATAGAAAAACCTAATAATAGTGGAAATAAAGAAAAATTGGAAAGAAAAATGAAAAGCATATATACATAAACATGGACAGAAATAGAAACTATGTAAGAAATATGTATAAAAAAAAGGAATTAAAATAAAATTCAAGATTAAAAGTATAAGAGATAAAATAAAAAGGAAACATGTAAAAAAAATTTATTTAAAGGATAAAACTCAAATAAATCCAAACATTGAAATTAAATAATTTAAAAACAAAGTCGGAAATCCAAAGAATTAGGACCGAAATGAAACTGAAATCCATAATTCACTTGCAAGAAGGATAAAATTGTAAGAAATTAAACTTTGATACCAAAAATATTAAGGATTTATAATAAATTTGCATGGAAGGATGAAATTGAAATAAATCAGAACTTTGATACCAAAAATATTCAGGATTGAAGACTAATCCGAAAACTTCAAAGAATGAGGACCTAATTGAATCTACAATATATATTCAATTTCAATTGAAGGACGAAATTGAAACAAATCAAAACCTATATAATAGCAATAAGGGGCAAAAAACCAAATTCGAATGTTTAGGGACTGAAATGAAATTTGACAAAAAGCAGCTACGCTGACGTCAACTTGCGCAGGAGGAGAGAGAAATGGGGGGGGGGGAATTGAAACGACCATTGACACGTCTTCGGACATCACATCGTCACACGCGCCGCACCATGTGGAAGAGCACATGTCTGAAAATCATTCTAGATGTCGGTTGGACATTTCTGGACGCCGAAGTAAGCCGCATGCGCCTTCCGAAACAAGCGCGAGAGCGAAAACGGACAACGTGTCCAGCGACGCGCCACACAGTAAGCGAGCAAAATAAAAATAAAAATTGGCTAATTACCGGATCGCCCCTCCCTCACAGGCCTGAGTTTTGTCCTTTTCGAGGGACAAAACGGTTATTGCACTATTCAATGATATTAAAATATTAAAAAACTGGTTGGACGAACTGGACCGAATATGTGCAATGACCGTGGAGCCCCTGAAACTGACGACGTTTTTTTATCTTTTTCGAGGGACAATTTCATTAATATATTGTTCATTAATGAAAAAAAGAGGACATGCACCCGCGAAGCACCGAGTCAAATGTCCAATAAACAATGACTATGAGTCACGGCGAACAATCGGTGAACAGTGAAACACCGATCTATTTTAGGTTTTTTGTTAATATGCTTAGATTTGTGAGACTGCACTACATCAAGCCCACAATATTTCTTTATTTGGTAAAAAAATATTTATGAGATTATAGAGGTTTTTTTTAAATATAACTCGGGATATAGAACTAATAAAGAAAAAAAGTGATGCATGGATCAAACTAAAATATGTGACAAGAACCAAAACAAAAAAGGTTAAGAAAAAGATAACGAAGTTAAAAAAAAATCTAATCACTAATGATAAAAATGTGTGAATGATAAAATTGAAGAATATCAGTTTTAAAAAACAAGTAAACACGTGTGAACATTCAAAACCTGAGCTAAAGTTTCAAATTTGTAATTAATTAAAAAGACTCGAGAAAACCCAAGTCATCTTCAAAATTAATGAAAAAATCTACATGATGCAAATAAATAATAATCAATTGAATAAATGTTAAAGGATGAAGGTTATAAAAATGAGCATTAAAAAAGGATAAGAGAAAAGATGAGCATTAGCAACCCAAACAATTTCCTAAATCTAGGTTAATCTCTAAAACTCAAAGCTTTTGAAATCATAGGCTCAAAATCAATTAATAATATTAATTCCCAACTAATTTAATGTCGAATGAGGATAAAATTGGTAGGAAAAAAATCAAAGCGAAAAAGGTAATAAAAAAAAACAAGGATCAAATTTGATAGGAAAAAAACTTAAGGAGGATAAAATTGATAATAACAATAAATTCAAAAATATATCTTAAATAAAATAAATAGTAACAAAAATAATATAGAATAAATTTGAAAAATTAAAATATTAAAGGGGATAAAAAAAGAATTTTAATTCTATAAATTATTTTAAAAAAATACAAATATTAAAGGATAGAACCAGAAGAAAAATTAAATGATTATCCAAAAAAAAAAACCTAAAAAGAACAAAAAATAAAAAGACTCAATATAAATAGGGTCATTTTCAAGATTAGCAAGAAATGATACAAAAAAAAACCTTAAAAAAAGATAATAAAATACCAAGCAAATATGGAAGTAAACCTCCTAAACTACAAGTTGCAATCTGAGCATATAACAAAACTAAAAGACTATTCTCTAAAAGTTACAATCTATAAAATCTTTGATTTAGTTCAACTAAAAAGTTTTTTTTTTCAACCAATTTATTTTTTAAGGATATATCATGAAAAAAAAATCAATTTAAAAAAATAATCATAAAAGTAAAAATATAACAATAAAAAAAATGAGGATCAAATTTGAAAGGAAAAAAACTAAAGGAGGATGCAATTGTAATAAATAAACAATTTTAAAAATGATCTCAAACAAAAACAAATAGCAATTAAAATGATGGGGGCTAAATTTGAAAGACAAAATAGAAAGGGTGAAATTGAAAACAGTTATGATTTTATAGATTATTCAAAATAAAAGAAATAATAATTAAAGGATAAAGATCAAAAGTTAAAAGGGTAGTATGAAAATCTAAAGGAATTGATGTGGAATTTTAGGTAGAGAAAAGGAAAAAAAATGAATAAAAAATTTAAAAGGACAAGAATCAAATGTAAAGGAATAAAATTAAAGGGCTATTATTAAATTTTGAATGGGTTTGCGTTAACTTTTAGGTTGAGAGAGAGAATAAAATAATAAAAAAATGATCATCAATATGAAATTAGAGATATGGTTGGAGCATCACGAATAAATGTTAAGACCTTTTAAACGTCGTAACAAAAATAAATATTTGATGATTAAATGACCTATATGAGCCACCCACCTTCTAGTGCACGTGTGACACGTGCCAAACATTTTTAAAATATTTAATATATGTCAAATACAAAAATGCACCTTGCTTAACTTGACATGAACAATAATATAATATGAAAAGATAATAATAATAATAAAAAAAGATAGCTTTGTTGATATTGAGTTATTTTGAGTTAGTTTTTAAAAATAAAATGAAAAGGATATAAATGCACGGTGGCTTAGTAAGCAATTTTTTTCTTGTAATTTAACTATTAAAAAAATAAAATGCTTAATTTATACTTGAACAATTTGGAAATACATTGAATCACAGTGAAAAGACTATCTTGCCCTCAAATCCTAACTAGATGTTTTTTTTTTTTTTGCTAGGAACATTGTTATAATAAATAGTATTATAAATATAAGAAGTCAATAATATATCTTCCTCATTATTAATAATGAATTAAGTGGTCAATTTTCAAGGGCAAACGATGGAGAACATTTAAAAAAAAGGCATTTAATTTTATAGCATATAAAAGCCAAAAATTACATCCTGAAATATTTGAAGAATCTAATTACAATTTTGTCTCATTGTTAATTGGGTATTTATGTACTTTTCTAATAAAATAAAATAGAAAACTCATTAATAAACAAAATAAAGAAAAAACTATCTATACTTTTCAAATTGGGACCAGCTGATTAGAAGGCGGTTGCAATCGGGTAAATATATAAGCACAGAATTCAAGTCCTTACAAGGGAAAAAGGAAGGAGACACGGAATCAATTTGAAAGCCTAGGCTTAATTAGAAATAATAATCAAAGATTAGTCAACCTAATTCTTAAATCCAAAGCCATTTGGGTTTAATGCAACTGTGTACTGTCTAGCAAATTGCTTGTAAGCATTGACCAAGTTACAGATTTAACAATGAGTTAGAATAAATTTTAAAAATTAAAATTTATTTCCAAACAAGAAACAATTATAGGCCTAATATTAGCTGCAGTAATTAACTAACCCCTCATCATAGGTTTCATCTTTCTCCATTCCCAAGAGATTGCGCTTCCTCAACTCATCCTGGTATACTTTCAGCAAAGCAAAATGGCCACTCTAAAATCTCCATGCCACCTCTTCATAAACATATTTATTCACGGTGAGATGGACAAACGAAGTGCTTTCGAAAGGGAAGAGAGACAACCCTCAGCAAGGGGATAAAACATAGAAACTCTGGAAGCATGTTCCATGTTACATCTCATCTTCCACGCTTGCTAAAATGTAGTTGAAAGCTGCTGTTTATCATCACTGTTGTTGCTATCTGGTTTAAACACGGGTCGACGACCCTTGTCGGGACCGCCGATAACGCCCCAAGTTTCAAACTGCCTTTGCCGAGCTCTTGCCCTCTCCTTTTCTTCTTCAGATTTTGATGAATGACAATACGGGCAACAAACTCCATATTCCCACTCCGGGGCTTCCATGTCAGCATCACTAACTGGTTGCTTACATCCATAGCAAAGCTTGAAAGTTCCTTGTTCCAAACCATGCTCTACCGAGACTCGTTTGTCGAAAACAAAGCACTCGCCCTCCCACAAGCTCTCTGACTTTGGAATTTCCTCAAGGTATTTCAGAATCCCACCCTCCAAATGATAAACCTGGCAAACAGAAGGATCAAAATATCAATACCCAACCAAAAACGCTAACACTGTTCAAAGCCAAAAAGAAATGCAAAAAAAAATCTCAACAAGCAAACTGAGGTTAAATAGATGCACTTAATGCTGCTTGGCAGTGGTGATACATTTCGTGAAGAGCACAGCTAACATGTATCTCAACAGCGAGCAAAAAATAGTACTAGATATATAATTAAGCCAGAAATCTGGATCTAGAAAACCAAAGGAAATTAGCGTCTGCTATTATAAAGCATGACTTGAGGATTCATTAATAATCAAAACCGCAACACACTATAATACTAATCTAAAGATCACCATTAGTATGTGACCACAAGGTACAAGATCAGGTTTATCAAACACCATACAATCAACCAGTAGGTTCATCAAAAAGCATGGCAGAAGAAAGAATTGAAATAGAAAATCACCTCTTTGAAACCTTTACGTAGGAGAAAACTTGAAGCCTTTTCACATCGAATTCCTCCAGTGCAGTACATTGCAACTTTCTGAGGCATTTTCTTGTTTGGACTCTTTGTTTCTTTATCAGTGCTTCCACCTGAACTGTTCACCTCATAAGTTTCGGCATGTTGGAACTCATCTTCCACCCAAGATGGAAATTCACGAAATGCTGTGGTACAAGGATCAACAGCTCCTTTGAACTTCCCAATTCTAGTTTCGTAGTTATTTCGAACATCAACCACCACCTATGCATAGGATGAATTACAAGATCGGACAGTAGAAAGTGGGAAAAACACTGTTAAATTAAACTCCAACTATGTCCCATGTATATTAACACCTCAATCACATCAAACTAAAAAAAATAAAGGAAGAAAGAAAGGGAAAAACACCCAAACTCAATTCTAAACTTAATTTTTATGGAGCTTTCCAGATCCAATTTTGACAATCATATTTGATTTGATGTATTGAAAGTTTAGAAAAAAAAAATATTGTTGTAAAGCTTTGCATGAATGCTGTAAAGTTAGCATAATATAATCAATTCTAACACGGTTGGAACGCACTATTGCAATTTAAATAAAAAAAAGCTTCCTGACATCATCTGTCAACAGCTTAAAAAAGCACTGCTGCAGTTATAATTACAGCTTCTGAACAATAAACCATAGCATGCACTGATAAGATTGTCAGGCTTTTTATCTGTTTGTTAAGGAATAAAAAGCAGTAAACATCAAATCCATCCATTTAATAACAGTACTTAAACAGAAAATGCCTTAAACATGTCAAAATCTAAAAAATTGGAATGGCATCATCTAACTCACAGAAAAATTTAGATAGATTAACAGAGACTAAAAAGAAAAAAACTTGCACTGTGTATGGCCTAGATAATTGTCAAGATGAAAGTTTATGGGGGATTAACAGAAATATAATTTAGTCATACATCAATTCAGAAACACGACCAACCAGAACTAGTTTGGGAGCAAGTCTTAAATGAGTATCTAAACTCAAGCTCTTTCTTTAAATGATAGGAAATGAAGCACATGGTGTGAGACGCATGAAATATCTTAAGAGAGGGGATTAAAGCATTTAACAAGCAACAGGAAAAACCCAAATAGTATTATATTATACTCACTATATCTGGATCACTAATCAATGCATTCCAGTCCCTTGGCTTCACATACTTCCCAACCCTTTCATTAGGTGAGACTGAGGGCATTCCCAGAGTGACAATCTGCTTATTCATGAAGAAAGAACAATATAAGAATAGCCTCGCTATACAATACAAGAGGTATTTCCCATAATCACGAATCTCTCCATACAAAATGAAAATTCTCCTTTGCATGAAGCAATACCTCTTTCTTCAACTTGACCCTCACATGATCCCAGCGGAAGGGTGCATCTTCCCCTGCAGCAAGAGGAGATCCGCTTGTGTGTCCATGATGGATAGCTTCCTCCTCGGGACTAACAGGTGACTCCACTTGTCTTAACCCCTTTAGCCTGTCATCACTTTGGATGAATCCAAGAACATTCACCACTGATTCCCAAGTCCCACAGATACTGCCATTAATTCCCTCTGGTGCAAGAATGATCCCACCTGAAACACGCTGAAAAGCATCAGCTTGGCAAGGTGCGAACACAATGGATGAACTTGACCAGCAGAAGAACAATGTAAAGAAAGTGCAACTTACAAGGTCAGACAAGCAAACACTATCCAGCCTAGAAACAAAAATCTAAAATCTGCTAAACTCAAAGCAACAAAAGGCTAGTCACGGACACTACAGGGTTGGCTACTATGTCCTATTCCAAATTCGTTTATTCTTCCATTTAAAAAGAAAAAAAATGATTTTATTTACATTTTTTTAAAAAAAGAAGCACATATCTGTAATTACTGCAAGATTTAAGATTGAATGCGCACCCATTTCTTAATAAAAATAAAAATGCTTTTTGAGCCAACACTAATGATTCCTAAAATCTCAGAGACCCACTTTCTTCATGCCGCATTCACTTGGAAAGTAAACTAAGAAGCAACCACAGCCTATAACAAGACAATTAAAAAGAAAAATCCCAAACTTACGGCATTACAATTAAGATACACATCAAAATTAGGTACTAAATAAATAAAAAGAAAAAGAAACACGAAAGATAATGATAGAAACAAATTACTAGTTCTTCACAGAGCTCCTTTAAGGGCTTTCTCATGTCAGCATAGTCAGGAAAGTCAGCGAATTTGTAGAAAGAAACCACTACAAGAGCTGACTCCGGGTTCGAGTTATTGGATCCGGGTGCGCCCGAAATGCTAACTGGGTCCGTGCTAGCAGACCCAGAGAAGCAGTTGGAGACTGTCATGTTTTGAGGTAATGTGTATGAATTTGAAAGAGAGACCTTAGGGTTATTAGAGAAGAGTGGAGGGTGATTATGATTTTGCGATGGATTAAGGGTTTGGGTGGTTGATTTCATGGGAGTTAGAAATGTTGGGTTAGGGTTTAAGGTATGAGGTGATGATGACAGCATCCTCATTAAGAGAAATGGAGGTGAATAGCTCCTGAGCATAGTACAAGGCTGCTGCTTTCCACTCTTACTTTATTTTATTTATATCTATATTGGCCCATTGGATGTTTTATGCACAGTGTTAATCATAAAACATTATACATACTACTAGATCAACTCGCGGAATTACTGTGTATTTATTGTAGCAAATCACTGTATTTCTAGACTTAGATTCACTGTGGATATGAATAATAAAATTATTATTTTACTCCTCGATGCACAGTAAAATTGGACTTGGATCTGGGGTTATTTTCGGTTTTTGATATTTTTGTGCAGAGTAAAATAACCATGTTACCCATAAATAAGAAAAAACAACACAGTAATGTATAGGGGCACAACCGTTATTGCACATTGTTTTTTAAATGTCTAAATATGAAACTGTCCTCCAATAAGACAAAATTATACAGTAAATCTCGGGGACAACATGGTAAATGCACAAAATTTTTAAATGGTCAAATACGTTAATACCTCCATATAAGACAAAATACAAGAATTGTCTGTAGGGGTGTACTAGTAATTTACCTTTTTTAATTCTTTTTTCTGCCAAATTACTGTTGGCGCGTCGCCGAGCGCGCCGTCCGTTTTCATCCTCACGAGTGTTTCGAATGGCGCGTGTGACATATTTCGACTTCAAAAGATGCCCAACCGGCGTCTACAATGACTTTCAACCATGTGTATCTTCCTCCTGGTGCGACATGTGTACGTACAAGGTGGTCGGAGAGGCGTCAATGGCCGGTTGAATTTCCCCCATTTTTCTCTCTTCTGCATGCGCAAGCACACGTCAACGCCATAGTTGCTTTTGCAGTTTTCAATTTAGTCCATGTTCTTTCGATTGTTTGGTATGGTCTTTATTGCTATTATATAGGTTTTGATTTGTTTCTTAATTATATAAAAAAATACAAGGTTTGGATTATAATTATCTTAATTAGAAAGTTAAGAAACAATTCATGTGGATATAAACAATAAAAAACATCAAAAATATAATATACTTATTTTATATTGAAATTTTATAAAGCAGTTCATGTAGATGTAGTTATATGTAGTTTATCTCACTTTGAAAAAAAATGAAAAACAATATAAAAAAATATGAGACATAAAGCGTAGTGTAATTATCTCACATTAAAATGTTAACAAATTTATATGAATGTAGGCTATATATATATATATATTCCATATCAAAAAATTAAAATACAATTCATAAAAATATAGAATATAAAAAATATATAAGACTAAATATTTATATAAAAAATTACTTGAATATATTTTTAGATAAAAATCAATTGCCTTAAAAAATCTAAACACACATTTAATTAATATTTTCATCTCCAAAACCTTGTATCCTGTGATTCCCAACACCTGCTCTTAGCCACAACTGCATAACATTAACGCACCTAATCCAAGCCTGCTTCGTAATAGAAAATTGCTAAAAATCGTAAGCTAGAAGCAAGGTCAGACAGAGGGTGGTCCGTTTTAATTAATATATAAAACGTTTCCTGGTTTTACTATATGAATCCATAATAAAAATACTATTTTACCTTAGAATCGCAAATTTTTAATCCTTGGGACCGGGGGTATTTTTGAATTTTTTATGGTACACGGATGATATTTCCGGATTAGTTGCACAGTGAAACGACACAAATAGCCCCCGAAAATGACAAAATGTTAACCCTGGACTTGGGGGTATTATGGGTTTTTCCAACCTATTTGCACGGTAAATCTACTGAAATAACCCTCAAAAAAGACAAATAGAACACTGTAGCGGGGGGCAACGTGGTATTTTCCTCTCCGGTTTTTTTCATAATTATGACTGGGTCAGGTGTGTTAACGTAATTAATCATTTATTATCTTTTACCGAAACACTGCAGGACATGTCGTTCGGGCGCGCCCACAGTGTTCCACGAGGATGCGCTTTTAAGGCGGCGCGTGAGGTGTCTTCAGGTGGTCAAAATTGAACTTCGGTCGTGTCACCTAGTTTGCCTCTCTGTTCTCTGTCCACCGGCATCACGCGTGTCCGATATTCAGTCAATAGCCGGCCAACGCTGATAATTACCCTAATATATATATATATATATATAAAAGTAATTAAAATAAAAAAGAGAGAGTGGTCCATGGAATCAACACTAGCATTGCTACATGTGAGAGATCATCAATGCTGGGCTTTATAGAAAATGCCAAATTTTTTATGATGCTTTGTTAATTTATGCCAGCAACTCGTACCAATTATGAGGTTTAAAAGGGATCTCCCCTCAAACAAAGGGATCCCCACCACAGAATTCCTATGTTTCCTCCCCTCCACAAGACCCGCTCCGCTTCTCCTCCCCCCTCCCCCCTCCACCACCACCCTCTCCCCTTTCCTCTCTTTCAAACATTTTTCATACAAATTAAAATTAAAAAGAGAGAAAAAGCGACAGAAAAAAAAGATTTAGAAATAAAAAAAAACCAAGAAAGTGAAATCTCACATGACAGACAGAGAAAGAAAAAAAGAAAAGGGAGGAAGGCCATTTTCTTAGACTTTTCTGCTGGTGTGTTTGATCTTATCTGTTTCTTTAATTTTAATTTTAATTTTAATTTTTATTTTCACGAGAAATATATTTTTCTATCTTGAATGCTGGAATCATTGATTTTTTTTGTTTTTTTTTTTATCTGTCGGCAAACGACGTTGTTCTGCTCCGTATACCAGAGATCTACTGCCATAACCCAACGTATGCAAGGTATCTGCTGTTTCACTTTTTATTTGTTTATTTATTTGTTAATGATGAAAATAATATATAAACCCTAATCAAGAAATTAATGGTGAAAATAAAATACTTAAATACATGCCTTTTGATGCGCGGTATACCGCGTTAACGGAGGGACCTCACATATCACAGGTTTCTTACGGCGTTTCTTTATTCTACATTTCCCGATAAACTGTGCACAGAAACCAAAACAAAAGATGTTTCTAATCCTTGAATTCTTCTCCCAAGTAACCGCACTATGATCTGCAATATTTTTTAATTCAGCCAACCACTGCTCTGCACATACATGGGATTGGGGTGTTTTTCTTGATTTGATTGTCTCAGGAGCTGTTCCTGTTTGTCATTTCTAGTATCTTTAAACCTTGCAACTGATTTTTAATGGAGGGTAGATGCAGCAATGGCGGCGGCGACGGCGGTCGAAAGAGAATAACGCTGTTGGATGCAATTGAAAAAAGCGGAGATAGAAGGACCCTTGAGAAGATATTAAGCATGGAAAAACAGCCGGGCCAGGCAAATCAGACGCTAATGGATATAATCAGGGATGAAGAGAGCGGCTCGTTATTTGGACACAGAGACAAAAAGAGCTGGAAAGCTTTCAGAGACAAGCTCCGTTTGAAGCGTGCTGGTTCTGCTTGGACATCTTCGGTTCATACCCCCACTTCGGATATCCCTATCCCGGTGGAAAACAGGTTTCGCAATTCTAATATCAATAACGCTTCCACCAGGTCTTTGATGGCACGCCGTAATTCCGTGCGGTTCACCACCGTGTCGTCCGTTATACCACCCGAGTTGGAGGAATCAGATGATAACTCGGGGATGGGTCCGAGCTCGAGGCCGCAAATGACTCGCCGGAGTTCAACTCGGTTTGGTTCAGCCATTCCTCAGGTTCAGTCTGAGTCAACTCACTCTGGTGACTCGGACGTGAACATTCATGAGGTGGACGATGGCCCGCCTTCTCGGAGATTTCGACCGCAAATCTCGCGGCACAATTCGACTCGGTTCCCGGTTGTCGATCCAACCCAGTCGGATGAGAATGATTCAGATCCTTCGTCACCTGAAGGCACGACACGCCTGGGCACTGCATTGGCAGAGGAGAGACTGTTGTCGGCGAGGGAGGCAGTGGCAGCACAAGAGGCTGCAGAAGCAGCTGCACAGGCGGAAGCTGCAGCTGCGGCAGCAGCCGAACAAGAGGCCGAGGAAGGGGCAATGCCCATGCCCGGGAATATGGAGACGCAGGAGCCGGTGAGGATGTCATTGATGGATCTGTTAGAGGAGACAGATAGGCAGATGGGGTTTGAGGGGTCTAGATATACAATGGGGGATATTGAGGCATGTGATGATGATGATGATGAGGAGGAGGAGGAGGAGGAGGAGGACCGTGGTGATGGCAGTGCTGCTATAGAGTACACTTGCTGTGTGTGCATGGTTAGGCATAAAGGTGCAGCCTTTATTCCTTGTGGGCATACATTTTGCAGGCTGTGTTCAAGAGAACTTTGGGTTCAAAGGGGTAATTGCCCTCTATGCAATGGTTTCATCTCAGAAATTCTTGATATATTTTGAGGACTCAATACAAATTCATGTAAACTTCTTTGCACCTATCTTGTTGAGTTTGAAATGGGAAGAGAGAAACACTATAGATCTCAGGGTTCAACAGCAGATTGGAAAACGAGTTGCTGGTAGCTTTGGCATTTTGCCCAGTTAAGTGTTTTTGTATTTTGCAGAAAATAAAAAGAAAAGATAGAGAAATACAGTCACATGTTTATCCTGAATTTTGATGTAAATGGTACTTGTTAGTGTAATCTCTGTTTAACCATAGACATGCATAGCAGGATTGAGCTTTGTCAATCATCACATTCAAGTAATTAAAGAGTCATTGTTCTTCTCCCTTTCCTTTCTTTTTTAAATCTCTCTTAACAGCAGTAATGTGTTGTGCTGTGATGCTCTAGTGTGTAGAATATGGCCTGGTTACGAGTTTTAAGAACTTTGATACAAGGGCAACGGAAGGAACCGGTCAATAAATCATATCCCCTCTGTTTAAATAATTTCTCCCAAAATTGTCACGGTATCATCACTGAGCTTCTCAAGTGTTTTGATCAAAGATATTTGTGATTGTGATGATTCTTTCATATTGACTAATTCTGTCTAGTGGCATTCGATCACAGAATCCATTGACAGCAGCATAAATGACTAGAATTTCTTTTTCAATTGGTAGTGGTGTATATTGTGGTTGTTTTAGTACTTCTGTGAGCCTTGCTCCTCTATTGAGTAATGCTTGAGTTGCAGGATCAAGGTCTGATCCAAATTGAGCAAAGGCAGCGACTTCTCGATATTGTGCCAATTCTAGTTTTAAACTTCCGCATACTTTTTTCATAGCTTTTAACTGAGCAGCAGACCCGACGCGACTGACAGATAAGCCGACGTTAATAGCAGGTCTAATTCCGCGATAAAAGAGTTCTGTTTCTAAACAGATTTGTCCATTAATACAGGGAAGCAATTATAGAATATTTAGTTTCTGATTTCTCTTCTGATGCTTTGCTTAATAACCGCTCGTCGAGCAGCTTCTCCTTTTCCTTTTCTTCCACCGGACTCAGATTATTCATTCATTGTAGCAGCTTGCCTGTTTTGTTCCACGCTGAAGGGTTTGAAGAGGGGAGTGCTTGCTTAAAGTTTATGTCTTTTGCTTGCCTTCTTTTTATTGCAGTTGATTTGAAGAAGGCTCCCCCGATCGACTTAGGGTAAACGAGCTAGGTAGCTTGCTTCTTGTTTGAGTTGAATATGGACTTCAAGTAGTATTTCAGATGGTAGTACAAACAAGTAAGTAAACTAGCTGAGCTAGCCGCATTCCCAGCTACTAAGTACCCTTGCTTCTTTCACTGACAGTTCTCTAAGAGATTCAGGGGCTGTGTAACTGCCGTTAGAACGCTTTTCTTAATTTCAGACTCTTGACTTAAGGATGAATTTTCCAAGAGGGTAAGCAAAAGACATAAACTTTAAGCAAGCACTCCCCTCTTCAAACCCTTCAGCGTGGAACAAAACAGGCAAGCTGCTACAATGAATGAATAATCTGAGTCCGGTGGAAGAAAAGGAAAAGGAGAAGCTGCTCGACGAGCGGTTATTAAGCAAAGCATCAGAAGAGAAATCAGAAACTAAATATTCTATCATAACTTCAGATTTTGCAATCACCTATTATAGCGTTAACGAGCTGATTTGCCAGCTTCCCCGGTTTTTTCTTTTCTATATAAAAAATTGATTGATTTTATAAATGTTGTTTTTTGTTATTTTAATATTTAATTAGTATAATTATAATTGATAAAATATGTTAAAAATTGTTTTTTTCAACCAAAATGTGATTGAATATTGCTATTGCTAAAAAACTTTTGATAAAATTTGTTAGTAAATTTGCTAAGAAGGTGAAATGATTTATTAGAAATTTATTGTCACGGATACTCTGGTTAAAAAAAAAACCCGGTTAAAAAAGAACAACTGACTTGGACACTAAAAAATAAAAAATACATGTGAAAAAAAGGTCACCGTTTCTTAAAAGGAAAAAAAGAGAGTCTCAAATATAAATTTAAATTCAAAGCCAAATTTTTTTTTATAAGATTTATTCATCATATTATTATATTAAATATATGTAAGAATACCGATATTAATTTTTTTTTGCAAGAAATCGTAGGTCATTTTTTTCTCTCTTTATATATTTTGAGGCGATAATATTAAATAAATATTAAACACGTATACTTAGTCTCACATACTATATAGTGTGATCGAAATGGAAAGTGCTTTTTATATTTTTTTTTAATTGTAGATAACCTAGGTAAATTTGTAAACAAAAAAAAATATGAGTTGCATTTTTTCCCCGGTAATATTAGATCTGACACATTATAAATAAAAATATTGCAATTGTTTTTTAAAAAAGAAATATAAATTTTTTGTGTGCTATAATTACTTATTTACCGTCTAAAAAGAACAGTGTAGTCGAAACGGAAAGTGCCTCGTATATTTTTTAATTGTAGATAACCTAGGCAAATTTGTTGACCTTTTGTTTTTTTGAGTTGTATTTTTTTCCCGGGTACTATTAGATCTTAAATATTAAAAATCCATTTTTTTTAAAGAAATAAACTTGATCAAAAGAACACAAAATTAAAATTCAAAGCTATTTTTATTTTATTTTATAAGATTTATTCATCATATTATTATATTAAATGTATTTAGGAATGCTGATATTAATTTTTTTCCTGTAAAAAATCCGAGGTCATTTTTTTATCTCTTTATATATTTTTAGGCGATAAATAAATATTAAAACATATAATAATGACTTGTTTGCCGTTTAAAAGGAACAGTGTCATCGAGACAAAAGTGACTTGTATCGTTTTTTAATTGTAGATAACTTATGTAAATTTGTCTATTTTTTGTTCTTGAGCTGTTTTTTATCCTTAGTAATATTAGATGCAAAATTAATATTGTTATTTTTGCAAAAACAATTAAAATTATCAAATTATCCCGAAAGAAAAAACACTCAAAAACATTAACAAAAGAGTAAGCGAGAAAAAGAATATATTATTATTATTATTATTATTACTATTATTATTGTTATTGTTATTATTATTATTATTATTATTATTATTATTATTATTATTATTATTATTATTATTATTATTATTATTATTATTATTATTATTATTGTGTTAATGATGAATAAAGCACATAAATAAATAAAAGAGAAAAAAAATCATAATAACTTTAACAAAAGAAAACAACAAAATCAAGAAAAAGAATATATTATTATTATTATTATTATTATTATTATTATTATTATTATTATTATTGTTGTTGTTGTGTTAATGATGAATAAAGAACATAAATAAATAAAAGAAAAAAATCCATAATAACTTTAACAGAAGACAAAAAAAAAACCATAATTATTAGGGAAAAAAAATTCATCTAACTTGAAAATAATAACAATAAAACCAATAAAAAAAACCTAAAAGAAAGAGCACATAAAAAAAATATAATAGATGATAAAACAAAAAAAAAATATTAGCTGAAAAAATCATTTAATTTGAAAATTTTAAAAAATATATGTTCTGCGTTGCGGGCTGAGTAAATAATTTTTACAGGATTTGCTGGATCAAAATAAAAATATAATATTTATATATGCGAAATTTAATATAATAAAATGGCTCAACACACCTTACTATAACAATAGCAAAATCAAAGTTTGAAAATCTAAAATTATTATTGCTCTTACTATTAAAATAATAAAAATGATCAAATTATGCTGAAAAAAACCACTCAAAAACATTAACAAAAGAGTAAGTAAGAGAAACAATTATATTCTTCTTCTTATTATTATTATTATGAAAGAAACAAAACTACATGAAAGACAAAATAAAAAAGCTAGAAACTTAAACAAATGATAAAACAAAGAAATAAAATAAAAATTATCATTGCTATTACTGCAAAAAAAAAAATGAAAATTATCAAATTATCCGAAGAAAAAAAACATAAAAAACATTATCAAAAAAGCAAGTAAGAAAAACAATTAAATTATTATTATTATTATTATTATTATTATTATTATTATTATTATTATTATTATTATTATTATTATTACTATTACTACTACTATTATTGTGTTAAACACACTTATATATACATGGACAAAAATAGGAGTTATTTTAGAAATTAAAAAAAAATCAAAGTATAAGGGCTGAAATGAAAATTATATTTATTAACATTTTCAATTAAAGGACAAATCTGCAAAAATAGAAACTTCTGTACCGAATAAATTCATCATTTTCAGTCCAATCCCGAAATTAAAAGAAGGAGGACCGAACTGAAAAATGGACATTCAATCAATTCCAATTAAAGGACGAAATTGACTGAATTCAAAACTTCTATTACAGAAATCAAACAAAAGCCAAGGGACTGAAATGCATCGACAATAAATCGGGGGGCTGATTTTCAATCCGGCGCTGAGGAGAGAGAAAAGAGCACATAAACGTTCAACCGACTATATGAGCCTCTACGTGGATCATATCACAGCACGTGCCACTCCATGAGATTTAGGGAAGGGTGGCGAATCGTTTGCACCGGCGACGGAAAATTTTTCACCCCCGGATGAAGCTGCACGCGCCACCTGAACAGATCGCGGCCAAAAAACGCGCCGACACGCCCGTACGGCTTGCTAACAGCGCTGACGCAAGGGAACAGTACTGTATGCGTCAATTACTAAATCTCCCCTGAGACAAATTAATGGTTTTTGTCGTATCGGGGCTACAAACATAATAACACATTTTCAAAAATATTAAAAAAAAAGGTTGCGGCGGACTGAACCGGACCGGTCCGTACACGTGCAATTACAACCGTAGCCCTCAGCTGAAATGTGTTTTTGTCGTATTATCAGGGGTCCGAGCGTCATTACAATGTTCACATCAGGAAAAACAAAAAAAAAATAAGGTGGACGAACTCGCACGACGCACGACGGATAAAAGACCAGTCCACAGTGCCACTAAGTGTAAGTGCACAGTGAACGGTCCGAGCTCTTTTAGCTTATGTCTTAATTTCAACCATCTCCACCTTAGTAAATGTGAAGTTGATGACACAAACTATTTGAATTGACATTTTCAAAATACACTTGCTGCAGGAAAGCAATGACATCATCGGGTTTGTGGATAGAACTCACCTCTGCCCTTCCTCTGTCACAGTAGATGAATGTGGTAAACATAATTATCCTCCTTCTTCTTCAGTTGAATGTGATGATGTATTGATATGGAAATTGCATGATAGGGCAATTATGCAATTGATTACTGCAACATTATCCCCAATTGCTATGTCTTGCGCAATTGGTAGTGTAAGTTCAAGGGATTTATGGACTCGATTGGTAGAACAATTTTTCACAGTATCTAAAACCAATATTTTCCAAATGAAGTCAAATTTATAGAATCTAGGAAAGGAGCTGACTCTGTTAGTCAATATCTTCTTAAGATTAAAGAGGCTCGAGATTATTTGACTGTTGCGGGAGTGCATTATTCTGATCAAAACATTGTAATTCTAGCATTGAATGGTCTTCCACCAGAATATAATACTTTTCGGTGTGTAATTAGAGGTAGAGAGAGTGTGATTACACTAAAAGAGTTTCGATCACAACTGCTTGCTGAGGAGAGAATTGTAGAAACAATTGTAGCTGAAACTCCTCCATATATGTTTGTTATGCATACCGTGTCTGCTAAACCTGCTATGTCTTCACTTGCTCAACAGCATAATAGAACACATACATTCAGTTCTTATGATAATGGTGGATATAAGGGATTCAATAGAGGTAGAGGCAAAGGAAATTTTCATCAAGGGTGTTGCTACCTAAATTTTGACCCACCTATTTTCATGTTTCGGAGAAAAACAAAAAAATATTAAAAAAAAAATCCAAAAATATCTTGTTACAAGGGCAAAATTGAACAAATTGAGAATTTAACAGTCAATGCAGGGTCAAATCACACAAATTAAAAATCAAGGACCAGAATAAAAAAGGCGTACAAAGCTAAGGATGCTCTCAAAATTCTAACGGGGATACAATTACACAAAATTAAAAGTTCAAATCAATTGAATTGGGTTAGCTCTAATACAGTTTAATTAAACACTAATGTCGGGCAAAAAAGTAAGTAAATGGATTTCAAGATTTACCTTTTTGCTCGAGTTTAATGACATTGTGGAAAAAAACTCTCCACGCTCTTAATATATATATTTTTTTAAATGATAAACCGTGGTAAAGGATGAAACAAATGGACTGATAACATCTAAAGATATTCTTAGGACAAAAATAATTACTACAATAACATAATTAAAGGAAGGTTTTCTTAAAATAAGACTTTCACCGTGGGATATCGCTTTTCAACTCTTTTTTTAAATGGCCTTATAAACCATTAGAATAAATTGTAATATTTAAAATATAAAAACATGAAATATCATTTTTCAAAAAGTAAATCTGTTTTTTGAAAAAAAAAAACGCATAAATTATTAAAAAAATGGTTTTCAAAAGCCAAAAAACGTCAAAACATTGAAGAGCCCAATAAAAATTAAATATTTCACA
The DNA here is from genome assembly GCA_027405865.1 of Salix purpurea. Classification (NCBI taxonomy): domain Eukaryota; kingdom Viridiplantae; phylum Streptophyta; class Magnoliopsida; order Malpighiales; family Salicaceae; genus Salix; species Salix purpurea. The sequence continues at coordinate 2,485,066 of JAOWLH010000016.1, read as the reverse complement.
CACACACACACACACACACAGCTAATGAAATTCATGCAAGGGAGATCTGCTTCTATGAGGATTTTTCTCTGTAGCTTTTCTCTGCCCGGCTCATGTCAATAGCATCAGCATGCTTAGCAAGAGCATTCAAACCAAGGTGGATTCGTGTAGGAACATCGCGTTCATTACAGCCATCAGCATACAACGTTTGAAGAATGACCCGAACAAACAAATTAATGACCATTTTCGAACATCTTGACTGCTTCAAATGGCAACATCTATCCATTTTCTCCTTGACAGACTCTTCCTCGATTCCCCAGAAACCAAGATTTACTTGATTATCACCTGATCAACTCTAGCCTTCTCCTTCAATTCTGTACCCAAATCTTTCACCAATAGTAAAACACCCATTTCAACGTATGGGTTTCTTTAAATTTGTGCATTCATGGTTGGATACATCTTAGTTTATCGTTTCATATGCATTAAAACATTAGAAAACTGAGCTCAAAGTTGGTTCACGAGATGGTTGTTATTGGCAACCAACGAATCACAATGGACACCTGTATGTACAAGATCTATTTGTCGAGCAATTTCCATGAAAGAATGAACATGAAAGTTTACAATCAAAAACATTTATTTCAACTCCAAGTCCATCGAAATTTTAGATTTCCAAGGCGCTTTGTAATGAAGAAATAGACAAACTTTTCTTCATGCATTGTTTTTTTTATAGTACATATATTATCAAACCATATTGTAAGTAAATCAATTTATTTTTTCTGGTAATTTAAGAAAAAATGGACGTATAATATCCTTAAAATTCTCAAATCCAAAACTACAAGGGTTTGCACATGAGCTAAAGTACAAGGAGGCAAAGCTTAAATAAAACTCCAATCTCTAATAGTTGTAACTAGTTAATGGCCCGCACTACGTTGCGGGCTCAACAAATATTTTTATAATTGTTGAGATTAAAATAATTAATAGATTTTGCTAGTTTAAAAATAAAATATAATATCTATACATGTAAGATTTGATATAATGAAATGCATCAATATATTCTATTATATCAATAGCAACATCGAAGGCTTAACATCTAAAAATATTATTACTATTATTGCTAATACAATAAAAATTATTAAATTATTCTGAAGAGAAAAAAAACTAAAAAACATTCATAAAAGAAAGCAAGAAAAACTATTATTATTGCATGAGTAAAAGAATAAAAAAAACCCAAAACTTTAACAAAAGAGCAAACAAAATAAAAATGAAAAAAAAATAAAAATAAAAATTATTAGCGAAAAATCATTTGATGTGAAAATAAATAAAAACTAATAAAAAATCAAAATAAAAAACAAAGAAAAACAAATAAGAAATATCAATTTTTAAATGATCATAAACACAAACTAAAATTAAAGAGAATTTTTTTTGAAAAAAATGTTATCTCAAAAGAGAAAACAATAAAAATTAAAAATCAAAAATCAAAACTAAAGGCATATATATATAACACATAGACAAAGATATGAGCTATTTAAGAACTATAAGAAATTCAAGAAAGTAAAATCAACAATCAAAAGTATAAGGCCCGGAAACAAAACCAAATATATTATCGATTTCAATCAAATAAAAAATTAAAAAAATTGAATAAAATATAATATCTATACATTTAATGTTTGATATAATAAAACATATTAACACACCCTGTTATAACAACAGGAACATAGAAAGCCTTAACATCTAAAAATACCATTACTATTATTGCTAAAATAATAAAAATGATTAAATTATCCTGATGAAAAAAATCGGATAAGAAAAAAAACTAAAATTATTATTCTTATTGCGTTAATAATAGAGAAAAAATTCAATCGAAGAAAAAAATCAATAATTTTAACAAAAAAGTAAATGAAAAAAATATAAGAAAAAAATATTTAGACGTCAAAATAAAAAACAATCAAAAAAAGAAAAAGGAAAAAAAAAGGAAAAACGAAAACGAAAAAAAAAATAGTATAATCAACCAAGCACGCCAGCCAGCCAGGTCTCGAACCCCTGCCCTCCGTGTTTACCAAACTTGCGCTTATCCACTAAACTACAGGCTGTTTTTGATTACTTATTATGCAATAATAATTAAATATTAGTTAAACGGCGAACCAAATGACCCGAACCGACCCGAACGACCCGAAAACTGAGCAACACTATTACAATCCACAGTGATTTGTCTCACAAGCTACAGTAACCGAACCCTGATCTCTTTTAGTATATTAGATAATAAAAAAAAAGGAGAAGCAACATCAAAAACTGAAATAAATCAGAACAAGGAAAATGAAAGGGTCAGCTCGCAAGTTAGTCCAAGTTATAAAACAAAGGCGTACAATGTCAGAATTTGAACGTAGCAACATCAAAAACTGAAATAAATCAGAACAAGGAAAATGAAAGGGTCAGCTCGCAAGTCAGTCCAAGTTATAAAACAAAGGCGTACAATGTCAGAATTTGAACGTACAAGTTAAATCCTACCGAGTCACCATGGACAACCAGGGAAAGCATGGATTTATGACCTTAGAAATTAAGAATTTATTCTTTTTAAGAAAACAACATCTAAATAGTTATATAATCCTTGTAAACATAAATCTAAGCTAAATAGTCACTTGTAAACCAACAAATAACAGTACCTAATGTTTAATGCAACAAACCTACGCACAAAAAGAATAAACTATTAGGGAATAGGAAAAGGAAGAAAAGATAACAAATGACATACAAAAGAGAAGAAAAAGAGCAATATCTATCTTGTAGAAAAAACATTTTTTAATAATAATAAAAAAAATCTCTTACAACAAATTCTATCAGAGACTTATCCAAGATCAGAGCAACAATCTAAACACAGACAATAACACAACAGAGTTAATATATGAAAATTGAAAAACTCGAAGCAAGTTTCATGAGTACCAGAGATGGACAAAATAAGTTTGAGGAACAAACAAACCAACCAAAATAAATTATCGATTAATAATGAGACAGACTCCACAATTTCTTCTTAAAACATATTGACTAAATGATCAAGTGCCCAAGATAATAATCATGTACTGAAGATGCAACATCAATGAAAGAGAAAGCGACAATGATGAAAGTAGAAAAGTAGAACAGGAAAACGGAATAGAATTTACCTCGAAAGAAAAAATATTGTTGCAAGTAGCACATAATGCGCATTAAGTCAAGCCTAATAAAATGGAGAGCAGAGGCAACTTAAAAGAAAAGTTGTCCGATTCTAAATGTAAATGAAATAAAACTAATCAAGAAACCAGAGAATAAATGGAGGCACCTATACTTTAAAATATATGTGTTTTTTATTTTGGTCCTTGTACTTTTATCTTGAATTTTATTTTAATTCCTTTATTTTTTTATATATATTTCTTAAATGGTTCTTATTTTGTCTATGTTTATATGTACATGTTTTTATTTTTTATTTTTTGTTTTCATTATTTCCACTATTATGAAGGTTTTTTTAATTTAATGTTTAAATTTTAATTTGTGTTGGAGATCATTTAAAATTTGATATTTATTATTTTTCTTTTTTATATATTTTATCTTCAAGTCATTTTTTTTTATTTCTTTTTTGTTAATATTTTTAGGTGTTAAAATTTCTAATTATTATAGATAAGACATTCAAAATAATGATAATAATTATTTTTTGTTAATATCCCAATCTTCTTGTTTTTTTTAATAATGATGATAATTTTATGTTGATTATTTCTTTCAAATCTACTAAATAGATAAATTTATATTGATTTGAAATTTATATATTTATAGAAAACTTGCACTTGACAGAAATTCTATACAAATTTATTATTTTGTCTAATTTATATCATAATAAAAAAATCTCACATAATGATTTTTTTTTAAATATGATATCACTTGCAATGGGGTGCAAGGTATGGGATAATATATATATATATATATATATATATATATATATATATATATATATATATATATATATATATATATAATTCATGCAGATTTCTTTTTCAAAAATTTCAATAGCAATATGAAGAAAATCGGCTTCTTTGATTTCTTCTCCACTGCTCTCATTGACGATTGTCTGCCATATGATATTTATCGTATAACATGTGGTATATCTATGGATTTTGTTATATATGAATATTTTCATTTTGAACCTTATTCTTTTAATTTTGGATTTTATTTTAATTCTTTTATATATATATATATATATATATATATATATATATATATATATATATATATATATATATATATATTTCTTACATAGTTTCTATTTCTGTCCATGTTTATATATACATGCTTTTAGTTTTTGTTTTCAATTTTTATTTGTTTCCACTATTATTAAGGTTTTTTTTTTATTTACGGTTTAAATTTTAATATGTGTCGGTGGTCATTTGAAATTTAATAATTATTATAATTTCTCTCTCTTTTTTCCTTCAAGTCAAATAATTTCTTAAAATCTAATAATATTTATTTTTATTTGGTTATTTATTTTGTTTTTAAATTGCTTTTTTGTTAGTATTGTTAGGTTTTGAATTTTCTAATTGGTATAGATAAGACATTCAAAATAATGATTATTTGTTAGTTTTGTTTTCTTTTAAGAATGTCAAATTAATTATATATTTGTATATTTATGTTATATTAGCATCTTAATATGTGTGTGTGTGTGTGTGACCTATATTTTTTTGAAAAAAACATATATCTTTTGTTAATATCATCGATTGTGGTTTTGTTATCTACCAATTAAATCATTACCAAATTAGTTAAAAAAAGACACCATTCATATTGTTTGGTTCATAAAATAAATCACTCATCTGTGCTAAAATTCAATAACTGTAATTTTACTATTTGTTAATTAAAGAATTCATAAAACAAATAAAACATACATAACAATCAATCTGTATGTTACACGGAGCACATGGTTCATTTCAACAGAATTTTTTTGATTCCAACTATACAATCTATCGATACAATAATTATCAAAATAGTTTTAACAATAGCAACATTCAATCACTTTTAGAAGAAAAAAAATCTAACACATTCCAATAATTACAGTTTTACTAATTAAATATTAAAATAATCAGTTACAACGCGTATAAAATCATTCAATTTTCTATATAGAAAAAAGCCTAGATAAAGTATTCAAAATAATGATAATGATTATTTTAAGGTTTTTTTCTTATACATATGCTAGACTAATTATATATTTTAATATTTATTTAATATTATCGTCTAAAAATATATATATATATATAGAGAGAGAGAAAATGACCTAGGATCGAACTCTTCCCATTTTCTCCCTTTTCACATTGATGGTGGCCTTCACTTCACCTGTAAAACAAAAACATAAAAAACAATTAAGGAAACTGTGAGCCCCCTTTCTTTCTATTTTGATTCTTACTCCCTAATTATCATTGTTTAGATAAAAATATCAATACAATAAAAATACTAATTATTGAGTAATAGGATCTATTAATATATCATCAATGAATTAATTATTTTTATTAATCGCTAATATACCTAAAATATATGGTCTAATAGTAGACCTCTTTTTTTGGACGTTGATTAATGAATAGCAAGATTAATAAAAATAAATGAAATAGAAATAATCCTTGTTCTAATTATTTTTTATGAATCATTAATTGACCCAAGACAAAATGGTCTTATAATATATCTTATATTTCATAGGTTAATTATCGAGTAATAGGATCAATTAATGTATGATTGATGAATTAATTATTTATATTAATTATTAATCGACCTCAGATGGCATGGTTGAATATTGAGTTCCATTCTTCTTGTGTCAATTAATATAGGATCTCTAGGATAAACCCTAAATAATCATTCTGTTTCATAATTTTATAGATCCAATTTGATATTATTATCATTTATTTAGTAGTAGGATGAAATTGTCTAATAATTGTTTTTTTTTAATAAAAGACTATTTTTTTTAAAGGAATGATTATTAAAAAAAAACCTTTCATAGTTTAATAATTTTTTTTTTTAAAATAAACTTTACACCTTAAGATTATAAGTTCATGACACTTTATAAAATCACTCTAGTATGATAAAAAATAGTCGATAAAAAATGTTAGAATATTTATAGGATTGTCGTTATATTTAAATTAATTACTAAAAAGCTTGTATAAAATCAACAAAAGATATTATTTTATAAAACTACCATTCTATTTAAATTATTTACTAGATTCCTTGTATTTGATATTATAATTTTTGCATCAAATTAAAAAAAAAAAACCCTAAAAGGATGAACAAATCCTAACTACTATGCTTATCCTTTTCTCCTCCCATCATCTAGTAACCCAAACCTTTTCAAAGCTTAATATCCATAAGTTACAAAACATGATTATATGAAGGGACTTGGTTTCTAGTAACTAAATAATTTATAGTTCCAAACCTTTTCTATTTGTCAACATTATTATTGCACCTCATATCATGCAAACACTCTCTAATTTAAATCAACAACCACTAAACCCATTTCTTTCCACCACTACAACACCAAGCCAAACCATCATAAAAGACCTATACCACAACACCTACACCATCACTATCTAATCCACACCATGTTGTTTATTCATTTCTCTCACTAGCAGTCATACAAAAAAAAAAAACCATCTCCCATCAAACTGAAAAAATAACCCAAAATAGCCCATTCACACTCCACCCCAAACTTGAAGCTACATGTGCCATCTGTAAACTTCTGGCTAAAAATTAAATAAAGAATAAATTTAACTTGGAAATAAGATGAGTTAAATTAATTTTTTTGTTATGTTAAAAGTGTAAAATAAAGAGGTGAGACACTTGATAAAAGAAAATAAAATTAATTAGAAACTTTGAGATATATTAGAATTATATGTAAAAAAGGGGTTAAAGTGTAAATAATGAAGAAAACACATAAAAACAATCATTTCCTCTCTCTCTCTCTCTTTCTTCAAAATTAAAGCATTTGGAACAAAAAAAAGGGATTTTCCTTTAGTATAAATATAGTTTTGATGTTGAAGAAGATAAGTTACAATCAAATCTATATTTTTATGATTATAATTATAATTTAAATGAGAGATGATAATCTTAAATGAATGGTCTAAGTTGGTTGTTTGGAATTCACTAGTTCATACCTTGTTTAAAATATATAAATAAATAATATGTGATATAAGTGAGGCCACGAGAGATACATGAAACCAAAAAGACACTATTCTATCCCCGATATTAGGTAAGTGTCATACATATTGTCATTTTCTTCCTTAACCTATCATACTAATATATTGAAAATGTTCTAGTATATTATATTTAAATTGTGGTTTATATTGAAAGAATTAGTTTCCGAGTGATGAGACTAATGCCCAATAAGAGGTGCAGGAAATAGTTTCCCAAGTGATAGAACTAATTTCTAGTAAAATGCATAAGAGGTTAGTTTCCTGATACTGGAACTAACACCTGATTAATGAAACAAGATCTTTGGAGTTGAGAATAATACTTGATAATTGTTAAAGAAGTTTAGATTCTAGAAAGTAGGAATAATGCCTAGATATAGACAAAGAAAGGAGTTATCCAATGTTGGGTATTAGTTGGAAGGATTGAGTTTTAGAAAATAAAGGTCAGGAAAAAAATGATTTATAAAACTAATGACTAATAAGAAATCTCTATATAGTGAACAAAAAAACATAGATTAATATATGGATCATTTTTTTAAAATAATTAGGAAATAAATGACAAAGATAAGTTATAATTTAAATGCAATGTTATAATTGTTTTATTTGTTCAAGTAGTTTGCTTGTATTAAATGCCCCTTTTATAATGCAATGTGTTCTATATTTAAATACTAATTGTCCCACTTAAGTTAATTATGTAAACTTATAGTGCCATGTTAGTTTCCTTCATTATATCATGGATATTTAGTGTGTGATTATGTATTTTTATTTTCCTTTGAAAATTTGAACATTTTATATTAATAAATTTATATATGCAGTCAACCATAATGAAATGTGATGGATGCAACATGATGAGTATAGAATGATTGAACAATGAATTAAATGTGAATTGGTTGAATATTAAAGTGTATTAAGTTTAAATTTAATATCTTGAGACTTCTTGATACAAGGGAGACTTCGGTGAGCAAATTTTCCAATTTGAAAAAAATATTCTAAAAAATATAATATTCATAAAAAAGCAAATAATAATTGCACTTACACCATCTTTTTCCTTTCTCTCTTCACTAAAATAAAAGCCCATTTCTCATCAACCCAAAACACAAAGTTGATCAAACCCATTTGAAAAAACAAAACAAAACAACAACAATAAGAGCAAACAAATTTGAAAATTGATAATAAGGAAGATAAAAACTAGATCAAATAATGATATGGTTTCTTTAATTTTGTGGTTTTATGATATGTTTGTTTCTTGGTATTATGAAGTTGAGGTATTTGATAAGGTGTTGTTTGTTAATTTATGAAGGTAATTTAGCCATTTCATTTCATTTAATTGGAAAACTTTAGTTGATAAAGGATGTAAATTGTAATTTTTGAAAGAATGGAGGAAACACAATGAAAAAATAAGTAAACTACAATTGTTTTTGTAATTATTTCTTTTAAATATTAAGATAATAACATTTTGGATTGACTTGAGTCAACTTAAATCAACCTATAAAATTCACAACTCGAGTCATGAACCCAACTTGGTTTAATGTTTTTTTCTTTTAAAAAATATTTTGAAGATTACTTGAAAATAAAAGTAGATGCTCTCAAGAAAATCACTGCTAATTTTAAAAAAAATATTATAAAAGGTTGTATCAAAATAACGCTTGCTGATATTATAAAAATAATAATTTTATTATAGAATATAGTGAAAATTGAAAGATATTTAATAAAAATAGAACCTCAAATATGTCCTATATTAATTTAAGCATTTAATTAAATAATAAATCTATTATATTTATATTTTATTAATTTATATCTAAAATAATAAATTAAAAATAAAGACAAAAAATAAATCAAGTGTGGATGCTTGGGTGACCTAATATACAAACCCTTTAAAATAATGTCACACCCATTTATCCGATCCTTATGTTTTCATATTTCTCTTAAATGGATGGACAATGCCCATTAATTTTTATTAAAAAAAAGAAAAGAAAATGATGTGTTACTCACTAGCTTTATTTTGACCACCTCAGGTAGTAGAAACTCACTAAAAATATTAAGCCCCTCCTTTTTTGTCCTAAGAAACACCTCCATAAACCTCAATAAACTCATTCCTAACCTTAAAACAATATTTATTTGATCAAAACCCAAAGAAATTATAGGAATTAAAAAAATAATTTTGATCCTCTATCTACTTTCATCGACATGATAAGGGGTAAGAAAATATATAAATGAAACATCTCATGAAATGGAGCCCATCAACACAAATAATATATATATATATATTATCTTTGGAAATGGATGAACAAAATAAAGTTTTAAACCACAATGTTAAAACATTAGAAAACATGGACTAAAAAAAATATATTAAAACATTGAGACCAAAATACTTAAAAAGCATCTCATGTATAATGAAAAAATGGTTTAATTTTTATTTTGGAATAGATCTTGGTACCTAAAGCTTTAATTTTGTTTTAATTAATAAAAATAAATTTTATTTTGCTAAATTAAACATCAACTTAATGCTAGAATATTGTTTTCAACATTGCAAAAAACTCATATCAAACTAACCAAAAAACATTATCAAACTCCATCTAAATAAACTCAATATAAAACAGTAAAATAGGCATTGTGCAAATCCATGGTGCTTGATTTGTCTCTTGATGTATATTAAAACTAGGAGTGTTTATGGTCTGATTCATTATGGTTTCGATAAAAACCATATCTCACCAAAAACCAGCCCAAACCAAACCAAATTTATTTGGTTTGGATCACTTCAGTTTCTTAATATTAAAATCCAAAAAAACTAGAAAGCAAAATCATCCATATTGTTCGTGTTCATCAAAACGACTTCTAGGCCTGATTGGGGGAGCGGTTGCGGTAGTTTTTTAAAGTGTTTTTCGTGCCGAAATACATCAAAATGATGTTTTTTTTATTTTTTAAAAATCATTTTTGACATCAGCACATCAAAATGATCTAAAAACACCAAAATATATTCATTTAAAATGATTTTTTTTTTAATTTCAGCAAAACGGCGGTTTGGCTGCAGTACCAAACGGGCTCTAGTCGAATCAAATTATAAAAAATTCCATATTTTTCCTTAGAAAAACATTTTAGATAATAATATAAATTTTATTATAATAATTTAAGTTTTTAAATGATATAGTTATTTAACATATACCAAGAAGACAAAAACAACCCTTCGATTCAGTCATTGGGTGGTCAATAGTGATGAACGCAGACAAAAATCCTTTGATTAAATCAATTAAAAACATTTTTCGACGGGGGATTGATTTAACCAATTTATAGATAATAAAAGATATTAAATTTAGTCCTGGTTTAGTCTTGTCAGTGTATTGAAGATTCATTTTTCTTAATGAGCAAGGTATGTAGTGCTACCTCAAAAAAAGTGGAGTTACGGCAGTGTAGAATTTACAGAAGCTTAGCCTGAAAGAAACTGAGTATTCTTTTTTCTTATAGGCTAGCTAGCAACACTGTTCTTCAGTAAAGACAACCAATACATCAGCATCTGAATGACATTTACACATTTAAGGATGATTGCATAAACTATGATGGGATTTCTTGCCTTAACATGAAGATATCAACCAATTTGAACGAACAAAAAAAATGCTATCAATTTAAGTAACTATATTTCTCAGGTTTCAGCCTGGCCTGTAGTTTTTAATATAATGATCACTGTAATTTTACATGATTGTTAATTTCAGGACCAGTAAGATTAGTGAAGGTGCGTACAAACTGACCAGACACCCACATTTAAAAAAAAAAATCCCCCCTCGAAGATACAACAAATTAAAGGAAATTCATTTATTCTAACTAAATAGCACTCCTGGTAGGCCTGTCAATTGTTTTTGTCACTTGGCTGATCCCCAGGGAAAATAAGTTCCATGCTATTTGTGCTGCTACTGCCAGAGTTAAACATGGCATCGGCCAATTCTGCTATAGGGTAATCAGCTTCTTTACCGTATCGACCACCAGTGGAGGGACCAGCCGCACCGCCGCTGCTACCTGCAGCCATGCTGCTGCTGCTGCTGCCAGCACTGCCTCCAGGACCCAGACTGAAATCCACCCATCTGCCGAGAGAAGTCGCCGCAGATGGTGGAGGCTGGCCGATCATAGCTTGGGCCATCTCTTGAGCAATTCCCGTTGCTGGCCGTGGAAATGACGGCGCGGTGTCTGACATGTGGCAGGTGTGCTCGCCGCGGTAGACCACTTCAAATTGGAAGGGATCGTCGTCAAGTCGCTGGACTTGTTTCTTGGCCGGGCAGTGGTACAGGTTCTGGTGCGTGCACCGGTAGTAGGCCCTGAAAGAGACATCAGATTATATTGTATTCGTACGTGTAGAGTTAAAATAAAGAACATATGTCAGGGCATAAGTGGTCCTAATTAATAATATGATTTTAATCAACCTGGTCAATTTGATTTTTCTAAATTTCATTCTTTCAAGTCTATTTCCCAATAAGCAGTCAATGACTCAATCTCTTAGTTGGCTGTGTACCAAGTCAATTGCTGTCTACTGATCATGAAAGAATGGTAAGACCTAGCATGAAGAGAACGCGAGTTTAATATTTTATGGTTTGAATTTGTCATATAACATATGTTTTCTTGGAAATCTAAATGAATAAAATTTCCTCTCGGACATTCATATTGTAATTACCTCGGAAACTTTGAACCCAGAATCTCTTTCTGTCCATATTTCCTCCAAGTGAAGCCATCTTCCGGTGGGATTTCAGTATTTCCGAACAGCTGAGCAGGTACCCTCACCGTCCGTTTCCCGGCATCATCATTCCTACATGTTTAGAATCATAAAAAACGAATCCGAACTTCTTAATGACCCGCTTAAGCTTGATCGATCTCCTTACCTGGATGAGTTTTATTTTTTATTCTTATGATTCCAAAGCAGAATATACAAGAATATAGTATATATGGTATGCATGAATACACATACCCAGGTCTGTATATTCAACATTTTCGTAAAAAAAATAATATGTAAGGTGCAAACAATGCTACCGACCGACCCTCTTTCCCAAGGAAAAAGGATTAAATTTGCTTTGCTTTTATGATTTACTTCCCATGCAATTTTCTTTCGGCATGGCATGTGAGGTGTAAAACACATTGAGCTACGTTTAATTGGTTCAGAAATTAAGACGATTCTGAATTAAAACACAAGTAATCTATATATATCACGAACAGGAAAATGCTGCAGTGACTCAAGTTTTGATGATATTCAGGAATCAAAATGAACATAATTGAGCATTGAATCTTCTCACCTCTTGCGCGGTCGTTTTGAGGATGATGAAGAACCTCTGCCAGAATCTGATGGATCCATTGCCTGAGCATCTGATCTGCTACTTGATTCGATAAATAAACCTCCTGATCCCATCTGTAGCATTCCGCCTACCTTGCTCTCAATCAACCCCAAGGCACTCCTCTCAGCCATGACTCCTGGCGTTTGATGAAGCAACGTCTCCATGGCCGATGTGCAACTAGACCCTAGCCATTCCTGTAAGATAGGATCAATATTCTGCTGGTGCTGTAAGTCCTGAGGCTCACGAAACAACATAGGATGAGGGTATGAAGTGGTGCTTAGTTGATGGAAACTTAGCCTCTCCTTAGCACCAGCAAAAACCCTAATGATTTCTTCACATGACTTGGATAGATTTTCTGGCTGGTTGGCTAGGTTTGCCAGGTTTAATGCAAGGTCTTCAGCTAACTTGCACCCATGAAGAATAAGAGAAACGGTGTCATCCATGGTTTCTTGTTGTTTTTTAGCACTTTTTTGGATGATCTTTGATGGGAAAATCTAAGATATTTAAATGGGTGAAATAATGGAGCTTTTTGGTGTGGTTTCTGTGTTAGTGCTTCGCTGCTTCATCCTAGAGAAAAAAGTGGGTAATTATTCAAAGTGTTGATGAATCTATTACACGGTACAAAGAGGAATTTAGAACTTGGAAAATTTGACCAAGTCACGGTCTCCTTAGCATGCACTTCAAACCTTAGAGCGAGTTTAGACGAAGACCGTGCCCCACATTGAAACCCACTTCTTTTTGGACGTTGAAGAACTTTCCTAGTATGACCATTAGCCGTAAGATCCACACTTTCCCATATTCTGTCATTGATGAATCATTCAATGAGATCCATGCTTTGCTTTGAAATAGGAAAATATTTACGTTACTACAAAAATTCTTTGGAATATAAAGAGCTCGTAATTAGTTAGGGAATTGTCAACGACTAACGACCCATCTTATACATCAATAGTGACATTTGTTTTACATGAAGAAAACCCAATTTCTTGTTCCTAGAGGTTCTTATGCACTTGAAGTAATAGCTTGTAAATTCGCGATGGTACCAAGAAGTGGATAAAACCACCTACCGTTAATTCATATGGAAATATTGATGAAATTTTTTCATTGATTGATAATATTTTTGATGGAATAATATCATTGCTATTTTCGTAGTGTGTATTTACTGTTGGGTATTTTTGTTGGTATTTTGCAGACACCATTACGGATGAAGTTTCGTTGATAAATATCGGTGGTAAACACTAAGGGAATTATAGTGGAACTCTAAAATCTATGATGTATGATGACGTGATATTAATTCTGACAGAATTACCGGCAGAGTTACCAATAGATATATTTTTTTTTGGTAATTTCATTGGTAAATACTGACAGATTTGTGGATGGAATTACAGTGGAATTCAAAAATCTATGAAGTACGATGACATGACATTGTTACTAGCAGAACTACTAATGACGTTACCAAATGATATATTGTATCAATAAATCTATTTGTAATTTTTAATTTATGACCTGATCATCATCCCTCCTCTCCCCCTTACCTCTTTCTCCTTGTTTCTGTATATTTTCTCTACATGCCCCAGCCACACTTTCTCCCTAATTTCATCATAGTTCAACCTCTCATAACAAATCCAGCAACCATAACACTAAATTTATGAGCATCTATGTTCTGATTTGATATTTTTTTTTTAAAATCCACTTTAAGTGAGTAAATCTACAATATATTTTGAAATTTGATTTTAATGTATTAATGTTTTTGTATATTTTTGAAGTATATTGATTTTGTTTGAGTGTTTGTTGTTTCTTTATATTTTTTTATCATATAAATTTATTGTATGACTTATGATGTGTACATGTTAGGGTTTGTTTTAGATTATGTAAAACTATATTTGTTTAGTTAATGTATTTAATTAATACATGATTATTATATATAGTTTTGATATAAATAATGGAGGATCGTTCATGGATGTATTGTGAATCACCCCAAGGGTTGCGTAGGATGAATTATTGCAATAGGTTCAAGATTTTATTAGCTACCCAATATACAATTTGAGATACATTCGTGAAAATGGTATTGGTTGTCTATATATAAGGTGCAAAAATAAAAAAGTTATCGATCCAGATGTTGTCACGATGCATCTTCTATAAAAAAGGTCCATAGAGGAATGAAATAATGTGTTGGTATGTACATAGAGAAGGATTTGTTCCTCACAAGATAATGGTAAAAAGGATGGTTGGTTCAACTTCTAGTTCTAGCAACGTGCATAGAGTTGTAGATGCCAAAAATAATCCCTATAGAAATATGGTTATGGATGCAATGAAAATGAATTAGAGAGGTGAAGGTAAATGCCCAATCATAGATGGAGAACCTAATACAGATGCGATTATGTTTTTATCTTTTAAAAGACTATGATGAATCATTATGGGATGATTGCACAAATCACAGTAAATTACAGTTGTGACAAGTATTGACCATCATGTCTGATTATGGTTTAAGTGACGCCGATTATGATAGAATTATCGAATGAGTGAGAGGTATGTTACTAGAAGGGAATAAGCCAAAATAGAACTTCTATGCTGCCAAATCCATAATGAAACCTTTCGGGCTATGGTACCAAAAAATTGGCAAGTGTCCAAACTTATGCATGTTGTACTATTTTGAAAATACAAAGTTGACCGAGTGCAGGACATGTGGGAATCCTCGTTATAAACATAAAACTGGAAGGGGATGAACTCTTATTGCACATAAAAAACTTAGTTACTTTCCAGTCAGACATAGACTGTAAATATTATTCATGTCACTAAAAACTGTTGAGCATATAACATGATATTATTCACATAACACAGTTGATGGAGTGATGATGCACCCTTTCAATGGTGAAACCTGAACACTTTAACCATGTGCCTCCTTAATATTTAGTGAAAGCAAAGAATGTAGGTCTTGGTTTATGTGTAGATGGATTCAATCCCTTTGGGTCATTTTCTGCTTCTTATTCCTATTGGCCGGTGATACTCACAATATACAACTTGTCACCGGGAATGTGTATGAGGCCAACTTTCATGTTTTTATTAATGATCATAGCTGATCTTTATAGTCTGGGTTGCAACAACGATGTCTGTCTTCAACCATTGATTGATGAGTTGAAGCACTTGTGGTCAATGATTTAATTTATGATGTATTAAGGAAAAAAATTTAGATGAAGACATCTTTGATGTGTACTATCAATGTATTCCTCCTTACAAAATGCTTTTTTGGTTGAGCATGAATGGAAAACTAGCATAATCTATACTATATAGAAAAAAACAATGCATTCACACTGATGAATGACGACAAAACATCATTTTTGATTGTCACTGCCTATTCTTAACAACAATTCATAAATATAAAAAGAACATAGATCCTCCATAATTATTATTCTCAATTGCTTTACAGGATTATGCACAACTCTGATTTTGATAGCAAACTTAGCAATAAATTGTTCACAATAATGATTTAGAGACTGCTCTAGCAATTAAGATAAACAATCATAGGAAATATGCATACAAAAAAAAACATATTTATTCATTATATGAACTAAAAATAAATGGAAGAATAATTCTTACTATTCTTGAAATCCGAAGGTTTTTGTGTCCTAGCAACCAAGAAATAGAGTTTAACCTTGCATGTCTATTGAACAACTACTCCGAAAGATGGAAGAATGCCTGAATTCAGGTTCATAGGAGAGAGGATTTGTGATTCTTCTTTTCTGGTCTCCCCCTCTTTCTTTTCTCTCTTTCTTTTTATATCCTAGAAATTCTTAATCTTTATTTTACAAAATAGTCTTCTCTTAAGTAGATAGTTTACATTAAAATACTTTAATAACTATTTTCCTAAAGAAATGAGAAATAACTTTGTATGAAATCTTTAAGCTTTGACTTAGATGAGCTAAATTGCCGAAATAAAGACTTGGATGTCAGTTTGGATGCTTTGGTACATAATTTGGACATGTTTCTTCATAGAACCTGTGTTGCGATATCACGGTTAGACAAATTAATTACCCTAACTTAAAACACAACACGTAAGATTGTATAAAGCAAGCAAGGGGTCGATCCCATGAGGACGGTTCAAGTTAGATATTTATACTATATGATATGCAATTTAGAGGGGGTTGGAAGTTGTCTAGGCTAAAACAAAAGAAAACATAAAACTATCAAGCAAAAATTAAATCAAACTAAAATTTACTAAGAGAATAAACCTTGGTCACAAGTAAACACCCACCTATAGAAATCATATCTAATCACTAAAATTAAACATCAATTTATATTCTAAATCTCTATTTCTTCTTAGCATTGGTTAGTTAATGGATTTGTCGTATAACTTACCCTAATCATCAAATAACATAAGTGTCTACACTTGTAATTTGATTGAATGACAACCTTGAGAACTAGATAAGTTGATTAATCAAGAAAGCATAATTGTCCGTAGTCTATGTTTGATATGATTGAATGTTCTCTCTAAGATTAATAATGTAGATCCGCCACAATTATTAAACTCAATTACTTCACAAGTTCATATACCACAACTCTGGTTTTGATGTCAAACTTAGCAATAGATTATCTACAATAATAATTTAGAGTCCGCTCTAGCAAATAAAATAAACAAACATAGGAAAAATAAGAATAGGAGAGCAAACATATTCATCATATAAACTTAAAAAAGGTAAAATAGATGTCATAGTTCTTGAAATCTGAAGGTTTTTGTGTCCTTATAACTAGGAAAAAGAGTTTAGACTTGCATGCTTGTCAAACAACTAGTCGAAAAGAAAGAAGAAAAGATGATTTTAGATTTGTAGAGAAGGGGCTTTTTTTATCTTCTTCTGATCAACCACCCTCTTTTCTTTTTCCACTTCCTTTTTATATCCTAGAAAATCCTAATTCCTATTTTAGAAAATAATCCTCCCTTAAGTTGACAATTTTACATTCAAGATTTGACTTAGAGGAGCTAAATTACTTAAATAAAGAGTTGGATATCGGTTTTGGAACACAATTTGGACACATTTCTTCACGAAACCTGTTTGTTGGCGAGATTCAATTGTCATCTTTGCAAAATAATATCTCTATCATATGACATCATTTTGGTCTTCCATTTTGAGCGTTGATAGACCTTGGAATCCAGAATAAAAAAAAATGAGTTTACACTAAATTGGACTTCTGTAACTCAAGATATTCAAGTAAGAGTGTTTGAAGGTCAACGCTGGTAAAATGCTAGATTTGACTTTGAAGGCTGTAATTTTCATGCTCTTTCTTATTTTATTTTCTTGCCTTGTCTTTCCAAAAGTTATGGATGTTAGCTTTTTTAATTCCACTAAAATCAATTCATTTAGACCTCTAGAGCTCATGCTCTGCATAAAATATTGATTGACAATCATATCTGCCAGTTACCTCCAATTTACTCTTTTTTGTATCTTTCATCCAAAAATATCTTCAAAACATAAAATAAAGAATATCAGGGCATTTTATATATAAAACATAGGAAAAATACTAGTTAAATGTGGGTGAAACTATCAAATAATATAGTGCATCAAATACCCCTACACATAGCTCTTACTCATCCTCGAGAAAGGATAGATAAAATCAAATTGAAAATAACTATGACCAATCTCTTAAAATCCTATCAATATCCAAGAATATATGAATTATAAACAAGAATACAATCAAGAAGGATAAAGAGTATTTCATGAATTTATTTACATGCAAACTTAAAAAATCAATTAATCATCAGGATTTAAATGAAATCTATGTCATGCCAAAGTGATAGGTCCTCTAATTGATACATAATCCAACACTCATGTGTTTATGACTTATATGTTTAAATATCTCAAATTCAATCAATGGATATATTCTATCATATACTTTCTCTTTAATCTCATGTACATTGCTTGTTGGTAGGCTAATATGTCTTTGAATCATGAATCCAAAAAAATTAAGTTTGCATCAAATGGATTTCTGTAGCTCAAGATGTTCAATTCAGAATGGTTAGAGGTTAACACTAGCATAATACAAGATTTACTTTAAAAGTTGTGATTTCCATGTTCTTTATTTTTTATTTTTCTTTCCATAGATGTACAGAAAGTTATGGATGTTAGCTTTCTAATTCCACTGGAATTACTTCATTTCAAATTCTAGAGCTCAAGCTCTACACAAAACATTAATTGAAGGTCAAATCTCCCAATTGCCTATAATTTACTTTTCAAATTTTTCATCCAAAAGTACCCTAAAAACATAAATCAAAGAATATAAAGGCATTTTATATATAAAAACATAGGCAAAACACTAGGTGAATGTTAGCTTTCTAATTCCTCTGGAATTACTTCATTTCAAATTCTAGAGCTCAAGCTCTACACAAAACATTAATTGAAGGTCAAATCTGCCAATTGCCTATAATTTACTTTTCAAATTTTCCATCCAAAAGTACCCTAAGAACATAAATCAAAGAATATAAAGGTATTTTATATATAAAAACATAGGCAAAACACTAGGTGAATTTGAGTACAACTATCAGATAATATGTTGCATCAAATATTCATAGTTTACAACTTTCCACCAAGGATGTGTATGAGGATGAAGTTTTTTTTTTTTATCTGTAATCATACCTACTTGTAATAGTATAGGTAGGAATATTTTTTTTTTCTCAATCATTGATGAATTAAATCAATTATTGTCATTCAAAACTTTTATGTACAATGTCTTGAGAAAACATAATTTTTAAATGAAGGCATCTTTGATGTGGACTAAGGTTTATTGGTTATTTATAGTGAAAACCAAACCTAGAGATCATGTCCAAGTTACTCAGGATGGTAGCGGTAAAGTAACTGTGGAAGATGATATATTCAACTTTATGAGTAAGTTGATGCATATCGAGTTACTCTTTCTACTAGCTTAAAAAAAGATTTAAAATTTTCATGCAATTGATAATACTTTTGTTAGTGTTGATATTAAGAGGTTAAATGATAAATTGAGAGTTGTTACATATACAGAAGTCAATGAAGATGATAATATTGGTGAACTTCAATTCAACAAGAAGATTATGATGGATATGATGATGATGAAATCAAAGAAAAGAAAAGAACAAGACAATTCCAATTAAAAATATTCCAAACTGATTTTTAAATATAAATCATTATATGTAATGAAATTGACTCTAATATAATATTTTTAGTTGTTGCTTTACAATAAAATATTGTTAACATAATTGAAATGTTTATTGTTGTAATTTTATTATTATGTTATTGAGCAATAAGTTTTATGGACATGGAATACAACAAAACTAAACAAATGTAATTATTTTATACCAATGTAATTACTAACATGATATAAAATACCATCAAAATTATCAATAAACCAAGTCCCTTAAAAAGTTTTATAGAGTTAGAAAAGAATTACAATATTGTCACTAAAAATTAGAGCAAAATTATTGATGGACTAAGTTCTTCACAAAGTTCAAGAAAATTGAAAACAATTACAATACTTTGTCACAAACAATTACAAACAAAAGTATTGATAGACTAGTCCTTTAGAAAGTTTAAGATAATTGGAAAAAAATAGCATGACTTTACTATTGAGAACTACATACAGAGTAACCGATGAAACAAATTTCATCAAAGAATTTTGAGGGGGTTGGAAAAGTTCAGGTTTATTCATAAATTTTAGTCTGAATTACCAACATAATTATATATGGAAATTAAAAATTAATAAATAATTAATTATAAAAGTGTAATTTCATGAATAAAAACCTTATTAATAATAAACCAAAATCCTTAATTTCATAAGAACAACATTGTTTTATTTCTCTTTATTCCTCTTTTTCCTCTTTATCGATCTCTTCTCTCCCTAACAATTTCTTCACACTCTCTCTCTTCCCTTTAATTTCTTTACCCTTAACACAGTCATGCCAGACAAGTGAGAAGTATTCATGCCTCCAATTAGGTAAGTCTTATGCAATAATAGAATTAATGTAAAGTCCTTAGATGCAATAATAGAATAAAATAGAATAGAATTATGGATCAAGCATATAGTTAGTGTGAATGAAAATGGAAAATTTAATAAAAAAAAATGATGTCAATGAGTGATATTGAAACGTATGAAAGATTGATTTGATTTTATATGATGTGTTCTATTCAATAAATATTTGATTTTGTTAATTTGTATTAGAGATAGGTTTTGTTTAGATATATTAATTTCCATGTTGTATGTGTGTTTGGAAAAAAAATTATTGGATGTGACAATTTATGTGATTTTGTTATATAAATGCTTCCTTAGAAGATTAAAAATTAGAATTACAATACTTGATTAAATGGATGATGGCATGTTGTGTTACATGTTTGGAAAGTATAATAATGGAAATTGAGGAATTTATAAAAACTTGTTTAATGTGTAGGATTATGATGTTTTAAAATGATATTAGAAATTCTTAAATTTGATTTCAATCATGGTAAATTGGTTTTGATTGGTGAACATGAGTTGTTATATTTTGGGAAAGTTATGTATGTATGTATGTATGTATGTATGTAAAGAGGAAATTAAACACATCCTAAATGTTTAGCATGATATAGGAAGGATAAATTCAAGTAAAAACTTGAAATGAACTAATGGGTAATTGATAGTGTAAATATAAGCTAATTTTACTAGCAAACTGACATGTTTTCATAAATTTACAAGTATTCACATTTCCTAATAATGTTGTGAATGCATTATACTTGTTGCAAGTATTATAAATTGGGTTGTTATGAGTTTGATTGTTATTTCTATGCTTTGAAGAAATGGAAATTATGGAATTGACAAAAATAATATTAGTTGTTGATTACTATTTTTTTGTATATAGGAGTGTGGAGATCATGTTTTGAAGTAACATGTGAGTGATTTGTGAAGATGAAATTGGTAGTGTGGAAATAAAAAGACTGTGTTTGAATAATTTTGAAAATATAGGCTGTTATGATAACTTAAATATAAGGAATTTAGGGTTGTATAGAATGTTATGATAATATTAATATATGAAAATATAGGTTGTTATGACAACTCAAAAATGCATGAATATGATTTGTTATGACAAACAAAATTGTAAGTACTTATAAACTATTATGATAATCATGAAGGAGTGTGAGTGAGCCATCATGACAAAAACAATGCATATGTGTATTATGGTTGGAAAAGAATAATGGTTTGTGTATATATTAATGGCCATATATTTTCATAAGTGTTTGAGTTTCAATTGTCAAATATGCTAATGTTATTGTTGAAAATAGATTAATTTTTATGCATGGTTGTAATGTCTGAAATGGGCTAAGTTTGTACTACTAGTATGGAAATTTATGAACTTATGTACTTAGGTTATATTCATTTATAAGAGAATAAATGTGTATGTTTTGCTCAAAAAATATTGATTTATTGTTTTTTTTTTCATATTAATAGTGTAATTATTATTATGTCCTTCAGCTTATAAAAATTTATTCTTAGGTTTAGGGGTATTTTAGACTTTTCCTCTTCACCTTATGTCATTAAACAATTGTTTGAGGGTGTTTGCGTCTTTTTTATTTTCTTATAAATAGTAAAACTACGGTTTTGCCCCTAGGTTTAGTTAAAAAATTGTTAGTTGGGCAAGGGTATTCTTGATATTTTGATTTTTTTTATGAATAGTAAAATAACTCTTTTACCCTTGAATAAGACAAAAAATAGAGTTGTCAGTAAGAGTATTGTTGGGTTTTCCAAATTTATGATCGGTGAAATCACTAACCTACCCTCCAAAAAGACAAAAACAAAGAGTTGGTCCGAGGGGTATTTTGGTATTTGTGTATGCGGTGTTTTTTTGTTCTTAAGACGATCTTCGAGGGTGTTTCGGTGATTTCATATTTTTTAATGTTTTTTTATAAAAAAAAAACTGTTGGTGCATCTAATGCTCCATCAATTTTGTTCCGTCTGTTCCATATAGGCAGCATATGAAGTGTAAGGCAGTGGCAAAAAATGTCCAACCGCCATCTCACAAGATGAGCACCCTGTCCTCTTTACCACAATGGTGCATATGTCGGCTCATAGTGGTCGGAGACTTTTTTTTTCCTTTCCTCTCTCCTGGAGATGTATATGCATATAAGTCCTCTTTGTTTATGGTTTGTACATTCCAATTCTTGGTCTTTTTATTTCTTTTTTCTTCCTGATTTCTTCTATAGAAATTTTGATTTGTTTCAATGTCGCCCTTTAATTGACATTGGTCATAATTTTATTTTTTATTTTGGCTCTTATTCTTTTAATTTATATTTTGATTTTAATTCCTTTGATTTTTTCAGTCATTCTAAAGCATTCCCTATTTTTTGTTCATATTTATGTGTCTATACTATTAGTTTTGATTTTTAATTATTATTGTTAAGGTTTTATTTTATTCAATTTAGTTAAATTTTAATTTGTATAGATGATCATTTTATAATTGATATTTTTTATTTTTTTTCCTTGTTCTTTGTTCATTTTTTTAGTTTTTTATTTTATTTTTATTGTTCTTCAAATCAAATGATTGTTTTAATACTAGTAATATTTATTTTTGTTTTATCATTTTTTATTTTATTCTTCAGAATAATTTGATAATGTTCATTATTTAGGCAATAATAATAATAATAATAATAATAATAATAATAATAATAATAATAGCAACAACTTTAGTTGTTATAATCATGATAATAATAATGACATTACTAATGATAATGATAATAACAATTGTAATGGTTATAGTGCTTATGATATTAATAATTATGGTTGTGAGGATAATAATAACAATAACTCATAAAATAATATTAATAATATCAATAAGAACAAAAACAATCACAATAATGATATTAATAACAATAGTGGTGTTAGTAATCATAATAGTGATTATAATTGTGATGACAATGGTGGGGGCGGCGATGATACTACTAATAATAATAATAATTAAATGATTTCACATATAATAATGATGATGGTAATAATAAAAATAAACATAATGGTAATATTAGTTATAGTTGTGATGATAATAACTGTAATGATTATTTAAAAAATAATAATTATCATGATAATGATGACAATGATAATAACAATAATGATGATGACAATGATAATAATGCCAATAAGAATAAGAATATTAATTATTTACAATAATGATAATAGTGGTAGCTATAATGATAGTGGTAATTTAACAATCATAATAATAAAAATAAATAATAATTGAAATAATTCATCAATCAATGTCAATAAGAATATTATATACATTGATGAATTGATGAATTATTTCAATTATTATTTATTTTTATTATTATGATTGTTAAATTATCAATGGATTTTTGAAATCATCAATTAATATTATATAGAAATCCCAGATTAATGGTTTGAAATATTTTTATTGTTCAATGTTATCTTTTTCTTTTTTTAAAAATGTATTGCTTAACATTAGTTTTTTTAAAAAAAAATTATTGAATTTTTGTTTAAACCTATTAAACAAATAAACTCTTATCAATTTAAAATTTATATCGTTATGGAAAAATTCTTACACTCCTAAGATTTGTTTTTTATATTTCAAAAAATATGATTCTAATTGTGGCGAAACATAGAACAATTGACTCATTCTCTCTAAATGTTATCATTCATATGTGTTCTTTTTTATTTCAATAGGTAGAAATAACATGCAATAATTATAAAATTTATTAGGTTGTTAATTGGATATTTAGAATGATTTTTAAATTAAGTGTTAGTAATAAATAAAATTAGTTGGTTTGTGACTTTATTTATTAATGAGTATTTGTAGGCAATAAAATTTTAGATAATCTCTCATATAGAAAAACTAATGCTGAATTATTTTTTAAAAGAAAGTATAATAATAGTGTTATTACCTTTTTATACTTAATTTGTTTAGATGATTAAAATAAGGTCATTAAAGAGTAATACAAATAAGATATATGGTGGTTCTTCTAGTGGTGCTTCTTATGATAATTAGTTGTTAGGTATCGGCTATTATCAAGAACCTTAGACACAAACACTCTCTCATACGCTCGTCAAGTGCATGGTCAACTCAAAGAGGGTGTGTCTTTTCTAGAGTAGGATGTATATAGTGAGAAGTATCCTCCTAAATTAACTCCAACTATAACATATAAGTTTTATTTTCCTTTCTTGCATAGTAAAAAAATGAATAATTTTTTAATAGTTAATTTCAATGAACAAGTAAAATTTCAGGATTACAAATGTGGAGGTTGCTCTCAAGATAACATTGGTGATGAAATCATTGATAGAAATGCATTTGTTTATGGAATAAGGTATATAAAAATTATGAATATAAGCTTATGATTGATGTCTGGTTGGGAAAGATCATGGTTAATATATACATAAATATATTTTTAATATTTAATTTAGTACTTTTTTAATTTAATAAACTAGCCATTTTATAAAATTGATGTGTAAAATGTTTTTTTATTGGGAAGAGGTTGTCAACGTTGTTGCCAGAAGAGTGTGGAAAAATCATGGTGCCATTAGGTAAAATTGAATTCAAAATGTGATTTTTAAAAACAAATGTTCAAAAAACATTTAACAGATAATTGCTTTCTACAAACCAAGTTACATGATTTCTGATATGAGGCCTAAAATAAATCAAAGAAATATGCAAAAAAAGGATTTGCATGATGCAAATGTATGGTTGTGTGGATGGATTTTAGAACTTTACATATCTTAGAGGCTATCTGAGATGATTATATCTAGCACATGATGTTTGAGCATTTCATATGGCAGTCGCAATCTAGTGTAGAGAACTAAACAAAAGAGATTCACATTTCCATTACCACATACACCAACACATCAGTTTTGTTTGTTTTGCATGCAAAGGGATGTAAGTTGTTTTATATTATATTTTTATAATTGTTGTATTATATGAAAAGTCTATCTAATAATAGATTTATTTTGCAAGCTAAAATGCTTGGACAAGATTTAAGACCGCTAGAGCTTTTTGTTGAAACCCACATACGAAATGAGGACTATTAGAAAAGGGTAAAACAACCGAGAGATAACCAAACTTAGAAGTTCATGATAAGTTAGATTTCAACAAAAAAAAAATTATGCTATTATGTTTTTAAAAAATTGGCTGATTTGTTTTCTTTTTCAGAAAACATATTACACTTGATTGTATGTATGAGAGATACAAAGATGATGTTTCAATATATTTGAAATTCAATATGGATTTGTGGTTAAAGGTTGGATTGTCTCATAGGATTGTGATTAAATAAAAACTTTGTTGTAAACGAACATAATATTAAAAAATAGACCCAATCAAATATGTAATATTAATAAAGAAAAAAACTATATCAATAACACAATTAAGTTCCAAAACCAAACATTGGACCCCTTTTTATTTTACAAATGTGAATTATCTTATTATTATAGGAGTAAAAAAGATATATTAAGTAAATGAAAAAAATTAAAGGACCAGAATTAGAGAAAACAAAAGAAGATAACACAACATGTAAATAGAGAAATTATTATTATTAACCATGCTTAATTAAGAAGGCACAAATTGCTATTCCAATGAATATTGTATTGTTTTTCAATTTTATCCTTTATTATTGAATTTATTGTGAATTGAACTTCATAATTTATTTTGATTTTCTTTCTTTGAAGTTATCTCAATCCAATAGCTCAGACTGTAAGTTTTACAAATTAACTTTATTATATCATGTTTATTTTTGTAATTTTTTATATTTGAGTTTTATTTTTCAATTTTATCTTTCAATACTTTGGTTGATTGTAAATGAAGCTCTATAATTTATTTTAGTTTGTTTTCTATGAAGTTAGCTCAATCTCATGAATAAAGTCAAAGGTTTAACAAGTTAAACTAGGTTAACTTGAGTCTTTTAGGATTTTTTAAAAATAAATTTCTTTTTTAAATTTATCCTTCAATATTGGATTGATTGAGAATTAGGCTTCATAATTTATTTCAATTTGATTTATATTGAGTTATCATGTTCTCATGATTCAAGTTTGCCAAGTTAACTTAGTTTTTTTTTTAATTGATTTTATCAATTTGATTCCTTCTTATTGGGTTCATAGAGAATTGAATTTTAATATGGTTTTTTTTATTTGTTTTGTACTAGATTATCATGATTTCATGACTTGGGTCGTGAATTTTACATGTTCACCTAGTTGGCATGAGTGAATTTAAAATGTTGTCTCAATATTTGTTTTCAAAAATAATGTCATTTATAAGTTTTTTTTTGTCAAACTATGATTTCTTTTCTTGTTGTTTAGGTTGTCTTTGGACTTACCATATCAACTAGGTCACATATGGTCAATCCCTACACAATTAGTTTTTTTCCTTCTTGAAAATACATTACTAACCTGGATTTCTTTAAAGTTTGAAAAATTGATTCGATTCACGACTGATGATACAAAATAAATATTACTTTTTGGCTTATAAACAGAGCTACCATGTGTAGCTCGCTTAGGCTTAGCTTGATCAAAGCTTAGTTAGGCCAAATCTCCTGACCCAACTTAGCTATTTCGGGCTTATTTTTTCAGCCCATAACATTAGATTTATAAAGATAAATCTTTTTTCAAGAATAAAATAGACAAACATGTTTGGTAGGCATTATACTCGAACTCCCTATATCAACCAGCACTCATTGGCAAATCCAAGTCATAAATATGGTTATTTCCATCAATATGAGACTTGATCTTCTCATTCACATGCTTTTCATAATAAGGAACCAAGGCATAACATCCATAAAACTACACTAACCCAACTCCTACATGTTATTCCCATCAAGTGAAAGAATTTTAATTTTATCATAAAGTCACACACTCACGTCACCAAGAATTGTGTCATTGTTAAAGCCAATGTAGACAGTTATGATGGAATTACATGCCCTAACGAGCATATATAAAATGTTAAAAGCAATCACCACACCATCAATCTCTAATAAGACCATCCGAAAAAAGCACCATGAGGCACATTTATGAAATTCTAAAAATGGTTCAAATACAAGAAACCCAACAAGTTTTATCTCTTTCACCATAATCATATATATTGTCATGACCTGTATGATATCGATTGATGGATTTGCCTTCTAGATGTTTTAGGGGGTTTAGGTTATATTTATAAGGTTATGATTATAGAGTTTAGAAATCTTCACCTAGTATTACAGTCACCAGAAAACCTAATGGTCTGCAAAAGTTTGGGTAAGGGGATTAGTTATGCACAGAAAAAATACATCACCTCTAGTCTACCGTATCAAGGTAAACTGTATTATTGTTTGATTGTTTTTCTAGATCAAGTTTCAATTCGTTAGTCTCATCTAAGATTATAGGTAGATCTTCATATTATTGTCTAAGCCTTCTTGTGCTTAAAAACAAGGCACAACATAGTTTTTTAGTTGTTGTGTAATTGGATTCACGGTCACTGAACTTTGTACTCAAGTAGGATATGAATTGCTCTTTCCTTCTTGATTTATTGTGTTGATTTAATATGCATCCCATGGTTGTTTTTGTCATTGCAAAATACAAGACATAGACTCTATCTCTAATGGTTATAAAATATATACTTTCTCAGCTTTGCAATTCTCTTGGATTGGGTGCCTTTTTCTCCAAAATCAAACTCCAATTCAAGATTCCTTTTTTTCTTTCTTCTCTTTAACTCCTACTGTTTCTTTTATAAACAAAACCACAGGTTCTAGACAAGTTTGTTAAGGTTTTAACAAAATAAAACCTTGTTGGTTTTACCTAAGATTTTTTATTATGGGTTCAAAAGGTTTTGTAGCAAGCTTGAGATCAAATAAAAATATTTTTAGCCTTTTGATCTTGAGAGGATGGTTTTAACCCTTGATAAGAGCCATTTGGATGATTTTTAGGTGTGAACACGAAAGGTGGTCAGGTTGTCTTTTTCGCAAGTGGGTGTCTTAGTTAAGGATGACTGGGTTGTTCAATTTTTATGGTCTCGTTAGAGCATTTAAAATGTCATAATTGCTTAAAACCATTTGAGCTTGATAGAGGGAGTTCAAACCTTTTTGTTGGATCTTTTATTGATTGATTTGGAGGTTTATAGATCCATATTTAATTACTTGAATATGCTAACCTGATCAATATTTTCTTAAATAGGCAGTAAAGGTTGATCAAAGATAAGATGTTGAGCTGATTAATGATGAATAAAGGTATAACCATTTGATTTAAGGTAATATGGTGGTTTAAGCTTCTAAGATGGTAAGAAACATCATATTCGTCCGCTTGAAAATGTTTTTCTAATCAGCCAAAAATGATCAAGGTGTACACTTTTTATGAAATGGAACCATTTTGATTAATCCCTAAATTAAAAATTTTAAATTTATATTTGTGATTTGTCAAATTACAATTGTACCCTTACTATTTTCCAATATGTTTAAGTGTACCCTTAATCATTTTTAAACTTTTAGTTATTGCAATCTCAATTGTTATTGAAATCAAATTTTGGTTCCAAATATGAGAACCTTTTCCACTTCATTTCCTGGTTTTTTATTTAACCAATTAAGTTCCTAATTGGTTAATAAACTTTCAATTTTCTTCAATTGGGTCCTTAATTTTATTCCTTAAAGTCAATGTCTTTCACAAACTTTTCTTGATTTTAGATTTGTTCAATTAAGTCCTTAATTAGTATCAAACTTTGTATTTTATGTAATTAAGGTTCAATTTTCACCAATTTGTCTTTTAAAAGTTCAATTTTGGTCCCCCAAACTTTTTTTTTCAATTGAAGCCTAAATTATCCAAAGACTAATTTTCTTTTGCAATTAGACCTTTATTTAGTGCTTTTAAAGTCAGATCACAATAATTTTTTTTGTTAGGTAACAACAATATCTATGTGAGGTAAGGGAAAGTCATCCTTTAGGTTTGCGTTGTTCAAGTCTCTATAGTCCACACATACTCAAATCTTGTCATTTTCTTAGGTTAGGGACTACAACCATATTAGATACTTGTTAAGGGTAGTCGTCTATATCCATAAATACATCCCACAATTTCTATATTTTTGCTCTTACCTTGAGCATCATATCTAGGCGTATTCATTTGGTTTTCTGTTTAAATAGTTTACTTCTCTCCACTAGTAGAATCATGTGTACAACTACATTTATATCCAAATTATGTATATTTGCATAAGTTCTAGCAAAGAAATTTGCACACTTAAATATGAGAGATACCAACCTATTTATCTCCTCGGTAGCGATAAGAGTGTCAATCGTTAATTCTTTCTTTTCTTGCTCATTTCCTAAATTTATGATTTCTAACTCCTCATTAGCAAATTTCTAGGATTTCTCAAAGATTTCCATCAACCTAGTGAACTCTTTTCATGTCTTTTTCTTTTAGTCTTCATCACTCATTAAATAATAGTATCAAAATTTGTCTAATTATTCTTAGTGTAATGTTTATATGAATCAATGGACTTTCATGATCCTAAAAGTGTAAGATGTCCTCGTATAAGTGTGTTATTTTCAAGAAATAAAAGAATGAAGGCACATCTTGAGCACACGAAAAATGTATGATCTTATTGGGAAAAAAATGATCATTATGAGCTAAATTGTCAACAAGACTAAAACAAGTTAGAATATCACAACAAGGCAGGTAATAACATTTTTGCAAATATGATTAAACAAAGGCCATTTTTTATTTAACACCATATAAGTAGATTTTATCTTTCAATTCTGGTACACCTCTCCTTCAACCAACTTCTTATGAAAATTATTATAGGGGTCTCATCAACAGTGAGAATAGAGAGTTATAGTAGAACTTTGTCTTTTATTTTTGCTTTTGCTTCCTCAATATGGCCCTCATCTTGACACTCTAGGTGCTAATGTGAAGATCAATCATGCTAGACTCAATCACCCTTATAGACCATGGGAAAATTGCTTGAAGTAGTGTGATTACATTTTCCACTTCCTAATGCTTTAGTTGTTCAATCCTTGTTATTCTTGCCTTCCTTTTGATCTTAACAGCTTGTTTGTAGTCATCTTTTTTGGGTTTATATCCAAGCCCAAATCTCTAGTCAACTTCATCATATTTGACCCACTCAAATGTCCTCGTTCCAAGATTATATTGGAAAAAGACCCCTTTCTTTATTTAACAACCATCTTTGTTGCTTCTAAGATTTTTGGCTTTCTTAGCATTGCCCCTTTAAGAATGCGTGAATATTCTCATCTCTATAGTCTTCGTCCGTGATGAATAGTATGGTCATGTTTCTAATTACGGAAATAATCTTTTCATCTTTGATAGTTATCAAAACTTAATTCATGATATATTTTAAACATTGGTACAATGAGGAAGTTACTGCCCCAGCCACATAGATCCACGACCTTCCCAACAATATATTGTAAGATGAATGAATGTCCATCACTTGCAATATCAATATTTGTTGCTCTATTATTATTTTTATTTTAAAAAAAAAGATGTAAATTTCAGAAAAAAAAAACTTAGGAATGGGTGATGACATATAAAAAAAATGCCATACACTTGTAAAAAAAAAATATAAAGATTGATCTATAAAGATACCTTCGAGAATGTATGAACGAGAAAATAAATAATAAGTTGGACCGCAAATGTGCCCTGCGTGATGACCGTTAAAGGTGTGAACTCGTTGAAGGACAAGGGTCCATGTAGGCAAACGAAGGTCAATACTCCATGGGTCCCTTGTCGTTTCGGGTTTTCTTAATTCTGAGTTGGCTTTGTGAAAGCAGTTTCCAATCTTCTTCCTCCAACAGATTCTCCGGCTCGTTAAAGCAAGACTTCTGACTACGGTCTCCTTCCCATGTGCTCGTTTAGATATATAGTTAAGAGCTTATTTTTGACATTAATAAATAAAATATTTAAAAACAGTAATTTTTTAATTTAAAAAGAGAAAATTATTTATTTTTAAAAATATTTCTGAAATATAATGTAAAATACCGTCTTCATGAACGACATCAATAAAGCTAAACATCCAAAATTTAGGTTGGTGATAATTAAAATCTCCATGAATTCTCTACTTTTAAGGACCTGTTTGGGAGTGCGGTTGCGATAGCTTTTCAAAGTGTTTTTCGTGCCGAAATACATCAAAATAATATTTTTTTTATTTTTTAAAAATTATTTTTGACATCAGCACATCAAAATGATCTAAATACACCAAACTGCTGGTTTTTAAAATGAAAAAAAAAATCAAATTTTTCCCAAACACCGGTTGCAACACACTCCCAAACGGGGTCTAATATGGAAATGTTTTTTCTGTTATCAGATTAGAGAAATGTACACGAAAGTTAGCCCAAAACAGCTATAACCAGTGAAGCAAAAGTCTAAATATCATATTACTCCACTCATTACTTGCCATTCTAGAATAAACAAGGTGATTTGCCTGTGTGTTATGCTAGGATTTTTTCTATATAGAAAATTAATTATTTTAATATTTAATTAGTAAAATTATAATAGATAAAATTTGTTAGAACAAAGTTTTTTTTTCTATCTAAAAGGAACAGTGTAATCGAAATGCAGGGAAGGTGGTTCGTATATTTTTTAAATGTAGATAACTTGGGTAAATTTGTCTATCCATTTTGTTTATGAGTTGTTTTTTTCCTCGGTAATATCAGATCTGAAATATTATACATAAAAATGTTGTGCAAGTTTTTTTTTACAAAAACAATCTAAAATCCAAGAATTAAATTTTTCTAAGAAATAAACTTAAAAAAAAGAGGACAAAATTAAAACAAGAAACCAAAATTAAAATTAAACATAATAGGGACTATTTATATATATATATATATATATATATATATATATATATATATATATAAAATAAAGGAATTAAAAGTATATGGGTCGAAATGAAAACAAAAAATGTAAATAATTTTAATCGAAGAATTAAATGAAAACAATTAAAAGTGTTGCAAGTAAAAAAATAATTAATTCTATTATTTCTTGATTTAGTTTCGATCCTTTTTTTTTTTTTAGTAATTTTGGTATAACTCAAAAGAATTTGTTTGTATTTATGTATTTATACTATTAGTTCTGACTTTTAATTTTTAGTAGAATTTATCTTTGTATTAAATGTAGTTTTGGTTAAAAAACAGGGTAAGTTAACCTTTAGTGATGTGAAATGAAAATAAACCTCCTCTTATACATGTATAGTTAATATTCAGTTGTTAGTTATTTGTTATATTTTTTAAGGCATTAATATTGAACAAATATCAGAATATATGATTATTTTTAAGAGAAACAATCTTTAAAATAATATTTCTAATTAATTTAAATGCATTATCTATAATAAAATGAAAATATTAAAATATTTTGAAAGTCTTGTAGATTCATTATTTCGCTCTAATGTATAGTGTTATTAAATAAATCAAGCACCATTAATATTTTTTGACATGTTATAAAATTTGGTTTTGTCTGCAGCAAATCGTCGGGCAACTAACTCATATACTTTTTATTTGTAGATAGTTTGACCAATTTTTTTAACTTGTTTTGTATATGTGTAGCTTTGTATATTTTTTATTCATGTAATATTTGATATGAAATATCATACATAAAAAAATTATGGAAGTCTATTTTTTACAAAAACAACATCGATTAATGAATTATCTTAATTATTATTTTTATTATTATCATGGTTGTTAAATTATCACAATTATTATAGTTGTTATTGGAACAATTATTAAAAATAATTTATATTCTAATCATTACTGACTATATTATAGTTGTCACTATCATTATCGTTATAAAAAAAATTATTTTTTTTTCCAAGATTTGTTCTTTATATTATTATATTTAACGTATTTCAGAATACTAAGATTAAATTAATTTGAGAATTTTAAAAAAGTAAACTTAATTTTTTATATTTTTAAGGTATTCATATTAATAAATATCAAAATATATAATTTTTTTTTATTTTATAAGATTTATTCCTCATATTATTATATTAAAAGTATTTCAGCACACTAATATGAATAGTTTTTTTCTTAAAAAATTCTAGATCATTTTTCTCTCTATATATACATTTTTTCAGATGCTAATATTTAATAAATATTAAAATACATAATTAGTCTCACATATTTATGAGAAAAAAATTAAAAATAATCATTATCATTATTTTGAATGCCTAAAAATAAATATTAAAATAATCATTATCACATATTTTAATATTTAATTAGTAAAATTTTAATTAATAGAATCTGATAGAAAGGGGATTTTTTTTCCATCTAAAAGTGAAATTGCTACTATTAAAATTATTTTGATAATTATTACATCAATAGATTGTACAATTGGAATCGAAAAAAAAATCTGTTAAAATGAGCCACGCGCTCCGTGTAATATACTGATTGATTGTTGTGTATATTTTATTTGCTTCATGAATTCTTTAATTAGCAAATAGTTAAATTACAATCGTTGAATTTTAGCATGGATGAGTGATTTGTTTTATGCACCAAACAATTTTTCTACCTGTCTTGTTAATGTGTAGTCTTATATTTTTTTTTCGTGATATGAGATCTAAAATATCATTCATAAAAAAGACACAAAAGTTATTTTTCAAAAAAATAACATTGACCAATTAATTTATGTCACAATTAGTATAGTTGTCATTATAAATATTATTATACATAATTAATATTCTCATTATTATTTGTCATACTATCAATGACATCGTAATTATTATTTTAAAAATAAATTATTTTTTTAAAATTTATTTCTCATATTATTATATTAAAAATATTTTAGAACAATGATAATTGTTATTTTTCAAAACTAATAAATAGTTTATATATATATATATATATATATATATATATATATATATATATATATATATATATATATATATACATATATTAAGGCTCTAATATTAAAAGATATAATTAGTCTCATTTATATATAAGAAAAAAAAACCTTACAAATAATAATTATCATTATTTTCAATGCTTTATCTATAATAATTATAAATTTCAACACCTAACAATACTAACAAAAAAGCAATTAAAAAATAAAATAAATAACAAAATAAAAATAAATATAATTAGATTTAAAAAAATTATTTGACTTGAAGAATAAATAAAAAGAATTCAAAAACAACAAAGAGAAAAAATAATAAATATTAATTTTAAAATGATCACCAACACAAACTAATGTAAAAATTAAAAAAAAAACTTAATAACAGTGAAAATAATAAATATTGTTGAGACCATAATTATTGTTAGAAAAAAAATCATAATTGTTTTATTTATTAAGATTTATTACTCATATTATTATATTAAAAGTATTTTAGAACAATGATAGTAAAAATATTTCTAAGAATCTAGGTCATTTATTTATATATATATTAAGGTGCTAATATTAAATAAATATTAAAATATGTAATTAGTCTGACATATTTAAAAGCAAAAAAACTAACAAATAATCATTATCATTATTTTGAAGGTCTTATCTATAATAATTAGAAAATTCAAGACCTAACAATATTAAAAAAAAAAGCAATTAAAGTACAAAATAAATGATAAAATAAAAATAAATATTATTAGATTATAAGAAATTATTTGACTTAAAGGAAATAAAAAAGAGAAATCATAATGATTATTATTTTTCAAATGATCACTAGTACATATTAAAATTTGAACATTAAATAAAAAAAAAAAACTTAATAACATTGGAAATAAAGAAAAATTGAAAAAACAAACTAAGAGCATTTACATATAAATATGGACAGAAATAGAAACTATGTAAGAAATAAATATAAAAAAATAAAGGAATTAAAATAAAATTCAAGATTAAAAGTATAAGAGCCAAAATGAAAAACACATATATAATAAATTTAATTTGAAGGATAAAATTGAAATAAATCTTAACATTGATACCGATAAAATTAAATAATTTAAAACAAAACTGAAAATCAAAAAATTAGGACCGAAATGAAACTGAAATCTATAATTAATTTGCATGGAAGGATAAAATTGAAAAAATATTTGATTGAAATATTAAGGATCAAACTTTGATTCCAAAAATATTAAGGATTTATAATAAATTTGCATAGAATGATACAATTGAAATAAATCAAAACTTTGATACCAAAAAAATTAAGGATTTCAAACCAATTCGAAAATTAAAAGATGAGGGACCTAAATGAAACTACAATATATAATCAATTTCAATTGAAGGACCACATTGAAACAAATCAAAACCTATATAATAGCAATAAAGACCATAACAAACAGTTGAAAGTTCAGGGACTAAATTAAAATATTATAATAAACAGTTGTGTTGGCATGTGCTTGCGCGGTGAGGAGAGAGAACAGGAGGAAAATTCAAACGACCACTGACACTTCTCCGGCCACCATGGAATCCCATGCACCACACTAGAAGGAAGAACCATGAAACTCGTGCGCGCGCGGAAATGGACATCATGTTCGATGACGCGCCAACAGTAATTCGGCAGAATAAATATTAAAAAAAACAGTAAATTATCGGGACACTCCTGCAACGAACTCTTCAATTTTATCTTATTGGGGGTTATATCACTGTTTAGCCATTTTCAAAAATTGTGAAATTCCTGTGGCACCCTCCCGACCAGGTCTAATTTTTGTTTTTTTTAGGGACAAAATGATTATTTTACTATGCAAAGAAATATAAAAAAATCAATAAACCGGTAACCCGAACCGGACCAAAAATGTGCAATTACCGTGGAACCCCTCTAGGCAGGAGGCGATTTTTGTCTTTTTTGAGAGACAACATCGTTATTTCACTGTAACAAAATAAATTAATTAATAGACCGATGAACTGAATGAACCGAATCGACCCGAAAAGTAAACATTATTATCATCATCTATAGTGATTTGTTTCATTGTAAACAGTAATCGGACAACGATATGTTTTAGTTTTTAAGATAATAATAATAGTAACTATATATGGGATAGAATATGTCTTTGTAGAATTTTTATGCTATTAAATTATGTCTTAGAAGAATTATTCTCGATCTCGTAGCCTTCATTAGTCATTAGTTTGTTCCCCCACAGGAAGCAAAAATAAAAGGTCAATTGTCAGAGTTTAAGTATGATGGACTTCGATTGGATTTACTGTATGTTTTATATAACGTAGCTGAGATTTTTTTTAAATTATTTTTATTTAGAAAAATATTAAAATAATATTATTTAAAAAAAATATTTTTAATATTAGGATAGTAAAATAATATAAAAATTAAAAATAATATAAAAAATATTTTTAATTTAAATTAAAAATAAAAATACAAAAAAAAAACATTTTCTTTCAAAAAAAACTTTGAAACTCAGTACGAAACAGGATTTAATAGCATAATTTACCTCTAAATTATTAGGATAATGGTTAAATGAAACTTGACTTGATAATTTAATCTAATAACTATTAGAGTAATTAAGATTTATCGCCATATTTGACATTAAAATGATCAATTTGGCTTTATCCGTTGGTCTAAAATGTTATATATGAAACCATTTTGAAATGATTTGTTTATATATATTTGTTTTACATATACAATGATATGATTTTTGTTTCAATTAACAGCGCCTTCTCTATTATTTGTTTTATATAGATAAATTTTATTTTTTTAAAACAAAATTTATTTATTTTTAAATAAAATTTATAGTATGTGCAATCTTGTATAATTTATTTTTATTTTGTTCAATCAATTTTATAAGTGTTTCTATTTTATTATTGTTTGATTGAATAAGAATTAATTTCAAAAAAAAAATTAGTAAGCACAATTGGAAAATATTCGATATTATGAAATAAAATATTTTAATATATAGATATCTCTTAATTTTTTATTTTTTATTATAATTGATGACATGTTTTTCCTACACATTTTCTCCATTTGTTTAATTTGATGATTGTTTAAGTTTTTTTTTATATATATTTACCATTTTTTATCCAAAAAAAAGTATAGAAAATTCTGTATATCTAATTTCTTAAATAACTAGTATTGCAATAGTTTTCATAGTTTGACTTGTACTTGTATTCTAGAATATATATATATATATATATATATATATAGAGAGAGAGAGAGAGAGAGAGAGAGTTGTAAGTACAAGTCAAAGTATGAAAAAGATGTATTTGTAGAATTGTATTATGCTATAAAATTAACTATACACATCAATACAAATCCAAAATTGTCATTTTAACCTTCATTCTACGCAGAGGAAGCAAAAATAAAAAGTCCGCTCAAGAATTATCAAAGTTTAAGTTTTAGCAATTTGAAAACATTTGGAAGAAATGTTTTTTTAATGATCTCTACCTATTCAAATTGTGAATGACACCATTTAGTACTCTAACCAAATAATTTGCCCGTACTCTACGCTGAGTTTTTTTCTATGTAGAAAATTGATTAGTTTTTTACGTATTGTAATGGGTTATTTTAATATTTAATTAATAAAATTGTAATAGATAAAATCTGTTAGAAATGATTTTTTTTTCTGCCTAAAAGGAACACTGTAATCAAAATGCAAGAAAAGTGGCTTGTATATTTTTAATTGTATTGGGTACATTTGTCTACCCATTTTGTTTATAAGTTGCTTTTTTTCCCTGGTAATATTAGATCTGAAATATTATACATAAAAATATTGTAAAATATTAAAAAAAAAAACAACCTCAAATTCAAGAATTAAATTTTTCTAAGAAATAAAACTTAAACAAAAGAGGATATAATTAGAATTAAAAACCAAAATTAAGAGCGTATATATATAAACATTAACAAAAATAGGGACTATTTAGAAATATATAAAAAAATAAAGGAATTAAATAAAGAATTAAAAGTATATGGGTCGAAATGGAAATAAAATGTGTAAATAATTTTAACCGAAGGATCAAATGAAAACAATTAAAAGTGTTCCAAGGAAAAAATAATTGATTCTTTTATTTCTTGATTTAATTTCGATCCATTCATTTTTTCAATAATTTTGGTGTTACTCTAAAGAATTTATTTGTATTTATGTATGCATACTCTTAGTTTTGACTTTTAATTTTTAGTAGAATTTATATTTGTATTAAATGTAGCTTTGGTTAAAAAACAGAATAAGTGAAAGTAAAACCTTCTCTTATGCATGTATAGTTAATCTTCAATTGTTAGTTATTTTTAATATTTTTTTAGGCATTAATATTGAACAAATATAAGAATATTTAATTATTTTTAAGAGTTAAAATAATATTTTAAATGCATTATCTATAATAAAATAAAAATATTAAAAAACTAAATAATTGAAAGTCTTGTAGATTCATTATTTCGCTCTAATGTATAGTGTTATTAAATAAATTAAGAACCATTAATACTTTTTGACATGTTATAAAATTTGGTTTTGTCTGCGGCAAAGAGCGGGGCAACTGACTCATATATTTTTTATTTGTAGATAATTTGAACAATTTTCTTAACTTGTTTTGTATATGTGTAGTTTCGTATATTTTTTATTCATATAATATTTGATATGAAATATCATACTAAACAAATTGTGGAAGTCCATTTTTCACAAAATCAACATAAATTAATGAATTATCTTGATTATTATTCTTATTGTTATTATCATGATTGTTAAATTATCACAATTATTATAGCTATTATTGAAATAATTACTATAAATAATTAATATTCTAATCATTACTGACAATATTATCATTGCCACTATCATTATCGTTATAAGAAGAAATTCAATTTTTTTCCAGGATTTATTCTTCATATTATTTTATTTGAAGTATTTCAAAATGCTAAGACTAAATTAATTTGAGAATTTTAAAAAATAACTTACCTAATTTCTTATATATATATTTTAAGGTCTTCATATTAAAAAATATCAAAATATATAATTATTTTTAAGAGAAGAATCCTTAAAAATAATCGTTATCATTATTTTAAAATGCATTTTCCATAAGAAAATGAATATATAAATACCTAATATACAATAATAATTATTATTATTATTATTGTAAATAGTTTTGCTATAGTAAGAGCCAAAAGGTTTCTAGGCTGATTATTTTGCTCAGATATATAGCATTATAAAAAAAATCTAAGATCATTAATATTTTTTTGCATTTAATTTTTTTTTATGGCTACGGCGAAGTGGAGGTCAATTGACTCGTATGTTTTTTCCATTGTAGATAATTTGCCGTAATTTTTCGACCTATTTCATCTACATATGACTTCATATATTTTTTATTCATATAATATTAGATGTGAAATATCATACATAAAAAAATCGCAAAAGTCAATCTCTAAGAACAATAACATCAACTAATGAATGATTTTGATTATTATTATTATTGTCATTGTTATTATCTTGATTGTTAAATTATTACAATTATTACAGTTGTCATTATAAATATTATTATAAATAATTCATATTCTAATTATTATTGCTCATACTAATAAAATAATTAATGGAACAATGTTTATGCACGAAGAGGTGCAATTTTTTTTTTTTGTTGTCCTTATTAGCTTTCCTTGATGTTTTGTTATCGATTATTTATTTCTTGTTGTTTTGGATGGGTCAAATAAATTATAGTAAGCATGATAGAGCTAGAGTTACAAGCCCTAGGTTACATTTCTAGGTTTGTATATTTTAAGGGTTTTAGGGAGATTCTAGGTTTTTGGGTTTTGCTTTCATTCATTGAAGATTGTTTTAGGTCCTTGATTTTGCATGTCTTTTTGGTTAGTTTTTGTTTCTTGAACTTGCATATAAGTTTTTGATCATTAATCTAGGGTCAAAACAACTTAAAAACACTAAAATCTTGGCATTTAATCTTTGGTGCTTCATTTTGTATTTTTTATAAAATCAAATGATCATGATATTTGGGTGCTTATATGTTAATCCAAACTTAAAATCTTATTTGAATTATGTTTATGCTTCCAATTTTACAAAACTTGGTCTGAAATTGATTTCATGTTTTCTAAGTCTCTTCAAAAGTGTTATTTATGAATTTCTAGTACACACTTCTTGTTTAATATTCATTCGTTTTGTTTATATTTTAGGTTTTGTTTTTTTCCTTGGACCTTAGGTCAGGAAGCCCATGCCACATAGTTGGACTGAGCCTATTTTAAGTAATGTTTTTGGACTTGAGCCTCATGAGACACAACTTTCTTCCCTTTAAAAAGCTTTTGAATAAAAAAAAGATGAATGTTTTTGTGTTTACTTAAGCCCTCTACATAGACGTTTTATTCTCATGTAAGATTGTATTTCTTGAGCTAATGAGAAAGAAATTTATGACATGAATATTTGATTAATCACTATTTAAATATAAAATAACTTGTTCCTTTAACATGTTGGATTTTTGGATATCATCAATTGCCATTAAAATTCATAGAGAGTAAGAAATCTTCTGTAGCATATGGTCTTTCTAGAAATATAATCGCTCAAGAAAATATTCTTAAAGCATTTATAGAATTGCTTAGATGTTTTTTCCCTCTTGTTGCTTACAAGGAATTTAAATAGAAAAACATTCTTGATTTATACTGTGTTCTATTATTTTATTTTATTTTCTTCTATTTGTTTCAATTTTGTTTTCTTGGTGATAAAGGACGTGTTTGATATTTTGGTAACGATTGTTTTTTAAAGTGTTTTTACTTGTAAATTCATCAAAATAATATATATTTTTATTTTTAA
The DNA here is from genome assembly GCA_027405865.1 of Salix purpurea. Lineage (NCBI taxonomy): Eukaryota > Viridiplantae > Streptophyta > Magnoliopsida > Malpighiales > Salicaceae > Salix > Salix purpurea. The sequence continues at coordinate 2,443,987 of JAOWLH010000016.1, read as the reverse complement.
AAGTTTATTTTTTTATAGTTTTTTAAAGTGTTTTTACTTGTAAATTCATCAAAATAATATATATTTTTATTTTTAAAAGTTTATTTTTTTATATGAAAACACCAATATAATCCAACAATATAGAAAAATTATTTAAATGAAAAAATTAGTTTTTTTCAAAACACCAAAAAAAAACAGTATCATAAGCAAAAAAACAAAGCCCATAACAATACAAATCCAAAATCTAATCCTCGAACCAAGCCCACACCAACCCAGCCCAAATTTCGACGCGGTTGGAGCACATGCCCAATTAATCATTAATCACAACGACCAATTTTGTTTTTGGTATGGCTATCTCCAGTTCAGTCCATTTGTTTTTTTATTTGTTTATGCTAATGCCCCTCCCTCCTCCTGGAAAAGAAGCCTCTCTCTCTCCGATTTGTTTAGAATTAGATCTCTCGTCCAGTGATCGGGTTAGATAAAGAAAGCAGGAGGAGAGGAGAAGAGAAGAGAAGAGAAGATGCTGAGATTTTTAAAAGGAGTGGTAGGTGGTGTGTCTGGTACTGGACTGAAAGATCTCCCTTACAATATCGGCGATCCTTATCCCTCCGCTTGGGGCTCTTGGACTCACCATCGCGGCACCTCCTGCAAGGTGAGAGTCTCTCACCCTTTACTCTTCTCCTTTTCCTATTTTCTTTCTATTAATAAATCACTGTTTTCATTTAATTTTTTTATTTGTCACTTGTGATGCTTAATTGCAGTTGGTTTTGATTTGATGTTCAGGATGGTGATGGATCTCCGGTGTCCATCTTTTCTCTTTCTGCAAGTAATGCACAGGATTCCCTATTAGCTGCTGCCCGTAACGGTGTCAAGCGTCTTCGTACTGTCAGTTTTCCTTTTCCTTTTTTTTTTATTTGCTATGGAATTGATCTCATTTCTGCCTTTACTGGTTCTGTTTAGCGTTTGTTTACTTTCCGGGATAGAAGAGAGAAAGACAATTATGTGCTTGTTTGTTTTTCCAATTGTTTAAATTAGTATTTTTCAATGTTTTTCGTGTTAAAAATAATTTTTAAAAAATAAAAAACACTATTTTAATGTATATCCAAGCGAAAAGTAATTTGAAAATTAATTGCTAACATGATATCAAATAGGCTCTAAAATATATGATTTACTGTGTTGAAGAACAAAAATTCAATTCAATCTGTCCCTCGGACCGATTTACTTTTTTTTTTTCATTTTTTTTTTCATTTTTTTTTCATCAACCAAATACATTTTTGTGTTTATGTTTTTTCTGTTCTGAGACAATAATCAAATACAGCCTAAGAAGACTACGTATTTTTTAGGCTGCTTTCTAAAATTATCTGATTCAAAGCTTTTGTTTTATGATACATATTAATTCCATCCTTGCTTCCTTGTGATCTATAATTTATGATACGAGTTTTACCTTTTTAAGGCTTCTTGTATCCTTCTGCAACCTGCAATAAAACTAGGTGCTTACAATCGTTGACCTGTTTAAAGCTCTTGTAATCTTATCATAAAGGGTTGTTTCTATCCTTAATTGTTAAACTTACATATTCAAACCATTGCCCCACTAGTTTTGATGATGCTGTTCTTTCTTTCAGGTCAGACATCCAAATATTCTGTCGTTTCTTCACAGTACCGAAGTTGAAACTGTTGAAGGTTCTAGCTCGAGAGTTACTATTTATATAGTAACTGAGCCTGTTATGCCGCTATCTGAGAAGATTAAGGAACTAGGTTTAGAAGGCACGCAAAGGTATGACTGCTCTAAACTGCTGGAGTTGTTTTCTTATTTTGCCTATTCTAATTCCAGCAGCCCTCCCTTTACACACACAAATATATATATTAAACAATTCCTAACACATGCTTTTTCTCCCCTTATCATGATAATATATTTTCTTTTGACATGCAGATTAACATTCTAAGAACTTCCATTTATAACTACATTTTGATTTGGTAGTGAAAAACACAGCCTAGGCACAGTTTCAGGATCATTTTGTTTTAGCTCGATGTTGACAATCTCCTTCTGTAATTCCTTGCTATCATTCTACGATGTTCTCTACATGAGATAACACGTTCAATGCATAAAATGGTGACACTTGTTGAAAACGACAATTAGAAATTGAACTCCTCTCAATCAAACTAAGCCTTATCCAAGAGTGTGTTGGCCAGTTTCCTCCTCTTTCCTTTCTGGGGCTATCTTTCACTTTAAATAACCTTCAATTAATGGGGCTCCTTAATTTTTTTTCTCATAATTCCTTTTATGGCAGGGATGAGTATTATGCTTGGGGGCTGAATCAGATAGCTAAAGCTGTGAGCTTTTTGAATAATGATTGTAAACTTGTAAGCAGTGCCATCTCTACAAGCTTCTTTTGTCCTTTCTTTTTCTTCTTTGTTTGCATCACTTTATGACTAGCTTTGGCCACGGCAGGTTCACGGTAATGTTTGTTTGGCCAGTGTCGTCGTCACACCAACTTTAGACTGGAAGTTGCATGCTTTTGATGTTCTATCCGAGTTTGATGGAAACAATGGGAATGCAACTGGACCAATGCTGGTAATTCAAGTGTCTGGAAGTGAACAATTGATGGAAGTGTTGTTACTCCTATATCATGCTTATATTGTACTATATTTCCAAATTTCAAAATTGAGCAGCATTTGTGAACAGCAATACTCTAATTGCTTCTTGAGAACTGCATTGAGAATTTTGTTCCTGTCAACTGATTTACATTGACTAATAAACCTTTTTTCTCCAGGAATTCTTTTTGATTAATTTAGATTAAGGCTTATGCAGCATGTTTTGCTCTTTGTAACCTTGTGTTTTTCAATGATAAAAATGTTTTACTTTATTCTGATGCTATAATTTTTCAGCACATTCTTCCATTACTCAACTATAGAATCATTTATGGTGGTGGATGGTAGAGTAGGAATTACCAAGGCTGATATTCTTTTTGTTTATCATAGTTTAACGTGGATTTGTTTCAAAGAATAATAATGATAATAGCTGAATGGGTTTAGCATACTATTTATGTTTTTATTTTATTTTATTTTCATCAGCAATATGAATGGCTTATTGGATCACAATATAAACCAATGGAGTTGGCCAAATCTGATTGGGTGGCAATCAGAAAATCTCCACCTTGGGCCATTGATTCTTGGGGCTTGGGTAAGTCTCTTTTGCTCCATGTGTTGCTTAATTAATATGTTGGCTTAGCTTTGAATAAAACCCCTGAAATTTCTGAAGTCATCTTTTAAAAATCTTTTGATCCTTTTTCAAATGCTACTGTAGTTGATCCATGATAACTGTTGAAGCCCATTGATAGCTTCTTTACCCACATTCCTATCCACTTATATTTCAGTTCCCCTTAGTTATACTCTTATGTTCTGCTATGTAGTCCACATTATCCCAAGGATTTCCTCACTTTCCATTTAGTCTTCTTAAACAGCCCTCCCTTCATTATTTATGTTCTATCTTTCCTCACACCTTTAGATTATTAGAACACCAGACAATCATTCTGCATCGTTTGCTTTGTGTTTCGGGGTCAATTTTATCAAGTATGAGAAAATGTTACATGTTTTCTTTACAGTTAGCGCTTCATCTATCATCATTATGCACCGTGCATTGCAACTCTTGTAAACAAAGTCGATCAAATTATCATATGCACCGTGCATTGCAACTCTTGCAAACAAAGTTGGTTAAATTAGCATTCGTTGAGGCAAAGAAATGCAGGGGAACAAATAGCTATTTTTATTTTCTTCCATGCAAGTTTCTGCACACAATCTGATTGTTTTCCTTTTCCTTCTGGTTTTAATTGATTAGGATGTCTTATATATGAACTATTTTCTGGTATGAAGTTGGGAAAAACAGAAGAGCTGCGTGACACTGCTTCCATCCCAAAGGTTTGTCTTGAGGGATTTATTCGCATATATTAGTAATAATGGTAGTGTTAAATACTGTTTCATGGCTTCTTTCTGTGTTTTAATGTCCTTGATGACTCCTTTGATTTCAACTCATGATTTATTTTCATTTGCATCTACTTCTTCCCCAGTCCTTACTTCAGGATTATCAGCGCCTATTGAGTTCTATGCCTTCTCGCAGGATGAATACAGCAAAGCTCCTAGAAAATAGTGGTGAGTTCTTATTAGGAGTTGATTGTAGTTTATATTCTTGGAGGAACTTTCTAGTCCTACTAGTCGCATGTGCATCAGATCCATAATAGAATTCAACTGAACTGAAGTTGGTTTTGCTAAAAGTACGTAATTTGTATAAATATGTAAGGATTAGAATTCGATGAAGTAGAACTTGTTAATTGAGAGAAAAAACTGATGAAATTCCCTATTTTATCCATCTCAAAATCATAAGATTTCAAGGATTATATTCTTGGAGGAACTTTCTAGTCCTACTAGTCGCATGTGCATCAGATCCATAATAGAATTCAACTGAACTGAAGTTGTTTTTGCTAAAAGTACTTAATTTGTATAAATATGTAAGGATTATAATTCGATGAAGTAGAACTTGTTAATTGAGAGAAAAAACTGATGAAATTCCCTATTTTATCCATCTCAAAATCATAAGATTTCAAGGATAATTTTGGCTTTAAAGAAAATGTGGGCAACCAACAATATAGAGACAAGTACTTGTGCTGATCAAATTTCTTTAAGCTTTAGGGGATTTTGATTTTCCAAAACTGGGACCCTGCACCAGCTGAATTCTTGTGTAAATTTGACCTTTTCACAAAGGTTTGGAAGTGTACAAAATTCTTGGCTTTTAAAAGCCATTTCAAGCTCATTTTAATAAAAATCAATCACAATAAAAAATAAACATCAAGTAGAAGTGATGAATTTGTTTGAATTCACCTCTATCATTTACTTTCCAAACAGCCTCTATAGAATGAGTTTAGGGATTTTTCTGCACTGATTAGTCTAGTCTAGTTACTGTTATCTTAACCAATTAAAGGTAAAAATTTGTCTAGTTATATTAACATCAACAGGTTTGTGCAGTTGCTGAAGAGAAGTAGAAAATGTTAAGCTGACTTATATTGTCCTCTTTTCAAACAGAAAGTAAGATGAAGAAGACTTCACTCAAATCTATAATTACACTAAAACGACTGGGGAACCAATGGATATCTATAGGGTAGGCTGACCAGATTGTTCAAGTTCTCTAGCTATGTCTCTTAAGTTATTGTAGTCAGTGGCTTGTTGTCTTTTGGAGAGAGTTGGGGAGCTTTAATTGATATGGCCCCTTCAGCAGGAAGAGAGGAGAAAGTAGGAGTTAAATTTGGTTCTGGAAACTCTTATGAATGGAATAGTGAAAGCTGAATTTCATGCTTTCAATGGTTCTTAATGTACTTATTATAGGAAAATGCTATTTTCTCCTTGCCTCAATTTAGAGCTCCATGCCCAATTAGACTGCATGAGTTCAGATCCATTCTCCTGTTTGTTTTTCTTTAGTTTCTTCTGTGTGTTTGTTCCATTTTTTCTTTAGCTTCTAAATCTGTTTAGCTTTCTGTTGTACCTTACTAAAACTTTTAAGAATTTGGATTTTGCAGAATATTTCCAGAATAAGTTGGTGGACACCATACACTTTATGGAAATTCTTACTTTGAAAGACAGTGTTGAGAAGGACACCTTCTTCCGCAAACTTCCAAATTTAGCGGAGCAACTTCCTCGCCAAATTGTACTGAAAAAGGTGGGAAAGTTCAAATTTCTAATGTGCATGTCAACATGAATTCTATTCTTTATCCTTTTTTGATTTTTGTCCTGGTTTCTGCAGTTACTTCCTTTATTAGCTTCTGCCCTTGAATTTGGTTCTGCTGCTTCCCCTGCTTTGACCGCACTGTTGAAAATGGGTTCTTGGCTTTCAGCTGAAGAATTTAGTGTCAAGGTCTTTTTCCTTACCTCATTTTACATTATCTTATTTTTATGGGTCATGGGTTGGTTTTAAGACTTGTGTAATGCTTCTCTTGAAGTGCCATGATGCTGTCACCATTTGCATAGTGTTGTCATGTCATAGAGGTAATTTCCTTCTCTTTTTTTGCAGGTGTTACCGACTATTGTAAAACTTTTTTCCTCCAATGATCGTGCTATTCGTGTTAGTCTCCTGCAACATATTGATCAATATGGAGAGTCATTGTCGGCACACGTAGTTGATGAACAAGTATGCATCACTGATTAAATGACCTCTTCTTTTTTTTAATTCAAGCAAGCTATTTTTATTTGGGATGTGGTCTTCATAATATTTGTAACTCTCAAAATTGGAATCATGTGGCTAGGTTTACTCTCATGTTGCTACTGGGTTCTCTGATACATCAGCTTTGCTTCGTGAATTGACTCTTAAATCCATGCTGATCTTGGCACCTAAGGTATCTGTATGACTTTTTCAGTGGCCAGATGTGGTTCTTGTTATTGTCTTCTGTTTTTCCATTTAGGTTTATTGGTTCATTCTGTGCTATGCTTGTGTGAACAATTAATTGTGGCTTTCAAGTCCTTCCTGAATGTTGCTTTTGTTCCTGAAATTGCAGCTTTCTCAACGTACTATTTCAGGCTCCTTGTTGAAATATCTTTCAAAGTTACAGGTCTGCATGATTTATTTGTTGATACTACTGAAGTCTACTTCGATTACTTAGTTATTATTTAGACTGCTAAATCTGCATTTCTTTTAGGGTTAGTTTGAAGTTCTTTTCATTCAATTGACAATCCTTTTCCCCTCTCTCCTTCTATTTGGAAGCAAAAGGATTCTACTACACTGTGCAGTCTGTGGTTTAATTTATTTATTTATTCTGTAGGTTGATGAAGAGCCTGCAATTAGAACAAATACCACCATATTACTTGGGAATATTGCAATCTACTTGAATGAAGGGGTAAGAATCAGGGAATTGCCATGTTGTCTTTAGTTCTGCCTGTCAAGAACTGCATTCTATTCTTGTTGAAGATGCTCAATCTGCTGATTCTATTAGTTTTCTGTAATCATTTATCAATAGAAATTTACTAGATTTTCTTTGTGAAAATGTTCTCTTGTTTATTTGAATTACAAGCAGACAAGGAAGAGAGTTCTAATTAATGCTTTTACAGTCCGTGCTCTGCGTGATACTTTTTCTCCTGCCAGAGGAGCAGGTACAAAATTTGACTTTTTGTTTATTTCTTATTTGCTTTTGATCAAGTTCTTTGGTTTGGGAAAAGGACATTTCAAGGTTTTCTTTTCTATTTTCTACTGTCTATGCCAATTTTTTATTTGCAGATGTTATTTCACTCTATTACATCCTAGTGTTTTGTGCACCAGCTAAAATAAACGTGTATTATGGCAGGATTAATGGCTTTGTGTGCCACTAGTTCTTATTATGATGTCACTGAGATTGCAACTCGGATTCTTCCAAATGTTGTTGTACTTACCATTGATCCTGACAGGTTATATTTTCTATGGATGATTTATACATATTTAGTGTTTTCCCTGTATTGAAAATGAACTAAAATGCTTTCTTTTCTTTTGAACAGTGATGTTCGATCAAAATCGTTTCAAGCAGTTGAACAGTTTTTGCAAATAGTGAAACAATACCATGAGAAGGTATGCTTTTGAATTGTTGTTCCTGTTGTTTTAACATGCTCTCTGTTTTCAATATGGACATATAAAAATTTGAAGAGATTACTAAGGCACATGCATTGTAAAGGATATCAGACCATATAACTTGTACAAACTAAGTTATGCTGCTTTTCTCAGTCAATACTGGAAAGCACTCATGTAGAAATTGTATTCTCATGTGAATATTTGGTATGTGGTTTACTGATCATTTGCAAACTTTACATCGCTTTTTATATTAGATCGGTAGAGGGTCCAATCATAAAATCACATGATTTTAATAACTGAAAAAAATAATATGCATGTGAAAAACATTACTGAAAGAGATAAAATTCAAACGACATTACCTTAAAAGTACTGCTTTGGCAAATCAACCCAACAGAAATTAGTAAATTACAGCTATTATTCAAATATATTCTTCTAATAATATATTTAAAGAAAGCTGCTAGAAAACAAAAAACAATGAAAATGTGATCTTACAGTTTTGCATCACAACTCAGCTGCAATTTCTTGCTGACGTAACACAGTCACTGCATTTTGAATCTTAATATCATATGATATTATGCTCTAAATCTTTATTTTGATAACTTTGGTTATAATAGTACATAATTGCTAGCCCATTCAGTGCCCTCTTTTCCTGCCCCTGCTTTACCCAGGAAAAGCACCTTATTATATGCAGCTGCTGATTTGTTAGTATGCCTGGCTTGGAGAAATTTATGATAACAAATGAGAAAAGCTTTTTGGTTGCCACTCACATGTTTAATCTTCTGCTTGCTGCAGTAACTACCAAACATCAATTTGTATGGCATTCTTATTATACAGTTCCACAAAAAATGCATTTTAATAATGTTGGTAAAGAAGTTCCAAGTCTTTTCGTATAGTCAGGTGTCTGCATCCTATATAGATGAAAATCCCCCTTTTTTTACACTAAACTCTGTTATTTATCCTTCACTGTCTCTTCATGATAAAGATGGCCATAATCTAGGTGTCCATGATATTTACTTCTGGCAAGAAACTGTTTAATTTCAAAGCATTGGGCTATTTTGATTTTTCCCCTTTGATCATTTGTAGACAAATGCTGGGGATACGACAGCTGCAAGCACAGGAATCTCATCAATACCAGCAAATGCTAGTTTACTTGGGTAAGTCATTCGTGAATTTGTCATATTGGAAAAGTTCAAAATGCTCCTACTTGACTCTAATCCTTAAAAAACTGGGATTTAAGCATTGGTGTAGCAGGTCAATTGAGTTGTTTTTTCTATGTACTACCATCTGTAGGAGCACATACATCTATAATTTCTGAAAGCGTATGTGTGTGTTGTATTTCCCTTTTAAACCTCTTCTGCCCCATTTTTTTTGTATTCCTTTTTTCCTAGAGGTTCAGATTAGAGTTTCTTTGTAATCTTATATTCTATATTTTTTAATCCATTGCAAATCAATCTATTTTTTCTTAGTGATGAACATGAATATGCAGCAATTTCACGTGATCAAAATTGTGTGTTCAAATGCGTACAAGTTACTTGCACTTGTTGCAATGGCTGGAGGACTCCTAAACGCCCTCTTAATCTCCTTGACTGATGTATCTCTGTTTTCTGTGTGTAACTTAATTTAAGAATGCATAAAGTAACTCTAAACCATTAATGATGTTTCTGTTCAGTTTTTGATTTCCATAATCATTTCTCCTTACATTTTTGCTCCATGAATTTTGTATTCAATCTGAAGCCATTCCTTTCCATTCAGATGGGCCATGAGCTCCTTGACAATCAAAGGTAAACCTTTGGAACAAGCTCCGCTTGCTTCTGCAAATTCTGGCCTTCCTCTATCTTCCAGAACATCCAATGCCAGCTCAGGTATAGATCTCAATAGCTTGTTTTACATTTTTACATGGGTTTAAATGGGGGGAGAGCTTCTATTGACCTCGGTATCTTAATGGCCATTTTGTTCTCTTGCATGCCAATCATGAAGCCTGAACTGCATGCTGATATTAGTTGGTGAAATGCACTGTTGATTCAACAATGCTTGCCTCATCATTGATTGTGCCTGCTTTTATTATGATGCATTTATACTATTCAATATTGGATGGTGGTTTTGTACAGAAATTGTAGTGGACTCTCCAAGTATAGCGGCAGTCCAGATAAATTCCAGCACAGACTTGGCTGATCAACCTGTACCGGAGTCCCCTACTTCAACAGATGGTTGGGGAGAAATTGAAAATGGAATTCATGAAGAGCAGGGCAGTGACAAAGATGGGTGGGATGATATTGAACCTTTTGAAGAGTCAAAGCCTTCTCCAGCTCTTGTGAACATTCAAGCGGCTCAAAAGCGGCCAGTCTCGCAGCCAGTTCCCCAGCCAAAAGCCCAAGGTATGGCATGCACATAACTTAGACTCGCAACTATAGTTATTAATTAAAAATTTAAGCTTCTGACTGAATGGGTTGACCATCTGGCTCGATTGCATGGCTCTATCATCAACTGTATGCACAATTGCATTTCTATATGTTTGGATTAATGAATTATCAGAAAATCAAGAAATCAAAAGGGATGGTATAGAAGCCTTGTTTCAAGGGAGAGGGAAGAAATTTAGAGGCAAGGGTAGGTGCTTCTTAACAATTACAAGACCTGAAGAGTCTTGACCTTTAGGAACTTCTTCTACCAGCATGATAGGAACTGTTACCATGTAATCCTCATGGAATCAAGGTTTGCAAATGATTAGCCTTTAAGCCTTCCTGTGAACCACCAATGGCCTGTTGTGCTTATAAGTAAAGCACCCACCCACTATAGCTGATTATAAGACAAGCTGGAGAAGACAGGTTCCTCTCATAATAAACTCGTACCTTGATTGCTTTTCCTAAAAGCAAGCTCGTTACCAAACACATTTCTTTAACAGTTATACCAAAAGCTGCGTGATTCATAAGCTCAATAGGGCCAAGTGGAGCTCAGGAGATGAAGCTCCACATAGAATTGTAGCTGCTAATGTTGTCCTGAAGCATGCCATGGCACATTAGCATGTCTGGTTTATGGCAAAGAGCTAGGCCTAGCTGCTGATATCAGTGCAATGGAGATCACTCCTAGAATTTTATGTAGTCTTCTTGAATGAAACTGTCCTTGATTAAGTAGGATGCTCGACTTGCTTCCAGATTTTTTGTCTAATCCGGAATTCTTTACATTCTAGGACCCCTCATGAATGCTGGGCCTATTTTCCCTTGGAACATTTTCTGGGTCTGTGAGACACCTTAGAGTCTCTACTACCACAGGGTCCTTGTGTTACCTTTGAAACTCCTTTTACTTCAGGGCTTATGAGTTGCTTTATAAACCTTTTTGGATACTGGGCCTTAAGGTATTCTTAGACTCGGAGCCTTTTAAAGTGCTTCAATTATACCATAGTTGAAATCCTTGTCTGCTGTAGAGCTTCTAGGGATGAGTTTAAGGCCTCCCTTGGGGACTTCTCCTGGGGGGTACTTTATTGTTTAGAGAATTCTGCCTTACTTTTTCCTATGAACGTCCTATTTTAATGTGTGCGGTGTTATTTCTTTTATTATAATTGCTTCCATGAACATATTGTTATGCATATGAAAATGTTAATGACCGTCTTAACATTTATTCATAATGTATGCAAACGAACACTCTCGTAGATGTCTTTTTGTCTATTAGAACCTACTTTAATATTAGATATTATGCATTTCCTTGCCGTCCGTCCGTTCTCTTGATGTTACTTTCAGTCAATCTCATTAATTATTAATTTTACCCCTACTTCCTCAGCTACAAGTTTGCGACCAAAAAGTACAGTGAAGGTGACAAAAGATGAAGATGATGATTTATGGGGTTCTATAGCTGCTCCTGCGCCAAAAACCTCGACAAGACCTTTGAATGTCAAATCAGCTACAACACTTGATGATGATGACCCCTGGGCTTCCATTGCTGCCCCTCCGCCTACTACTAGGGCCAGACCATTGGCAGCTGGTAGAGGCCGAGGTAAACCTGCTGCTCCAAAATTGGGTGCACAAAGGATAAACCGGACATCCTCGTCCGGGATGTAACTCAGGAACAGAAAAAACGAGGAAGCAAAATGAAGTTTTTTTTTAAAAAAAGAAAGTGGTGACTGGTTTTGACATTAAATTGGAATTGATCCTAGTTGACGTGAGTTATATCTGCTACTCTCTGCTCACATATTTGATTTGTAATATCATTCTTGTCTGCATCATATTCTTTCTGCTTTGTTTCTCCCTTTAATGTAACTGTTTTCTGCTAGAACAATATGCAATATATGTAGAGAAGGTAAATTAGTTTCTGCCACAGCTTTTTCGAATTAACAAGCTCAAAAGGCTTGTAAACACACTTGAGATGTAATTCACTTAATTGGAAAAGTTATGGAAATGTTTTCAATGGTTTGGATGTTGATTATTGTTATGTCAAACATTAGCTGGTGTTCGTGTTCCTGTAGGTGCATGGTCCAAAGCGAATATATTATCCATCTTTCATGGTTTTCTGCTGAGCTCCTCAAATACTTGGTTTTGATTTTTCTGGTGATAGGAAGAAGAGGAATCGATGTTTTTTGACTCGAGGATGGAAATGATTTATGCCTCTCGGTTCATGGTATGAATCTTGCTTTTATAGTTTGGGAGAGTGGCCCATTTTGATTTTTCACAGCAACCTGTCCTGAATAATTTGTTGAAAATGAGAATTTCCAGGTTGCCAGATGCAGAATGATGCTCCTGTGCAGTAAATAAATGGATTTTAGATAATCCTGCGCATGTGAAATACCATCAGGTGCGATTTCAAAACTTCTCATCCCATTGCTTTCAAGCAATCCCCATGCGATCCATACCCAGCAATCATTGAATTCCAGGTCACCAAGTTTCTCTGGGTCATGTTTTGAAAGATACTGTAGAATTCCAAGCTTCTTAAGTGGCATATCGGAAAATAAATTTCCAGCCATTTTTGGGAAACAACACATCAATCAGGGTACCTGCAACAAAAACAATGTTCCAACCCACTTTTTTAATGGAGAAATCATGGGTCCTGAAACCTAGATTGCATTCTAGAATAATCCAGTGCAAGCACTCACAATGCTTGCCGTAGTATCAGAATCTTATTTATCCCCACATGCCACCATTGAGTTGTAAAACTCCAAAGCCTCCTTATATCTCCTCTTTTGGCAAAAACCTGATATCATGGAGCCCCGTGCAATTACATCCCTTCCCCTTCATTGTGTTAAAAATTAAATTAGCATCACCACTATCACCTTATTTCGAGTATATGGTCAACAGAGCACTCTGTAAAGCAACAATACTCTGAATCATAGTTGTCAATATTGTTTCGGCCGAAATATTTTGTATCGGTTAAAAAAATAAGATAAAAAAATGTTATTTTTGTCTCGTTTTAAATTTCAACTTATTTCGAATTTTTCGGCTAAATACAGACCGAAACGTGCCAATATTGTTTCGTCTGTGCCGCAGACAAAAAAAATCTCCCGCCTAACTTGCTTTTCATCTCCCCTCACCTGACAAATTGTCATCTCCCGCTTTTCAAAGTTTTCATCTCCTGCTTATATATATAATTTTATAGTCATCTCCTGCTTTTCAAAGTTTTATCTACTGCTTTTATATATATATATATATATATATATATATATATATATATATATATATAAACCAAAATCAAAATAATAAAATTAAAAAATATATATATTATAAAAAAAAAATCATTGCATCAACTGATTTTATAAGAAAATAAAAAGTATATTTAATTTTTTCTTTTTAATTTTTTTCATATATATATATATATATATAATTAATTATATATGAACAGTACAACCCCGAAACGGTGGGCAAAAACACTCTAAAACCGAAATATTATAAACCAATAGAAGAAGAAAAAAGCATCAACCGAAACAGTATGTCATCTTTTTTTTTTCTCTAACTCTAACATGAATCAAACTACCAAAATCATATCAACCAACCGAATTGCAAGATGATATTATTGATTGAAAATGGATTTTCAACCAAAAATTGAGCCTTGTTGAGCTCAACTTATGATTTTGGAATTGATCAATTGTGATTGTGCTAGATTTGAAAGTTTGCGAGTAATTGTGGTGATTGAAATACATGTTAGCATTGTCTGCCAAACAAAACACGCCAGCTAACTTATGCAAGAAGGGAAATTTCTCTACTTTTCGTTTGGGCTCTTCTATTTGTTTGACATGGTAATGATTTCGAAACACCAAATTGCTTGCCATTGGCTTAGGGAGGAGTAAGAATCACCAAAATTCTGAGATCAGTAAACAATTTATTAGAAGTTGGAAGCGTGTAAATTATCTGAAACCACGAAAATCAAAACAATAACCTGTATGTATTAGAATTGTAATTTGATGAGTTTCAGTACAGAACCTCAAGCCACAGCTAATTTTACTTGTATAATTTTGAGTCAATAAAACATGATTAGCCTATATTGTGCATAAGATATTTCATGCCCAGTGGCAAATTACATGTTCAATAACCATGAAAGGCAGCAAATCAATTCTGATGGGCATGCCTACCATTAGCAACATGTCCAGTGTTGTAGCCTCTGCATCTGTCTATAGTCTCATCAATCTGCCATGTTTCAAAATCATCTTCATGTTTTAGGTTCGCGTTTTACGAGCAAACTTTTTCTGCTTCGATTGTCCCCTTTGCTTCCCTTCTCTCTTCCTCTTCTTTGATTCAGTTTGAAATGATTGTCCAACCAATGATGGCTGCTGCTTCAGTCCAAAGCTTCTGGAAACGTGCCCCAAATGTAGTTTCTTCACCATAAAAATTCTTTTCAGGTCACCACGATGGGCTGTGTATGCACGGACCCAAGAGCAAAACGCATTCTGAGCCAGTTTATTCATCTTTGGCTGAAGAAAGTTATGAAAAGCAATACATCAACTATGGAGTACATAAGAAGAAACTCAGGGTCAAGGGGACAGCAAATAAACAGATAACAGACAAAAAATATAGATGCCAAATGCAATGTTTATAAAAAATATCTGAACTTTGAAAAAAATATCAAACGTCAGATGCAATGATTGAAAAAATAAAGATACAGCTTTGATAAAATACAACCAGGGAGCTGATAGAAGATTACACCCAGTGTCACCAAAAAAGAATATTAAGGATTGCAGGCACTAAACCTCAACAAAATAACATGATATCGGAGTCTCATACCTCATTCAAGATAAATGACTCAAGTGCCCTCTGCAAATATAGAACCCAAGGATGCAAATCTAAAGAAACAAACTTTCTGGCACGGTACACCTGACCATATAATGGGAAACTGCCCAACACTTTGAGGATGGGATACTCTATCAGTGATACACCATGTTTCTCCAAGTCTTGTATATAATCCACTTCAATTGGTTGCAGAAATAGCAATGAGTCTCCTCTTTCACCTAACCGAGCAGTTCGACCAACCCTGCACCATGAATTATTGATGTAATCAAGCTCAAACAAACCATTTATCAAATCTTAACAAAAACAAAGATTAAGTGTGGCAGAGAAAATATGCATATAACCACAAGAGAAAGAAGTCCCTAAGAACCTGTGAACATATTCAGTTGCCTCTCCTGGAGAATCATACTGAACAATGCATCTAACTTTTGGAAAATCCAAGCCTCTAGCAGCAACATCTGTGGACAAAAGAAGAGCTGATTTCTCTGTTTTGAAGGCTTGAAATGTATTCCTTCGGTCTTCCTGCTTCATATTCCCATGCAACCGAAGAGTGTGACATCTCAAGAACTTCTCTGTATGTTCTGCTTCTGATTGTGAGTTGGGTGACCAGCAGAATTCACTTATGAGGGAATAGTGAAAATCAACTGCATCACATGTTGAAAAGAACACCACAATCTGTAAAATAAGTATGTGAGTGATTTGACAAGTCGAAGCTCAATAAGCCAGTAACTAGTGAAAGAAATTAAGCAAGTAAACAGAACTGTGCACGTAATCTCAAGCATAGAGTAATCATTAAGGCAAGAAATATTCATTCAGGTTCGAGTAAGTGTTAAAAATTTGTTATTGCTTAAATTTGGGCAATCATTGTAAAATAAGGACAGGAGAATATTATAGAGTAAAACGATTGCTTAGACTCAGAATTGGAGGCTGAACATAATCCCCAAACAAGTGAAACAGTGCAGAATTTACATATCTCAACTAGAGGACGTGCCTGTGTGGTGTGGTTGCGGTTGCTTTTGAAAAAAAATTTCGTTCAGAAAGGCATCAAAATGATTTTTTTTTATTTTTTAAAAATTATTTTTGACATCATCACATGAAAATGATCTAAAAACACCAAAAACAATTAATTTAAAGTAAAACAAAATCATATTTTTTCAAAAACGCTTTTGAAACGCAGTGTCAAACACCCCTGATATATGACAAGAGTTAATAATAACCAAAATCCAAAACTGGTCTCCTTAGGAATTGGACCTCATAAACCAAGATAACTTCACAGCAAGCACTGGGCATGTATTTTAACTTCAGTTCAATTACAATTCACTAAATTGGGGATTACTTATTATGTCAGCCAGTGTTGTCAAGAGGCGCTGAGGCGCTCCAGGCAAGGCAAGGGAAGGTGAGGCCCTAGAGCCTTTATTAGCCTCAGGCGTTGGATTTCAATGAGGTGCGGCCTAGGCAAGCGCCTTGTAAGTGGGTGCAAGGAGCTAAGGCTATCTCTTGCTTGGAGTTCTTCCTTTTATGTTTGATTTTTTTCTTTTTTTTAAGAAATGATTATGTTTTGCCCTATTTGTCCATTTTTTTATTTACCACAAGAAACAACTTAGGGGTATTTTGTAAAAAACAAAGATTAAGGTAAAAAAAATTCAAAAAATAATCATTAAATTGGGAGATAGACAGACAATGAAGGACACTTAGAAGAGAAACACGAACCACACTTTTGCTTTCAACAGTGGGAGTCAATGAATAACACATCTATATAGTTAATACTTTAGTTTTTTCTAGACACGTACAATATAGTTTGAGAGGTGAGGATTTCAATTATAATCATGAAATGGAGGATAGAGGATTCAAGTGAAGATGAGGAAAGTATGGATGAAGATGTTTTTGAAGATAAATGAATAATGATGATGATATTTAATTTTTCTTTTTAATCTATTTGGCTACTTACTATTTTAAATTATCTTATTTTGTTTTAAAGGTGACAAATATAACTTTATATGACTATGTTATGGTATTTAATATTTTCTTTTGATTTTCTAATGATCTAATCTTGATGGGGAAGTTATATATTTTATATTTATAAAATATAATATAATAGATATTATTTTTTAATTTGTAGCATATTCGCCTTGGTTCATTTGAGGGAGCACTTAGCGCCTCGGGCATTTTATAGACTAGCCGTCTTTTAGTGCCTTACACCTTTGACAGCACTGATGGCAGGACCCATACCAGACTACAATGATCTTGCAAAGAAAAAAGTGATGGCGACAAAGAAAGAAAAGAAAAAAGACTAAAACAACACCAATGCACACAAATTTCAAATACCTGTATGTAGGGCATCTTGAAAGCAACATAATGAATAATAAATAAATCAAGTACAAATTAGAAAAGCAGTCATACCTTATGTGAAGCTTCTCTCTCAAACAAATTCTTGAGAATGGATAAAAGTACTGCAAGCCGTGAGCCACAGGGCACTACATGGAAATTCAATCAGGGCTCCAAAATCAACCATCCAGCTGGAAAGGTTTGCAAATGTGCTTTAATGAACACATACCTTTCACATATCTCTGGACCAACTGAGCTGGAAGCTTATAATCTCCAGTTGAAGATTTTTTTAATTTGCTATAATCAAAACCATCATCTTCATCAGATTCCGCAGTTTCAATATGATCTACTGATTGAGCCGGTTGTATCTTCTTGTCATCAAGACCAATCATGACTGGATTTTCTAGACTGATTTTAGCAAGATGATTTACCTTTTCATTTAAGGTAGCTGATAGAAGCAGATTTTGTCCCTGAAAATTAGAAAGGCTTGAAACTTGATTTCCATTTCCAACAGACCCAGTTGGCCTAGATCCCAAAAGATCCAGTATCTCCTCTATTTCCTTGCCAAATCCTAACTCCAAAATTCTGTCAAGATGCTCAAACAGAGTTAAGGGTGTCATAGGGATGCATAAAGGCAAATTACCGTATCTCCAACTTGTTTTGCAAAGAATACCTATCCGCTTCGTCAAAGATAATCCAGCGCAGATTTGTGTGAGTAAAAGATGCTGTATTCTTTAAGTGATCCAACAGGCGACCAGGAGTTGCAATCAGAATAGATATACCTGAAAGGAAACATTCCATGTATTTAATAACCTAGCCAACATGAAACAGAATCTATGTTGGCATTTCTAGGTCATTCATAAGTTTAAAACAAATGACTTTATTAAATTGAAACCATTACAAAGACATGTTGTTGGGCAAATGAACTGACTGGGACAACCAAGTTCTCCAGCCCAATTCAAGCATCCAGCATAGCACATCTGATCAAGATTCCTACGATGACGTGTCACATGCTTTTAAGAAGTAAAACATAGCATTCAGACCCTCTAACAAAGGTAGAAGAACCAAAGCAAATTTCCTACCTTTGCGCAACCTAGCTTTCTCTTTAGACCGGTTTTCACCACCCATTACATAGCCCGGTACAATCCAATGAAACCGATGCAACAACTTTTGCAGAATCTCATAAACCTGCAAACAAAGCTCCCGTGTTGGTACAAGAACCAACGCTGTCACCAACCATATCAGATTCAGTCATAAACAAGTCCATTAACAACACAAATATAATCAATTCAACAGTTCCACACTCATTTTTAACCTCAAGGAAAAAAGCCCCAGTTCACATACCAAAAGTTCCATTCTCACGGTGGATTCTCGATGTGTAACTAAGCAAATGGTGAATAATCGGAGCTAAATAAGCTACAGTTTTTCCAGTACCAGTCGCCGCATTGACAAGTCTATAAATTTTAGTTTCAGTTAAGTATAGACAAAAACATGTTGACTTAAAATGAGATATATGAATTGTTGAAAGAAAATTAAAAAAAAAAAGACAGAGAAGGATACACATGACGGCCGGAGAGAATGACTGGAATAGCTTGAGCTTGAATCAAAGTCGGAGCTTCAAAACCCAACCTTTCTGGGTTTTTTTATAATTATTTACATAAACAAATTCAATGATTAATAAAAAAATTCAAAAGAAATTGAAAACACAAATATTAATGAGAGAGAGAGAGAGACCTTGGAATTGATTGCAGAGAGAGGGGTGTAGGCCGAGAGCAGAGAAAGAGCATGATGCAAATATTTCTGATTCTTTGTTGCCTTCGTCTACTTTTTTCTTTTTTGAATCCATACGAGGGAAAGGAGAGAAACGCTGAGAGGGAGGGTTGCTTCTTCTTTTTCCCCAAACCTGTAGTTTTAGGGTTTTTGCACCTGATTCTTAAACCCTGTCGCCGACGACAGGTCTTGCGGACAAAATTTGATATTTTTTCTATATCCCTCGAAGGTAATGGTTACAGAATAAGCCACGCTGGTTTTGATAAATAAATATAAAAAAAAATTAAATTACGGGTTTTATTTTGCGTTAATTTTTATAAACTTATTAAAAGTAAATGTTGGTTCTGTGGTTGTTGTTGTAGTTGAGGTTGAAAAAAAATAGTTTCATGAAAAGCATTTTTAGCTGCAGTTCATAACTGAAATTTTAGTGTTTGGTTAAAATTATGGTTGAGTTTGAGTTTAATGAAAAGCAGTTTCGTATGTTTGGTTACCATATTTTCCATATTGTTGTCAATTTTTGAAATTACTTTAAAACACACACACACACACACACACACACACACACACATATATATATATTGTTTTTTAAATATTGTAGATTAAAAATCATAAAAATAAAATATAATTAATAATTCAAGTAAATTAGACACTTGTTTTTATTCTCTCATCAAACTACTTGCAATTCTATCACAAACTAAATCCATACATGAACGCGTCTGTGATTCCTGGCTATGTGATCGATGAACAATATCTGGTAAAATATATTCAGAAACGAAATTAATTAAAATAAATATTTTTAAAATTAGGGTCCCGTTTGGTAATTGTTACTTCCAAACCACTATAAGATTTATAAGACAAGATCTCTAAGATAATATTTGGCTATTATTAAGAGTATGGACATTTGGGGCTGGCCATTTGGGGAGCACTTTCACCCCTTCGGGGCCCACCCGGTGCGAACGTGGATTAGTCTGGACCAGTGTCTAGGACACCGCGTGGTTTATACCAAAAAAAAAAGAGTATAGACAAGTCACCACATGCCACCCTTTTTTGTTATCCCTAATGAAGATTGAATGCCTGTGTAAGAGTCAGTTGCTTTGTAGAAATATCACTGAATAAATTCCAGACTTGTTTTTTCATTGAGAGTATTACAGAATATATACATATACTTAAGGAGTTGATTTGGAAACAAATCCTTGTTGTCGTTACAAATTAGCCGTTACAGTATATGAGTAAATACAGAAATATTGACTAGACATTTATTTCACAGATGTCATGCTTGTTGATGGCCTGAATGTTGGTTGCTTTCCTTTGATGGAAGAGCTTCCCTTATACGCCCCCGCAAGATTGGGCTTCCATCGGCAAGGCCAATCTTGTTGCGAAGGAACTCAGTGCGTTGACGCGATAAGGGTTTGGTCAGGAGGTCTGCTAGTTGATCTTGGGTGTGCACATGTTGGACATGCAGGCTGCCTTTTTGCACTAGGTCACGAACAAAGTGGAGGTCGATTTGGATGTGCTTCATGCGAGAATGGTTGACTGGATTGAAACTGAGGTGTGTGGCACCGAGGTTGTCGCATAGGAGCTGAGGGGCAGCTGGAACAGGGATAGCAAGTTCTTTGAGTAGGGTGGACAGCCATAGCGTTTCAGAGGCCGCGTTCGCGAGAGCTCTATATTCAGCCTCGGTTGTGGAGCGGGCAACTGCACGCTGTTTTTTTGAGCACCAGGAGATGGGGTTGGAGCCCAAGAAGCTTATGTATGCAGAGGTGGATGTTCTGTCATCCAAGTTGCCACCCCAATCAGCATCGGAATAGGTTCTCAGGACAGGAGAGCCAGTTTTTTTGATCTGAAGACCGAGGAAGATGGTCTGCTTTAGGTAACGAAGAAGACGCTTGGTGGCAGTCCAGTGGGTCGTTGTTGGCTTGTGCATGAACTGAGACAGTTTGTTGACCGCAAAGGAGATGTCCGGACGCGTCAAGGAAAGGTACTGAAGACGACCAATAACTCTGCGAAATTCGGAGGTGTCCACTGCTGCGGTGCCATCATTCAACCGTAGAATTTGAGAGGTTGAGAGTGGTGTGGAGATGTCTTTAGCCCCGTCCATGTTCGTGGTAGCCAAAAGTTCACGAATATACTCATGTTGCGAGAGTAATAAGCCAGCTTTTGTTGGAATTACTTCTACACCAAGAAAAAAATGTAGGGAGCCCATGTCCTTGAGTGAGAACTTTGTACCTAATTTCTGAACAATACTTGACACAAAGGCAGGGTTATTTCCAGTTAACACTAAATCATCAACATACACAAGGCAGTAACATATAATAGAATCTTGACGATAAATAAATAGAGATGTATCTGCCATGGAACCCTGAAATCCCAACTGGACAATGGCAGATTTCAGTGCTGTGAACCAAGCCCTAGGGGCTTGTTTGAGTCCATAAATTGCTTTGTTCAACCTGCATACATGGTGAGGTTTTGCCGAATCTTTGAACCCTGGTGGTTGCAACATAAACACAGTTTCTGTTAGTTTACCATTAAGAAACGCATTATTAACATCCAATTGCCTTAACGGCCACCCATTCATGACAGCAATAGATAGAATAGCCCTGATTGTGGCTGGTTTAATTACTGGGCTAAAAGTATCAAAATAATCAATTCCGGGGCGTTGGTGATACCCTTTAGCAACTAACCTAGCCTTTAACCTATCCACTGACCCATCAGCATTTCTTTTGACCCTAAATACCCATTTGCAGCCCACTGGTTTACAGTTTGGGGGAGGGGTTACAAGGTCCCATGTGCCATGTTGCATTAAGGCAGTGAGTTCGGCTGACATAGCCTCACGCCAGTGGGGTTGGGAGATGGCTTGGCTCACACTTGATGGTTCAATTGTTGGGGGAAGTGGATGTTTGGAGGTGATGTTGATGGTTTTGGGTTTGAAGATTTGGTTCATGGATCGGGTTGTCATGGTGTGGGTTCGGTTTGTAGGGTTGGGTGGTGGGTTGGGTTCTTCAGGGATGAAATTGGGGTTGATGGGTTCGAAATTAGGAGAGGGGTTCGTCGGTGTAACAGACGGTGGGGATGATGGGTGGCTGGGTGAGTGGTTGTGTTGGTCTGCGGAACAGGTGTGAGACAATGAATGCATGGAATGTAAGCAATTAGGAGATGCAGATCGAGGGGGACAAGAGTTACCTGAGGAAGCAGTAACAATGGCAGGAGACCCTTCGTGTGGAGCCAGTGGTGGAGTGGTGCCAGGCGGTGGAGACGGGAGCAAGGTGAGCTGCTGAGTGAATTGTGGAAACAGGGATGGTGTTTGGTGCGTGATGGGAGGACCAGGGGGTGTGTTTGGAAACGGGAAGGTTTTGTCTTTATTTTCATCAAATAAGACATGCCGTGAGATAATTAATTTTTTTGTTTCAATGTCAAAACATTGATATGCATTTTGAGTAGGAGAATAGCCAAGAAAAATGCAAACTTTTGATTTTGGTTGCATTTTATTTGTGTTGTATGGCCTTGTAAGGGGATAGCATAAACAACCAAATTGTTTTAATTTTAAATAATTTGGTTTTTGTTTGAACAAAGCTTCAAAGGGGGATTTTCCAGAAAGAAGGGGGGTGGGTTGTCGGTTGATGAGGTAAGATGCAGTTTGAAAAGCAAACGGCCAAAAGGAAAAATCAAGTTTAGCATCATGAAGGAGAGTTAGACCTGTTTCAACTAGATGGCGATGGCGACGCTCAACGACACCATTTTGCTGTGGGGTATGGGGAGCAGTAGTGTAGTGAGCGATGCCATGAGTGAGTAAAAAATTTTTCAAAACAATAAACTCACCACCATTGTCTGAATATAGGGTTTTTATGGAGTTTTGAAAACGATTTTCAACAAATTTTTTAAATTGAGGAAAAATTCGACTGACATCAGATTTATTTGCCATAGGATACATCCATATGTATTTTGTGTAAAAATCAACAAATAGGAGGTAATATCGCGATCCATCGGTACCAGTGTAATTGGCCGGACCCCACACATCTGTATATATAAGATCAAGTGGCGCATGACTCATAAGACTATTGACGCGAAATGGTTGACGATGAGCTTTATTGATGGAACAAGGTTGACAAAGGGAAGACAATTCTTTATTTGTGGAGACAGGAAGAGAAAATTTTTTAACTAGGTGATGAACAATTTTGGAAGATGGATGCCCAAGGCGCTTATGCCACCCGTCAATGGAGGTCCGTTCATGCACGTTGGCTACTTTTGGCGACACCACCATGGACTCCGGAAAGGTATAAATACCATTGTTACATGCTCCTTTTAGTAAAGGTGCCCTCGTGATCTGGTCCTTCACAAGAAAATGAAAGGGGTGAAGTTCAACAAACACATTATTTTGCTTAGTAAAATGATGAACAGAGATTAAATTTTTGCAAAGGTTAGGAACATAAAGAGTATCACGAAGAGTAAAATTACGAAGAGGAGATTGTAAATCCAGAGAACCAATGTGGGAGACAGTCAAACCTGAACCATCACCGAGGATGACTTTATCAGTGCCATCATATTCAGAGTGAATAGATAAGTTGTTTAAATCACCCGTAATATTATGAGAAGCAGCTGAATCAAGTAACCAGTTTTTATCCATGCCATTTGATGATGTGGTGTAGTTGATGGACGGATTTTGTGGTTGAATTTGGTAACAATTTTTTGCAATGTGTCCCACCTGGTCACAAAATTGGCACTTGGGCTGATGCCTTCTATTAGAATTATTGGGCCTGTTGGAAAAATTATTGGGTCTGCGCCCATCACGTTGGGCCCCATAAAAGGGGCGATTTGGCCCTTGCGGCCCATCATAAAAGGGGCGGTGTGGCCCTTGAGACCCACGGCTCTCATTCTTCTTCCACGCTTGTCTTCCTGCAGAATTCCCTTGGTGAGTTCTTCTGGTAAAATTGGCAGAGGCAACCATTTGTTGCGTTGCAGCTTCCAGTCGTCGCAGGTAGGTATCATGCCCTACCAGTAGGTCATGTAGTTCTTCAAACGACAGAGAGGATTCTCGGGCACGGATGGGTCCTGCTATCTCCCTGAATTCGGAGCCTAACCCATTTAACACATACAGTGTTAAATCATCATCTGAGATTGGATGATCGATAATGGCTATTTCATCAGCCAAAGCCTTCACAGCGTGGAGATACTCCGTAATTGACCTGGGTCCTCGCTGAATTAAGGTAATTTCTTCCTTCAACTGCATAGCCCGAGTTCTGGATCGGCTAGCATACAAATTGTTGAGTTTTTTCCATGCTTCACTGGAGGTTTTCGCCGTTGCAATAAGAGGGGTTATTGACGGAGATGTCGATGCTAAAATAGCACTTAGGATGAGTTTATCCTGTCTGATCCAGTGGGTCTTGCAGAGTTCGTCTGCAGTGGTGCCATTAGAGGAGGGACAACGAAGGGTCCCTTCAACAAATTTGAGTAGGTCATACCCGATGAGAAGTGCTTCAAATTGAGCACGCCATTGAGGAAAGGTAGAGGGTGTTAATTTTTCGTTGATTTGGGCAGTGATATTGAATGCTATGATTTGTTTGTCTGATGCAGGGGAAGCTTGGGTGTTGAGATTGATGGTTGTGTTTTGCTCAGACATGGTGATGGGTTGGATCGGTGACTCGTTGGAGGTATGTGGCTCTGATACCATAATGAAGATTGAATGCCTGTGTAAGAGTCAGTTGCTTTGTAGAAATATCACTGAATAAATTCCAGACTTGTTTTTTCATTGAGAGTATTACAGAATATATACATATACTTAAGGAGTTGATTTGGAAACAAATCCTTGTTGTCGTTACAAATTAGCCGTTACAGTATATGAGTAAATACAGAAATATTGACTAGACATTTATTTCACAGATGTCATGCTTGTTGATGGCCTGAATGTTGGTTGCTTTCCTTTGATGGAAGAGCTTCCCTTATAATCCCCTCCCAACCCACCTGAAATCCTTACTAGAACAATCCCCAACAACCACCACCCATTAGTGTTTGCTGAAGCATAAAACGACGTCGACATTCAATTCTATAGCCACAATCATTCATCTTTCATTCTTGATTTCTATCCTCGTCGCGGTCCTCACTAAAGCAAAGCCTACCGGACTTGCAAGCTTTTGCCCCGTACTCCGGAGCATAAAAAGCATTTTGAAAGCTTCAACAGCTCTCTTCTTCGCATTTGTAAGTTTTGATGGAATAACAACTCAGGTGAAGAGATAGGAATCTCGGGTCGAGATATCTCAATAGGGCTTAACATGGGTTGATTGTTTAATGAGTATTTTTAGTATTTGTTATATGTTAATGGGGTTTATTGAGTTGAATTGCCGATTTGAAGGAGCTGGAAAAGATGGTGGTGAAGATCTCCTCAAACCTTCCTACTGCCCAATGAGAGGATGGTTTGATGAACACATTTGTTAATTTACATCGCAGCTGCAAAAGCAGTTGTGGCTCAACCTTTATTTTTTGGTGGGACCCACGGTAAAAAATCGGGGTCTTGTTTGGTAGTTATTGTGTTTCGCTCTGCGGTTCAATGCAACCACAGGTTGAATCGCAGTGCCATACACCATTATATAGTGTCTGTTTGCACGGAGTATTAAAAGTACTCTTTAAATAATTTTAAAAAGTTTTTTTTATTCTAATTTTTTTGTTTTAGTGTTTTTATATTATTTTATATGCTAATGTAAAAATAAATTTTAAAAAATAAAAATATATATCATTTTAATATATTTTTTAACCAAAAAAATAACATCAATCATACTCTCAAACTAGCCTATAATATAATATATTTTTCAGTCAAAATAAATTATATATATATATACACACACACTTCTTGCAAAAATGAAGATGAAATAGCTATTAGCATGCCACTAATATTTTTAATTATCAATTATATAATTAATTTATTGTAATAAAGAATCATGTGTATATTATTAGCTTGAACGTTTGCAAGTGGCTCTCTCCTGTTCAAGAAAAAATATATTAGCAAATTAACAATTTATATTCAAGATTATTAAGTGATTTTCAATAATGAAATCACATTAACAATATCATGTAAATAAATAATTTTGATATTAATTTGTGGATGTTTGGCACTATTTCTTGTTTTTATAAAACTAAAAATTAATTTCTGTTTATTATTTATAGTTTTCTAGAAACTGTTTGTGTTTTCTAATAAAAGCTTATGGAGGAAAACAATTTATACATATTTTATTTATTTTTAAAAAATATATTGCTAGTTACAATATAAAATTAATAGTATGTCACATTTAACTATGATAGTGAAATGATGGTACTATTTTTTTTTATAACCAGAATGTCTAGGTTAGCTTACGCGCACCACAACTAATTCCCAAATCTACTGAACATCATGCAAGTCTAATGAGCAGATAAAACACCGCAAAGGTGATAGACGTGTATGATGGGCCTTGAACCTTGATATAGAGGAAGGGATTTGCCAAGACCCCACTTGCAAAATGATGGTACTGTTCAGGTGGTGGGTGGTAGATCCAATGGTGACTGTGACAATATTATATGGATGATGATTGTTGTAGTAATAAAAAATTAAATTTAAATTAATAATGATAACAATTTTACAATAATATAAAATTAAAATATATTTATTTTATTATAAATAATGAAAATTATAGTAAGTAGTGATGATATAATGTAAATGCTTATATAGAATGGGGATGATAACATTATAAAGTTAATAACAGTTTTTTATATAGAGAAATTTAATGAAAGAAAAGAATATAAATTTTTAATATAATTAAATGCATATCGTATTAAAAATATACATAGATTGCTTGAGAAATGCCAAATAAGGAGAAACAAGATATCATATAACTACAATTAGAACTATCCAGTACTTTTTTTTTAATTTGATAAGGTTAATAGAGATGTGGACAAGAAGTAATGCAAAACTTTTGGATATCAAAATATAAAAACTTAAAATGAAATTGATTATTTCCAAGAAAGCCAATATCGAATTAGAAATTCAACTTGACACAACGATAATTTGTATTGAGATACTAAGATTATCAACACCTATAATCAAGACATAAACGAGAAGTATGAAAAACATCACGAGGCTTAATAAATTCTTTGACAAGTTAGAGCAATTCCATAACAAACGAAACCTAAGAGCAAACTTTGACACAAAAAAATTATTTTTGAATAATCAATTCAAATCTTATTAATTTTTCAAAAATCTAAATGCAAGCTAAATAACTTTATTTATAATAGGTAAAGAGTTCTAAAAAACAATGAGAAAATATATATAAAAAAACTTTAAAGGAAATAGAAAAAAATCTTAAATCAACTAGGAAACTAATATAATTTCTGCATAGTAATTTTCGAACTATATCGCATGACATTGTTTTATGTCCAATTGACTTGAAATTTTAATTGTATATAAAAAAACGACCTTTAAAACTTTCTGGTAACAGTCTAGCTAGATTCAATGGTTGAATAAAAAAAATTGCATATTAGAGTAAAATTGTGTGTTAGGAGAAATAAACCCAAAATTGATTCTGATTGTCCAAGTCCTGCATGTATCATATATGTAACACCCCCTACTCATGGGGACAGCCACGTAATCTTATTAATACACATTCGTCAAAAAAATATAATATTTTTTTTCTCTCGCCGAAATTTTGTTAGAAATTTCAACAGAGTCTCCCCAATATCGGGAGATCCCAAGTTATCGACAATGTAACCTGCACACGGTTTGATTCACATCTCATCCACAATCACATCCATGTTTAGTAGAAACAACTGCATAATTCTTTCCAGAATATGCTTAGGACCATATTCATTCTCAAACTCCATCTTACATCACATGCATAAGATAATAATTAAAAGAGCCAATTCAAAACATGAACATTTCATATATATATATATATATATATATATATATATAACACAACACAATTTAATATTCTAACATAATCTAGTACTTTCTAATATCTCAAGCGTAGGCTCATACATTTAATATTCCAGAAAACAAAGTATTACGAATATAATATTCTATACAGTTTACATATTTTTTTTATGATAAAATTTCACCATAACTCCCTAAGTTCTCAACTTATACAAAAAAGGATCAAGGACTTAAAATCTATTCCCCTGCAAAATATAGGTTTTACATATAAGTAAAAACAATTAAGTAAATACAAGCAATTTACAGAAGAATTTTAAACAACATATCTATCAATCTACTTAAATCATAGGAGATTCTAAAAACAACCATATACACCTTTTTATGTTTATATGAAAGAAAATTTGTTTCTTTGGACTACTTCTCCCCCCCTCCACATCGAAAAGACTATAGCTGACACTGGTGAGCCCCATTAGTGTCTTTAGTTGCCTGTCCTGGAAACAACTAATCAATTTCATGAAAATGCCAACACGAACGTAACCGTTTGTGTCATTAGCTATTATTTTTTTAAAACCCAAAATAGTTAATCATTGTTCCATATTACCTTGGGAGGTTATTGGGTGTGCCGATGTTAAGAATTCTTGGCATCATTAGCTTTCGCCTAGGAAAACTAATAAAGTCTATAAATTTTGTTGATATCGATATCACCCACCGATATCATTAACTATTCCAAAACCGAATAGTTAATCAAGTTTATAAATTTTATCAATGCCAACGTCACCCGTCAATATCATTAACTATTCCAAGACCGAATAGTTAATCAAGTTTATAAATTTTACCGATGTCAACGTCACCCGCCGATATCATTAACTATTCCAAAACCGAATAGTTAATCAAGTTTATAAATTTTACCGATATCGACGTCACCCGCCGATATCATTAACTATTCTGAAACAGAATAGTTAATCAAATTTATAAATTTTATCGATATCGACATCACCCGCCGATATCATTAACTATTTTAAAATCGAATAGTTAATCAAGGTTTATAATTCTCCTTCCACGTACTAGTAATGTCAACATCAACCAGCTTGTTTCTTTATATATATATATATATATATTCCATCACTTAACCTTTCCTTTACCCCTTTTCTTTCCTCGTCAATAAGCATCAAATTGTTTCTTATAGTTCAATAGTTTGTTAAAATAATTATTGACTTAAGGAGGTATAGGTACCAAGTACCTACCTGCTGTAAACGTTCGACTTATGTTCCTCTGTTGTTACTGTACTCCTCCCACAGTTCCTCTTGAAACCACAAACACCCACCAATATTCCATATTAATCCACATATCATACACAACAACAACAATGGTAATAGTATTCATTTTTCTTTTACCAATCTTTTTTTTCTCACTTACATTCCTCATTATCATCCTTTAACTTTTTAGCTCATTAATAGTCCAAGTAGACATCATGAATTCAATTTTAATCACAGTTTATTCTCTTATTTTATTTCCTGAAGATCAAGACACACTTTATAAAGGGCAATAAAACAAATTTTACCCTTAACATGGCTAAATTTCTCTATTTTATCAACTTGGCTGAATCTGCCAATAGGGGTGGCATCTCGACCTCTCCTTAGATTTTTATTTGTATTTGGAGTTTTAGAACTTCAAATTAGACGGGGTTAGACTCTTTGGAAAGATAAACTCCCAACTATAACTTCTATGGAAGGACTCTCCCTGGATTCTGTATTTTTGAGGTCCAAATTCCCCCATGAAATAGGGCAACAAATCTGCCCTATTTTGCAAAAATGGAGAAAGTATCTCTAATTCATCTTCAATCCTTTCTTCCTCATCAATCATAGCCATGCCTTCCCTTTATTCATGAAAACCCTACTCATTTATGTCCTCTTAAGGTCATTTGTACCAAGTAAGTTAGGAAATTTCATAAATTCTCCTTCTCTCTCAGTAATGTTTCTGCCGAGACTTGCCCAAGGGAAACAAGAGCTCCCTTCCTCTCTTCTATGCACTTATTTCTTCTTCCTCTTTAAGGTACTTAGATTATTCTAGTCCATTTAATTTTACTCATTTCTGCATTTTCCCAACACTTTGTGTTAAAAACCCTAATTCCCAATTCAAGAAGAATCATGAACTTCTAATCAAATTGAAGTTAATTTCATAGAAATTAGAATTAGAACTCCTAATTTGGATGGAATCTAGACTTTACTTCACAATTTTGGAATAATCTTAGCCTTTTTATCCTTGTATATAACCAACCACTTTTCTCCCTCATTTCTTTCCCAATTCTTCACTTTTCTTCTTGTTAATTCTCCACCCAATTATGTTCTTCCACTTTAGAATTTCAAGGTTTATATGGGTTTACTAATTTTGAGTGTTTACTCCTAGTTTTCATGAAGGAAAAATTTGAAATTCTCCCCCCTCCTTCTTCTAGTTACCAGTCAGCCATGGATGAGAGAAGGGATGGGTACTTATAGACCCATCTCTTCAAAATTCTATTTTGACCCTATTTTTTTATCTCAATGACAAGCGGGCAGTAACATAACCCTAAACAGTAAGAGGTCCCAAAACATTAACAGGATCAAAACAGTTACAAGTCACAAAACAGTAACAGAACCCAAAACCTTTTTACTATTAGTTAATCCGTTAATCTTTCTCCCTATAAAGGGTAGATGGAGCATAATTTATTTATTTATACATAAATTTTGTATTATAACAATATTTTTATCCTTCCTCTTTGTATACTTTATTCTCGAGTTTCACAATACAATTCCCCCTCTTTTCAAAATAATTCAACCTTGAATCACCATTTTTCTTGGATGATGACTCGTTTTTAGAACTTAACCTAGTTTTATGTTTTATATCTTTTATTTCTTTCTTTTTTAAATAAAAAAATTACAAATAACTAGATAGAAAATAATCTACTTTTTTTATGCCAGCCGTAAATCTAGATGGAATTGTAACAATGGTGAAATACCACAAAAACTAAATGATAAAGTGATATAAATTGATTTTAAAGACTTATTATGATACCAACAGACGTGAGCCTCATGGATATAGAGATTCAGAAACCTACGATCAAATTGATCCTTCTATAGAAAACTAAGATCATGTTTGGAATTGAGCTTGAAAAAAATAATAACTTGTAACAAGGGACGAACTATAACGAAACAACCTTAACCCAACACCTGTAATTAAGACATGAACAAGAATTACAAAAAACACCATAAAAATTGGTTGATTTTTTTTTATAAGTTAGAGAAATTCCATGAGGAACCATTATACTAGGTTAAACATCTTAAACAACGTTGAAAAAAATAATGAAAGGGTTATAAATAAAATAGGAAAAAAATCTCACATCAACTCGAAAATAATACAACTGTTGCATAATAGTTTCTAGACCTTATCACAAGGCTTTTATGATGATGTTTGAGAGTTGAAATTTTATTTTTTTACAAAACAAGACCTCTTAAAATTTCTAGTCGTGTTTCAATTTGATTGAATGGTTGAATCAAATATAATTGTCCAACTCTTGCATGGATCATATTATTCCTCCTCTCTTCAAAATTATTTGACCAAGAATCATCATTTTGCTTGGATGTTAGCTCACTTTTAGAAGATATTTTATCTTGATCTTGTGATTTTGATCTTTATTTTTTTTATTTGAAAAAAAAATATAAACAACCAAATCTCAAAAATCTACTTTTTTTATATGTTATGCCGCGAGTTTAGCTGGACTTATGAAAATGATTAAATAAAATGGAAACTAAAAGAATTAAAGGGATAGAATATTATTTTAGAATCTTTCTTTGATATCAACATATGTGAACCCCATTGTTGTAAAGATCCAGAAATCTACAGTCAAATTGATCTTTCCCTAGAAAACTAATATTAGGTTTGGAATTGAGTTTGACATAGTGATAACATATACCAAGAGACCAAAATTATAAGTAATTAACCCTCACCCAACACCTATAATCAAAACATGAATGATAAGTAAAAAGACATCATGAAGCTTGATTAATTATTTAATAAGTCATATTAGTTCCATAAGGAATCAAAAGTAAGAGCAAACTCTCACACACAAGTTTCATTTCTGAATAATCAATTCATCTTTTATTATTATTTTAAAAAACTAAATACAAGATAAATAACTCTATTTATACTAGTTAAAATATTTTAAATATATTGGAAAAATAACAAAATAAAATCTAAATAAAATAGGGGAAAAAATCTCACATCAACTAGAAAACTAATACAATTGTTGCATAATAGCTTCTGAACCTTATCAAAAGACTTTTTTAATGTCCAATGACTTGAAATTGTAACTGTATATAAAACAAGACCTCTAAAAACTTTTGGTAATATTTCCAATCAATGGTCAAAAAAGTTTTTTTGTTTATTAGAGTAAAACCATGCATTGAGAGAAATAAGTCCAAAATTGAATCTAATTGTCCAAGTCTTGAGTGGATTGTATCATCCCTCTCTCTTCCAAAGGATTCAAACTTGAATCATCAAATTACTTGTAAGCAAGCAAATAACAAATGATATGTTTTTTTTTTTTTCATATACTATGTCGTAAGTCTAGATGAAATTATGACAACGATGAAATAACATGAAAACTAAAAGATAAAGGGATATAAATATTATTTTAAAGTTCTGCTATGATACTAATTGATATGAACATCATGATTATAAAGATTTAGAAACACAGTCAAATTAACCCTTCCTAAAAAAAGCTAATATCATGTTTGAATTTTAGCCTGATACAATGATAATTTATATCGGTACACCAAAATGATAAATAATGATACCCCACGTAACATTTATAATCAAGACATGAATGAGAAGTATAAAAGACATCACGAACCTTGATTAAATTTCTTATTAGTCATACTAGTACCATGAAAAACCAAAAATAAAAACAAATTCTCATACATAATTTTTTTTTTCTGGATAATTTCTTTTATATTTTTTTTAAAATAATCTAAATACGAGATAAATAAATATATTTATACTTAGATAAGACATCATAAACAATGTTCGAAAACTAATAAAAGTGCTTTAAATTGAATAAAGATAATTTCCTTCTATCATTTAAATTGCCCTCGTTGGGAAAAAAAAAACATCTTTTGAGGTGCACCTGCCTTTGTTTTTTCTCTTTTGATTACTAACTGATAGGACAAGTCAATTACATGAGCAAATTAAAACGCCTAATTGAAGCATGCAGAAGCTCATTAATTGCCTGTGATCCTAAAGGACCTTCATCTGCACAAGAAAAGCTGTAAAAAAAATCCAATTAAAGTAACCGACGGCCCCTACCCTTTGAATATCAAGCAGGTACTTGTCTTTTCTTTTTTCTTTCAAATTAGCGTTACCAGCAAAACTATTTAGGATTTCGTCGGAAGTTGTTTTTTAAAATGATTTTTATTTAGAAAATATTAAAATAATATTTTTATATTTTTTAAAAAATTATTTTTGATATAGTATATCAAAATAATTTCAAAATTTCAAAAATATTCAATTTAAAATAAACAAATAAAATTTTATTTTTTTTCAAATCCACTAAAAAAAAAGGTATGAAACAGGGCTCTAGGATACTAGCAAAGCAAGAAAGAAAGAAAGAGAAAAAGACGAATGGAAACTTTTTTGTGGTTTCACTGATGGGTCTAGCCCAAAACAAAAATATACTCATGACTGTGAAACAAGACATTGTTGCAGCCCAATTTGATTGGGTGGCCCAGCCCATATTTAAAAGCCTTTTTGAAAGTTGGAGTTCATAAGAGGAATGACTACCAAGATTACGTCATATTTAAAAGTGTAGACAAAGATATTTTTTAAAGTATTTTTTATTTGAAAATGTATTAAAAAATATTTATTTAAAGTATTTTTTAAAGGAATAACTACCAAGATTAAGTGACGAGATTGTTTTTTAAAATATTTTTTATTTGAAAATATATTAAAAAATGTTTATTTAATTTTTAAAAATTATTTTTTGATATCAACATATCAAAATGATCTAAAAATACTAAAAAAATTTAAATTTTATTAGAAATATTTTTAAACCACGGTGTAGAAAATAGAACTTTGACCATGTTTTGTTGCCTTTCGAGCATGTATTGCCATCACATCTTCTGCATACACTCAGTCTCGGTCAAGATTCTGCACAGAAAAATAAAGTACACTTTTTTGGTGTTGACCAAACTAGCTCTCTCGAGATCATCGAACTGTAACTCGAAAAAGACAAGCTGTAATTCTCCACACACACACCATGGCAAAGCCGGGAAGGGAAGAGCCGAACACGCCATCGATACGTTTATCCACGCGTATGGCAAAGCTCTGCTTTCTTGACGAGAAAATCACTCCCATCCTCGCGAATATTCTCCAACCCCACATCACCACCCACCACTAACGAAGCACCAACCTGTTCTTTCATAAAATACAGTAACTCCCTTTCTTCCATCCTCGTCCTCTCTTCATTCTTT
Organism: Salix purpurea; assembly: GCA_027405865.1. Lineage (NCBI taxonomy): Eukaryota > Viridiplantae > Streptophyta > Magnoliopsida > Malpighiales > Salicaceae > Salix > Salix purpurea. The sequence continues at coordinate 2,409,745 of JAOWLH010000016.1, read as the reverse complement.
CCATGCCTGCACTTTGATGTTACTGCCATCCCGTCAGAGCCAAAACCACCATCAAGCACGATTTTCAGGCAATCGATTTGACCATGTTCTTGTTTCTTCTTAGCCAGTCCCTTCTCTTTTCGTAAAACTTGATTCTTCGCTGGGTCTTTAATGGTGTAGGCGATCACGAAATGAAGAACAGAGTAAAGGGCGGTGATATCCATGGTCAACGGAAGAAGAGGAGAAGTCATGGCAATCCTGAATGCATGGCGTCCCGCTGCTGCCCTTGTTTTGCAGTCTCATCGATAGCTAGAAGGATCGGGATGCCTGTTTGTGAGCTGCTACCCTGTCATGCACTGCTTTCGATTGGATGATCACAGACATCAGCATGACCACCACAAGCATTTTCATTCATTCTGAATCCTGCATCACTTTTTCTCAAGGTTTGGTCCGATCTCGACTTTTTTAGATTGTACCAGGGTTAATGAAGAAAAGAAGTTGTTATATGATTCTTTTGGTGGATTTGGAGAGGTGTTGCTCATTCGTGGCAACATTTTTTTGTCTCAGCTGATAGAATAAGGTATGCATGTTTTTGTGGATCAAGGCCAGGCAGAGCTGCCTGGTAACCTGGGAATGAATTCTACTATTACTTTTGGTGAAGGCCATCTCTGATTTGATTCTGAAAACACCAAACATATGCTACAGTTTTGTCGAAATTTGCTTTTTGTAGTCAAGGAGAATCAAGAACAAATTTGATGAACACAGCAAGTGAATTATGACCATGATTGAATCTTTTTTCGAGTAACCATCTGGTTTTCTCCAAAAGCATCACGTTAGAAGGATGTGCAGATTCAAAGATGGATATGGGTTGCAAAATTTCATCGTTATTTGAAAAGTAGGCCATCGTTTAATGATTCAGAAAGGTCAAAGCTCAACGCCCTGCCTGAAGAACAGAAATGGGAAACCATAAAATGCAGCAGCAAGGAAATCTAACCACTGCAATCTAAATACCAAAAATCCAAGTCATTGAAATCATTTTAACTTGAGAACAAAATCACCATCAATCTGTTTTAGCTAAAACCAAGTTCATCTAGTCATTGACAAAATGTGGCTTGCGGAGGATTGTTCATTCTATGCCTTCATTCCACTGGTAATATTATTCACTGATGCTCTTAAAAAAAACCCACCATGAACATCATGATTTAACTTCTGCAGTTCATCAAATTACATCTCAGTTTCGCCACATCTGATTGCTTGAGGGGTTTCAGCATGAACATCTGAGCTCCTTCCTCCAAGCACCTGTTTTTGGCAAAGTGAATCACTTAAAGTGAGAAAAAAATGAAAAAAAAAAGAGAGAGATTGCACAACATATTCATCAGAAATAGCAGTTTCTTACTTGTTAATACGGGTTGGGATATTCTCTGAAGACATAATCACAACAGGAATCTCCTTCAGACTTGATGATTCCTGCTTGTAACAAGGCGACGTGTTAATAATATGTGGTCAGTACTTATCATCACTCAATGGCCCTGGCTGAGCACCCCCACAAAAAAAAAAAAAAAAAAAAAAAAAAACGATAAGGATAAGGATACCTTTATTTTCTTGAGCAGCTCATACCCTGTCATTCCTGGCATACAATAATCTGTAATTATTAAATTCACTTTTGAGACCTGTAGTGTTGACAATTAAACAGGAAGACAGCCGTTAATATTTTTTTCTTCACTTCAGCTTAATTGTGCATGCGATTTATGATGGGAATTCCTTACATTATCCTCTAAGGCAGTCCTCTTCTCATCTCCCAGTCCCAAATACTCCAACGCCCTCAGCCCATTCTCCGCAGTAGTCACTGCAGCAAAAATCAGGTAAATTTAGAGAAAAAGAGTGTTCTAACAATGATGCCATCTTGCACAGCTACGCCTATATACAAACTACATCACACAGAATCCAATGAGAAAATGTGTTAGAATCTACATATATGTTCTGCGATAGGTTGATTTTACCTTTGCAAGAAGAGTTTTTGAGCAGTCTTTCCACTAGTTTTCGATCAATGAGATTGTCATCGACAGCTAAAACATGGGGTTCATCAGTATATCCTCCCCCCACCATCGCATCCTCCATTGATCCACCGTCCATATTCTTCTTCCCCTCAGGCTAGAACAAGAGCGAGCCCTGTGTACGAATGGCTGAAACAGTAATAAAAGCTTTTCCTGCAACAACTAACAAATACAGAGACTAGAGAAGACAAACCCTTTATTCTCTAACATATTCTTACAATTAAAAACGCGAAGGAAACAGAGTCACAGGAGTTGTATGAACGTTTTATGATGCGTATTTATAGTGAGAATGAGAAGCCCACAGCACAATGAATGTGAAATATGTTGTTAGGTGAGTAGACTTGAGTGGCAAATTTTTGGGTAATATCAAAGTAGATCGCAGATATTTCGTGATCCTTTTTGGGTTCCTATGGATTTGATTCAGTCAGTCTCCATTATCCCACCCAACCATATCATATCATCACTTCTCCTAGAGTCTTTTATAGAATCAGTATCTGTGGTCGAATCCTTCCTGCAAGATCTTCTTCGCTCTTGCCCTGCACCTGCTAGCAGGCATTTCATGGATCTTGGGCCGCCTAACTTAACAAGATTGAAATCAACTTTCGAGACATTGCCATGATTTTTGTGTAATTACTCTTGACTTTCTTTAAAGTGTTCATGGTCCTGTTGAGGTGATAATTAAGGGCAGATTTGAATCTTGATCTTCTCAATACTCGACTTAAAATTAAATACTAGAGCCTTCAAATGACCATGGACGCTATGCTTCCAAACAATGGCGCTAGGTTATAGCACTTTACAAAATCACACCTCCCCACTTAATTTCTTTCATTTAATTTTTTTGGGGGGGAGAGACCCTTTTGTGGGTTCCATGGATTAATTGTAAGAAAATAAAAAAATGACAGTGATTTTGTTACCATAAAATCTACAGAAAGTGAGATTATATAGTAGCAATGATCCTCTCTATACGATATGAAATGATTTTCAGATTGGCTTACAAGATCAAAGCTTTTACCTGGAAGATCTAATTTCTTCTTGACCATATAAAATCTCCACCTCACAACTGGACAGATTTGCAGAATAATCATTTTGGACTATAAAATATGTGGCCATTTTTTCTAATTTCTTAGGAGTACAGAATCTTTCTAGTCTGATCATGGACAGAATAGGATTATGGAGAGCCGGGGCCTTGCTAATTAAGGATTAGTATGATTAGCAACAAAATCCAATGCGATTCTCTCTCTCTCTCTCTCTCTCTCTCTTCTGGTTTGGTGCCCAGAGAATAAATCACATAAATAGCAGTGATTTCACAGCCAGTTCCCAACTTGAGTGGCCTTTCCTTTTATCGCCAAGCCATGCACGATTTCTCCTCTATTTCTTTCCTTCTCTCATTTGGCTTCATTATGTAGCCAAGCCCTGTCCCTTTCTTGGCCATTCAGTACTCCATGATTTCTTGCAACACCATCGAATGATGCTTCTCTGCTAAGATTCTATTACACTTCCTTAAACACTCAAACGTTGTGGCCTCAACTCAACTTGTTCTTAATTGCTTGTGGTGAATAACATCTTTTCACTCCGGGGGTCTTGCAGAGAATTGAAACAAGGGATGTCCTCGAAGCTTGTGGCATTGGATCCAAACAATGTGGCGTGAGACCCTTGCTGGGAAGAACAAGAGGGTTGGTTCGGATGATGTAACGAAGGCTGTCGATTCTGTTTTGGTTGTTGTTTGTTTTTTCAATTAAAATAAAATGATTTGGTTTGAATTGTTTCAGTATTTTGTTTCGCGGTTGTATTGTTTATATATTTATATATAATTAAATATATTAATTAAAAAAATAATTCAAATCCAAAAATAAAATTATTTAGAATTGTGCAATTTAAATTTCAAACTTAAGTAAGAAAATGAGAGCTGAACTGATATAACTTAACCGACTTGATGGGTTCAAAGATGATATGAAAAATTGATAAAAATATAGTTTAATTAAAAAAAAATCATGTGACATCTTAAAAAAAACAATGAAACAACGATATATTGAATCAACTCGGGTCAACTTAGGTTAATCTTTCAAATGTATGATCTCCGTTATAAGATCATGGTAACCTTAAATAGAGTAAATCAAATCAAATTATAAAGTTCAATTCGTAATAAACTCGTTGCTGAATAATAAAATTGAAAAAAAAATCTAAAAAAGACAATAAAATGATTTTTCTGAACAAAATTATGAACATGTATAGTATTACGAGAATATCATCATCAATCTCTCAATATCATTACATTCTCTGATTGCTCTGGAATTTTGTATATGTAAAATTATTAAATTGCACCAAAGAATAAAAAAAGCAAAACATTTTTACAAAAAAAAAAAATTAATCACTAAAATTATCATTATTATTGCATAAATAATGAAACCATAAAATCATATGATCCGAAAAAACAAATAAAAATAACACGAAACACAAAAAAAAAGAACAAGGGGAAAAGGGGAGAAAAATAATTAATTTTAAAATGATCACCAACATAAATTAAAATTTCAGGACTGAACCGAATAAAAATAAAACCCCAATAAAAAATAAAATGATAAAAAATAAAAATAAAAACTAAAAATATAGATATATAAATACAGGTAAAAATAAACATTATCTAAGAAGGACCCAAAAAATCAAATGAATTAATACCAAATAAAAAATTCAAAGAATAAGAGCCGAAATGAAAAATAAAATATATATTTAATTCCAATTGAAGGACAAAATTGAAACAAATAAAAACCTTGGGACCGAAACAAATAAAAGGATTTAAAAAAAATTGCAGTGTAATTTTGTTAAGAGGTTAAAAGAATAAGAGCTGAAATGAAAAGTAGCATATATGACTAATCTCAATTTGAGGATAAAATTAAAACCTACATATCGAAAAATTAAAGGAACAAAAAACAAACCAAAAATCAAAAGAATAAGGACTGAAATGAAAATCAACATATATAATCAATTTCAATTGAATGACATAATTAAAAATAATCAAAATTTTCATTGAAGAAACCAAGAATAAAACCGAAATCAAAAGAACATGGACTAAAATAAAACAATCACAAACATTACGGACTGTCATACATTTTCCGACTACTGGCGAGAGAAAAGGGAGAAAAAACTAAAAACCGTCCACGGACAATTCATTGACCTCCATCACACGGCACGCCCCGCACCGGGAGGCAGAGGACATGGCGGCGCATCAAGCGACACAGTGACCTGAAAGCACATGCACTTGAAACACTGCTGACGTGTCCGTACGACGCGCCTGAAGTAATTCCAAAAGGAAATAATAGAAAAATGCCAAATTACTTATATTCCCCTGTACCCAGCGATAACCACGAAAAAACCGGGCATGAAAGTACCACAATGCCCTCAATGCCAGGCCTTTATTTTTCTTTTCTAGGAATATTTGCGCAGTTTCATTTATGTAACAAAAATACCCCCGACTATTCCTCGTCTTTTTTCAGCTCTTAGGGGTAAAATTATAGTTTCAATATTCAAATTAAAACGGAAAATACCAGAAAACCCTAAACAATATAAAAATACCACACATGTCCCTAGAAAATATCCAAAATACCCCAATTCCGAGAGTTAAATTTTCCAACTCTAGGGATAAAATAATAATTTTACAAACATCTAACGCTTTTTATTTTTTTTGTTTTGTTTTTTCGAGCGAACGAGGATGGGCCTTCCAGTCCTCTCTTTTCAAGAAACCAGAGGAAATATACTGCCTCGAAAGTCGAAAGGATATATCCTAAGAAAAAACCCTAGCAATAAATAAGTGAGCTAGTGTGTGCCCACCTGTGGTTGCCGTTCCCTGCATGCATGGTAATAATAATGGGCACATTGGCCAGCCAATCTGCAATCCAGATTTGCATCTAGCCTTGTGTCTTCTCGAATCCATTGCCATGGATGGAGCAAATTGGGAAAGGGGACTTGATGAACTCACTATCAAGAATGGCTGGCCATTTTCTAGAACAATCTATTGCACAAAAGAGGGGGGAAGGAGACTACATAATTTATTTATGAGAACAATCAGAGCGGGATATAGAACTTCTCTGTAAGAATACTGGAAAAGATTTTAAAACAGACTGCTCATTATGCCACAAAAATAGCAGCAATTCATCAATGGTCATTGAAGAGTCGGGACAGCAAAATTTAACTTAACACTGCTGTCAACAATCTGATTAAAACAAGGCTTCGTTAAACATTTTCTGAATGGCAGTTTACAGGTGTATCTTCTCTCATGTAAAGCTGAAATATGAACCTCCCAAGTGGTAAACCGCATGGCGTTTTAAGGTCCGGATGATGATTTGCATCATTTGATGCTTGCCTTCGGAATGGATGATGTACAGGGCCCACCAGATGTCATAAATGGTATCCCCTTAAATGTGGCCACACCCTTGTCATCCGTGAAAAGAAACTGCGCCGCCCATGAAACACCCATGATCAAATAATGAATGATACTCTTAGGATTCCTAAAACAAACTTTAAGGAAAGGGGCAATAATTGCATAACAGATGATCACAGCATTAATGGCTAGGTATGACAAAGCAGTTCAACCATGCATCAGAACTGTCCAGTCAGCTCTTTCAAGGTAACCCAAAAACTTGACCTGAAATTTCTAGTGATTCTGAAACATGTAAAAGCAAAAACAGGCTGTAGAGACTAGAGTAGTGACTTGCTGACTAATTCACAACCACGATTCTTATAAATTATCAAGAATTTAAACTGCAAGTGCATATCATGAGGATGCTTGTTGAACATAAACTGATAACAAAAAAATGCTTAAACCTGAACATCATACCGGTGTTATTTTCTCTAACTGCTTCTTTTTTGGGTTAAGAACATCTTCTGGCTTGCCGTCAATCCTACATGAAGACATTTAACATTTATACAGGAAAACTTTATTGCAGTAGAAGATTTTTTATTTTTGAACAAGTAAATTAAGATAAAATAATAGAAGATCCAGCCAAAAAAAATAAGCTTGCTGTAAATAAAGATTACACTACGATTATTGCAGCCAAACGAATGCATATAAGCCATGTATAGACAGACACTGGGCATCACAGTTCACTATTCCTAATTTTGAGAATCAAAATGGCACAGAACTTGGAACTTGGTCATTTAAAAGCACTTCGGCTGCCCAAAGTCAAAACAATTCCAAGACCAGTGAACTGTGCCCCTCATTTGATCTCTACTGAACTGTGAAAATGAAGTTTCTCCGACTTTTACAAATTAAAAGGGGGCTTAAACAAGCCTGCTCCCATTAACATTTATGCCAAACGGTGGCCGTGCCATTAGTGGCAACATTGCAACAAAAAGAATGTTTTTCATTATCAAATACAAGAAATGAAAAGGTGCCTTGCTTCTCTAAAAGATGCATTACCGATTATGAGAATACAATTCAACAGTACCATAGTAAAATCTACATGGCAGTATATTGTAAGTGACAACAAACTATATATTCAAAGGGCACATCATAGTAATATTACAGGACTAGCTAGTTTTAGTTTCTTCCTCTCTTTTTTTTTTGGATGTGAAAAAAATTAGTTTTAATAATGAAAATCAAATAGCATTTTCTAAAGAGTATCCTACAAATAATTGTTCCCCATAAATAATTCAGAAAAGCAAAACAGTAAGTGTTAACATGGTACAATTATGATGTAGTTCCAGGTAATCTTTAGATACATACCCCAAAAATGACACACGTTCTCCAACTTTGGCACCTTCTGGAGGCAGCAAAGGCTCTACAACGGTGTGATCCTCATTAGATGCACAAAGGACCTGAAAAATTAGGAATTATAGAATGCATTTGGACATCACTGCACTCTTCAGTCATTGCAATCTAAAAACAAAAGGGGATATTCTAGTGAAATGACAAAACATACATATTGCCTTGTTCAAAAGTACTTCATATAAAAAAAAAAATCCTAAGGAAATAAATACAGTTAAGGATTCAACAACATTGTCATTTAAAAGCAGAAGCAAGTCATTTCAAATTCAAAATTGGCATTTTTCTACAATTAGAGCGCAAGTACCATAGAAGTTAGATATATTGCTTTGTTCAAAATTATTTTACAAACTTAGCAGGTATCACAAGCATCTTGACATAATCAAACAATTAGATTTTTTTTTTTTTAAATCTGTTTTTCCTTTCCATTTTTAAGTTGTATGTAATTGGAGATGGACAAGTGGATCAACTAGAAGACTATTTTTTAAGCTGGATGAGTATAATAATTTTCATTTGAGATGAAACAATCACAATACAACAACCTGACCATTGTACAGTTATCTAAGGTAGCGTAGCTCCACCAGCAATACACAGTAAACTCTAACCATATTGTCCAGTTTTATTTTCTCGCAAAGAGTTTCAGGAATGAAAAAAGGAAGAATCTTGAAATAAAAGCAAGGATCTGGTTAAACATAGAATATAAAAGGCATTGATAAAATGAAAATGTCAAAGTAAGAGTTACCAGGCCTTCTGACATCACATCTCGTAGCTTTCCAGGTTTTACATTTGTGATCAGGACAACTCGGCGGTTCTTTAAAGATTGACACAAACACCAAAGAATTCATTAACAACTAAACTTCATAATTTCATAAAAGCAATCCAAAGAGCAGAGTAAAATGAAGTGACATATTATTTAAATCAAACACGAAAAATCATCATACCGTCAAGTCATCTGGACTACAAAACTTAGCCAAACCACTGACTACCTGCCTCAATTTAGCGACTCCAATATCTATCTCCTCAACCAATAAACTGAATCATTAATCAAAAATAAAATAAAAATATCATGATTATTTTCCTTAAAAAAATGATGAAGTACAAACTCAGATTAAAAGAAAGGGAACTGGCAGCATACCTGTCAGCAGAGGGATGCTTCCATGCTTTGCGAATCAGGCCAACTTGTAAATTCAGTAAACTGACACTTACTTCTTTGTCTTTCTCACCTGCTTCTGTTTCAGATGGTTTCTTCTTCTCTTGAGCCGATTCTTTTTTTCCAGTAGACTTATTCTATAAGTTCCAAAAACACCAACATGATACTCAGCAAGAATTGCACAGAGATTAAAATAATAGTAACAAGACCAATATGCACAAATATTGACAGCTAGGGCCATCTCCAAACAGATCCTCTCAGGGCCCATTTCAGTGAAACCACAAGTGGGTTAAGACCTTTAAATAAGAATTATAAAATATCACAAGCACTTATTAGGAATTAATGAAGTTGGAAAAAAATGCAAAGTTGGAAAAAAAAATGTTACCTAACCATTACAGCACAAGCGATTTGGAATAAAATGAAATAGCAAAGTCATACAGGAAGTCAATATAGTACAGCACCCTAAGTTTCTATGTTTGTCATGAGCTGTTATCACCAGACCAACAGCCAATCAACTTGAGAAATACTATTCCTCAAATAAATAAACCAGGAATCATACAGTAAAAAAGTAAGATATAAAATTTGCACGTACGAAGCTCTATGAAATCCCTTATTGTGAGGAATGAAAACATTAACCGAGATTATGTAAAGTCTTTTAGATCAGCAAAATATTGAATCGCGTAGCCGACATTACTTGTGTTTATCCTGATAGTTTTCGGCAATTTAGACCTGAGCTAGTACATGGCAGCCCAATCTTGGAATTGTCTCGTATATTTTATCAAGATTCCATGATAAGTTTAGGGACTG